>CM055276.1:9797056-11044398 GCA_029237695.1 Conchocele bisecta | reverse complement strand
GGTGGAGACCACGTCAGCGAAAAACGAAATACTCAACCTCGAACAAGGGTCTAACGATGACCCACCGTTACTCTTCGCGAACTCCGGGGCCTCGATAAGGTTATGCAAATGGTCCGGGGCGAGAACTGTCCATAACCTCGCCAAACTCTCGTCGCTGGATGAATATATCGCGCTAGAAGAAAGAAACTGGAGGAAGCTGGTGGCGATAGAGAATCTACCGAGCGGATCACCGAACGCCTGCGGTCGTTGCGGGATCAAAGAGCATCTCGCTTGGAGGCTGCCTCGACTAACCGTGAGACACTCCGCACCCAAATAAGTCGGATCCGCGAAACAATCTCGAGGGTCCTGCAAGAGGAGACGACACTCGGTGAGCGTCTTCGCACTCTGTTCAGAGAACAGGGCATCACGATAGCAAGCATCCTCGTTGCTATCAGCATGACTATATCGACCATAGTTCTAGCTTTCACTGGTGGTGCCGCACCAGCACCCGCACCAGCACCAGCACCCGCGCCATCAGGCGGAGCCAAGGAGTGGGTAAAAAAACAACTAAAAGCCCTCGCCAGTCTCCTGGCTAAATTAGCCGAAAAGGCGGCTGCCGCACTACCTGGACTGATCGGAAGTATCGTTTCTTACTTGCTATCTATATTATCAAAAACGGCCGGATGGCTAGCCAAAAATACTTGGGCTTTAATCGTGGCAATCGCCGGTCTCCTACTATTCTTCGCCAGAGAGTTCCTAAAACCAAAGCGTAAATAATCCGATCCGCCCACGAGGGCGACGACGAGCCCTAATTTCTCCTCCTCGTGTGTTGTGCTTCCTAATCTCGATTGGTGTTTCAACATTGTTGATGGAACTCGATGGTGCATCCAATTTACGAATTGGGGTTACAGGGTTCGATTGTGGTGATTGAGGTGGTGTATCCATTTTTGTGATGGGGGTTTTGGGGGGTTTTATGAAATCTTTTTCAAATTTATTTGAATTTACAACTCCGCGCACGATCATTTTGGGGGTGCGCTTGATGATATCCGTGTTCACGTTACCGTTGTGACCGATTTTTTGATTGGCGGTGGCGATTACGATTTGATTATTGTAACCATATTGTCTCATATTGCTCGGCGCCATATAAAGACCTATTCCAAATACATAGTCCACTGGGGTGCTGGCAGTCTGCAAAACGTCTTGATAATTCTGGATCGCCTTCTCCAGGTCCACCTTAGCTGAGATGGCGTCCTCTACAAGTGCCAAGAATTGTTTTGTTTTTGGGCATCAAACGCTGTTCCTGTGCCCACCCATATAGAACTGCGTTTGTTTGCTTCTGTGCGCCGAGGATGGCCCAGACGTACGTGCGAATAGATTCGTTGACGCGAGTAAACCCCGCCATGCGTGAACCCTAGACCCTTATCTAACATAAATGTGGTCCACGCGTTCTGAACCTCAGCAGCCTGCTGTATGTAATCGACGTGAGCCCGTTTCGGAGGTAACATTTTACAAGAAAACACCGCCACAGTGCCGACCTCCAGACACTTCTGGCCCGAAAGTCATAGTCGACGGGGTCAAAATTTTCCCGGCGTTCCGACTGACGATGTGGTCACCGGAGTAATCGTGTCTAAAATCAGTCTGCGTCCAATTCCCGGACTGGCCCCGGAATGAGAACGTCCCCGAGGCCGGTGGTGGTAGGAAATGCTTCTGCCTCCAGTCCGCGTCTTTTGAAACGTTAAATTCGTTACACAGTCTTTCAAACGCGCCATACGGTCCGTATGCGTTGGAAATGGGATCCCAGGCGTCGTCTTGAGGTAGAGAAATACCTAGTTCTTTGAGAATCCTCCTAATAGTATAATACGTGTGAAAGTTGTAGACACTTCGGAGCATGATATTCTTGGATGTTAGATGGTCTTTATGTGAAACTCCACACCCGGCTGTTGCGCACCATACAGCAAAATTTAGCTGGTTCTGCCAAAACTGCATCGGTGTGGCTTTCCACCCGTTTACCGCCTCCATCGTAGTAATCTTGGGCAGCCTATATTTCTCAAACGTGTTAGGGAAATTGGTGGCAAAGCCACTGTCCGGTCTAACCGTTACGGTTGGGTGTACAAGGCGGTTAACAACGTCTTTTTGCGTGTATTTACCACCGACCGCGTACTTTGCATTAGAGTTAAAGCTAAATGCTATTGTATCCATTGAAAGATATTATTATGTTTGCTACTATCACTAATGTTCAAAAAGGGAGTTGTGAACTTCAAAAATTTAATAGACAACTGCTGCGGACAACGCCGGGTAGGCCTTAGATCAATCACGTTCAACAGGTCGGGTGGAAAAACGTTGACACGCTCAAGTTTTTCACATCAGAAGTCGAGGACGTCGAGTTTTTCGCATCAGAACACCCTATAGATGTGCCACATAGAATAGACGTAAATAGACCAAAGGTTATAGTACCTCAGGGTCTTTGGAGTTTCGGAGATCTCCAAGCTTTTGTCGCGGAGAAGATTCCTGGTGTAGTCACTCTCGCAATCTCGAAAGCCACGGGGCTCACGACATTGACCGTTGATAGGCGTTTAAGGATCTCACGGGGTGGGTTGGGCTCACTGTTAGGATTTAAAATAACATACCCTTACAACGATGACGGTGTGTTTGATCCTGGCGAGCACGTCGGCACGACCCCTGTGAACTTCGCCGTCACGAAAAACTCTCGGGGTGCACCTGGATCTGTGAACACATCGTACAACACGGTAGACGGCACTCCCACCACATTACTGAAAACCGTGCCCGCCAGCGACTGTTTCTATGGTGAGACCCTGACCTTAGACTTCCCACACCCGAGATGAAAGTTTTGGAATCGGGACACATCCACGAGTTGAAGATTTCTATTCTCGATGATAAAAGGGCGAGAGTTGAAGAACGATTACCCGATTTCGGTCGTCCTAGAAATTTCTTTAAATTAATTAATTTTAAGAAAATTATTTAGAATTAAACGCATGTTCGTAATATATATATTATCAACATTATTGAAAATGAGTATATACGGACCAGGTAGTTCTTCCGATTGGGTGACAAATTCAAAGAATTTGGAACCGACAGAAGGGGGATTCATCCCGACAGAGGGCGACTTTTTAACTACCCAAAAAACAAAGGCCTTGATCAATAGAACTATATCGAGGGCCACGGACGAGATTCACAAGAGTCTACTGTGACAACTTAGAGAATATGCCCTGGCTGAATACACAAAGTCGTGAAGAAACGCATACGGAACTAAACGAACTAGACAAAAAAATAACCAAATTTCGAAAAGAGGCCGGTCGGGTATTGAGAAAGTCCGAGAAGACCACCAGGCGGACCTTACGGAGGCTTAAGATGCGTTGCTCTTAAAGGACACTCTCATCAGTGAAGCGACACTTACCGAACTAGACGGGAAAATAACAAAATTTCGAAAAGAGACCAGGTCGGATATTGATAAAGTCGAGAAGACCGCCAGGCGGCCCTTACGGAGGGTTATGATACGTTGCGCTTAGAGGACTCTCTCATCAGAGAAGCGGCACTTACCGAACTAGACAAAAAAATAACCAAATTTCGAAAAGAGGCCACGTCGGGTATTGAGAAAACCCGAGAAGACCACCAGGCGGACCTAACGGAGGCTTATAGGGTGTTGCGCTTAGAGGACTCTCTCAGCAAAGAAGCGGCGGTTGCCGAACTAGATAAAAAAATAACAAAATTTCGAAAAGAGACCCGGTCGGGTATTGATAAAGTCCGAGAAGACCACCAGTCGAACCTTGCGGAGGCTTATGATGCGTTGCGCTTAGAGGACTCTCTCAACAGAGAAGCGACACTTACTGAACTAGACGGGAAAATAGCCGAATTTCTGAAAGAGACCCGGTCGGGGGTTGAGGGGGTCCGAGAAGACCACAAGGAGGCCATTGCGCAGGCTTATGGGGCGTTGCGCTCAGAGGACTCTCTCAACAGAGAAGCGGCACTTACTGAACTAGACGAAAAAATAACCAAATTTCGAAAAGAGGCCCGGTTGGGGGTTGAGGGGGTCAGAACGGGTATTGAGAAAGCCCGAGAAGACCACCAGGCGGACCTTACGGAGGCTTATAGGGTGTTGCGCTCAGAAGACTCTCTCAGAGAAGCGGCGGTTGGTGAACTAGACGGAAAAATAACCGAATTTCGAAAAGAGGCCCGGTCGGGTGTTGAGAAAGCCCGAGAAGACCACCAGGCAGCTCTTGCGAAGGCTTATGAGGTGTTGCGCGCAGAGGACTCTCCTCATCAGAGAAGCGGCGGTTGCTGAACTAGACGGGAAAATAACGGAATTTCAAAAAGAGGCCCGGTCGGGTGTTGAGAAAGCCCTAAAAGGCCACCAGGCGACCATTACGGAGGCTTATGATGCGTTGCGCTCAGAGGACTCTCTCAACAGAGAAGCGGCACTTACCGAACTAGACGGAAAGATAACCGAAGTTTCCGATAAACTGAAACATGATCGTATAGCCGCGACCAAAGCTCTTGAGGAGGCCTCTTATAATATTCGTACTGAGGCATATAACGCAAACAGTGCGCTTGCCGGAATAGTGCGAACAATGAAAACGCTAAAACGTGCCATCACAGTTTGGGCTGAGAAGCGGGGCCCATTGGTTGAGGGGCACTATGAATATTCGTTCGGTGCCAAAGCGAGTAATAAATGTGGGGGATACACTATGACACCGCGCGGGTGTAAGTTATCCAAATGGCGGTCTGCTCGGTTAATGGTAGTGGTAAACCTGTGGGCGCGGTCGCGATAAATATTGTAGTAGATGGGGAAGAACGGGGGGTTGGAGTCACTAAAATCTCTGGAGATAGTTCGACGGTGGTTTCGTTCTCGGTTATGATCGAATTAGACTTTTCCAAAGGTAGTGTTATTAACTTTGTTACGAAATTCGGTGACCAAGAGAGTTCTTCCACTATTGTCTCGTTGTTAATTGAACTTATTTTGTAAATACTAATATATTGAAATAAATTTGTAAAATTTAAATATGAACGAATCAACGCTTCCAATTGTCAATACCACTCCATCAACACTGTGTACAATTAACGAAAGAAGTTCAGATTTTAGGTTGAATAATATCGTCGCTATGCAGGATATTTTAGTTAGAGAATATACAAATAGAAAAAGAAACGCTAAAAAATATAGGCGCGCGGTGAACATGGCTGAAGTATCTAGCACGGCTCTGGCGAGTGTTTCTGTGTTGTGGGGCGGGGACAGCTGCAACTATATCCACCATTATAACGGTTCCTGTAGCGGGGATTTTATGTGCGGTGTCGGCCGTTTCTGGGTTGTTGTGTATGGTAATTAGGGCGTCGGGTGGAAAACTCGAGAAAAAATGTAGAAAACATGATAGAATATCTGTTCTCGCCAGGTCTAAGAAAAATACCATCGACGTTATGGTGTCCAAAGCGTTGGCCGATAAGAAAATATCAAATTTAGAGTTTGAATCCGTGGTGGAAGAAATGGGGAGATATGAACAATTAAAAAATGATATAAGAATCAAAGCGCGCGCCACCATGCCCAAGATTGAGTGTACTGATTGGGATAAATTTAGGGAAAAACTTGGAGATAAAGTCGGAAGAAATGTTACAGCACCATTATAAAATAATTTTTAAAAAAAAAATTATTTTCTTATATTGGTGCAGTAAACAAATTTACATACCTATGCAACATGTGTTTTTCACTGAGAATTACGCTGTAATCACATAACAAATTCAGTCTAGGATTACACTGTACACACCGTCTGTGTAATTGATACACTCGGCTCTGTTTACCTCGGCTATCAATTTACGCATGGTGCATAACCCGTGTAATTGAAACATTGTCGTAAATCGATAATTGTACAACACTAGGTAAGGCCAGTTTTTTTTTATTTGTTGGTTTACGGATTTTTTATTCTTTTTGGCACAGGGTTGGGTCGGTCGGGGAAATAAAAAAAAAAAAAAAAAAGTCTGTCGAACGCGGATGCCACCGGCGGCATATTGAAGAAACTGACAAACGGGTGAACCAAAAGTGTTAAGTCAAAGGGTGAAGGTCATATGTAGTATGGCAAGGCAGGTGTAGCATACATACAAATGAATGAAGTATGGAAATATTGAAGCAGTTAAGCAACTTATGTAGATGCTATGGCCAGTTTGAGAAACTGTGACAAACTGGTTAACCGAAATTGCTAAGTCCTTTCAGCAGCCCTGTGAAGGTCAAAAGGTCAAGGTAATATAAAGTATGACAAGGCAGGTATAGCACACATACCAATGAATGATGTGTTGAAATATTGAAGAACTTGAGCAACTTATGTAGAAGATATGGCCGGTTTGAGAAACTGTTAAGCAGTTACGAACGTGTGACGGACAGACGGACGGTCCGAACACCATAAAAATCACATTTTTAAGGCACATGGTTTGTTTTTTTTTTGTTTTTTTGTTGTTTTTTTTTTGTGGATCGGAGGTAAAAAAAATCTAAAAAAAATCTAAAAAAAAATCGGAAATTAAATTTTTTATTTTTTTCCACATTGTCAAAAAATCGGGTCGGCGGATCTGTAAACCAACTAATAAAAAAAAACTGGCCTAATGTTTATCATAACAGCCTACATGGTCGTGTGGGTTAAGGCGATAATCTATAGAGACGAGGGTCGTGGGTTCGCGCCGCGGTTGGAGCTAAACATTTTTATTTATTTATTTTATCCCTACAAATGTGGTCGCTATGGTAAACAACTGCATGACAACGGCGTTCGGAGTCCGACCGCTCGAGGTTGATGAAAAATAAATTGCCAGTTTACAAAAAAAAATAAAATGAGCAGACAACTCCGGCCGTTGTCATGGTAAACAACTGCATGACAACGGCCGAGGTTGATGAAAGATAATTTCAGATAGCCCGTTTACATACCTTCGATAAGAAAAATACACTCGGCTATAAATTAATTAGTAGTTTTTTTTTCAATAATAATTTTTCAATATCTTTATAAGCGATATCGTAGAAATGTACATTCGTAAACGAATCGTTGGGTTTTAAAATTTTTGTATAATACACCTTAGTTTCATATCCGATACGCATTATCCGTCTTAATGTTTGTATTTGCCTCTTGTATAGTTGACATAATTGCCGGTATAATATTGTAAATGTAACGTTTTTATCGGAGCGTAATAAATTACGCTGGTATTTCATGTATTCGATATCGCCTAGTGTTCTCATTTTATAGAATTTATATACAGGATTATCCCGTAAGCTTCGTAAACTTCTTCAACAGTCATTAAAAATTTTCAATTCAAATTGTATTGTATTATCCATTTTCTCTAATAATATTGGTACTTGTTTTTTCTGTTCAATTGGACGTGAAAAAAACATGATGTATTTATGACACCAATATATACTTTCAAAAGTCAATTACCAATATAATTGGGACTCCGTCTTTTCAAAATTATTTTCTCCAAAAATTCATAAATTTGCTGTCGGGAGACCCAATTTTCCTCGTTAACCAATTTTTTGATTTTCGGGGGTGGTGGGGGTATTATAGAGGGTTATAAATGATATCACGGTAGGTGGTATCATTTTGACTCCCTTACTACTACTACATCCAATCAACAGCAAGGTTTACATCCAATCAACAGCAAGGTTTACATCCAATCAACAGCAAGGTCATGTACAGGAATTCAACTGCAATAGGGGAACACTGGAATTCAGTACTACTGTCTGTTTCACGAAACTTACCAAAATTTTACGGCTATATAAACAATGCAAAAACAATTATTATTTTTTGATACATGTAATTTGAAATTTTAGTAAAATTTAAGAATGATCCTTCTTTTTATTTCTTTAAATTTGGCCCAATATTGATTTCTGTATAGGAATTTAATATGGGGGAAAAGAGCTGGTACATGAGGAGTCGATAAACAAGAAAAATTGACTTTAACATCTGGCTAGATTTCCCAATAATTCCCCAATGTTCACAGAGTGAATAGAAGGAAATATTACGTATTAGACATACACGACTAATGCATTCGCGTAGCCCCAGATCAAATAGTTAACATGGTGACATTATTTTTTCACAATAAAATCAATATTGGACCAAATTTCACGAGGTTCATTCTTAAATTTATTAAATGTTGATAAAATTTAATATTATCCAAAATAAATTTTTGCGTTGTGTATATAGCCATAAGATTTGGGCAGATTTCGTGAAACAGACAGTACAGTCGAGCACCAGTATCTCGAAGTCGAAGGGAGATCGTCCATATAGTCGAGCTAGGACTAGGTTCGAGATAGCGATGAAGTGACATGGTCGAATATTTTCGCGAAAAATATGAAATCATGTAACCCATTATACTTCGAGTAAACAAGAACCAATTAACTAATGACCAAAGATAGTAAGCTATAGTCTGTTTCACGAAAGCTGCCCAAATTTTACGGCCATATAAACAATTCAAAAACAATCTTTTTTTCGATAGTATTAAATTAAAGGAAAATTTAAGAATGAGCCTTCTTTTTATTTCGTGAAATTTGGTCAAATATTGGTTTTATTACGAAAAATTGATTTCTCTATGGGAATTTAACATGGGGGAAAAAGAGGCAAAGGAGTGTGGGAGGAGTCAAAAAACGAAAAATTTTGGAAATTGACTCCGAAACCTGCTAGAATTAGCTTGGAAATCAATAACCCAACTAAAGAAAACAAAAGTTAAATTTTGAAAATCGGTCCAGGATTACTGAAATTCTAAAAAATTTCCCCATGTTAAATCCCCATAGACATCTTCACTCCGTGAAGATGTCTATGGGGATTTAACATGGGGAAATTTTGTTTTCGCAATAAAATCAATATTTTACCAAATTTAACGAAATAAAAAGAAGGCTCATTCTTAAATTTTCCTTTAATTTAATATTATCGAAAAATAAATTGTTTTTGAATTGTTTATATGGCCGTAAAATTTGGGCAGCTTTCGTGAAACAGACAGTAATCAACAATACAAGGTGGTGTCACGACTCAGTAAATTTTTTAAATGACCAGTGTGATATGCTTAGTGAATCTTGTCAAACATTCAAATATATCAAGGTGGACCAATTAAGCAAACAACGTTTATGTGATCGAGATAGCGAAGAGATTTTTAATGTATTTTTATACGGAGGGGACAGAATGAATAGTCGAGATAGAGAACATATACGAGATAGCCGTTGAAATTTATATGAAACACATAAGGATATAATTCGGGACTGTAGTAAATCATCGAGATAGGGTATATCATCGAGATACTGATATTCGAGATACTGGAGCTCGACTGTAGTTGCAATTTGAAGTGGCTACGCATTTATAAATTGGTCTATATGAAAATATTTGTCCACCCCTGGAAACCAGATAGGCGGAAATTAGATGAAATTATTTGTCTAAATCCATGGGCAGAGAAGACATTGATTAGATAAGGGAGCAGATCATTAGAGTTATGTACTCAGAACTAGCGAAGAACTCACAACTGTCACGATGGATGTCAGCATAAATTCAAAGCTCCACAACAATTCAAAAATAGTCATTGATTATCAAAGTGTAACAATTATCGAAAACGATGAAAACTAGAGGGTTGTTTTTCAGACAAAACATATGTCTCCCTCCACACCACACTGCATGTTATCGGGACTTGGAAAATTAGAATTGAAAGGCAAGAACAGCATATATGTAGCTACCTTGTTTTTCTGCATAAGTTAGCTGTATATTGGGAGATAATAAAATAAAAAGAGACACCATGTGCAATTTTCACTTGTCAAGGGCCATAACTCTGCCAATACTACATGAATCCGCTTCAAAAAGCAGAAAAAACACAACACTGTTTGCATTCTGCAGCTCAAATTTAAATGAATATTAACTTTTTTTCAGGTTCATTTCGTGACTCTTCCCTATTTTATATCAGAAATTCATGTGATAAATCAGTGATACATTGAATTTGAAATCAGGGGGCATGATATTTTACTGGTGAATTGTCACATTGTGTCAGGTTTAAATATTTAGAAAAAATTGCAATACAAATTTTAATATGACAATTTGATTGTCAGCAAGCAAGGGCTTCTGCAACATTGTGGAATACCACCTGCATCACCAATTTTTCTAAGCTAGTCATTGACCTTCATGTAGGCATAAGCGAAGGCATTACGGTAGACTTGTCACAGAATCATAGAGGATCATCATGTGAATGCACGTGCGAAAAATATCAAGAATTTCTGTGAAAGTCAACAGAAATTATAATTATAAGGCATACATTAAGTTTTGAGAATGTACTATGTCTGTGACCTTGACCTTGGGACTAGCCGGGGTCGGCAACAGCATTATTCTGGAAGTCGGACATCATCCATTTCGCGCACCTGCAGGTTATCATTATCTCCCCTGTCGAGGAGCGCAGGGGGAAATGATGTATTTTAGATAGTGATGTGCCGATGATCGATTACAACCGATTAATAATCGATTGAGAACGGATTTGCGACAATCAATTATGAAACTCCATAATCGATTATGGATACCAGAAATGCCAAAGTATTGAAACATAATTGTGTTCAGCTGCGATGCTTGCTGTGTCGAACTGTTGCAGCAAGTTTATTTAACCATTCAAGCCTCTTTCTCGATGGTTTTGTTAAGAAAAATGCACCAGATGTGCATCAGTTTCGCGAATGATCGCTCGATGTCTAAACTGGCTGCTTTGAGCATAGTAAAAAAATGCTAATATGTTAGCAACATTATTTTGTAAATGCGCTTTCCCGGGCGATTGGCCACACTTGTTTGTATACCGATTACCGTACATACTACTGGTGATGTCTATCTATCTATCTATTTATTTCTGCCGCACGCCCTCGCATCAATACTGTATACTGTATGACATCGACTTTGGATCTTTCCGTCATCTATGAGGTAAGCTATACGGACAAGTACATTGATCGTTCACATTAGATCAGTACAATGGTTACATGATGGTTTGACAAGACAACGGCCAAATTAATTAAATTGTTCGAGGTGACCATACACCTAGTCCGACTTGACCGTGGTTGTTTTCGCCGTTTGCGCTGAAATTCTTGTTTGCGCTATTAAGGCAAACCGTGGTCCGACTTGAGATTCATACAATCGAATGCGGCCTAATTCGACCTTCCGGTAACAACTTCCAACAACAACAGACGATGTCAAAAGACCGCACAATTTATGCAAACCCCGGGGCCAAATCAAGGTCCCGGGTGTGGCGATACTTTGGTTTTTACCAAGTCCGGGAGGGGCCACCGGTCAAAGAGAATCTAGATTTGACAAAGGCGATATGTCGCCTGTGTCACAAGGAGTATATACCAACAAGGGTAAATATCCGACAGTACCCCATTTCCGACAAAAATCAAATCGTCCCATTTCATGATTAGGTCAGCAGTAAACACACCAAATTGTATGCATATTGTGACTGTTGACTTTTATTGCTGAATAGTTGAATAGGTATATCTGATAATAATTAATTCAATGGGTTACTTTTGTGGGCTAGACCACAGAATTGATCCGCCACATGAAACGAAAAACAGGTACGGGTTCTAAATAATTTTCCCTGCTCAAAGTGCTCTTTATATCATCGAAATCAGTGTTTTAACCAGGAAGTTTTTATAAAAATACACTCGAGTCAAACTAGAATACCAACGCTGAGTCTGACTAGTATTATGTGTCAACTCTAGTTATTAATTAATTTATTAAAACAAGTTTATATTGTTTATACATTGTTTTTTTGTTGATTTGACTCCATCAGATGCAAGAACTAGATCCGATTGTATATGGGCTATGAGATCATGGTTTAAGTTGGCAAGGGCACCTGACACCAGATCAGGCATCAATCCAAGTTGTTATTGAAAACAGAGATGACAATACTAAGCCCTAGAAAGTATCCCTGGTGCATACCGAGTTTTGTTGCTCTTGAATAACCAAGAATTTGAATTGTGTTCAATAACATGAACCGATTCTGATTATGACCGATTATCGGTTACTTGACCGAACCGATGATCGATTATGAAATTGGGAACCGATTCCCATCACTAATTTTAGAGCAAAGTATTGATTTACCCCCAAACATATCGGGTCACGTGACTAGTGATACATCACGCCGACTTCCAGAATAGAGGACCTTTAACTGAACCTGTAACTTTTGCAATCTAAAATCTACTCCCGGACCGTACGTAGGCAGAGTTACGATTCCACCCATAGGATTCCTCTGCAGAATAGCGAATCATATCTGATTCACACTTTAGCAGTTAATTCATTATTGTGAAAGATCTTCTATATTTCATAACTGAAAAGAGTGTTAATATTATGAAAATAAAATATTCAAGTAATTATGACCAGCCTTATGACATAACTTTACATATGTAGATGACCCGATAAAGTAAATTTAAGCTAGAATCAACAAGTGACCCAGTCTGTGGCAGCCAAATTCAACATGTAAAAGTTAAGATCATGGGGTCCATTTTCTGTAAATGCAAAAAAATATTTTCTTAACCTAGCTTCTTAAAATTGTTTCAGAATATTTGGTTTGTATTACTTTTATAATACTAATATTTTTTTCATATGGGAAATATCTGAAATATGTCACAATTAATGATATGTGCGAATCAGATCTGATTCGCTATTGCCTGCTATGTTAAGATTTGTAACAGACAGACGGACAAATGGACAATTTGACTCCAGCATAGCCCCATAAATTAATATTAACGGATAGATAATGCAGTGCAATGTTAATAGGTGGAACGTTCTACTTTTTAAACTATGTTACTGTTAGCTTTCCAATTATGTAAATTGCAACATGTGAGGTAAGTGCAAACAAGTGTCACTTCATTGATTTCAAATATCTAAAACATGTTAAAAAAATAAACTGTACGTGAGAATTTAGCTTTACCTTGACCAGCGCCAGTAATTAAAACAACTCGTCCGTCAAAACGCATTGGTCCTCCCATGTTTGTTTGGTTGTTGACAGTAGAGTGACCGCCCTTGAAAGCTCTTTTGTAAAATAAATTAGAGGACATACATACAGTTGCAGTGAACCAAATTTTAGAACAATTTTGACACGGACAACCGCTGACTTTGTGCCAGCATGACGGTCACTGTGTACATAGTAAGCCCCATATTTCTTTGGTTGGGCATTTATTTTATAGACCAGGTGCAATTTCTGGGCGTGCGATGCTACTACCCACCCTGACTGGTGGCTTGAAGGGGTGCGCCCAGCGAATGGCGGGAAATACGGCATACAAACAAACACGTCAAGTTATTTAATACAACCGTCTGAATCAATTAAACATATATTTATACAGGAAACCATACATAAAGCATTCTATACACGGACATTGAACCGAAAAAGATGGCCTAATTTGTAAAATAAGCTTGAAGTAATTTATGGTAGCATAACAAAAATTTAAAGTAAAATTAGCAGGTGTGCGTTAAAGATCAATCCTGTCGGCCATAATTCGCGAACCTAGAAGAGGGCCAGTGCAGGTGCATCGGTTCAGAGTACTGGTTCAACTCATCGTATACGCGTCTGTGATAAGTTGCTGCATCTCCGACATCGTCACGAACACCATGGTGTGGTGTACTAGTATATCCGTGCCTGCTTCAGCGCGAGTCTGGTGATAGTGGTATCCTCTATGTCAACGGCTCGATCCGTACGCGTGTTCTATAATCCATACACGGTGACCTGTTTCCATCGCATATCTGTGGCGTGATCTTGCTTGCCAATGTTCTTAAGTGTAACCAGTATTGCTACCGGTCCGTTGTTCCTTGCTCTGCGGAGCTGAAACTGCTTCCCATCTGGTGTGACTTTGGCGAACTAATTAAGTAACTCAGCTCCGGAGCCGTATGTGACTGGGGACTTCTCACTTGCAAGTGACGCTATGGATGAGTAAACTTATTTGGTCGAGTCTAGGCCCTGGTCCACTATTAGTGACGTAAATGCAGGCGGAGGTGGAGTCTTCAGTCGTGGTGTCGATACCAGCATCTTATTTCCGGCGGCAGGAACACGAGAAGATCAAACCAGTGATTTCCCGTCGTGAAAATGGCAATCACTATAACCACTCGGCCGGGGACACATCTTTTATTCCAATATCACGTTATAGTAATGTGCAGATGGCGTATTTGTTTGTAGCCATCGTATGTGCAAGTCTGCAATAGGTCGCTTATAACATTAATCTTTACAAAACACAACGTTGGTCGTTATTGCAGACACCTTTTATTTGTCAATGTGTGTCTTTCTAGACGGTTAGAATGCACTCGCCAGATATACATAAGTTTACAGAACATTAATTGACGGTTGAGTTAATACCAAACACAGTGCAAAACGGCAAGTACATGATCATCTATTTACCAATTAATTTAAATATTTCCGAAAACATCGCTAATTTCGCTGTGTGCGTTGGACAGTATATATTGGTTATACGCAGTTATTCAATGAGCTGATTCTGACATGTACACTATGAAAATGAGTTTGTTATACTTGTTTCGCCAACTTAATCAGAAACGGTACATATATTTGCTATCATGCAGCTGTATGTCCACTTCACTGTTTAATACAATAGAATGCATTCATTTTTACTAAATGCCACATTATTCGCCAACAACTAGGTAGAAATTATTGTTCAAAACCTCCATTTATCAAGGTAACAGATGATACGATCGTTTGGCGCTTAACATTATTTAGCAAAACAATATGAATTCACTGTAAAGTAGTCGGTTAAATAATGCGCCCACTATTTGGAATTTAAAGGCAAAGTTAACGAAACAGCCGGAACAGTGTAAAACAACACAAGATAGGCGACATTATGCAGCGTCCCAGACATTTCTAAGTCATCTATGGTGCGAATAACTCATGCTTAATTTGCAGCTTTTTTTTCAGGAAACCGCGGCCATAATTGTCATAAGCCATTAAGTGTATATCACTACCAAGTACAGAATAAATATTCCTGTCAAAAAATCAGATTTGCATTGGTATATTGCCCACCATGCGCAGAAAAGGCAATGCGAAACCTAAAGATTGAGAAGGAAGTGGAAGCTAGATGCAATGAGTATTTTGTAAAGACAGAAAATAGACTGGACAAAATCTAGGCAGTCGTGATGATGAACGTGACCTGGATCAAATGAAATCCTTGATAGAGGAAGGAAGAAGCGCAAGTACGAAATATTGGGGGAAACAGAAAGACGATAAGTACAGAAGAATTAAATGAGCAAACAAATGAGTTAAGAGAAAGCAACTCAAGAAGATGCAATATTATTACACACAGTCTACCAGATTCCACTGCACTAGAGGCCAAGACAAGAAGAAAAGATGATGAAGTGAAGATACGTAAAGTATGCGAAATTATGCAAACTGATCCAGTACCCGGCTGAGTAAGGAAATGCAGAAAATGCTGACTGAAATAAACCAAGCTAGGCCACATAAGGCAGTATTTGTGGGTGAGACGGAGAAAATTCAACTTATGAGAAACTTGAAAAATCTAGGTCAACATATGAATACAAGCAAATAAGCATTGTCCATGACATGACCATCCGAGAAAGAGAAATCAATTTAGAAAAGCTAACGGAAGCCAGGGAAATGAGTGAAAAACACGACGGGGTATTCAAATACATCGTAACAGGGTCACCATTGGAAAGAACAGTCGCCAAGGTGAAGACGAAAATCAGCATTAAATTTCAAAACCGCGAATGTAAATAAACGTTGTACATTTGTGAATACGTTGGATGGTTTTAACTATATATATATTAAAATGCAAATAGCCTCCCAAACAAGTTTGATGAATTAAGAGTGCAGAATTCAGAAGGAATCATAGACAGTATTTGTATTACCGAAGTCTTCCCAAAGAACTGTAGATATGTGCCGACTAAAGCAGAACTGAAACTTCAAGGTTATGAATTGCTTTTAATGAAGGTAGATTGACTAGAAGGATGCAGTATATCTAAGTGATAGACTAGTGGGGATAGAAGTAAAGATGCAAATTGATTTCAAAGGAAGTATATGGATGAATTTAAAACTAGATGGAAATGATAGACTTCTGTTAGGATGCGTTTAAAAGGGCCATAGCGCCGACTCTGAAAATACCGAAGCTCGAAACAGGTTGTTAGAGGACGCACATATTATGATACTGGACGATTTCAACTTCCCTAAAATAGACATTAGAACATACAAAGCAAATGGACATATTAAGTGGAAATGCCAGCATATGTGCAACATTCCATCAAACTATCTAAATATTGCCACTCGGTAACCTACAGACAAATACATATTGGAGCAAATTACTACAAGTATTCCTTTTTCCCTTTGGCCAATGGAATGCACTACGTGAGGATGTGATACTCTCGCAATACTTGAATTCGTTCAAGGTTACGATGGGTCCCAGTCGCATCCACCATACAAAACAATAAATCCTGTAGTGATGTGCTCAACCTTCTTTTATTCTTATTTCATGACTTCAACTATTACTGTTGATTACTGATCTTACTTGTATCCCTTTCTAAACCTATATTAATAGACACAGGCGCGCACATCAGTATGCAGAGATAGATTATAGATACATCGAATTCAGAGACGAATGAAAAGGTATTAGCGGACGAATTCCAATTTGGCGGGGAAGTATGTCACGGTACTTAAATGTCACAGGGTGAGAAGAATGTGCACTGGCCCGGTACTCGAGCCCGGGCCCCAGTCGTTTACCATATCATCGCTCTGATCAATTCCAACACATTATGCACATAGTGAGTTACGTACCATGACATACTTCCCCGTCAAATTGGAATTCGTCCCCGAATGCCATTTGTAATTCGTCTTTGAATTCCATATTTTTGGGGACAGTTTGGGCAGTATTTATCAGACATGGCAGTTGCTCATGTCACAGGCCAAATGTCTGGATATCAGTAATAAGTTGTTATATGGTCGCCTAGCTACCCCTTAGTCCAGAAACGCGTAAACTGTTACGCACTGTCTCGCCGTTAATGTTACGCCCATGTCTATGAAGAGTATGTCAGGCTGTTTCCTCTGCATGTAGCCGTCTGTCTCTCAAATGACTCAATCGAATATAATTATCCTGAGTTGAGGTGGTGTCAGTCATTTTGGTCGCGAAATGCGTTATCAATACACAGTAAATATATAGATAACGATTTTACCGAAATTTGATTGTGATAGCTTGCATATTGAACATTTTATGAGCAATAAAAAACCGTTCGGTTAGAAAGTTTGCATATTAATATAAAGTAATATACGAACATGCAACTCGCATGATGTATTCTTTAATGACATAGATATATAGAGCTCCTGATAATATATGTGTCTCAATAGTAGTGTACTTCCCGAGTTCATACTGCGCCCCGATATAGGTACCATCTATTACATATTAGCAAATAAGGAAGAATGCTGGCGTGTGAACTGTGCAGGAAGCAGGTCAAAACACCCCCAAGTCAAATCGCCCCCAAGTCAAAACGCCCCCATTTTGGTCAAAACGCCCCCATCTTTGGTTAAAACACCCCCATCTCTGGTCAAAACACCCCCAAAAAACACCCCCATAATTTTATTTTTTTTAAATACGATTTTATTTTGTCATTATTATTTGTATTTGTATAGTAATTCAGTGGACATGTATGAGCCTTTTTAACATGATAAACAAGTCCGTTTTTTCAATAAACATGACCTGTTTGATTGTGGTTTAGTCAAATTGGGGGCGTTTTGACTAGGGGGCGTTTTGACTTTGGTGAATGAAAATAAAACATAATTGGTTCATCATGTACTTTTTATTTCATTATAATTTGTTTGTTTCAAATATATATATAATGTAGTTATCTCATTGAACTGCATGTTGGTTCCTTCAGTCAATGCACGGGTAACATTCAGACATCTTAACTAGTAAGGCTACTCCTTTTTTTATTTCTTGGTTTACAAGAGCGCCGAGTGTAATTTTTGTGAAAGACAAAAAAAAAAAAGAGAGGAAATCTCGTGTTTTTTTTTAAAGTAATTATTTTCGGCGAATGAAAATACGTTTCGAAAAAAAGAAAAAAAATGATCGGGAATTCAATTGTAAAAAAAAAAGAAGATAAAACAGAACAGCGCTGAAATCTAGACTGAAATTCAGGATCCCCAGCGGGTTTGAGCGCTTCTCTCTCGTGTCGATTCGTCCGTAACCCGATTCGCACCGTGGGTCGTTTCGCCGGTATTTCCATTCGCGCTGGGTCGTTTCGTACTGCGTCGTTTCGCACATCCTGTTCGCACCGTGGGTCGTTTCGCCCGTATTCCCGTTCGCGCTGGGTCGTTTCGTACGTAGTTACGTTCGTATGCTATCCATGAAATCCATGCGATTTCAACAGTAGGGGGTTCTGTACGCTGTCGTAATCCTGTAATTCGGCTGCCTCGTTATGAAAATCAAACGTTTTTATTTCACAAATTCAATATTATAATCAGATTAAAAACCATTTTTTACAGATGAATTCAATAATACTCATTATTTCGTTCATGTATTGTAGTGTTTACGATAAATAACCAGATTTTAGTACCTAGAACACGATTTGAATACACCGATGTTGACCCACTTTCGCCGACGTTGCGAGATGCGCGGACATATTTTTAGCTGTGTTACAGCAATATGGGGTTACTCTAAGTGATTTCTGCCGGATTTCCCTGTGACGTTTTTCTTGAATAACCAATCAGATTAAAGCTTACATTCTGAACACGTGATTAACGGGATAAAAGTGGTTAAATAAGTGTGAAGACAGGTGCCTGTCACGCACAAACACACACACGCCATACATAATTACATCATTTAATCATTTAATCATGCTAATAGAAATACAATAACAAAATCAACTGATGTATTATGCAATAATTCACATTGAACACTCAAAAATTACACATACGCAAAGAAAACACAAATTTACACATGAAGAAATAATTCAGAAATTATACAATAATATCGTCGCCATAATTCTTCTTGTACTTCGTACACAACGCGTACCTGAAATGAAAATAGTCTAGTATAGTAAAACACCCATACAAACCACCAGAATAAGTTAATTATTTGACAATAAACATTTGAAGATGGGGGCGTTTTGACCAAAATGGGGGTGTTTTGACCAAAATGGGGGTGTTTTGACGAATTGATGGGGGTGTTTTGACCAATTCGGGGGCGTTTTGACTTGGGGCGATTTGACTTGGGGGCGTTTTGACTGTATTCTTTAATGACATAGATATCTAGAGCTCCTGATAATATATGTGTCTCAAGAGTAGTGTACTTCCCGAGTTCATACTGCGCCCCGATATAAGTACCACCTATTACATATTAGCAAATAAGGAAGAATGCTGGCGTGTGAACTGTGCATCATAAAAAAATACGACGAAAGTATCCGTGTCACCATTATATGAGCTGCCGTGGATAAATTGCGCCAAGTCGCTGTAGAAATAGCCACGAAAAATGCCGGAGTAGCACAACAACAACAATACTTCCTGATACGTGAATGCAATATTTATATTTTCTGCTGTTATTGAACAATTACACGTGATATGAAGTAACATCCATGTTGTATACATGTTTGGAGTCCATATTCACTATTTTGCACACAATATTTACAGCAATGCTGCGCGTATAGTTACTTTTCGGCTTATTATTTGACTGCTTATTTTGATTGGACCAAGTGCTCGGCTCTGATTGGATGACACATTGTAAACACTGACACGTGCATAGCTGTCAAAACAATGCCAAAGTTGTACAAAATGAATTTGTTAACGTGTATAGCATTATTGGTGTTGCATAGCTCGTTGGTTTGCTGTCAGGAAGCGACAGCTGATGAGAGTTTCACATTTAATGTCGTGCCAGGAGGATCAAGACTCCACCATGAAGAGAAATGGGTAAGAAACATGGATTATAAGTAACAGTTATTGTGATTGTACAGTCACTATGGTGTCATTTCACCGTCTGAATCTATAATTCTCCCGAGGCGCAGCAAATGCAATAAGCCCAACTTGTTGCTGTCAATTCATAATGCATAGGCGGCGGAAGCCGAACATTATTGGGGGAGGGCCCAATGTTGAGGGCCCAAAGGACCCGATAGTGGGGGGTCCGGGGGCATGCCCCTCCCCCCCCCCCCCCCACCCGTAAATTTTTGAAATCCAAGTGGTGTGAAACGCCATTTCCTGCATTCTTAGCAAAGTTCTCAGCAAAGTTCCCAGTACTTATGATTACACAAATATATTAGAATAAAAAATCCAAAATTTACAGAATGATTGGGGGGGCTAAGCCCCCCCACCCCCGGCCTCCCCCCCTCCCCCCTGCCGCTTCCACCGCCCCTGTAATGTGTAATGTATAGTCCACCGAAACGGAAAAAAAGTGCGGATTGGTCTGGGTCTTCGATCACTGGTAAAGTGGTTGATACAATTACCTGCAACCGTTATCATTAATGATTAACCCATTCAGGGCCGTAGCCAGACCTAAAAATGAGACGAGGCGAAAAAAATATTGTGAACAAGCGACACGCACCGCTAACGCGGGGGATTTGGGGGTGCTCCCCAAAGAAAATTTTGACATCTAGATCGTCATACCGGTAGACGCGATTTCCCGGCATTTAGACCACCGGATACGGCATTAAATATAATGCCCTGAAATCGCATACGGCAGATAAAACATGAATTTTTAAAATATTTACCTCCACAAACTACATATATAAACAGACACGCTGGACTAGTGACTTATTCAAGTTTTATTGTACACTAATATTTATGATGCATTTTTAGAAACATTATTATTACTTGCTAGTCGATAATACTGATCTAATACAAATACTGACACCGACTGACCTAGCTACAATATGCGTAGCGGTAGCGAGAGCGGAAGTATGACTATTCATTCTAGCTATTACCGCTACAAGTAGCGAGAGCGGAAGTATGACTATTCATTCTAGCTCCGACCCTGAAAGTTTGTAAATTCTATAAAATATGTGAGTAATATCATGTTAATCAGTCACAATAAGCTCCAGTTAAGTGTTGAGATTGACATTTCGAGTATAGGAAATAAATCTCTGGAAGGCGATTGATGTTCCAAACCATCAAAAATCGAGAGAAAAAACGGTATATTACAGTGGGTATATTACGTCACACACGCACATGCTTTTTAGACCCGTTTCCAGCTATATTTTTACAAACAAAACATGCGTGAATCTTGACACAGCCAGGTCCATTGTATCGACATATTACTCTAGCCAGTGGTCCCACGACATACAGGGTGTGCCGAAACTCCGGATATATGTAACATTAAAATCCCAACCTGTGCGTAAAGACTATTTAATAGGAAACTTAGCCAGACATGAACGTGCACTATTGGCCCAGTTCCGTTGTGGAATACTACTTCTCCGTATAGAAACTGGTAGATACATTGGGGAGACGCCTGATCAACGTATATGTAGACTGTGTGACCTAGACTGTGTAGAAGATGAGTGGCATTTCATGATCAGATGCCCATTGTACAATGACATCCGAAATTACATATTTCACACACACACACACAAATATGGTTAACATAAACGATGATGAACGATTTCATTATATAATGTGTTGTCAGCAGAGAAAAGCTGCTAAGTTTATTGTTAGTGCATTCATGCGACGTAGAACAATCATATATAGGGCATACCGGTAAGTACACAGGCACATAATTTGTGGCATCGCAATAACCAAAATCCGTGCGTATTTGAAGACAGTATGTGCCCCAAGGGAGTCTGTCTTAGTTTGTTCTGTTCCATTAATGAATGATTGTCGTTTGAAGACTGTGGTTACAACTGTGCACTTGCAATCCCCATGATCTGTGTGGGGTTTTGCATTTTCATTGCAGTTTGCATTGGTTTCACTTTGGTATATTATTCCTATTAAAAATGGCTACATACTATACAATGTAATGATATTTTCGTTGGTTTTTGTGGCCATATTGTGCTACCAATAATACATAGTAAGGCAATTAAAAAAATCATTAATTATTATTCGAACGGACGAACTGATCGCGATACTGAGTAGTATTAGGTCTATATGATCTCACCTCGGGTCCGACTGTAGCCAAACACGTCAGTTATGATAGCTCCAGAATCCCAAACACCATTCATGTACGAAATGCATATTGGCCGCTGAAATACATAACGGATATCATTAGAATGCCGCTAATTAATGTGATAACATCCAATTGATACATGTGTCTGTAACAAACGTTATACACAGGAATTAGGGTGTCAAATTTGGTCTGCTATATGCATTTTTGCTTTTTATGTACTTGCAACAACGCCCCCACCACCAGGCATTGATATTCTGTATTTATTATCATTGACGACGATGCCGGAAATACCGACGACGATGGTGATCATGACATGCAACATTAACTGAACATGGTTTCCTGAGCATATCGCTCCTGGTTCGTTATGATTCAACAACCTGGGCATATGGTCCGTTGTGTCCATAGTTCATTTGTTTTCTTTCTGGAACACCCCGGCAAACCACATTTATAAGTCTGATTGGGGAATGACATATCGTTTTCAGTTCCACGCTTTTATAATAGGAAAAGACGGGGTTCTTTATGCAAAATAGCACTTACAAACACTAGACGGCATTCTAGCAGACAGCTTTGTGTTATTAGCTCACCTGAGCGAAGCTCATGTGAGCTATTGTTACCGCAATGTGTCCGTCGTCGTCCAGCGTCCGTCGTCCGTGAACATTTTCAAACGTCTTCTCCTCGGTAACCATTGGGCCTATAGTCACCAAACTTCATGGTCATGGTCCTTAGATAGGGGGATTACAAAATTGTTAAAATGACGTCATTACGTAATTCAAGATGGCCGCCGTCTAAAAATAGCACAAATTCTTCAAAAATCTTCTTCTCAAGAACCGCCAACCGGATTTTGACAAAACTTGGTAGGAATGATCGATGTACAATGCTCTTTCAAAGTTGTTAAAATGGTGACTCCGGGGTCAAAAATGGGCGTGGCCCGTGGGGTCAAATTGAGGTCAAATTTTATTTTTGACCGAATATGGTCATGTTATATATCAAATCGAAGGTATCAATGAGGCGATCACTCTGGTACATTTTTTGTCGAAATCGGATTGTTATGTCATCCAAGATGGCCGCCGAAATGTCAAAAGGTCGTTATTTTATTAGATTTCAAAATTCTTCTTCACATGAACTGCTTGGCCCATGGTAGCCAAACTTAAAACATATGGTCCATGGGTGAAGCCTTTTCAGATTTGTTAAAATGGAGGTCATCGCTAATCCAAGATGGCCGCCGTCTAAAAATAGCATAACTTCTTAAAAAATCTTCTTCTCATGAACCACTAGGCGGATTTCGACAAAACTTGGTAGGAATGATCGATGTACAATGCTCTTTCAAAGTTGTTAAAATGGTGACCCCGGGGTCAAAAATGGGCGTGGCCTGTGGGGTCAAATTAGGGTCAAATTGTATTTTTGACCGAATATGGTCATGTTATATATCAAATCGAAGGTATCAATGAGGCGATCACTCTGGTACATTTTTTGTCGAAATCGGATGATTATGTCATCCAAGATGGCCGCCGAAATGTCAAAAGGTCGTTCTTTTATTAGAGATTTCAAAATTATTCTTCACATGAACCACTTGGCCCATGGTAGCCAAACTTAAAGGTTATGGTCCATGGGTGAAGCCTTTTCAGATTTGTTAAAATGGAGGTCATCGCTAATCCAAGATGGCCACCGTCTAAAAATAGCATAAATTCTTAAAAAATCTTCTTCTCATGAACCGCTGGCCGGATTTCGACTAAACTTAGTAGGAATGATCGATTTACAATGCTCTTTCAAAGTTTCAAAATGGTGACCCCGGGGTCAAAAATTGGTGTGGCCCGTGGGGTCAAATTGGGGTAAAATTTTATTTTTGACCGAATATGCTCATGTCATATATCAAATTGAAGGTATCGATGAGGTGATTGCTCTGGTGCAATATTTGTCGGAATCGGATGATTATGTCATCCATGATGGCCTCCAAAAGGTCCATTTATTCGAGATTCGAGAACGTCTTTTTCTCAGGAACCACATGGCCGATGCTGGCCAAACTTCATAGGAAGTTAAGATCCTTGGGTGAAGCATTTTCAGATTTGGTAAAATGAGAGTCATCACTTAATCCAAGATGACCGCCATCTAAAAATATCACATTTTTTTTAAAACACATGAACTCAATGTCACATTCTCCTCTGGTGTTCATGGAGTCAGGTGAGCGAATTAGGGCCATCATGGCCCTCTTGTTTTTATTGTTGTTGTTGTTGTCCTGTAAGTCGTGATGTGCAGGCGTTGATATTTCGTCTCACCTCTTCACAGCTAAATACCGCAAGACGATTTATGTTTATCGCATGCGCCAACAGTTCGCCTCAACTTTTCACAGAAATTCAAACATACCGCAAAACGAAAGTGTAAAAATCATAAAAAAAAAATGAAAATCGGCAAAATCCATCCTGGCTACGGGCCTACCATTTCATGCTGAGGATACACAATTTTGATTGGGGACAGATGTATATGCGACGTCGTGACCACCATTTGAACCGTCTCATCGAGACGGTTCAAATGAGTGGTCACAACATATACTTTCATTGAGAAATAACAAAAATATAAATATTTTTAAAAAACCATACCCATAAATGATTAAGGATAACTATTGAAGAACCAATCACAATTACACATGTTTACTGGGACTGTCTAAGCATTCGGGTTAAGAAAGTTCTGCTCTTTAGAGATACAGATAAGCTCTGTGTAGACGCGAATACATGCCATCTTTATACATATACGGTCGACATTAGAGTTACGTATTCTGCAACTAAGCTTTGTGTACCCCCTGATTCAAATTCACAGCATGTTTTTTATGCCCATGATGCCCCACCACAATAGTGCAGGGCATTTTAAGTGTTTTTAAACTGTGATGGATCGACACCTGAAACTTGGTATGTAACTTCTTTATACTCACATATTTTAATTTTAAATACCAAAATTCAGATATTTTTTTATTTTCCCATAGGAGGACTCCCCCTTTTTTCAGAAATGTCCAATTTGATTCACCATCTCAAAATGGTAGACGAAATACTGGTAGAGGCGCATTTTTCATTTAATCACTCTTTTTGCCTTGTAATTCGTAAAATTTTTGAACCGTAATTCAACTTAATTTTGATTTTTAGCTCACCCCAGCCACTGATCTGATAGCACGTTCATGAATCTGGATAGCGGGTATGGAACTAGTTTTATTTACAGGAATGATTGTCTAGCTCAACATGGACAGTGTAGGTCCTGATCAGATAGAAATTGCTGTGACCAATTTTGATAAATAATTTGTGTTTATTTCAGCATGGCGTATCTTGCAAGTTTACATATGTCTGCCAAGGTGGTACAAACGAGGTAAAGTATACACTTGCTACATTATCACATTAGTATTACAATGAGTAATTGTACCCCTGTCATTACAATGTTTCGCATTTCTGTCCGGTCATCTGTAACACATAAATGTAAGATTTTTGTCGCGCTGCTTTAGCAGAAGGCGCGACTATAATCGCCGTTTTTCCGTCATCGTTGTCCGAAATGTCAAAAAGTTTGTACAAGCCATTTCTTTATGTCAAAAAGATTCTTCACCCATGACCTTTTTCATAAGCATGTAAATGTACTTCTCTTTAGCAGAAGTCGCGACTTTTTCCGTCGTCGTCTGTGTCATCGTCGTCCGAAATGTCAAAAAGTTTGTACAAGCTTCGTCATCATAGTTACGTACTCGGTGATATTCTTTGTTTTTCCACATCATATATTTTGTTAGCTGTAATACTCAATCACTTGGTTGGATGAGTTGTATACAATGCATTTTATCTCAAACTTTTCAAATTTGTTGTGAATATATTATTTTATAATTCCAGCACACAAATATTTACACAATTCCCTAACATTTGATTGGTCCGTAGCAAGTCTCTGTCCAAAATTTATATCCCAGTAAACTCCCATGCCGAACTACTTTCCGTAACCATCAGGCGCAGTTAAAATAATTCTTAAGAAAACGGAAAATAAACACATTTTCTTGATGAATTTATTTCAAATGCTGGAATTATAAGGAATGAATGGCCTTTTTTGTGGAATTTATCGGGGATATAAACTTGGAAAAGTCGCGGGAGTACTGGACGAGGCCTTCCGGCCTTCGTCCAGTATTCCCGCGACTTTTCCAAGTTTATACCCCGATAAATTCCACAAAACGGCCATTCATTCCTATAATACTTCAACCATTGTCAATTTTGATAAATGAATGTGTAAAATAAACAATACATCATTGTCAGTACCATAACCAGGATTTTGCAGATTTTTTTATGCTCAGAATTAAACTAATCCCCGGGGTTTGGGCAGGGAGAATTGTCCATGACCCCATAACAGTACTTGGTTCGCCTCGTCTGGCTTGTACCTCTGGTTACCCTGATTGTGTCTTAGCTGGAGGTCTGACTACTTTCAATTTCAGAAGTGGGAGATGCATCTGAGACGCGACGACGACAACAACTACGAATGCATTATCGGGCGGCCAGCCGATTCAACAATGTCCTATCTGTTCTTCCAGGAATTTGAGGTGGCTATAGGTGGCGCCAGGCTGGTCAATGCTAAAGTATATGTAAGTAACAACCCTACATATTTGCAGAGCTCCAGATGAGGTGCATATTGGCTTATTTTACGCATTTATTTTATCAGAATACGCATTGGGAGTACGAAATACTCACAGCAATGTGAAAATACGCATTGATTTTCAAATTGAGTAGTGAAAATTCTGTAATAAAGTTGAAAATTTACTTTAGTTGAGCTGCAAAAAGCAAACACTGTTGATTTTTAATTTCTGTTTTATTTTCTAGCATTTGTTCCCTATTTAATAAGGAAGAAAATCAATAATACATTTGTAAAAGTAAAATATGCATTGAATTTGAAATCTGGGGGTATAATACTGCATGTATATATATATTATACGTATAATACAATATTTTGTAGGGGTTTTTCAAAACAAATTGCATCCAAATACACTTTTTATTGTGATAAACGAGAGTACAACCATACAGACCCTAAATATTTGGACACACTTTGTCGTGGTAAACCATAATATATTTATATGTGTTTGCTAGAATAAGTGGTGTCCGAATATATAGGGTTAGGATTTATTTCCATTGACATTTGTAAATACGACAAAGAAACTCGTACTTCGTTTCTTTGTCGGATTTCCAGTTGTCTCAAATCTGGTATTCAAAATGGCAGTTGAATAAATTCTATATATTTTTTAGGATGTCCAGTTTACAGAGGTGGCACTGTAATTGAAATGGTACATCATGCCATTTTATATTTTGTTGCAGGGATCCAACAGTGACAAACCAGCAGACAGGAAGGAATATAACCTCGACTTAGCCAAAAATAAAGGTATAAGCCAGGGCCCGGTTGTTCAAAACATCAGTTAGCTTAACGGACTGTTAAATCCTTAACTGAATGGTTAAAATCTCTGTAAAACTGTAAACAGAGATTTTAACCATTCAGTTAAGGATTTAACAGTCCGTTAAGCTAACTGATGTTTTGAACAAACAGAGATTTTAACCATTCAGTTAAGGATTTAACAGTCCGTTAAGCTAACTGATGTTTTGAACAGAGATTTTAACCATTCAGTTAAGGATTTAACAGTCCGTTAAGCTAACTGATGTTTTGAACAGAGATTTTAACCATTCAGTTAAGGATTTAACAGTCCGTTAAGCTAACTGATGTTTTGAACAACCGGGCCCAGACAGACATTTGTGGCTGTGGCTGGTAGATTAATCCCCGAGTATGCTTTGTCTTATTTTGTTGTAAAAGCAGGCCATTAACAGCACTTTACTAACAACACCCAGGGCTCCAGATAAGGCATTACTGTGTGTTTCACGAAAGCTGCCCAAATTTTACGGCCATATAAACAATTCAAAAACAATATTTTTTTCGATAATATTAAATTAAAGGAAAATTTAAGAATGAGCCTTCTTTTTATTTCGTGAAATTTTGTCAAATATTGATTTTATTGCGAAAAAACAATTTCCCCATGTTAAATCCCCACAGACATCTTCACGGAATTTTAGAAATACTGGACCGATTTTTAAAATTTAACTTGTTTTAGATCATATCCAAGCTATCTAGTCAGGTTTCGGAGTGAATTTCCAAATGTTTTCGTTTTTTGACTCCTCCCACACTTCCTTACCACTTTTTCCCCCATGTTAAATTCCCATAGACAAATCAATTTTTCGTAATAAAATCAATATTTGACCGAATTTCACGAAATAAAAAGAAGTCTCATTCTTAAATTTTCCTTTAATTTAATATTATCGAAAATAATATTGTTTTTGAATTGTCTACGTAGCCGTAAAATTTGGGCAGCTTTCGTGAAACAGACTATAGTAATTGAGTATTTTCACTCCATCATATCTGAAGCAATATTTGAATTGGGTATAATAAAATCACACTACTGTTTACACATCAACAGACAGCAATTATTGAATAGTTTACTTCATTATGAAAACATGTCTTGGCATTTCATTACCAAGATGTGTTTTAATGGAAAATAAGAAACATATGCTATATTTGTGGTCTGTTTATTGTTTTCTGTAGCATGATAAAGGTACCACAAATTTGTTATTGCTTTTTGATACTCGCTACATCTGATTTCAATTGTGTTTTTGGCAATTTTAATTGGGTATTTACGCAAATGCGCAACTTATCTGGAGCTCTGGATTCATTTTATGTATGGGTTGATCCCGGTGATCAGTACTGGTAGAATTTAAGCCAAATTGAAGTGGGTCAATGGAAGAAGGGGGGCTAAGTCCATGTGAACCTAACCCCCGTCTTCCACTGACCTTTTCAATTTATCAACATAGCAAAATGAAAGAAATCGAAATGAATCGGGTTTAACCTGCCAGCAACAGCTACGGTCAGGACCACAGTTTAAAGTCTCAACCGACAGACTAGTAGGATGCATCATGGAAATATTATGTATTAATCATTCTCTAGGTCTCTTGTCAATAGCATAACCCTGGCCAATCTTCGAAACCAACCAAATTGAAGTGATTTGATTTATTTGTGTTCAACAGTCAGTCAACAGCTAAGGCCGGGTTAACGGGGTCAAATCCCATATTTCACCCCTTGTGACATGGGGAAAATCCAAAAATCAAAACGGAATATTTGCAGAAATAATATATATTCAACCGTGAAATTAGAATAACCTGACTTGGATTCAGTGACTGTTCCTCACCACACCAGTCACTTAATCCAAAGTGAATTGGTTCACTGTTGCCACGTTTGGAAATATATAGTGAGCTCAAGAAAGGTAAAAGTCTACTTACTACTACTGTCTGTTTCACGAAACCTTCCCAAATTTTATGGCTATATAAACAGTGCAAAAATAAATTTGTTTTTGATAATATTAAAGTAAACAAAAATTTAAGAATGAACCTTCTTTTTATTTCGTGAAATTTGGTCAAATATTGATTTTATTGCGAAATTTTTTTCTCCATGTTAGCTCCCCATAGACATCTTCACAGTGTGAATCGCGATAGATTTTAAAAATTTAACTTTTGTTTGTTTTCTTAGTTAGATCATTTCCAAGCTATCTAGCTAGGTTTCGGAGTCAATTCCATTTTTAGCTCGACTATTCGAAGAATAAGTAGAGCTTATGTTGTCACCCCGGCGTCGGCGTCACGCCTTGGTTAAGGTTTTTAGTCAAGCTTGTATATGGAATACTACTGGCCCTACACCCACCATACTTGGACAACTTCATCTCCTAGTGATGTACATCAATAACCCCTGATCTATATTTGACCTTGACCTACATTTCCTCTTGAATTACTTGGTTAATTCCCCTTGGTTAAGGTATTTAGTCAACCTTGGTTAAGGTTTTTAGTCAAGTTTGTATATGCAATACTACTGGCCCTACACCCACCATACTTGGACAACTTCATCTCCTAGTGATGCACATCAATAACCCCTGGTCTATATTTGACCTTGACCTACATTTCCTCTTGAATTACTTACTTAATTCCCCTTGGTTAAGGTTTTTAGTCAACCTTGGTTAAGGTTTTTTTCAAGCTTGTACATTGAATACTATTGTGCATCCAGACACCATACTTCGACAACCTTTTCTCATAGGTATGTACATCAATAACCCCTGATCTATATTTGACCTTCACCTACATTTCCTCTTCAATTACTTACTTAATTCCTTTTGGTGTAAGGTTTTTTAGTCAACCTTCTATATGGAATACTACTGGCCCTACACCCACCATAACTTGACAACTTCATTATCTCCTAGTGATGTACATCAACAACCCCTGATCTATATTTGACCTTGACCTACATTTCATCCCTCTTGAATTACTTAATTCCCCTTGGTTGGTTAACGTTTTTAGTCAAGCTTGTAGATGGAATACTCCTGGCCCTACACCAACCATACTTGGACAACTTCAACTCCTAGTGATGTACATCAACAACCCCTGACCTATATTTGACCTTGACCTACATTTAACCTTCAATTACTTACTTAATTCCCCTTGGTTAAGGTTTTTACTCGACCTTGGTTAAGCTTTTTACTCAAGCTTGTACATGGAATACTATTGTGCTTACAGACACCATAATTGGACAACCTTTTCTCATAGTGATGTACATCAATAACCCCTGATCTATATTTGACCTTGACCTACATTTCCTCTTGAATTACTTACTTAATTCTCTTTGGTTAAGGTTTTTAGTCAAGCTTGTAGATGGAATACTCATGGCCCTACACCAACCATACTTGGACAACTTCATCTCCTAGTGATGTACATCAACCCCTTACATTTAACCTTAAATTACTTACTTAATTCCCCTTGGTTAAGGTTTTTACTCAACCTTGGTTAAGGTTTTTAGTCAAGCTTGTAGATGGAATACTATTGTGCATACATACACCATACTTGGATAACTTTTTCTCATAGTAGGGATGTACATCAATAACCCCTGACCTTTATTTTACCTTCACCTACATTTAACCTTCAATTACTTGGTTAATGTTTATAGTCAAGCTTGTATATGGAATACTTCTGGGCCTACATCAACCATACTTGGACAACTTCATCTCCTAGTGATGTACATCAATAATCCCTGACCTATATTTGACCTTGACCTACTTTTATCCTTGGATTACTTAGTTATCTCCCCTTGGTTACGTTTTTTACTCAAGCTTGTATATGGAATACTCCTGGGCCTACAGCAACCATACTTGGAAAACCACGCATCTACGTCCAAGGTCATGGTCACTGTTGAAGGTCAAAGGTCAAACCTATTGAAATTCCCTTCCGCTCTATATCTTCTACACCGATGCATGGATTATCAAATGGCTTGGCACAAATGTTTCTCATGATGAGAAGGTGTGTCGCCATCAATAACCACGCACCTACGTCCAAGGTCAAGGTCACAGTTGAAGGTCAAAGGTCAAACCTATTGAAATTCCCTTCCGCGTCTATATCTTCTACACTGATGCATGGATTATCAAATTGCTAACCACGCACCTACGTTCAAGGTCACAGTTGAAGGTCAAAGGTCAAACCTATTGAAATTCCCTTCCGCTCTATATATTCTACATCGATGCATGGATTATCAAATGGCTTGGCACAGATGTTTCTCATGTTGAGAAGGTGTGTCACAATCAATAACCACGCACCTACGTCCAAGGTCAAGGTCACAGTTGAAGGTCAAAGGTCAAACCTATTGAAATTCCCTTCCGCTCTACATCTTCTACACCGATGCATGGATTATCAAATGCCTTGGCACAAATGTTTCTCAGGATGAGAAGGTGTGTCGCGATCAATAACCACGCACCTACATCCAAGGTCAAGGTCACAGTTGAAGCTCAAAGGTAAAAAATATTGAAATTCCCAAATGGCTTGGCACAAATGTTTCTCATGATGAGAAGGTGTGTCGCGATCAATAACCACGCACCTACGTCCAAGGTCAAGGTCACTGTTGAAGGTCAAAGGTCAAACCTATTGAAACTCCCTTCCTCTCTATGTCTTCTACACCGATGCATGGATTATCAAATGGCTTGGCACAAATGTTTCTCCTGATGAGAAGGTGTGTCCCGATCAATAACCACGCACCTACGTCCAAGGTCAAGATCACAGTTGAAGGTCAAAGGTCAAACCTATTGAAATTCCCTTCCGCTCTATATTTTCTACACTGATGCATGGATTATCAAATTGCTAACCACGCACCTACGTCCAAGGTCACAGTTGAAGGTCAAAGGTCAAACCTATTGAAATTCCGTTCCGCTCTATATCTTCTACACCGATGCATGGATTATCAAATGGCTTGGCACAAATGTTTCTCCTGATGAGAAGGTGTGTCGTGATCAATAACCATGCACCTACGTCCAAGGTCAAGGTCACAGTTGAAGGTCAAAGGTCAAACCTATTGAAATTCCCTTCCGCTCTATATCTTCTACACCGATGCATAGATTATCAAATGGCTTGGCACAAATGTTTCTCATGATGAGAAGGTGTGTCGCGATCAATAACCACGCACCTACGTCCAAGGTCAAGGTCACAGTTGAAGGTCAAAGGTCAAACCTATTGAAATTACCTTCCTCTATATCTTCTACACCGATGCATGGATTATCAAATGCCTTGGCACAAATGTTTCTCACGATGAGAAGGTGTGTCGCGATCAATAACCACGCACCTACGTCCAAGGTCAAGGTCACAGTTGAAGGTCAAAGGTCAAACCTATTGAAATTCCCTTCCGCTCTATATCTTCTACACCGATGCATGGATTATCACACTATGCCCAGGGTCAAGGTCACAGACTTGATGCGTTTGAAACCTTAACGCTCGGCTAAATGGCTTATAATCAAAAATGCCTCGTTTTCTTTGGCTGCCAGTGGGGGTATTCGTGTGCCGACAGGCCACATTTCTAGTTATTTATTAAACTTCTTGACCGATTTCATAAGAAACTCGGCATAGACTCGTTTCTTATGAAATCAGTAAACTCATTAAATATATATCATTTTCAATCATCACTCATATAATGTTCTCTATTGCTATATTCCCCACTACCCACAATTCCATTGCAGTATCGAATAGTAAAGATTTCCAAGCATCTCTGACCATGGTGGTACTGTCCATGACGAAAACGAGAGAGGAACTCTAACGCTCCACGCTCAAACTCCATCTCCACGCCCACTGGTGCTACATCACGTGTTGGATCACATCATCTGTTGATTTGGTTTTGTGTAATGGCGTCGCCCAGGGGCCCGTTTCACTGAACTTTGTACGACTAAAATGTTCATAAGTGAAAATTTAGGATCGTCTGGAAATTTCAATTGATGCATTTACATTTATTGAGCATAGGCTGCATATGCAGCCTATGCTCAATAAATGTAAATCCAATAATTGTTTACAAGAAAACATTGTTAATGTGAAATGTACAGACTGTCATAATTTTGCACTTACAAACATTTTAGTCGTATGAAGGTTAGTGAAATGGCCACCTGGAGTTGTGATGTAAATCTTATTTTCTATCAACATGATCAATACAACTGCGATTTCTTCCTTTTCATAATGGCCCTGTTCCAGCCGTTGACACTACGAGTCTGACAATACCAAATGTAGCAGCATGACTTCTGTAGCTGCCGTAGTTCTGAAAGAGAAATATCGGATATACATATTTTGCATTTGGAAGCCGTGTAATTTCTCTACAGAATGTTCAGACTAACAACAGAAGTAATGCTGCTAAATTTTGGTATTGTCAGACTCGTAGTAGTAATGGCTGGAACATGTTTATTATTATTAACACGAGGAAATCGCAGTCGTATCAATGAAAAATAAGATTTACCTAACAGCTCGAGAGCGCCGCCATTACGTATCGTCTATTGAGTACATTCTCCGATATGAAGTTGTATAACGGCTGTATCAGGTCTCGGGATTATTTTTAACAAATGTGATTTATTATATACCTGCTAATTTGCTTGGAGGGGTATATAATAAAAAGAATGTTCATATTTATACCCCCCGCAACGACTTGTGGGGTGTATACTGGAGTCCGGTTGTCCGTCCGTAAATGTGTCACTAAACTTAACATCAGAGAAATATGTTAAGCTGCTAAAATCATCTAAAATGCTTAACATTTCACACATGCATTCCTGTAAGGCTCTACTACCATGCTGCGCCAAATCCACGACCGTCCAACGCCCGCTGATCCCAAGGTCACGGTCAAATACTTAGTCTCTTTACAAAACTTAACGTCAGAGAAATATGTTATAGCTTCTATTTCCTTAATACATATTTAGGGGCACACGTGCCCACGCGGGTTTATTCCGTAAGCCTCACTTACTGACAAATCTAGTTTTATAACGAATATGACGCATATAATCATCTCGGTGTGTGAAAAGGCCACAAGTTTTGACATTGCACACCACTCCATGAACATGCCATATTTGTAGTAATAACATGAATGTCCACTAATGTATTCTGGGCTCCTGTAGCCTATTTCACCAATATTGCAAAGTATACTTATCTTGCTATTAAAGTGCACTTTGAGGGAGAAATTTTCAATTTAAGGATAAATTTATTAATTTTTATTTTGGCTGTAATAATGTAATAAATTCAGTATAATTACTCTGCATACTCTACATACTTTTGATATATATATGCAGTGGTTAGTTCTATATGAAAGACGGGATTCAGTCTCAGCCAGTCATATACACACCCAGAGCTGCAGATAAGCTTTGTGTCTTTGAGTATTGTACCTTACAAATGGATTATTGATTTTGTACTCCCACTGTTGATAATCAATGCATATTCTGCTAAAATGAGTGTAAAATACGCCAATACACACCTTATCTGGAGCACTGCGCACCTGCCAAAACTGACATAGGCTGCAAATGTCAATACACAGGTTTTATACCGTATGCAGTCTAAAAACTGTTGTGGTATATAATAAATAGAATGTTCATATTTTTGTAACAAATATGACACATTTGTTCATCTCGGGGTGTGAATTGGCCACAAATAAGGACATTTCACACCACTCGATGAACATGATTATACCCCCGGCATACAAAGTATGTCGATGGCTATTTAGCTTTCATCATTCCATCCGTTCGTCCGTCCATCCCATCTCTGCAACGGTTCGTCGGATTGACTTCCAACTTCATATACTTCCATATACTTCCTTGTCATCATCCATATTTTCATTCCATACCACACCCATGCATCCTTCATGTCCAAGGTGAAGGTCAAATTACTTTGGAAGTTTTTGTTAGTCGGTCCAGGCGGCAGCCTGGGGTATCCGTGAGCCTCTGCTCACTTGCTCTAGTTGTGTGTTGAGTACATGTAGTAAATTGGTATGTAAATGAAATGTTGATGTTAATATACAGAGTAATTGGTTAATTGTGATACGGTGGAACCTATCTAAACTGGACAACCAGAAAACCGTAGTGTGTTAAATGCAATACACCTTAATTTAACTCGAATTATAAGGCCATAAAAAATAAGTTCTTTGGTTCTGAGACACGGGGTTTGCGGAATGTGGGAGGGTGGATTTTTCAAATACATTTTTTTGTTTGAGATGTTTTTTTGGCAACTTGAAACAAATCACAGACGAACATCTCAAACAAACAAAATTGTTTTATAACGTCAATAGACGTGAAAAATCACAATATTTTCGTCAGATATGATTGGAGTTAACATATTTTTGCATGGTAGTATTTTTTATTGATCATGTGGCGAATTTATTGTACAATTTAATTTCTCCATGATGATAAATATGCTTGACGCGCATGGATTATGCAGACGCGGCGATATCGGAGAACCAAAGTAATTATTTTATGGTCTAATGTCTGTTCATTATTGCAAAGCATATGCGCATGGACGGGAGTGCTGAGTGTCTCGTAGCTGAATTACAGTGGAACGTCTCTAAACCGGACACCCTGGGGACCTCCCATGGTGTCCGGTTTAGAGAGCATCCACTGTATAATCATACTTCATGCCATGTATGTTGAGAAATCACACAATTTATTTTAATTAAATGAAAAGATATAAATCTTGATTGCTAGTAACTATTCCAGAGTTGTTTTCATTTTTGCAATGAACCATAATGCCTCGGAAGTGCGATGCCTTGTAATCATCTAATGGTGGGCTCACTCGAAATAGCATTGTGGCCCCGACAATTTCCTGAATGTTTAATGTAAATACGATGGCTGGAAATGAGATGCACCGAGATATTAATCGTTGGCCACACCTCCACGTCTGATCATTTATGAGCAAATGACGAGCCACACTCAACCTGCCATCGAAAGTAAAGATGCAGTTGATATGATTAGGGCCCCGCCGAGACTCCCTATAGGTTTTGCCCTGTCTGTCTGTCCGTCCTTTTATTTTATTGAATTTTTTTCAAGAGTTTCTAAAATCACCTAGGGGCCCTAAGTGCATCGACGGACCACATTTTTTAGTTAAAGGGTAGAATGTGGTTGTTACGATACAAATATACCAGAATTATACACATGTATAAACTTTGTATAAACATATGAATTGAATGATATATCTATAAGATATTAGTTATGTTCATATTATATGCATGTTGTATAAAACACTGTTTTGGTAACTTATGCTACAATATTGGTATAGTACGTACATGTGACCAGCCAGGGGTGGATCCAGGGGAGGTTGCGAAGGTAACTCTTGCAATCTACTCAATTGCAAGTTACCGTTCGCAACTAGGCGGTTGTCGTATTTTCGAGCTCTTCAAAATGCACTTTCCTGTGTTTTGCGGCATTTAAATTCAGACTCCCAACTGGTGGTAAACTGTGATCTATGTAAACTCCGTGGTTGCAATCCCAGATCCGCCCCTTCAAGTAAGCCTTCGAGTCATCAAGTGCTGCAGTGCGTAACACGAAAATGGAAGGCTATGCATACCTAAACAATGAATCCATTGATTGGGAATCTTATTGGCTAATCTTACTGGGTCCAGTGGGTGGCAGGTGGGAGCACGTGATGGGTAATTTAACGATCGTGGTTCATCCTTACCGGAATCCCGACTGGAGACCTGGTTTGGCCCTCACATACGTCTTTGGAATTTTGTATGTGACAGTTGAATCTGGTTATACCCCTTATGTGAGTATTACGATATTCGTAATCCTATTTTAGGGGAAAGGGCCAAGTGACTTGGTGTGGTATTGGACCTGGCACCAGGTCCGGTTATTCTAATTTCAAGGCTGAATATATTTGTTCTCGATGTAAATATTCCGTTCTGATTTTGGGATTTTCCCCCTCAATGCAGCAGGTTAAAACACTAATAAACTAATACATAATAAACACATGATCCATTGTATTAAACGTGCCTGGTGCCAGATCAGGATGCTGTCTTAGTGCTGAATGTTGATTGCTCCTCCTCCCAAACAGTGAGTGAGTGAGTGAATAGGGTTTAACGTCCGCTTTTCTGACATAGAGGTACAAGCCTCAGGGAGTCTACACGCAGACGGGTCAACGGGGTCGTGTCCCGTATCCACCTGTCCGAGGGGGGTAAATCCCAACTTCAGAACTCAATATTTACAATCAAAATATATATTCAGTCCTGAAATTAGAACAACCTGATCTGGTGCCAGGCCCTCGCCACACCAGCATCATTTATCCCATCCCCTAAAAGTAATAGGATTAGCGCTAATCTTACTTTTATCCTCCCAAACAGACGCATTCCCATCTGTATATAGCATTGCTGTTGAACGGATATAAAACCGCAATCAATTGATTAACAATGTAGTTCCAGTGTTCAAACCGTCAACTTGACTTCACACATGGGTCGTCGACAGAAAAGTTACCTCCTGGTATTTGTAGCAATGGTAGATCAAATTGGGTAATCCGCCGGATTTGAATCTGATCTTTGAATTCTAATCCGACAGGAGGGCTTTGTCAGTGATGGAATGAGGGAGTTATCTCCCTTTGAATTTATTTATAGAAATCCGGTCCAAATTGTATAATGGCATTATTGTTTGTAAACAGGGCGAATGTAGCTTGATTTGTTCTGAAAAGGAGCCACTTTAGAGTTTTCGACTAGTGTTGATCCAGATCATCCTACATGTACATGTGTGCGTAATTTGATCCGGAACTGTTATTTGTTACATTCATATTTTCACAATTATTATATTTATTGCAAACAGTGTAGACTGATCAGACTGCACAATTGTGCAGTCTGATATGGGTCTACTCTGGTCGCAATCTCAATTTCAGTACCATTCACGCTAACATAAACATAGGACCGGATCTCTATAAATAGATTTCCAAAGGGAAATAACTGACTACGCTCCCCATTGTGAACAGAGTAGTTGCTGATCAGACTGCGCGGATGAGCAGGCTGATCTGCGGCTATGCTGGTCGCAACAGGTTGTCGGGAGCCTTTTCTCAGCTCACATCTTGCATGATTGAATATTGGTGTTTAACGGCCTATCAACAGCTAAGGTCATTTAAGACCGGGCCAACCTGTCCATGAGGGAAATTCCCAAAATCAGAACTCGTTATTTACAGAAAAATATATAGTCAACCCTGAAATTAGAATATCCTGATCTGGTGCCTGGGCCGTTCCACACCAGTCATTTAGCTCAAACCCCAAAAGTAATATAATCAGCACTATGGTAATCTTATTACGTTTTAATGGGGCATAACAGGATTTAGCTCTCAAGTATCGGAAGGCCAAAAATGTAGATTGATGGCCAAAACCATGCAGGTCGGCATTCCGGTAAGGATGAACCCCGATCGTTAAATTACACTTTGCGTGCTTCCGAACAACCACCCACCACACCTTGCATGAGCATCTTTACTGCTCAAAAACAATTAGTTACCATAAAGATAAATCATTTAATGTTAAGGCCATGAAAAAGTACTTGGTTCTCAGAGATCGCCGCATCCACGAGCATCATAACATTGTATTGTAATGGACAAATAAAAACACATTGTAAAATATCCACAGGATCGATCAAAAACATTACCATGCAAAATGTGTTACCGTCAATCCAATTATTTTTCACATCTAAAGAGGTTATAATATATTTATTCACATTTATGTGAACCACATGCAAAATTCATCTGGCGACTAGAAAAAAATCAGAGACAAGAATCTCGTACCAAACTAGAAAATTTGTTCATAGAACGCTGATGCCCCACATACTGCTTTGATAGTAAAGGTGGAAAAATTGTGAGTCGAAAAGGGGGTCGATTCGAAAATCAAAATAAACTTTGCATATCTACTCGTCATAAGGAAGCTACATACCAAGTTTCAGGTCTGTAGCTAGTACGGTTTAAAACTTTTAGGAGTTACAAGGCAAAAAGCCACATTCTAAGTAAAAAATGGAAGATAATCCATTACCCGGGGGTAGAATAAAAATCAAAATAAACTGTGCGCATCTACTCATCATAAGGAAGCTACATACCAAGTTTCAGGTATGTAGCTAGTACGGTTTAAGTTTTACGAGTTACTAGGCAAAATTGCCAAATTCTAAGTCGAAAAGGGGGAGATAATCCATTACCTGGGGGTGGAATCAAAATAAACTTTGGCATCTACTCATCATAATGTGTATGTGAGGGCCAAATCAGGTCTCCAGTCGGAATTCCGGTAAGGATGAACCTCGATCGTTAAATTACCCATCGCATACTCCCACCTGCCACCCACGAGCTGCTGGAACATTAAACCCATTACCTTTTGTCATTACCTTTTGTCATGGGAGGGGGTGGCTGGGGTGTACATGTGTGGTAACAAGAAACGGATAAACAATAGTGTAAATTTTCTAGTCGGTCTTTTCACACTGATGGAAGAATGGACAGAATGATGAAAACGAAACATTGACATATTAACGAATATATAGTTTTTTATTGTAAATATTCAGTTCTGAATTTGGGATTTTCCCCCCATTTGTATATGCATTAACAAGGTGCATGATCACGTGGTTATAACAACAACAACAGTGGCTGAAAGTGTTGAAATCTTGAAAGTAGTATTTGATATTTTCCTAAATATGAAACGGATTTTGATGAAATATGGCGCAGCAAACGCGTCTTCATGAGCTGCATTTGGTGGTCCAGGGAGTTTGGCACAGACTTATGTCGTTTTTGCGAAGAATCGATTTCCGTCGATTCTTCGCAAAAACGACAGAAGTTATGGCGAAAATACAGAGACCACCAAATGCAGCTTAACAAGAAGCGTTTGATGCGCCATATTTCCTCAAAATCCGTTACAGAATTAGGACATTATAAAAGAATACGTACTTTGAATCAGATGGATTCTGGAAATTTCAGTACTTGTTGTTGTTAGTAGCACGTGATCATACACCTTGATTAAGCAAAAAAACACATATAGAATATTTGAGACATCATCTGAGATACAGTGCCTTTAATGAACATTAGTCGGCAAGAATAGTGTGATAGCTGTTACCATGGTCACAAGATCAGCTAATCAGATAACGCAAAGGACCATGGGGCCGTTTCACTAAACTTGTACGACTAAAATGTGCAAAATTATTTCACATTAACAATGTTTTCTTGTAAACAATTATTGGATTTAAATTTATTGAGAGCAACCTATGCTCAATACATGATATTTCCAGACGATCCTAGATTTGCACTTACGAACATTTTAGTCGTAAGAAGTTTAGTGAAACGGCCCCCATATTTTTGTCAAATATAATCATGATTATCAGCTTGGCCAAAGTGTCCTAATATGGCAATAATACAGACTGACAAAGAATTGGGTGATACCTTATTGCAATCACAAGTTTGGTCAGACAAAAGGCAAACAGGCTTAACTCTGCCAACGGTCATCAGATAAACAAACTCCCTTGAGATATTGTCAATAAAAACATACTTCGAAAGTATATGTTGTTACCACTCATTTGAACCGTCTCGATGAGACGGTTCAAATGAGTGGTAACAACATATACCTTTATGGAGAAATAAAGAAAATTAGTCGGTAATACTTGTCGTAGATAGTTATTTCCCTTTGCAAATCTATTTACAGAGATCTGGTCCTTTGGTTTATTTTAGCGTTCATTTCTTACTGAATAACTTGCAAAAAATAAAAACTGCAAACAGGGTAGACCCAGATCAGACCTGGTCTGGTTCTACACCGATTGCAATACAATTAATAAGTGTTAAAATATGAATCTGGCAAATAATGCAGTTCCTGATCAGATTGCGCAGATATGTAGGATGATCTGGATCAACACTAGTCGAAAACATTATAATGGCTTCTTTACACAACAAATCGTGCGACAGTCGGTTTTATTACAAGCAATTAGGCCGCCGTAAAATATACAAGTTGGACGGGATTTCTAATAAATTTAAAGGGAAATAACTAGCTATGATCCCCATTGTCAGCATAGGTTACAAACTGTCAAAACAATAGACCTGGGGGCCGTTTCACTAAAGTTTGTAAGAATAAAATGTTCGTAAGTGCAAAATTATGATAGTCTGTAAATTTCACATTAGCAATATATTCTTAAACAATTAAGGATTTACATTTATTGAGCATATGCTCAATATATGTAAATCCATCAATTGAAATTTCCAGACAATCCTAAATTTGCACTTACGAAACATTTTAGTCGTACGAAGTTTAGAAAAGTCCTTGCTCTATAAAGCGAGCAGAAAATCAAAGTGCTGAAAGTACTGAACATACAGTAGAGCTTCCGAATCCTTTGGTTGAACCGACAAATTCCGCCAATTCTTATGTTGTCCCCAGAAGTAGTTCTTAGTGAAGCTACTCGTGATTTACCAAGTTTGATAACCTATTTATACGTTTATGGTCGATATGACATAAGCCTGATAATGCCACACTGAAGAACATATTACAACGGTATCCCAATGATTATATTTTAAAACCATTCACAAACTCAAGACACAAACGCCGTCGGAAGTCTTTGTTTATACATATATGCCAACGATTTCGCCGCTATAAATAGAGATTCTCTCCTGCTAACTCCAGTGATGGCGTTCTGCCAATCAGAATGTCCGATATGGGGGTGTGACTCCTCGATGACCTGTCCGATAGTGACGGCCAATCCCGACCATCGGAGGGGGTAGTCGGAGGGCGTGCGGTCCTGGGCCTTGACGATATATTCCGTGGGTATGGCGACGGTTGGGAGAAGTTCTGAAGGTCAATGCCGTGTTCTGGGTCTTGCAACAATAAACAACTCATCTCGTACCACCTGCAAGGTTATAGTTATTGTCTTTTGAGGAAATGCACATGAACTTTATTGTCTTTCAAGCTCCAGATAAGTTGCGTATTTGCTTAAATACCCAATTAAAATTGTCAAAAACCCAATTGAATTCAAAAGTATAGAGTATCAAAAAGCAATACAAATTTTAAGGCACATTTATCATGCTGAAGAAAACAATAAACAGACCACAAATATAGCATATTTTTCTTATGTTCCATGAAAACACATCTTAGTATTTCATTAGAATTGTCTCCAAGGAGACAATTCTAAAGAAATGCCAAGACATGTTTTCATTTCGAAGCAAACTATTCAATAATTGCTATCTGTTGATGTGTAAACAGTAGTGTGATTTCATTTTACCCAATTAAAATTTGAAACACCCAATTGTTTCAGAAATTATGGAGTGACAATACTCAATTACTAATTCCTTATCTGGAGCCCTGGTCTTTTGAGGAAATGTGCATGAAAAGTATTGTCTATTGAGGAATGTGATTGAAAATTGCAGAATACAAGGAACAGTGATGACGAGGACATCCATGTTTCTATGTGTGCGCGTGTGTGTCCATCCATGTGTCTGAAATCTGCATTTTAAACTACTGCCAGACTGTCAGACCTGAAACATCATATGCTTGTTTATCATATTCATCATCCATATTTTACTTATACAGCACACACAACTGGCCAACATGCCCAAGGTGAAGGTCAAATAATTCAACATGCAGGTAGTGGCCATGATGGCATCTTCTTACGAAAGGGGGTGATTTCCCGATGCATAAACAAACAACTTTAACACAAAATCAACATAAACTTTAATGCAAGTTTAAGTCCTTTGACCACAACATTGGGTATGGGTGCTCATACAGCGTATGGTAGAGCACGAACCTGAACTCTGAGTGCAAATTAAATCACAGGTCAGGGGTCATTGAGAGGTCAACGTCAGTAAATATTCAAGTAGAAAACTCACCTATTGGGCGGTGGGTGGCAGGTGGGAGTATGTGATGGGTATTTTAACGATCAGGATTCATCCTTACCGGAATTCCGATTGGAGACCTGGTTTGGCTCTCATGTACGTCTTTGGAATTTTCTATGTGACAGTTGAATCTGGTTATACCCCTTATGTGAGTAATCGTAATCCTATTTTAGGGGAAGGGGCCAAGTGACTGGTATGGTATCAGGCGCGGATACAGGGGGGGGGGGGGGGGGGGGGTGTCCAGGGGGTCCGGACACCCCCGCTGCTCCCGGCAAAAAAAAACAAGAGGGCCATGATGGCCCTAATTCGCTCACCTGACTCCATGAACACCAGAGGAGAATGTGACATTGAGTTCATTAAAAAGATTGTGCTATTTTTAGATGGCGGTCATCTTGGATTAAGCGATGACTCTCATTTTACCAAATCTGAAAATGCTTCACCCAAGGATCTTAACTTACTATGAAGTTTGGCCAGCATTGGCCATGTGGTTCCTGAGAAAAAGACGTTCAAAATCTCGAATAAATGGATCTTTTGACGGCCATCATGGATAACATAATCATCCGATTCCGACAAATATTGCACCAGAGCAATCGCCTCATCGATACCTTCAATTTGATATACGACATGAGCATATTCGGTCAAAAATAAAATGTGACCCCACGGGCCATGCCCATTTATGGCCTCGGGGTCACCATTTTAACACCATTGAAAGAGCATTCTACATCGATCATTCTTACCAAGTTTCATCGAAATCCGGCTAGCGGTTCATGAGAAGAAGATTTTTTAAGAATTTATGCTATTTTTAATGGCGGTTCATGAGAAGAAGATTTTTTAAGAATTTGTGCTATTTTTAGACAGCGGCCATCTTGGATTAGCAACGACCGCCGTTTTAACAAATCTGAAAAGGCTTCACCCATGGACCATAACTGTGAAGTTTGGCCACCATGGGCCAAGCGGTTTGTGTGAAGAAGAATTTTGAAATCTCTAATAAAAGAACGACCTTTTGACCTTTCGGCGGCCATCTTGGATGACATGACCATCCAATTTCGACCAAAAATGTACCAGAGCGATCGCCTCTTTGATACCTTCGATTTGATATACACATGACCATATTCGGTCAAAAATAAAATTTGACCCCACGGGCCAAGCCCATTTTTGACCCCGGGGTCACCATTTTAACAACTTTGAAAGAGCATTGTACATCGATCATGCCCAACAAGTTTCGTCGAAATCCGGCTAGCGGTTCATGAGAAGAAGATTTTTTAAAAATTTGTGCTATTTTTAGACGGCGGCCATCTTGGATTAGCGATGACCTCCATTTTAACAAATCTGAAAAGTCTTCACCCAAGGACCATAACTTTTAAGTTTGGCTACCATGGGCAAAGCGGTTCATGTGAAGTAGAATTTTGAAATCTCTGATAAAAGAACGACCTTTTGACCTTTCGGCGGCCATCTTGGATGACATAACCATCCAATTTCGACAATAAATGCACCAGAGTGATCGCCTCGTTGATACCTTCGATTTGATATATAACATGACCATATTCGGTCAAAAATCAAATTTGACCCCAATTTGACCGCACGGGCCACGCCCATTTTTGACCCCGGGGTCACCATTTTAACAACTTTGAAAGAGCATTGTACATCGATCATTCCTAGCAAGTCTTGTCGAAATCCGGCTAGCGGTTCATGAGAAGAAGATTTTTTAAGAATTTATGCTATTTTTAGACGGCGGCCATCTTGGATTAGCGATGACCTCAATTTTAACAAATCTGAAAAGGCTTCACCCATGGACCATAACTTTTAAGTTTGGCTACCATGGGTCAAGCGGTTCATGTGAAGAAGAATTTTGAAATCTCTAATAAAAGAACGACCTTTTGAAATTTCGGCGGCCATCTTGGATGACATAACCATCCGATTTCGACAATAAATGCACCAGAGTGATCGCCTCGTTGATACCTTCGATTTTATATATAACATGACCATATTCGGTAAAAAATCAAATTTGACCCCAATTTTGACCCCACGGGCCACGCCCATTTTTTACCCTGGGGTCACCATTTTAACAACTTTGAAAGAGCATTGTACATCGATCATTCTTACCAAGTTTTGTCGAAATCTGCTAGGCGGTTCTTGAGAAGAAGATTTTTGAAGAATTTGTGCTATTTTTAGACGGCGGCCATCTTGGATTACGTAATGATGTCATTTTAACAATTTTGTAATCCCCCTACATAAGGACCATGACCATGAAGTTTGGTGACTAGAGGCCCAATGGTTACCGAGAAGAAGACGTTTGAAAATGTTCACGGACGACAACGACGGACGACAGACGACGGACACATTGCGGTAACAATAGCTCACATGAGCTTCGCTCAGGTGAGCTAAAAAGAAGAAGAAAATCTACAATACTCGATCTGGCATTTAAAAATTTCCTGGGGGAGGACCCCAGCAGAACCCCCGATTTTACGATTTCGCGCGCGCGCAGGTGGGGTACGCCAAATTTTAATTACAGACCCCCCCCTGAAATTATTTCTGTATCCGCACCTGGGTATGGACCTGGTACCAGGTCAGGTTATTCTAATTTCAGGCCTGAATTTATTTTTTCTCGCTGTTTTGTTTGTTTGTTTGTTTATTGGTGTTTAACGGCCTATCAACAGCTAAGGTCATGTAAGGCCGGGCAAACGGTTTCGATCCCGTTTTAACCTGCTGCATTGGGGGGGAAATTAAACAAGAGGGCCATGATGGCCCTAATTCGCTCACCTGACTCCATGAACACCAGAGGAGAATGTGACATTGAGTTCATGTGTTTTAAAAAAATTGTGCTATTTTTAGATGGCGGTCATCTTGGATTAAGCGATGACTCTCATTTTACAAAATCTGAAAATGCTTCACCCAGCATCGGCCATGTGGTTCCTGAGAAAAAGACGTTAACAATCTTGAATAAATGGACCTTTTGGTGGCCATCATGGATGACATAATCATCCGATTCCGACAAATATTGCACCAGAGTGATCGCCTCATTGATACCTTCAATTTGATATATGACATGACCATATTCAGTCAAAAATAAAATTTGACTCCAATTTGACCCCACGGGCCATGCCCATTTTTGACCCCGGGGTGGGTCACCATTTTAACAACTTTCAAAGAGCAATGTACATCGATCATTCCTACCAAGTTTCGTCGAAATCCGGCAAGCGGTTCATGAGAAGATTTTTTAAGAATTTATGCTATTTTTAGACGGCGGCCATCTTCAATTAGCGATGACCTCCATTTTAACAAATCTGAAAAGGCTTCACACATGGACCATAACTTTAAGTTTGGCTACCATGGGCCAAGCGGTTCATGTGAAGAAGAATTTTGAAATCTCTAATAAAAGAAACGACCTTTTGTTTACCTTTCGGCGGCCATCTTGGATGACATAACAATCCGATTTCGACAGAAAATGCACCAGAGTGATCGCCTCATTGATACCTTCAATTTGATATATGACATGACCATATTCGGTCAAAAATAAAATTTTACCCCAATTTGACCCCACGGGCCACGCCCATTTTTGATCCCGGGGTCACCATTTTAACAACTTTGAAAGAGCAATGTACATCGATCATTCCTACCAAGTTTCGTCGAAATCCGGCAAGCGGTTCATGAGAAGAAGATTTTTTAAGAATTTATGCTATTTTTAGACGGCGGCCATCTTGGATTAGCGATGACCTCCATTTTAACAAATCTGAAAAGGCTTCACACATGGACCATAACTTTTAAGTTTGGCTACCATGGGCCAAGCGGTTCATGTGAAGAAGAATTTTGAAATCTCTAATAAAATGCACCAGAGTGATCGCCTCATTGATACCTTCAATTTGATATATGACATGACCATATTCAGTCAAAAAAAAAAAATTTGACCCCACGGGCCACGCCCATTTTTGATCCAGGGGTCACCATTTTAACAACTTTGAAAGAGCAATGTACATCGATCATTCCTACCAAGTTTTGTCGAAATCCGGTTGGCGGTTCTTGAGAAGAAGAGTGATCGCCTCATTGATACCTTCAATTTGATATATGAAATGACCATATTCAGTCAAAAATAAAATTTGACCCCACGGGCCACGCCCATTTTTGACCCCAGGGATCACCATTTTAACAACTTTGAAAGAGCAATGTACATCACGATCATTCCTACCAATTTTGTCGAAATCCGGTTGGCGGTTCTTGAAGAAGATTTTTAAGAATTGTGCTATTTTTAGACGGTGGCCATCTTGGATTACGTAATGACGTCATTTTAACAATTTTGTAATCCCCCTACCTAAGGACCATGACCATGAAGTTTGGTGACTATAGACCCAATGGTTACCGAGGAGAAGACGTTTGAAAATGTTCACGGACGACGGACGACGACGGACGACGACGGACACATTGCGGTAACAATAGCTCACATGAGCTTCGCTCAGGTGAGCTAAAAATCAGAACTGAATATTTACATCGAGAAACAATATATTCAGCCCTGAAATTAGAATAACCTGACCTGGTGGCAGGTCCATACCACACCAGTCACTTGGCCCCTTCCCCTAAAATAGGATTACGAATAATCGTAATACTCACATAAGGGGTATAACCAGATTCAACTGTCACATACAAAATGCCAAAGACATATGTGAGGGCCAAACCAGGTCTCCACTCGGAATTCCGGTAAGGATGAACCCCGATCGTTAAATTACCCATCGCTTGCACCCACCTTCGACCCACTTTTTCTCGCTGTAAATATTCAGTTCTGATTTTGGGATTTTCCCCCCTATGCAGCAGGTTAAAATGTGATCGAACCCGTTTGTCCGGCATTACATGACCTTAGATGTTGATAGGCCGTTAACTACCTATAAACAAACAAACAAACACCTATTGGGCAGCATTTCTACAATGAACCCCCATAAATATAAAAGTACATTTATCTTTAACCCTTTCATCCCTAAGTAACTGAAATGGAATTTGATGTTAATTTTTCAACCAATCAAGCCATCACAAAATTATTTTCAGATTAGTCCATTTATGAAAAGGGAGTGTTTTTGTTCTCGAAAATGTGATAATTACTTTTTGCCAATATCACTATACTATAAGTTATTGTGATTCTACACAGGCTATATGGTGTAATATTGCCCGTCTGGAGGTATGTTCACCCTCTTCTTTTGATCTTTGCGTTTTTTCAGGAAGAAAAATAATCCGAGATTCGATTTTCTACCGTCAGTCTTAATATAAAGGCGTAAATGAACATTTTGTTTTCTTTATTAAACGAAAACAAACTAAATATGGAGTAAGAAATCCATCGAAAACGACTTTATGAGTTTTTTTATATCGTGTAATTTAATTTATATTCCACTGCTCTATCGATCTGCTCTCCATTTGGCGCCTCTAGAAGAATGCGACTGGTTCCCAAATATTCGCTGTCATTTCTTCGCCGCATTTAGTGCATGGAACCCATAGTTTATGACCTAAATATAGCCGTGTCACGAAGCCAATTGTGTTGAGATTTGAAAACACTAAACGGGACAGTTTGTGACATTTTTCGCTCATATTTTGATGAGCGAAGAATATTTTATGGAAAAATAAACAATAAAGACTGATTTTGAGTGTACAATTTGTTACTTTTATTGATCAATTCGTGGTTTTATTGTGTTTAGTGAGGAATAAAATTCGTAATCGGTAGACGCTTGCAAAATGTGTCTTCATTCGACGCGAGGCGCCGGAGGGGAATTGCAATTCCTGTATGTCTGACGGCCTTGGCAGGTCATATAATATATATGACCAGGCAAGCTAGCCAATCAAAAGCCGAGAAACTGATCTGCGGTATGACAAAGGTCTGTATTGTTGAAAGAGTTAAACTTGCATGAAATGACCTGAATAAAGTAAATCAAAGGTCAGGTGTCATTCAGATGTCAAGGTCAAGAAATATCCTTGTCGAAAACTCGCCTGCTGGGCAACATTTTTACAATTAACCCCTCTATGGAGATGACAGTATGCCTATCGTGTAACGGGCTGTCTTATAACTTGAGTGAAATGACCCATGACCTCTGAATTAAGCTAGAGGTCAAGGGTCATTCAGAGGACAATACATATAAGTTATCCCAGTACCGGTAGATAACTCACCTATTGGGCAGCATTTCTATGATGAAGCCCTCTATGGAGACGACAGTTTGACTATCGTGTAACGGGTTGTCTTGTAACTTGCGCAGATTCTGTATTCGTTCCTGCGCCCCTTTCAAGCCAGCTGTGAACCCCACAGGCTGGGCGGCTGTCGTAGCTTGGCTCTCCTGGGTAATCATACATATTGTCGTCTGCTGTTTATTTTATTGTTTATTTTCCTCTCTTTTTTTACAAAAAAAATAAATTTAACAGTGTATGTGAGAATCGTCTCCAAAGGAGATTCTCATGTACCGTTAGAACATTTTATTTGTTTTTTAAAGAAATAGGTTACAAGAGTTGTGAGAAGACAACGAAGCCCACCTGGTGGTGCTTTAGTTTAACGAATATCAAGAAGCTGAACGGAAACAGAAATTAAAGAAATTTCCCAGTGTTAAATTTGCGAAAGCGCTAAGATTGTGACCTTGACCTAGGGGTTAGCGGTGGTCTGAGCATCATAGATTTGGCACAGCATGATAGAGAACCATTAGAGGAAGGCATATCATGTATGAAATATCACGAAGTGAGGCGAAAGAAAACAGAAATTATAACAAATGTTTAACGTTAAATTTTTGAAGACAGACAGACACTGACTACGATGCCAGGGGTATGCCATGAAAAGGCATGCTAAAAATGTAAAACAATATCATTTCCCACTTTTACGGTTGATTTAAAAGAATAATCACACAGATTTAACTCTTACCATGTTGAGTTAGTATTCTCATGTGCTGCCAATCTTTTTGGCAAGAAAAAAGCAGATATACATTTCCACCTAACAAAGCTGAATTATATCGTGTCGTCTGCTGTTTGCTGTTCATTTTTTTATCTCCATTTTTGCGCGGTTGGTTGGGAGCATGTGAAGGGTACATTTAACGATGGGTTTCATCCTTACCGTAAGACCGATATCCCAGGTTCGACTCTCGGGTACATTTTTAGGTTTCTGGTAAGTGAGAGTTGAATCTGGTTATACCCATTATAAAAGTAATCAGATTAGCTCCCATCACAACAGGCAACATATGGGATTCGTCCCCATTAACCCGGCCTAAAATGACCCTAGCTGTCACAAGCCGTTAAACACCATTATCATTAAATCAAATTAATATGTTTTTCTCATCAAAAGCATGCTTTGGCAACACTTTAGAATCATTTCCGATGGAAATTATTCTAAAGTGCTGTCACAACATGTTTTTATTGAGAAATAAGACAAAATATAAAACAACAGCAGATGACAAACTACGATTCCCGCATTCTCAGTGCACAAAATGTTCTTTATAGGGATTAAAGTAGTGTATAATTGTGTAATTATTCCACCAGTTTTAAAAATTACAAGTGGCCGCTATAGTGGCTATACAGATATTAAATATTTACTAATCTTAAACTTACTGATAGACACGCGTTTGTACTATGCTATTTGTATATGCAAATGAGGCAAGATGTTTTTAAATTATGTGTATTTATATCAATGACCTGAATAAATATTTCTATCAACGGATTATAAAGTATGATCATTGCACATCAGAAAATAAATAGAGAGAATAAATAGTTGTTTTAAGGAAACATGGTTATCACCCCTGATATCAGGAGTGGCAATTCATGTTTGATATAAAAGTATAATAATTCCAATTAGCATGTACGGTAATGGTAAATGGAGGTTTATTTGCCGAAACATGTCGTATGTAAGAATGGACAAAACATGTCTCCCTATATTACAACCTGGGATGTGGGAGTCCAGGTTAAAAGTTACACACAGACAAATTCCCGTCTACCACTCACCCGGCTTGTGACGGTGGCCCTTCCAAACGCTTGTTGAAACGCCTCGCGTATAGGCGTGACCTTGGCCTCCTTCGTCGAGGCTACAATTACGTCCACATCTCCCCCCGTCCCTGAAACATCAGTGAAAATAAGTTTCGACATAGCCTGAGAATAGTCTCCAATGAAGAGCATGGGACATGGATTTTTTTTATTAATTCGTTCCCACGAAATAACAATTTGTTCCTTCAATTTAACAATACGTTCCCTCGAATTAACAATTTGTTCCCATGATATAACAATTCGTTCCCTCGAATTAACAATTCGTTCCCACGAAATGACCATTCGTTCCCTCAATTTAACAATTTGTTCCCTCGAATTAACAATTTCGTACCCACGATATAACAATTCGTTGCCACGAATTAACAATTCGTTCCCATGGGAACGAATTGTTATTTCGTGGGAACGAATTGTTAAAGTGAGGGAACGGATTGTTATTTCGGGGGAATGAATTGTTAATTTGTGGGAACGAATTAATAAAAAAATGAATACGTCCTCTGCGGGGCTCCGTAGGTGGTTGGTTGGGAGCATGCGAAGGGTACATTTAACGGTGGATTTCATCCTTAAAGGTACATGCCCACTCAGTAAGCACAAAATGTTCTTTATAGGAATTAAATAAGTGTATAATTGTGTCACTATTCCACCAGTTCTAAAAATTACAAGTGCCCGGAAAACAGATATAATCATTTCGTAATATTTATTTTACTGATAGTGACGCGCGTTGGTATCAGGCTATTTTCAAATGCAAATCAGGCATGTTATTTTTTACTTATTTATACTATACTTATTTATGCGTCACCTGAAAAAATAATATTTTCGACAGATTATAAAGTATGATCATTGCACATCAAAAAATAAATACAGAGAATAAATAGTAATGTCCATTAACATTTTAAGGAAACACAGTTATCACCCCTGATATCAGTGTGAAATAAAATGTATAATAATTTCAATACGTGGGGTAATGGTGAATGAATGTTTATTTTGCCAGAAAATGTCTTACGTACAGAATATACAAAAGTATCTGTATCACTATATTATAACCTACTACGTGGGCATGTACCTTTAATGTAATCCATATTCCTGGTTTGACCCTCTGGTACGCGAGAGTTGAATCTGGTTCTACCCATAATAAAAGTAAGAGATTACCGGTAGTACTAATCCTATTACCTTTGGGGAGTGGGACTAAGTGACTCTGGTGTGTTGAGGACCTGGCACCAGGTAAGGTTATTCTAATATCAGGGCTGAATATATTATTTTTTTGTGTAAATATTGAGTTCTGATTTTGGGAATTTACCACCCCCCCCTACCCCCCCCCCCCCCCACCACCACAACAACAGATAACATAATTATGGGATTCGATCGACCCTGTTAACCCTGCCTAAAATGACCTTAGCTGTTGACAGTCCGTTAAACACCAGTAGATCAAATCAATCCATTTATCTCAATGAAAATGTTTTGAAAGCACAATAGCTTCCAAAACATGTTGGGTTTTATTTTGCTTATGAATGAGACAAATGAGAAAATAAGACAAGACAATTGAATGTTTAATACTTACGTAAAACCTCTCTCATACCAGGATCCAGTGTCGTAATCATAGATTCCATCGAGTTCTGAAACACAAAGCTTACACTGATATAATGATTACATTCATGAATTGATCCTATTACATGTACATTGTATGTATTACCATAATCATCCTAAATATTCTGGGAAACACACATTAACATATGGTTTCTCTCAGCAAGGAGTGTCCAAGTATTTATGGTAAATATGGTTGTACTTGTTTATCACAATTTCCTAACAAAAATATTCTATGACACTGAATCAACCTGTGCCGGTAAGACATAAAAAAAATTCATTCCCGACGGACCAGCAGTAACATTTACCAATAATCAAATAGACGTAACCAACAGAAACCACAAACAAACAGTTTAACTCATAATTATCCAATAATATAAATTTATCACTGCAATAGTCTATGAACATAACACTAAAATTTAATTACCGGTAGCGACTATACCATAAGAAATTAACTTTAATCCTTCCGTAATTAATCCCCCAAATAATTAGCCCGGAACCAATCTGACAACCGGAAGAAGATGGCGAGAAGAAATTAATTCCAAGAGATGCCAACATTTCCGTTCTCGAGAAATTAACATGGTTAAAAATTCCCAATAACAGTGCATTTGAATACAATTTTATTTGGGAAACCCTTATATTATAGGGGTTTCCCAAAACAAAAGGTGTTTAAATATTTAGGGTTATTACGAAATATGAAACATAATACCGTCCTTTATTAATAGTCACGCATTGTGGCCAAATATTATTAAAGCAGTGAAGGGTTCATACATTATTAAGGAATGAAAGGTGTTACTAACATATGCACGTACATATGTGTGCACATGCATGGAATATCGGCAAGGGTGATTAGTCTATTGACTGTTTAAGGACATGTTTGAGATAATGGTCTACACTGGTCTTATATACTCATTTCGGCTAATTCTGTGCATCGGCTAATGCACAATTCACGTCAAATTTAGCATTGCGTACGTCATAATAAATATGTGGAGTTCGGAATAAACAAGCTGATTAATTGCTACACTATGGCACAATTTTATCACATTCCAATAGTTTGGTAAAAAGTTATTCCGAATATAGTCAAAATGTGTAAAATCCTTTGACCCTGCTGCTGGAAAAGTTTATTTAGTAAATTAACTGTTCAACTAAGAAACTAACCTGTCATGATGTCGCTGGAAAGTTCTGCTTCCAGTTTAACACCAATTTTGCTATGCAGTATGTTGTTCGCCCTTTTGTTTACACTACCAGATGCGCAGCATCAGCAGAAAGAAATGTAACATTGCAAACACGCAAGTGATGTCATACATCACACAATTTACGTCACTTACTGACGTCAGAACGTTATGACATTTTACCTGCACAGGCGTCTTTGAACTGCGTTGAATATTCAGGAAATCTTTACTCAATATGGGGACGTTAATGTACTTTAAATTTGTTTGGGAATCCTTAGGTGTGCAGAATTAGCCGACACCATTGTACCGAGGGATTTTTGTCAGCCAACAGTCCACATATATGGCTGTGACTGGAGAAATGGGGCTTATGGATTTATAACCAGTGTAGTTCCAGAGCGGCCTGTGCATCCGCACAGTCTGATCAGAATCTGCACTACTCACCATTCCATCAATGAAACGCCTGACATGCTTCTAACAAGCGATATAGATCGCTAACCGGCTACAGGTCTGTGTTGTTTGATCAGGATCTACACTGGTCACAAATCCTATAAGCCCCATTTCTTCAGTCACAGGCACATACAAAGTTCACTGTTGCTTCGGTACCTTAGTTTTCTCGACGACTCTTGATATCATTTTGTTGCCGGACAGCCAGCCAAACAGGCCGCCTTGTGGACTTTCTGGACTAGAGGGCGCGACCTCCATCTCGGCTACGTTGATTGACGAGCTTACTTCGTACGGACTCTGCACAGGTTCTGCATGAACAACAACGTATTTAATACGGTGCCACAAAAAAATAAGCGTGGGAATGTCGACTACAACAAGAACGACTAAAAATGTGGCCTGTCGGCACACGAATACTCCCACTGGCAGCCAAAGAAAATGAGGCATTTTTGATTATAAGCCATTTAGCCGAGCGTTAAGGTTTCAAACGCATCAAGTCTGTGACCTTGACCCTGGGCATAGTGTGATAATCCATGCATCGGTGTAGAAGATATAGAGCGGAAGGGAATTTCAATAGGTTTGACCTTTGACCTTCAACTGTGACCTTGACCTTGGACGTAGGTGCGTGGTTATTGATCGCGACACACCTCATCGTGAGAAACATTTGTGCCAAGGCATTTGATAATCCATGCATCGGTGTAGAAGATATAGAGCGGAAGGGAATCTCAATAGGTTTGACCTTTGACCTTCAACTGTGACCTTAGACGTAGGTGCGTGGTTATTGATCGCGACACACCTTCTCATCATGAGAAACATTTGTGCCAAGCCATTTGATAATCCATGCATCGGTGTAGAAGATATAGAGCGGAAGGAAATTTCAATAGGTTTGACCTTTGACCTTCAACTGTGACCTTGGATGTAGGTGCGTGGTTATTGATCGCGACACACCTTCTCATCATGAGAAACATTTGTGCCAAGCCATTTGATAATCCATGCATCGGTGTAGAAGATATAGAGCGGAAAGGAATTTCGATAGGTTTGACCTTCAACTGTGACCTTGACCTTGGACGTAGGTGCGTGGTTATTGATCGCGACACACCTTCTCATCATGAGAAACATTTGTGCCAAGCCATTTGATAATCCATGCATGGGTGTAGAAGATATAGAGCGGAAGGGAATTTCCAACAGACCGACCGACCGACAGACAAGCTGACTCCTATATACCCCCTCAAACTTTGTTTGTGGGGGTATAACAACCATTTGTCAAATTATGCATTTTAACCCTTTCACCCCTAAATAACTGCAATGGATTTTGATATGTTAATTTTTCAAATTGACTAGTGAAAATATTGTAATAAAGTCGAAAATTTACTTTAATAGTTGAGCTGCAAAAAGCAAACATGCTTTTTGCAGCTCAAATAAGTGAATTTTTTAATTTGTTTTATTTGTTATCATTTGTTCCCTATTTAATAAGGAAGAAAATCAATAATACATTTGTAAAAGTAAAATACGCATTGAATTTGAAATATTGGGGTACAAAACTTATCTAGAGCTCCGCAAGTTTGACTTTCGCAGCTCAACCATATTTTATCATAGTGTAATGGACCATATTGTAATGGACCATATTGTAATGTATCATATTGTATCATACTGTAATGCATCGTATCATAATGTACCATATTTTATCATAGTGTAATACATCGTATCGTAATGTACCATATTGCATCATAGTGCAATGCATTGTATTGTAATGTACCATATTGTATCGTAGTGCAATACATCATGTTGTAATGTACCATATTGTATCATAGTGTAATGCATCATATCGTAATGTATCATATTGTATCATAAAGTGCAATGCATTGTATTGTAATGTACCATATTGTATCGTAGTGTAATACATCATATTGTAATGAACCATATTGTATCATAGTGTAATGCATTGTATTGTAATGCACCATATTGTATTGTAGTGTAATACATCATATTGTAATGTACCATATTGTATCATAGTGTAATGCATCGTATTGTAATGTACCATATGGTATCATAATCCTAATACATCATATTGTAATGTACCATATTGTATCATAGTGTAATGCATCATATCGTTAATGTACCATATGGTATCATAGTGTAATGCATCATATCGTAATATACCATATTGTATCATAGTGTAATACATCATATTGTAATGTACCATATTGTATCATAGTGTAATGCATCATATCGTAATGTACCATATGGTATCATAGTGTAATGCATCATATTGTAATATACCATATTGTATCATAGTGTAATACATCATATTGTAATGTCCATATGGTATACCTAGTGTAATGCATCATATTGTAATGTACCATATTGTATCGTAGTGTAATACATCATATTGTAATGTACCATATGGTATCATAGTGTAATGCATCATATTGTAATGTACCATATTGTATCATAGTGTAATGCATCATATCGTAATGTACCATATGGTATCTAGTGTAATGATCATATTGTAATGTACATATTGTATCATAGTGTAATACATCTAATTGTAATGTACCATATGGTATCATAGTGTAATGCATCATATTGTAAGTCCATATTGTATCATAGTGTAATGCATCATATTCGTAATGTACCATATGGTATCTAGTGTAATGCTCATTGTAATGTACATATTGTATGTGTGTAATACTCATATCGTAATGTACCATTGTATCATAGTGTAATGCATCGTATTGTAATGTACCATATGGTATCATAGTGTAATGCATCATATCGTAATATACCATATTGTATCATAGTGTAATACATCATATTGTATCATAGTGTAATACATCATATTGTAATATACCATATTGTATCATAGTGTAATGCATCATATTGTAATGTATCATATTGCATCATAGTGTAATGTATACCTACCTGGTGCTAACACAGCTTGTGGGCTTATTGACCTGACACTGGGTAACGTCACTGAAGGACTTGTTGGTTTCTGAAAATGGATGGAATGACAGCTGATCAACAGCCCAACAGCTGATAGCATTATGTATATTGGAACTTCTTTTGACACCATTTGTGACTGTAGAAACGGGGCTTAGGGAGTATTTGTGACCAGTGTAGGTCCTGATCAAATAGCACACTCCTGTAGCCGGATAACAATCTATATCACTTGTTAGAATCATGATGGGTGTTTCATTGATGGAATGGCGAACAGTGCAGATCCTGCATCCGCCTGGATGCACAGGCTGATCTGGATCTACACTGGTTGCAAAACACGTAAGCCCCATTTCACAATCTCATTTTAATATCGGACAGTGTTATTTGTGCAGTAGGTTACAGGATTAAATACATGATAATATAGATAATGCCTGGTTTGTGTCTTTAAAGGTACACACCCACTCAGTAGGCACAAAACGTGCATTATATGAATTAAATACGTGTATAATTGTGTCACAATTCCATTAGAAACAAAATTGCTACCTCGCTGTGATACTCTCCCCTCTAGATAATCATATATCGTAGGCAACTCTTGTAGCTACTATTCCACCAGTTCTAAAAATTACGAGCGCCCGCTATACAGATATAATCATTTAGTAATATGTATTTTACTGATAGTGACGCGCGGTGGTATAAGGCTACTTTCATATGCAAATGAGGTATGATATTTTTTAATTATTTATACTAATTAAATGTGTCACCTGAAAAAATAATATTTTCGACAGATTATAAAGTATGATCATTGCACATCAAAAAATATATACAAAGAATAAATAGTAATGTCTGTTATCATTTTAAGGAAACATTGTTATCACCCCTGATATCAGTGTGGACATTTACGTCTGATATAAAATGCATAATAATCCAAATCAACATGTGGGGTAATGGTGAATGAATGTTGTTTTTTTTCTCCAGATATAAACATTTTGTGCCTACTAAGTGGGTATGTACCTTTAAATAAGTTCACCAGGCAAGGTCAGGAAATGGGTAGGAATTCTGAGGCTCGACAATAAATGGGACATAAAAAGATACTTACATGGTAATTTATTAATCAGGTAATGTTTTATGCAAAAGAATCATCAAGCAATCAAATCATTTTCTCGGACACACCCTGTGAATCACGAGACAGTCGCCTTCACTATGACCAGCCTCCAGAAATTAATTTGAACACCTCTTGGACATATTGTATGCTTGATTCATTCAGTACTTATAAAATATAGTGTGCAAAATGTAAGAAATTGTTTATTTAACCAGATAAGCTGATTATCGTGAAATAATACGCTCGTGATTGGGTCCTAACGATAAACAAGGCGGCCGCATGTAGCGCCCGCCGAGGCTTTGATAGTATACCAAAAAACTTAAACCCGGGCACACAGACGTAGGTACGCCAATGTGCCGACTATATTGTGCTGTCCCCAAGCAGGTGCGACAAAAAACTTTGTTCGCTCACTCATTTGTTTAGCGGAAGGACCCACGCACTCTCGCATTATTTCACAATACCTGGTTGAATAAACAGTAAGTCCTTACCTGTGGTGCCCCAGGGCTCTGTGCCTGCCCTACTGATGTCACAGCCTGTGTGACAAATGCCGGGAGGGGAGCTGGGTGTGCCGGGAGCCCGGGGGTGACCCCGGGTGCGCGAGACGACACAGGGGTCTGGGTCTGCTCTGCCTCGGCACTCTCCACCTCCTCCTTTGTGATTATTTCTGCACTCTCATCCGATGACTCCTCCATCATTGTGTGTCTGCTCAAGTTAAATAGATAGACATTCTGTGAGAAGCAATAAAACAAAGTTTAGTGAAATGGCTCCAGGCACAGGTTGAAGTAACTGACCGAGGTCTATAAATACAGTAAATATGCCTAAAAGCATCAATAAATGAAGGAAAAAAAAAGCTAAAACTATTTTTACTCCCTCCATATAGACTCCATATGGAGTCTATATGGAGGGAGTAAAAAAAAATGTTTAGCTTTTTTTTTTCATTCATTTATTGATGGAATGTTAGTCTATTGTTTGGGCATTTGGGGAACAGGCAACATTTAATATTACCCCAACCACTTGAACCCAAAGGTTGAAGTAACGGACCGAGGTCTATAAATACATTAAATATGCCTAAAAGCATCAATAAATGAAAACAAATAAGCTAAACATTTGTTTTATGCACCAGTCAATGGAAATCCCGCCCCCCCCTGGCCCGGGGAATAGCGGGGCTTATAATTTTGACTCAGTTAAAGCCCCGCTATGTCCATGCAGTGCGGGGCAATCTGGCTGGTTAAACCTCGGGTAAATGGCCCCGCACCCCGGGGACATCAGTAAGGTTAAATCCTCGGTAAAGGCCCCGCAATGCGGGGCATATTTCAAAGCTGATATTAAAAAAATTGAGAAGAGAAGGCTTGTTCAATCAATGTGTATAGATGATGTACAAAACATTTAAAAATAACAATTCAATCACTGGGTACAACCCAGTCTAGAGGACAAAGATTGATTGATTGATTGAATATTGTTTAACGTCCGTTCAACAGCAAAGGTCATTACAGACAGGTCGGCAGTTTCGAATCCCTGCTCAAAGAGGACAAAGAATGCATCACTGACCTTTATACATTATCTTGTTCTGGGCCCTAGAACCACCAGACCTTCCCAATATTTTAATCGGCGTAAACCTGTCCGGTGGCAACTTTCGTAAAAGACCGGTGTCAACTTTCGTGTTTAATATTTGTCGATTATTTGACAACGACATTTTATCAATTTTATAAAAAATATCGGAATGCTATGCGATGTAATTTTTAATATGAAACTTTCAGAAGAAACAAGTTTTACAATCCATACGTAATTGATGAAGATATCGCACTTACAACATGAAAAACAGGCAGATCTCAAGTTGTAAGTGTGATATCTTCACCAATTATGGATGGATTGTAACACTTTTTCTTCTGAATGTTCCATATTCATAATTACATCGCATAGCATTCCCATTTTTTAAAAAATGCCGTTGTTGTAAAATAATCGTGAAATAGTAAGATCACAATATTGTGAAGGTCCGGTGGTTTCAGGGCCGTGCTCATGGCAGACAGTTGTATCATACAGTGATACATGTTGTCTGACGCCCACATACAGTGATACATGTTTACAGTGATACATGTTGTCTGACGCCCTCATACAGTGATACATGTTGTCTGACTCCCTCATACATTGCCCTCATACAGTGATACATGTATGTTGTCTGCTGTCCCCTGTGGTGTGGGGGAGGGATCAGCAGCATTCCTATGACAGATGAAATGGTGTTTTACGGCTCATCAACTTTTTAAGTCATTTATAGCCGGGAATACATCTGCATCAGGGAGAGAAATAGTAATTCAGATCTGAATTTACGAAATCTCAATTTGGTGCCAGGTTCCCTTACCACACCAAATCACTTGGCTCCCTGCCCCGCCCCCTTTCACCCGGCTTTTATGAGAAGCAGGGGATACTGTGATTTATTCCATCGTAGGAATCAGCAGCACCACTGCACCTGATCCCACCCCCCCCCCCCCACACACCACAGGGGGTCCTGTGATAGAATAAGCCACATTATCCCCTGCTTCTCGTAAAAGTCTAGTAAAAGAGGTCGAAAACCAAGTGATTTGGTGTAGGTGTGCCCGGGGACAACACGCAGTGATATCATGGTTATAGTTCAATAAATAAAGACTGCTGAGATCCAGAAAAAAAATAGTTAAAAAGTATGTTAAAGCCCCGGTAAAGCCCCGGGGTTACGTCCCCGCATATTTTGGCGAAGTTAAAGCCCCAGGGTTGTCCCCGCAGTGCGGGGCATCGTGACAGGTTAAAACCCCGGGGTATGCCCGGCTATGTCCCGGCTATTCCCCGGGCCAGGGGGGCGGGGATTTCCATTGACTGGTGCATTACTCCCTCCATATAGACATATAAGTCTATATAGTATATGGAGGGAGTAAACAAAAAATGCTAGCTTATATTTGTTTTCATTTATTGATGCTTTTAGGCATATTTAATGTATTTATAGACCTCGGTCCGTTACTTCAACCTGTGCTTGAACCCACATTAAATGATCTTACGAGTATTGACTTGAATAGACTAACAACCCATGTCTCTATATCATGTTTAACTTCTATTTTTCATTATCTGCCTTTTATCATTTACTTTGCTATATGCAACGGTAGTAAAGCCATAGTGCTATGACTTGAACACAATCACAATGGACTTATTTTAGTAGCCCTGGCCCCTGCCCCTGGGATATGGGGCACACAGTTGTCATGCATTGCCTCTGTCATGTGTCAGGCTGCCAGGTTGCGGCACCAGGTTGTGAGGTATTCCGCGATAAATAAAGCGATGTTAAGATAAGATAAGATAATATTTATTCAGGAAAACCAATAATGTTAATGTTAGGTCCGTTTTGAAGTGGGAACGTTTTGACACAATTCATTACCCCACCCACATAAATTGTGCACATGGAAATTCAGAAATGTAACATTGCTAAGTTGAGAATTCACAACAATTGTTCAGCTATCACATACTTAATCTAAGGTGATTTTAATTTTGAAATGAAATCTAGATAAATTATTTATACTTCGCCTACTATGTATTATTCCGTGTTTATTGTCTCTGCCATCTGTTTTGTTTGTTATTTTTGGACATTCCATTACGTCATTAGCCACGTTTGCAGTCTCACTTTGAAAATGGGGGAAGCCCATAAGGTATTCTATTTTTAACCTGACAATGACTATTCAATCGGTCGCAACATAGACCATTTACACGCAGCCGTTCTTCTTTCTGTAGTACGTCCCACCAGTCGTTGTTGGTGCACCCGGTAATCCGGTAGAATCGCGTTAGTTGTTAGTTACTTGACTTAACTATTTACACTTGTTGTATTACCCTGCAAAAAGTGTAAGGGTCTGTGACGATTAGGGTTAGCCATCATTTGTTATTATTAGCCGATCTATTTATAGATCGGCTAATATGTTGGTTATCCATCGAATTCTGAAAAAGTTTGTAGCAACCCTTTTCTCCGCTATTCGGTAATCTACGAACGCGAATTTTTCTGTATCACTTCCAAATTGCACCAACCGATAAAGTTTGCATTTTTGGCAATTATCTCCGTTTAAAACTTTACTTATAGCCAAATAACACAATTTTGAATACTTAATGAGCTGAACGCCTAAAGAGATTTAACCCGGAAGTTATTGTTGTTGAAGTCCATAGTTGGCTCTAATGGCCATATACGCCGATTATTGGGCAATAGTTATTTTTAACCCATCTAACTGCCCGCCTCTGAACCATTTTGATTGTATTAATATTATTTTGAGCATGTAGTGACCACACAGTGGATGCATATTCCACCTGTACTGGTCCATACTGGTCTACCCTCAAGAACTTGAGTATTAGATACAAAAAAATATGGCCAAACCGATCCCGCTACAGAAAATAGATGCGAGTCTACTTGATTATTACCACCAGTTGAATGCTAGCGGGTGCGGGTATGTTCTGATATCGGCTGATTTTGAATACCAACAGCCAATCAGAATTATAAGTATGTATGCAGGATACTTCGATCGACTAACATGCGCTATCTAGATGCATAAGTATACGGAGGACCCGACAGCATAGCGTGTATGCGTATTACGGATACCAATTTGATAAGTCGTGTAAAACAGTTAACCTTTTCAACTCTAAATAACTGGAATGGAATGTGATATGTTAATATGGACCAACCCAGTTGTCACAACATGATTTACAGACTGGTTCATTTATAAGAAGGGTACGTGTGTTTTCATTCAGTGAAACACCATTCATGCTTCTAATAAACAATATAGCTCCCCATCAAGTTGCAGGAGTGTGCTCGAAGACCATGAATTACACTAGTCACATACTTATGACATAGACCCAATTTCTCCAGACACTGCCACACATACCAGCATGTACCTAGTATGTGGTTTAATTCTGATCTAAACTGGCCCGTGTTCACTGCTCAGCGAACGATCACGACTTTTACAAAAAAGGATTAAACCAATCAGCATGAAATGAGTGTGGCTTCGTTGATTTCAGAATACACCTGTCCCAAAAATCCACTTCCCTATTTCCCAGCGGTCAAATCAGCGGGTAAGTTGTTTGATATGCCAGAAAACTAACTATTAATGACATCCGGCGACATCCGTTTGAACGTAGAAACAAAAGTAGTAATAAAGAACATACACATGCAGAAATTGATTAATTTACCGTGGCAAGGTGTTTATCTGACATTTACATGTATATCTTGTAAATTTAAAAGCTTTATTTCGTTATATTGAATGTTGAACAACAACAATGTAGGTTTTATCAAATGTTCCATTGGAAACAATGTTTTTTCAATGCAAAATGTTTCTTTACGGGCCGTAGTTTGAAGACGATGTTTGCGCTGTCATCCAGTAGCAATGACCCCAACAATGTTACCGAAGTCTTACTAGAGAACAATTCAGACTTGTGTTGAACAAAATAACGCATTGCTCGACAACGCGTTGACATACCGAATCAGGGAATATATCATAAAGAGGGCTAACATTTTCCTAACTTCTGCAATAGACGAAAATGCTATCAATCGGTTGGCTGTTTCGTGAGAGTTCGTTGTCTCGATGCCGTCCAAGCTTATTTTATTTCTACTTATTGACGCTTCCATGCATATTTAATGTATTTATGAACCTAATTGTTTCGTTATTTCAACCTGTGAGTCGCTTTTGTTATTTTCAGAGCATTTTATGGTAAATAAGTGATATTTGGTAATGTGACCTTTACATTTAGCATCAACTTTCCTCGATTTGCCATTTATGGGATCGAAAGCGGACATGCAAATACAATTACTATCCGACAGATGTATGGTTATGACCAAGGACAAGTTGGACTGTATTCATATAATACTCATTGATGTTTCTCAACTGTGTTTGTGAAATGCATCTTCTGGGGTACCATCTGAGGCACAGACACTTAAAAAAAATATAATTTAAAAATAGAAAAAAAATACAATTATTTGGTACAATGGTGTAATTTCAGCCTGAGATGCTGCGCCTCGACACACAGGTGGAAAACTCGGACCTGTGATACAAAAACGTCCTTTAATGAGCATTGTCTTTTGTGTCACAGGTACGGGTCTTCCACCTGTGCCCTCGACATAGGTAGCACCTATTACATATTAGCAGTCAACTTGGAGTTCCTTTTTAGCTGACTATATGAGACTTAGATGACATTTGTCAGGCCCGTAGCCAGACCTGTTTGAAGGGGGGGGGGGTCGTTTCAAAGGCCCACGGGGCCTGAGGTATCTAGGGGGTCTAAAAAAGTGGACATAGAGGCTAAAAAAGTGGACCTCGAGGCTGGGCGTGGGTGGGGGGGGGGGGTCGTCCGACCGCTCCGACCCCCCCCCCCCCCCTGGCTACGGGCCTGCTTGTGTATTAAATTCCCGCTTACATTGGTAATGTTCATATCAGGAGCTTTCTTATTGGAAGAGATTGCAGAAGCAGTAGTCCACTTTACAAAAAGATTCAGAATCCAGAATCTGAATATCCTTTTCAGAAGTCATTTTCATTAAAAATGTCCTTTTCGTATGACAGTCATACCGACAACGGAAATAACAACAACATGGGGAGCATCATGTGGTGTGGCGGGGGGCCTGCTGCTGTCCGGGGCGGGTGTATGGCATGGTGTGTTTCGCTGTGGGGGACTGGGGTGGCTCGTGTTTGGGGATCGGGCGGCCGTGGGTTGCTGTTTATACGTCACAAACAATATTGATTTTGGCTTGTGTAGGTCGATGGGAGCGGCAGGCTGGTCTTGGCAGGATGGTGGGGGTTGGGGTAGCGGCGACATGTATGTTGGTTCGCCTTGCAGCTACGCACGAGACCCACAGTCCCTTCTGTAGGTTAGGGGCTGTGGTCTCGAGTTTTGAAAATCTGCAAGAGCCGGCGGGTGTTGCTGCCCTCTGGTGCCTCTGTCCCAAGGCCATGTATGCAACTAGTTCTAACCTGCCAACTCCACCGGCCTGCATTGGTCTTTTCTGTTTCTATTCCTATGTATGTGACTTACCTCAATATACTTGTGCGCAGGTTACTTTGGGGGTGGATAGTGGTATGGGTAGGGGGTTGATTGACTGATAACGGTAACAATAAGTGTTCTTGATAATTGCTATAAAAACATATTGTGCGGGAGTCTGAATTATGTTCAAAATTGGGGCCCCCATCCTCTCGCAGATCAACTGTTGGTAACACTGCAGATAGTAAATACAGCAATCGCGACACTGATAGCAAGCTGTGTATAACCATGTCATCCCCTCACAGATCAACTGTCTATGTAAGGGAGCGAGACGATACGATTGTAGTAGAATTCTGCCCAATTAAACGTGTGATAAAGGCAGCGGTTGCGACAGTGACAGCTACGCATACAGTATTTTTGTATTATAGACGACCTTTGCTACTCAAAGACTGCCAAATTTTAAATTAGTATACAGCTGGAATACGGTTAATAGGTTGGATGGATATGTGGTGATCTCGAACATGTGATATGCTGTAATTTCAAATATGTGATACCGCCTTGGACTTGTATTTTAATGTTATGGTTTTATATCAAGCTTCTATAGCCTTGAACAATGTGAATTTGTGCAAGTCACTAACACTTGCAACGATCGATGCATTTTATTTTTAACTAAATCTATTGCTTACTTTTATCAATTTTTTTATTTTGTTGTCCCTTTAGACTTTTGGCACACAGAGGTAAGGAAACAAAATTGCGTAAATAAATATACATGTGTAAGCTACATAAAACAAAATGCTGTAGTAACAAATGTGGGACCAGTGGTTGCAAGTGTCTGGCAATAAGGAATGTAATACGAAGTGTCGAAAGGATACAGATGATGCATCGCCGACTGCACGGAAAGAATCCCACCCACCGCTACAAGCACATACTAATACCAGGAAATACAACATAGACAGAAACCCAGTGCCAATGTATATATGTACAGTGGTTTTGATTTATTTTTGTAACAGGATGAGAAAATATGCACCCGACCCAGGACTCGAACCCGGCACCTCCCGCTTACAAGGCGGTCGCTCTACCGACTGAGCTAACCGGGTACATATACATATTCCCTCTCCTGAGTTACTAGATCCGTACCGTGACATAATCCCCCGCCAAATTGAAATTCGTCCTCGAATTACATATTTATTGGGTACAGTGAGTATCTGTGGGACAATCTCGGAGTATATGTCAGTCACGGCCCTACGTTGGGCGCCAAATGTAACAGGAAGAGAAAATATGCACCCGACCCAGGACTCGAACCCGGCACCTCCCGCTTACAAGACGGTCGCTCTACCGACTGAGCTAACCGGACAAAGATACATATTCCCTCTCCTGAGTTACTAGATCCGTACCGTGACATGTTCACATTTTATTACAAAATTTAAACGATTTTACTGTGATTTTAAAACATGCCTTACGTATTTTATACGGTGCCACGATAAGCCAGCGTGGGAACGTCAACAACAACAACAACAACAATCCACAGGAAGTGTTCAATTTTTGCGGGAAATTTTGTCAAGAATCTACGAAATTTGCAGCGATTTGCACCACTCTCAATCTAGAATGGGTCCTAAACCAACCCCATCTAAACAGAGCACACTTTTTTCATTCTTTTCTAAAAGTCCCGCATCTTGCAACAAACAGGATGTGCTGTCACCGAAGCGGTCGCCAAATCGTGGCAAAGAATCGAGTCCACAAAACAAGGGCAAAACACCCGTTGGAAAGGATGTGGGAACTGGTACAGCCATTTTGTCATTTAATTAATCTCGGCTATTTCCCGACATGTAGTAAACAAGTGGTGCAACTTAACAGACCCAACCATTGTCGCCTCCAAGTCGTTGAACTTGAACCACTGAGTAAATCTATCAACGTCCAATTACTTGTATTCTTTATACCCCCCCACCCCCCCCCCCCCAATTAGTTGGGTGGGGGGGGGGGGGTGGGGGGGGGGGGGTGGTATACTGGAGTCAGGTTGTCCATCCGTTCGTTCACTAAACTTAACAGAGAAATATGTTATAACTTCTATTTCCTTCATCTAGAATGCTTAATATTTCACACATGCATTCCTGTAATTTTGTAAGGCTCTACTACCATGCTGTGCCAAATCCACGACCATACAACCCCTGCTGATCCCAAGGTCAAGGTAAACTATTTTTGTCTACAAAACTTAACATCAGAGAAATATGTTATAACTTCAATTTCTTTCATAGAAAATTCTTAATATTTCACACATGCATTCCTCTAAGGGTCCACTATCATTCTGTGACAAATCCATGACCATCTGACTTCCGGTGATCCCAAGTTCAAGGTTATGGGTCCAAGGACTTTGAAAAAATTATATATTTTGGGGTACCTGATCCCACGCGGGGGGTATTCCGTAAGCCTCGCTTACTGACAAATCTAGTTAATTCTGGAAGTCGGACTTTGTCCATTTTGCGCACCTGCAGGTTATAATTATCTCCCCTGTCGAGGAGCGCAGGGGGAAATCTGACCGGTTTCTGTATAATTTAATAATTTGTGAATGCTGCAAACAACTAAATTCCAATCACTAAATCAAATTTAAATGCAGATTTAGAAATGATGTATTTTAGAGCAAAATGTATCGACTTACCCCAAACATATTGGGTCCTGTGACTAGTGATACGTCACCACGACTTCCAGAATGCCGAATCATGGAGACGCCAAAGTTTTACACTTTCAGTCCGTACAACGTGGTTGAAGATCAAGTAATTTGCGCACACGAAACACTCTTTTAATTACTGCGACTATATATTACCGTAATGGTGTTCCTTGGACCTGGTTGCGAATGGTAACTTGCAATCTACTCCTGTACCGTCCGTAGGCAGAGTTACGATTCCACTCATAGGATTCCTCTGCAGAATAGCGAATCAGACCTGATTCGCACTTTAGCAGTTAATAGTGAAATATTTTCTATATTTTTTAACTGAGTGTTGATATTATGAAAATAATTATGACATAAATTTACATATGTAGATGACCTGATAAAGTAAATTTATGCTAGAATCAAAAAGGCAAAAAATAATTTTCCAAACCTACAATGGTAAAATAAAAATTGTTTCAGAATTATTACTTTTTTATTACTTTTATAATACTAATATTTTTTTGGAGATGGAAAAGATCTCAAATATGTCACAATTAACTGCTAAAGTGCGAATCAGATCCGATTATATTCCGCATCAGGGCACGAAAATGCCTGCAGCAGGGCTCAACACTAAGGCACGTCCGACCGACCGAGACTAGTAAAAATTTGGTCCGGTCGTGTCAATTTTCCCAGAATACCATTGTCGGTAGCCCGACTGGTCATGTTCCAATTTGACCAAAGTCTCTGCCAAAAATGTCAGAAATAAAATAGTATTAGTTCACGTTTTATTTTCTGGTTATAACAAACAAAACTTCCAAAAAAGATCGCTGATGGACAGTTCGAAAATAGTTTATTTACAACTCCAGGCGGACTTGTTTGCCTAGGCTTCGGGTATGATATTTGTAATAGGCCTTTGTATTTCGTACCCAAACCAAAACGTACCCATTTTAAACAGTGGGATCAATGCTTACCATCGAATATGATAATTGTATCCCCCGGACTCCGTCGGGGGATACTATGGATTTGACAGCGCGCCGCGTCCGCGTCCGCCGCAGACACTTCTTGTCCGGAGCATAACTCGAACACCCTTTGGAATATTTTCATGAAACTTCACACATGCATAGACCACGACCCGAAGGTGTGTCGCGCACAAGAATGACAACTCTTGCATAGCTAATTTTTGAGTTATCTCCCTTTTTTGTTTCTTGCACTGATTTCGTGTCCGGAGCATAACTCCACCACCCTTTGGAATATTTTCATGAAACTTCACACATGCATAGACCACGACCCGAAGGTGTGTCGCGCACAAGAATGACAACTCTTGCATAGCTAATTTTTGAGTTATCTCCCTTTTTTGTTTCGCACACTGATTGACCACAACTCGACCACCCTTTGGAATATTTTTATGAAACTAACACCTTGAATTAGACCACAAACCGAAGGTGTGTCGTGCACAAGAATGACAACTCTTGCATAGCTAATTTTTTAGTTATCTCCCTTTTTTGTTTTCGCTCACTGATTTCCTGTCCGGAGCATAACTCGACCACCCTTTGGAATATTTTCATGAAACTTCACACATGCATAGACCACGACCCGGAGGTGTGTCGCGCACAAGAATGACAACTCTTGCGTAGCTAATTTTTCAGTTATCTCCCTTTTTTGTTTTGCGCACTCTACAAACTGGACAATAATGCATGAAGACCTGTTTTCTCGTCTGCTCTGTCCTACCTTTTCTCGTGTGCTCTGTATACCTTACCTGTAGAGAGAACAATAGAAACTGGGAGAACCATGTGCTAAGCATGGGCTAGCATGTGCAGATGTCCAGTGCTTGACCACTGCTGACCAGGTAATTTATACAGGTAAATCACTACATTGGGTACTGTGTTGAAAATATTGTGGCATTATGTGGACCTCTGCAGATATATGTAGATAAATATAGGACTATTAAAAAAAAATCTGGTCTCCAATAGCAAGCATTATTATTTTTAAACTTTTTTGTCATTTTTTTTTTTTTTCATTATTTTATTTCTAATTTGACTGGAAAAAAATCTGGGCTCCAGTAGCAAGCATTATTATTTTTAAACTTTTTTTTTCCATTTTTTTTTTTCATTTTTTTTTTCAAATTATTTTTCAATTTTTGTCCAGTAGCATAAGGTCGTAAGTGCTATATACAGACTATTCACCTGTGCATGTGCTAGCATGTGCAACTGACCACTGACCACTTACAGGTAATTTATACAGGTAAATGATTATATTACATTTCCGTAAACTGTGTTGAAAATATTGTGGCATTATGTGGACCTGTGCAGATATATGTAGATAAATATAGGACTATTAAAAAAAATTCTGGGCTCCAGTAGCAAGCATTATTATTTTTAATTTTTAAACTTTTTTTCCATTTTTTTCTTCATTTTTTTTTTCAAATTCTTTTTCAATTTTTGTCTAGTAGCATAAGGTCGTAAGTGCTATATACAGACTATTATCATATAATAAAACAATTATTGACTAGTGAGCCATAGAATATAATCTGATATTCTATGGTTCACTAGTCAATAATTGTATAATATGTTCGGGCCAGTGAAAATTGCTTTCGGGCCCAGGCTCGAGGTCAAGGCGGGACAAGGCGAGGCATCTGATTCCGCGGAATTCTTGTTTACTTATCTCCCTTTGTTGTTGTTTCGTGCTCTGATTTTGTATCCAGAGCATAACTCGAACACGCATATACGCATTGCTCTCTAATGGTCCTCTACCGCCCTGTGCCAAATCCACGTTCGTTCTGCCCCCGTCAAGCCCAGGGTCAAGGTCACATACTTAGTGCTTCAAAAACATTAACGCTTGGGTAAATATCTTATACTTTCTGTTTTCTTTCATGGATCATGGATCATCTTCATATTTCATATACGCATTGCTCTAATGGTCCTCTACCGCCCTGTGCCAAATCCACGTTCGTCCTGCCCCCGCCAATCCCAGGGTCAAGGTCACATACTTGGTGCTTCAAAAACTTTAATGCTCAGGTAAATATCTTATAATTTTTCTTTCCATTCACGGATCAACTTCATATTTCATATATGCGTTGCTCTAATGGTCCTCTACCGCCCTGTGCCAAATCCACGTTCGTCCCGCCCCCGCCAAGCCCAGGGGTAACATCATATACCTAGTGCTTCAAAAACTTTAACGCTCAGGTAAATATCTTATAATTTCTGTTTTCTTTCACGGATCAGCTTCATATTTCATATATGCATTGCTCTAATGGTCCTCTACCGCCCTGTGCCAAATCCACGTTTGTCCTGCCCCCGCCAAGCCCAGGGTCAAGGTCACATACTTGGTGCTTCAAAAACTTTAACGCTCGGGTAAATATCTTATAATTTCTGTTTCCTTCCATGGATCAGCTTCATACTTCATATACACATTGATCTAATGGTCCTCTACTGTCCTGTGCCAAATCCACGTTCGTCCTGCCCCCGCCAAGCTCATGGTCAAGGTCACATACTTAGTGCTTCAAAAACTTTAACGCTCAGGTAAATATCTTATAATTTCTGTTTTCTTTCACGGATCAGCTTCATATTTCATATATGCATTGCTCTAATGGTCCGCTACCGCCCTGTGCCAAATCCACGTTTGTCCTGCCCCCGCCAAGCCCAGGGTCAAGGTCACATACTTGGTGCTTCAAAAACTTTAACGCTCAGGTAAAAGAAAATTTTGACTTGCAATTTGGCCTCATTTATTATCAAAGCGATATGTGGGACATCCGTGTTCTATGAACACATTTTCTAGTTTATTAAACTTCACACATGCATAGAAGACGACCCAAAGGTGTGTCGCACGTAAGAATGACAACTCTTGCGTCGTTAATTTCTTAGTTATCTCCCTTTGTTGTTTCGTGCACTGATTTCGTGTCTGGAGCATAACTCGAACACCCTTTGGAATATTTTCATGAAACTTCACACATGCATAGACCACGACCCTAAAGGTGTGTCCCGCAAGAATGACAACTCTTGCATCACTAATTCTTTAGTTATCTCCCTTTGTTTTTCCGTCACTGATTTTGTCTCCGGAGCATAACTCGAACACCCTTTTTTCAAACTACTTGTGTATCTGGGGAGGGGGATACACATGCGCTTGTCGACAAGCGTCCATTTCTAGTTTAATGAGGGAATTTAAAATTCTGTGTGCACTGATGTACGTCTCTAGTTCGTTCTTTATTTTTGCTGGACAGTTTAAATCGATTATCAACAGTGCAAACCTCAATACCGCACGGCATTATAATATTGTGATGTAATTTTGACCGGATCCCGATAAATGAACCAAACTAAATCATAACAATCAAGTCCGGAGTAAAGCTAATTTACATAAGAAGTAGAACGATCTACGATTGGTTGATGGCGCTTCATTCACCAAATAGCAATTGTTGATTGGAAGCTGTCAGAAATATACGCAAACAGTGAGTACCGTACGTACCGGTATTGATCATAAAATTATCTTGAAAAAAAAAGTGAATTCTCATTGCGCCGATCATGTAATCGGCCTGTGACTCATGCTGCTGAGCATGTGATTTTACTAACATCCACATCGCTAATAAATATTGTGCCCTGATATGAGCATAGTGAAAACATGTTCAACTGATATGGAACATTCTAAGTCACTTAAAGTTCTTGTTTTGTTGGGCTGGGAGGCAGAATCAGTGGACATTAGAATTGTCCATGTAATGAATCATTATTCATTGATCTGACACCTTGGATAAGATGAATTTAATTGTCACCAATTGAAAACAAAACACAAAATGTTGTAACCGGAAGTGCCCGCTGTTGACGTTTTTTGGCTTGTTTTCAGTAATGATGTGAATATTAGCTGCATTACAGACACTTCCATGATTAATTTGTGTAGTTATAAGTTTATTATTACTCTTGCTGAAGTAAACAACTGGTTTCTTGAGCATTAACCCTTCTAATGATACAACTATTAAATTACATTGTTGCATAACCAATAGTCGACATAACCAGTAGTTGGACACACTCGTTACATTCAAACACATACCTGTATCATCACGATCTCTATGTTAGCCGATTTGAAAATGACTTAGCACTGTGTTTCGTGAAACTGTGATGGTTAGTTCCATTAATTATATTTTCTCTTGTCATTTACAATGGCCTATACCTTTTTCAAATGTCCACAACTTTGTGTATGAGGTGGGTCAACTGGCCCCACTTTGAAAATTCCTGCAATGCACACTGAATAGGTTTCAAAACTGTCCGCTTCAATATTTCATGATTTATTACCATTGACATATGCTTTATATGCATGTAGTACCAAACAATCAGTACAATCGAGTCCTAGTTCCTACAAGTACAATGGAACGTTAGTTGATAATAACTATACATGTATAATTTAATAAAAAAATTGATAAATTAATGCAAGTTACGCTTCACTAGGTCAGGGCTAGTACAAATTAGGTCAGGGCTAGTAGTTTCCAAAAGTACTAGCCCGACTGGTCTAGTGAAAAAAAAAGTTAACGTTGAGCCCTGTGCAGGACGAGTTGAAATTTAAAATGTTTGTATGTAAATTACTTATTTTTGCCATTTCCATCACAGTTAGGACGAGTGAAAATTTTAAGAATGTTCATGTACTCTGAAAATTTTGTCAACTTTTGACTTTATTTATGAAAAATATTGTAAAATTTGTAAACGTATATAATGAAATTACACAGAGGTACAAAATCACGTGGCGTGTCTCATATAAAGTGCAGCGATGAACGCTGGTTGCATAGCTCAGGTAGAGCCCATTTTAAAGTCCTAACACATGTCCATGTAATATTCAGTTTTAATCAACGTTTCCAATTCCCATGGTTACCGTGCATACAATTTGATTCCAGTCAATCTTGTGAAGCCTCGCTTCCTTGAGACTGTAGGCCGGAAACCACCAGTGGGCGCTCTTAAAGGATAGGGGGCGCTACATTAACTGGCTATAAATGGGAAATCTTGTGCATAACATAGTCTGCAATTGGAGGCCGACATACATTGTAGCTCGAATAAGTGTAGTTATTCAGGCTCCAGATAAGGAACTAGTAATTATACCCCCCGCAACGAGTTGTGGGGGGGGTATACTGGAGTCAGGTTGTCCGTCCGTGTGTGCGTCCGTCCGTCCGTAAACTTAACATCAGAGAAATATTGTTATAACTTCTATTTCCTTCATCTAAAATGCTTAATATTTCACACATGCATTCCTGTAAGGCTCTACTACCATGCTGTGCCAAATCCATGACCGTCCAACCCCCGCTGATCCCAAGGTCAAGGTCAAATACTTAGTCTCTTTACAAAACTTAACATCAGAGAAATATTGTTATAACTTCTATTTCCTTCATCTAAAGTGCTTAATATTTCACACATGCATTCCTGTAAGGCTCTACTACCATGCCGTGCCAAATCCACAACCGTCCAACCCCCGCTGATCCCATGGTCAAGGTCAAATACTTAGTCTCTTTACAAAACTTAACATCAGAGAAATATTGTTATAACTTATATTTCCTTCATTAAAATGCTTAATATTTCACACATGCATTCCTGTAAGGCTCTACTACCATGCTGTGCCAAATCCACGACCGTCCAACCCCCGCTGATCCCAAGGTCAAGGTCAGATACATGGTCACTTTACAAAACTTAACATCAGAGAAATATGTTATAACTTCATCTAAAATTCTTAATATTTCATGCATGCATTCCTCTAAGGCTCTACTATCATGCTGTGACATATCCCCGCTGATCCCAAGGTCAAGATCACATACTTAGTCTCTTTACAAAACTTAACATCAGAGAAATTGGTTATAACTTCTATTTCCTTGCTCGGATCTGCTTCACATTCACGTTCGTGCCGCCCCCGCTAAGCCCAGAGTCAAGGTCACAAGCCCACACTTGGAATATTTTACATATTTAAGGGTACCTGGGCCCACGCGGGGGGTATTCCGTAAGCCTCGCTTACTGACCAATCTAGTTGAGTATTGTCACTCTATCATTTCTGAAGCAATTGGGTATTTCAAAATTTTAATTGGGTAAAATAAAATCACACTACTGTTTACACATCAACAGAGAGCAATTATTGAATAGTTTGCTTCGAAATGAAAACATGTCTTGGCATTTCATTAGAATTGTGTCCTTGGAGACAATTCTAATGAAATACCAAGATGTGTTTTGATGGAAAATAATGTTTATTTTTTTCTGCAGCAGTTACCGCAATTTTTTTATTGCTTTTTGATACTCGATACTTATGATTTCAATTGGGTTTTTGGCAATTTTAATTGGGTATTTAAGTAAATACGCTTTATCTGGATTACCAGTGGGACCTTGAGCCGAACGCATTACAGACTTATTCCCGGGTTCTTTTAGAAGAGAGTGTTAACAGTAAGAAGCCTAGTGCCAGAGTTATGGGCCGCAGCTGTATAGATCCTGTGATTATAGGAGCTGGAGCTCTCGGAGAGCTGTAGCCTATTTCACCAACATTGCAAAGTATACTTTAGTAGCAAAGTATACTTTGAGGGAGAAATTTTCATTTTTTTTTTAAATTTATTAATTTTTATTATACTGAATTTATTACATTATCACAGCCATTTAATGGCTGTGATAATGTAATAAATTCAGTATAATAATTCTGCATACTTTTAATCATGAAATATATGCATTTGTTAGTTCTATATGAAATAATGCATTTCAGGAAGAATAAATGATTTCTCCCTCAAAGTATACTTTGCTAGTAAAGTATACTTTGCAATGTTGATGAAATAGGCTACTGAAACACTTGACGCAATAATTGTGTTTACGACGGGGTATGCGAAGTAGTCCGATCTAGAGATAAACAACCTGTTTATAGGCCAGGCTAGGTGAGCCGAGTAGCCCAAAAGTGGTTTTCAACTTCATACGTATACATGTAGTAAATAAGTTGTAATCAACGTAATAAATTCCACTGATAATTATCGTGTATACACATGTACAAAACAATCATTTCTTTGATATGCACATATTATAATTCCCGCTTGATTAGGATACTGTATTATACTATAAGTCTAGTACAGAGTTGGAAATTCAGCTGGCGCTCATAGAGTTATAACTGTGTTGCTTAAAACCTAGTTAGAGCTTGGCTGGAGCTGAGTTGACAGCTGGTGACTATCACAAAGCTCAATCGGCACTGTGTTTGTAAACTAGAGTTACATTGTAGGTTGTATTAGATAAACTGTACATTTTGTAGCTTATATGCTGTTTATGTATGTCTATGTATGTTTATACCCCACCACGATAGTGGAGGGGGCATTTAATGTTACCCTTGTCCGTCCGTCCGTCCTCCGTCCGTCCGTCCGTCCGTCCGTCCGAGCTTACAAATGGATACATATGTGGCTAGGAGAACAATAGGTTATGTAATATTCTATTGTTCCGTGATTTTATGTGGCTAAAAATGGGTTTATGTGGCTACAGAACAATATGGATGAACAAAGGAAAAGGTTAGGGTTAGCTACATAAGTATCCATTGGTAGGAACGTCCGTCCGTCCGGGCACACGAGAGCGGCACTTGTTGGGTACAAAAGTACCCAACATATGCCCTCTCGTGTGTTGGGCAAGCTTTTTAGGGGTCTTATTGGGTAGGGTTAGGGTTAGTATTAGTGTTGGGTATTTTTGGGTATTTTTTATACAGTAAAAACCCAACAAGTATCCATTCGTTGGTGCGTGCGTCCGTCCGTCACCAACCTTGTGACTCGTGAAAATTTTAAACCGTTACAGATACATACCTGAAACTCGGTATGTAGCTTCCTTATCATGAGTAGATGCGCAAAGTTTATTTCAATTTTTGATTTGACCCCTGGTCATCATTATCTTCCCTTTTTCGACTTAGAATTTCACTATTTCGCCTTGTGATTCGTAAAACTTTTAAACCTTAATAGCTACAGACCTGAAACTCGGTATGTAGCTTCCTTATGATGAGTAGATGTTGATTCGACATCCAGGTCATGGATTATCTCTCCTTTTGGGGCATCCGTGTTCTATGAACACATTTTCTAGTTATTGATTCATTTTATAAGTACACATCCCAATTATTTCTAAATCATTCGTACCGATCACTAGGCCAAGTAGGCTAAGGAAAATTATTTATTATATACCTACCCATGAAATACATAGTTATACGATGTAAATAAAAGTCATGTTCTCATCGATGAAATAAACATCTTCCGGTGAAAATACGACTACTTCCGCTATCTATATTCATAACGCGCACCTGCAGTGCCGGACTGCAAATAGGCTGCAAATACACTTTCATTACCGCATACAGTCTAAAAAACTGCGGTGGGTGGCAGGTGGGAGCACGCGATGGATAATTTAACGATCGGGGTTCATCCTTACCGGAATCCCAACTGGAGACCTGGTTTGGCCCTCACATACGTCGTCTTTGGCATTTTGTATGTGATAGTTGAATCTGGTTATACCCCTTATAAGAGTAATCCTACCGGTATTACTTTTAAATAGGGGAAGGGGCCAAGTGACTTTGGTGCGGTATGGACCTGCCACCAGGTCAGGTTATTCTAATTTCAGGGCTGAATATGTTGTATCTCGATGTAAATATTCCGTTCTGATTTTGGGATTTTCCCCCCAATGCAGCAGGTTAAAACAGGATAGAACCTGTTTGCCCGGCCTTACATGACCTTAGCTGTTGATAGGCCGTTAAACACCAATAAACAAACAAACAAACTAAAAAAATGCTAATTTCCATGGTGCGGTATATAATAAATAGAATATTCATATTTTTGCAACGAATATGACATATATGTTCATCCCGTGGTGTGGAATGTCCATATTTCACGAGTGCTGTTAGCACTCGTGAAATATGGACATTCCACACCACGAGATGAACATATATGTCATATTCGTTGCAAAAATATGAATATCCTCTATATATTCACATAGGTGTATAGCGCAAGTGACAACGCACAGTTCGTAACGGTGAGTCACGCATGCTACCACACTCGGTACCAGTCACAGCATGCTCGGCTGGACATGATGTCCCACTCGACACGGCCACGGCACACACGTGGCAATGTGTAGATGACCCAATAAAATAAATTTAAGCTAGCCTTAAATCAACAGTTAGTAGCAGCAGTCAAGTTCAACGGTAAACATCTAAAACTGTTTCAGATGTACTTAAAAAAAATCAGTGCTATATTTTTGTTATTCTGATTTCTCTGCAGAATATGTTGTTGGCGATCTGCTCTGGACGAAGCTGGAGAGCTTCCCCTGGTGGCCGGGCCTGGTGTGTAAACACCCAACAGAAAATACCCACTACAAAGGTGGCAAGGCAGCGAAGATACACGTGCAGTTCTTCGATGACCCGGTCTCTAGGTCTTGGATAAAGGCAAAGTAAGTAAAAGTCTACTTTCAGGGAGTAATCATATATTTTTCACGAAATGCATTATTTCATATTATAGAACTAACGACTGCATATATTTAATGATTAAAAGTATGCAGAATCAATGATTTATCCTTAAATTGAAAATTTCTCCCTCAACGTATACTTTGCTAGTTAAGTATACTTCACAATGTTGGTGAAATAGGCTATATGGACTGTTCTTTGAACTAATTCTCACCTGTAAATATAAGGTTTGATAATGTCCAGCCGTTGGTAAACGTTTGCCGTGGCACGAGGGAACTGTTTGAACCCCAATGCCGTAGGCAGTGGGTTCAAACAGTTCCTGAGTGCCAGGGCAAACGTTTACCCGCGGTAGGACATGGTAGAACGTTATTGTTACATTTCCGTTGGAAATATCGTGTAATTTGAGCATATATGTTGTACTTTCGGTACTTTGATAACCTTTCCTAGCCTTTTCCTAGCCGAGCCTGATAAATGTGAAATTTAGAAAATATCAGGCAGGGTGACCTTTGATATCAAGTTTATTAGACAAGGCTCAGAAATGCGCAACTAAGTTTCATTAACTTAAAATATATGTATAGAGACCACCAGTCTTGTGTCCCTTGATATCAAGTTTATCATGTAACAAGCTCTGTATTGACCGAATACGTACTGACTGAATAGCCTTGACTTTTACCACTTTGAATGCGGGGGAACCCTGTGGCAGACTTAGGGGCTGTAAATTTAAGGTGTATGATCACGTGGTTACAACAACAACAACAAGTAATGAAAAATCCAGAATCAAAGTACGTATTGTCCTTATTATGTAAAGGATTTTGATGAAGTATGGCACATGAAACGCGTGTTGTCAAGCTACATTGGTGGTCTCGGTACTTTGGCCCAAACGTCTGTCGTTTGTACGAAGAATCGATTTCCGTGTCAGCGTGTCTACAGACACGGAAATTAATTCATCGCAAAAACGACACAAGTATGTGCCGAACTCCCGTGACCACCACATGCATTTCATGAAGACGCGTTTGCTGCCGTATTTCATAAAAATCTGTTGCGTATTAAGGAAAATATCAAATAATACTTACTTTGGAGTGGGCGCGCTTTCAACACTTTCAGCCATTGTTGTTGTTGTAACCACGTGATCATGCACCTTGAAATTTTTTGTATCTACCCCTACGGCTATTGCACTTTCAGAGCACACTGTTAAAATATCTGTGGTACTAAGAATCAAGGCAGCTTGATTGTCTGAGCCTGAACAACCAATTAATATGATTGATTTTAGAGTATTCAAGTACTTGTTCAGAAAAAGGCAAGTCCATATTAGGCCATGCCAATTTTTTCCTGTGTTGAGCGTCCACCTACTTATCCGGTAAAATCACTCAAAGCCTACAAAGGTAAATTTATGTTAGAAACTTCCTCAATGCAGTGTGCAAAGTGTTGAGAAATTTTTTAACATGAATTTAAATTGCCGCCAGCAAACTTTAAAAAAAATAAGAAGAACATACACTAATTAAACTTATTATTAAATGCAAATTCATGAACAGATTTTAAACCTTGGACAAGGCCACATGTTTTTCATATTACTTCACCAGTAAATAGTTTTAAATAGCATACACAGAGAACCACGCTCAAAACCTACCCGCACGCGGATGATTAACAGAAAAAGAACTTGATATGGCCTTACTCTGACAGAGCTCCAGATAAACTTGTGTGTCTATAAGTGCACTGCACCCCCTGATTTCAAAATCATTCCGTATTTTACTTTTACAAATGGCTTATTGATTTTCTTCATTACTAAATAGGGAACAAAGGATAAAAAAAATTAAAACAAAATTAAACATACATTGCTGTGCGTATTTTGTACTCCCACTTTTGATAATCAATGCGTATTCAGCTAAAATAATTACTTAAAATAAGCCAATACGCACCTTATCTGGAGTTCTGCTCTGAATCGAACTGAACCCCTATCACAACTGAACTGATTACCTTGACATGTTTTCTTGAATAACATGAAGCTTTCATGACGGGACTGCCATTCCCTTTCTCTGTAGAAATGTGCGGCCGTTTGAAGGCTCCGATGTTAAGGAGTGTGAGCGTGGTGGCACGTTCTACTCTGTGAGCCCGGCTGTACAGTACGGGGCCGATCAGGCCGACAAGGCGCTGAAAATGTCGCGGGAGGAGAGGCTCACGTTGGTCGTCGACCTTCAGCCCTCGGAGGATGAGGACGACAATGAAGATGAAATGGATCTTGACCGTAAGTCGCTCACACATGAAACACTATAGGAATTTTATATGTAATTTTACCATATTCCTAAGAAATCGGGTCGAATCCGAGAGCGCATTTGACCCGGTTTCTTTGGAAAATGGTAAATGTTGCTTGGCATCAGGTAAAATGTTTCGATACGTATTTTTGATGGATTCATTATAGGAATGAATGGCCTTTTTGTGGAATTTATCGGGGTATAAACTTGGAAAAGTCGCGGGAATACTGGACGACGGCCGGAAGGCCTCGTCCAGTATTCCCGCGACTTTTCCAAGTTTATATCCCCGATAAATTCAACAAAACGGCCTTTCATTCCTTATAATTCCAGCATTTGAAATAAATTCATCAAGAAAATGTGTTTATTTTCCGTTTTCTTAAGAATTATTTTAACTGCTCCTCACGGTTACGGAAAGTAGTTTGGCGTGGGAGTTTACTGGGATATAAATTATGGACAGAGACTTGCTACGGGCCAATCAAATGTTAGGGATTTGTGTAAATATTTTTGTGCTGGAATTATGATGTACCTAATAACCTGTGCAATTTTTCACAATATATTTACAGAAACTGTGATAACTTCTGTAAATGACGTCGAAAGTTGGCGAAAATTTCATAGCAAATGCGGAATACAATATGCTATGAAAATGTTGTCAACATCATAAATTTTGTTAGTATTTTTCATGAGCTACCGCACAAACTCACATGCCATGTCTCATATGACATCTGCGTAATTTCATGAAATACGTTTACAAAAATATGTTCCGTAAATGGGGTCAAAAGTTGACAAAAACTTTTGACTTTATTTATGAAAATATTGTAAATTTTGTAAACATATTTAATGAAATTATGCAGATGTCCGAAGGTACAAAATCACATGGCGTGTCTCGTGTATGTATTCATGCTGTACGACCGGGTGGCTGGCGGGCACAGCTTTTTGTCGCAGTTACGTAAGTTCTACTTGACGGATCTTAACCAATTTTGTTATGCATGTTTATCACAGGCCGACTTAATGGGTGGAATCCCATATATCTGATAGCCATCTTCCAGTGGTGGCCGTTTATAATTTTTGCATTATCTTGTCTACACTATAAATCAAGTTCTACTTCATGGCTTTTAACCAAATTTGGTATACACAAGCTGATGTTTTCCCTATTTTGATAAAAATATGTGAATATTCGAAATTGCACGGGTCAAGCTCTCTAAATAACAAGAACTAGCCTGGAAACTAACGTGATTCTGAATAATTTTGCACCAAGTGGTGTCATCAATTATAACGGTTGGCTAGTATGGAAATTTGAATAAAAGTTTGCAAAGTACAAGTGGTATTTGTCAAAGATTTTGCAAAAAAATCTATTGTTGTTCAACAGGCATACAACCACATTCCATCACAGGGTCTATAAATATATTAAATATACCTAAAGGCATCAAAAGTTGAAAAACAAATAAGTTAATAAAATTCTTTATTCCCTCCTATAATTAATGTGTATAGGAGGGAGTAAAGAATTGTTTTAGCTTATTTTGCATTCCATCTGTTTGTAGAATTTGAATCCAATTTTGTTCTTGTTCGGTTTTGTTTCCATTGATAGCATTTCTTTCTGTTTAGTGGGTGGCAGGTGGGAGTATGTGATGGGGTGGGTGGCAGGTGGGAGCACATGATGGGGTGGGTGGCAGGTGGGAGTATGTGATGGGGTGGGTGGCAGATGGGAGTATGTGATGGGTAATTTAACGATCGGGGTTCATCCTCACCGGAAACCCGACCGGAGACCTGGTTCGGCCCTCACATGTCTTTGGCATTCTTGTATGTGGCAGTTGAATCTGGTATGCAGGGATTCCGCTGGCGACCGCCACTTTCGCAATTGGCAATAAAAATAAACAATTGGCGATAAAAAATAACAATTTTCGGGGAAAACAATTTTGTTTTATAATTTTTTTCGAAAATTGTAATTTTTTATCGCCAATTGTTTATTTTTATCCTACTGGTTATTCCTCTTTTTTTTTAAGTGGCGATTTTTTTATTTTCCCCAGCGGAATCCCCCTGGGTATACCCCTTATCCGAGTCTATTACTTTTAGGGGAACGGGCCGGCCAAGTGACTTTGGTGGGTGTGGTATAGACCTGGCACTTGTTCCCCCCCCACCCCACCCCACCCCCCCCCCCCCACTGTTAATAGACCGTTAAACACCAATCAATCAATCTTTCTGTTGTAGCGGACATATTTGATGCAGAAATGAGTGGCGAGGATGATGGCAAGGAGAATTTGGCCAACGACAGTGACGATAAACAGGTATGTAGTCATTTGTTCTGACTGGAGAAATACAGCTATGACCTTTGTGACCAGCAAAGACACGGTTGGTTTAACCAACCAGATCAGTGCGTGTCGACGTGATTCAAGACTTGAAGTTGCCGGTTAATATTTAGGAAATTAATGTGTAAGATGTCAATATTATACAATTATTGTCGTTTGAGGTGTACACAAGATTTACAGATCTTTGGAAAGTCATATTCACCGAGGCCAAAGGCCGAGGTTAATATTACTTTTCGAAGGTCCGTAAATCTCATGTACACCGACTCAAAATACAATAATTATTTTATTATATGACCCATAGTACAGCTATGAGAACTTAAGAGACGTAAACACATTATTTCATGTGTTATAATATGATACAAGGTCGTGTCCGACCTAGGAAAACCAATAATTCAATATTCTTTGCATAATTATGTTCTAACAGGCAATTTCAGCAAGGTAACACTATTTCTCAAATGGGCACTTTCCGCTAAAATATTTACATTAGTGTTAATAAAACGGCGGAATTTGCTAAGATACGAGGTCGTATCCAACCAAAGCTACAAGCCTTGTTGTGCATATATAGTTCTACTGATGTTGAAACACGCCGTGGAATTCTTACATGTTTCCTATCCAAGCCTGGTAAACTTGATATCAGAGGGCACGAGTCTGATATTCCCTATGTCACAGGCACCCAAGAAGACGCCAAGCAAGTCGCCCGGGAAACGCCGTCGCCCACAGCGATCGAAGGCCAAGCGACGGCGGATTGTCATGGCCGACAGTGACCCAGAAGATTCTGGTAATTGTGTAGTGTTGTCTCTGTTCACAATCTTGCTTGTAAATGTTCAGTTCTGATTTTGTGTTTTCTCCCCATTTGTTCGGATGAAATACGGGATTTGACCCTGTTAACCTGGCCTAAAATGACGGTAGCTGTTGACAGGCCAGGAATTCCGCTGGCGATCGCCACTTTCGCAATTGGCGATAAAAATAAACAATTGGCGATAAAAAAATTATAATTTTCGGAAAAAAACAAAAGATTTTTGTTTTTCTTCGAAAATTGTATTTTTTTATCGCCAATTGTTTTATTTTTTTTTGAAGTGGCAATTTTTTTATTTTCCCCAGCTGAATCCCTGCAGGCCATTAACCATTTCAATACCACAGTGGTATTGGCAAATAGTGTAGATCCAGATGAGCTGAGCCGTCTCAAAAACACCACCTTTTCATAAATGGACTAGTCAGAAAATCATTTTGTGACGATTGGATTGGTCCGGAAATTAACATATAAAACTCGATTCCAGTTATTCAGGGTTGAAAAACAATTAAATTCAAAATCTACTTATTCTCTATATTTTCAGCGGACGAGTTCAAGCCTGAGGGCAGCGACGACGGGAGTGGGGACGACGGCGGAAGTAGTGGTGTCGACGAAAATGACGTCACGTCCGACTCCGCGTCCGAGCCTGATTCTCCCGTGAAAGTGAGTTTGTTACTGTTGATATTCTCAATGATTCATAAAATCACTCTGCTCTATGATTGTAACCCATTTCATGTGTGATTTTAAATCAGATCTGGGGTCCGTTTCACTAAACTTCGTACGACTAAAATGTTTGTATGTGCAAAATTATTATAGTCTGTAAATTTCACATTAACACTGTTTTCTTGTAAACAATTATTGGATTTACATTTATTGAGCATAGGCTGCATATGCAGCCTATGCTCAATAAATGTAAATCCATCAATTTAAATTTCCAGACGATCCTAAATTTTCACTTACGAACGTTTTAGTCGTACAAAGTTTAGTGAAACGGCCCCCAGGTTTGCATTATCCTAGTCCCTCGTGCCATAAATGTCTTGTCCTGTAAGTTTGGCTGAGCTGCATCTCTCAACACTTTCAGTACAGAGCTGCAGGTAAGTTTTCTAAAGAGTATTATACCCCCAGATTTCAAATTCAATGTGTATTTTACTTTTGCAAATGTATTATTGATTTTCTTCCTTATTAAAGGTACATGCCCACTCAGTAGACACAAATTGTTCTTTATATCAGGGACATCATCTGAGACATTTTCTGGCAAAATAAATATTCATTCACCATTTCCCCACGTATTGATTGGCATTATTATACATTTTATATCAGACGTAAATGTCTACACCGATATCAGGGACGATAACTGTGTTTCCTTAAAAGGTTAACGGACATTACTATTTATTCTCTGTATTTATTTTTTGATGTGCATGATCATATTTTATAATCTGTCGAAAATATTATTTTTTCAGGTGATGCATTTAATTAGTATAAATAATTAAAAACTATCATGCCTCATTCGCATATTAAAATAGCCTGATACCACCACGCGTCGCTATCAGTAAAATAAACATTACTAAATGATTATATCTGTATAGCGGGTACTCGTAATTTTTAGAACTGGTGGAATAGTGACACAATTATACACTTATTTAAGTCCTAAAAAGAACATTTTGTGCCTACTGAGTGGGCATGTAACTTTAAATGTGGAACATGTAATAAAAAAATAAACGCATAAAACATCACTATTTGAGCTGCAAAAAGCAAGCAGTGTTTACAATGTTTGCTTTTTGCAGCTCAACTACGTAAATTTCAACTTTATTACAGTATTTTCACTACTCGATTTGAAAAAAGCAATGAACAATTTGTGGTTTCTTTATCATGCTACAGAAAACAATAAACAGACCACAAATATAGCATATTTTTCCATGAAAACACATCTTGGTATTTCATTAGAAATGTCTCCAAGGAGACAATTCTATTGAAATGCCAAGACATGTTTTCATTTAGAAGGAAACTAGTCGATACTTGCGGTCTGCTGATGTGTAAACAGTAGTGTGATTTTATTTTACCCACTTAAAATTTTGAAATACCCAATTGCTTCAGAAATGATGAAGTGACAATACTCAATTACTAATTCCTTATCTGGATCCTTGCCTTAAACACCATTAAATAAAATCCATGACAGCTTCCATCAAAGCGTAAACGGATGGAAACGAAGCCGTCGCGGGGCCCGAAAACAGCGCGGAAACCCATCGTCAACGAGAAACCATCATCGCCGCCGCCAGTGAATAAATCGCTGAGCAACTTCTCCAAGGATAGCGCAGATCCATCTGTGGCCTCCCCAAGCATTAGTACGGCCACAAAGTCGAAACTGGCTGCCTTCACTGCTGCTGACTCGGTATGTAATATGAGACGCGCCATAGGAGTTTGTACCTTCCGACATCAGTCTAATTACATTAAATAAGTTTACAAAATTTACAATATTTTCCGTAAATGGTGTCAACTGTTGACTTTATTTATGAAAAATATTGTAAAGTTTGTAAACGTATTTATTGAAATTACACTGATGTCCGAAGCTACAGAATCACATGGCGTCTCTCATAAGTAGATGTACCTGGAGAAATGGGGCTTATGGGATTTCTGACCAGTGTAGCTCTTGATCATATAGCACACTCCTGTAGCCTGATAACAATATATATTGCTTGTTAGAAGGTGTTTCATTGTTGGGATGGTGAACAGTGCAGATTCTGATCAGACTGTGCGAATGCACAGGCTGATCTGGATCTACACTGGTCGCAAAACCCATAAGCCCCATTTCTCCAGTCACAGCCACATATGTAACGGTAACCCTCTCAACCCTGAATAACTTGATTGGACTGTGATATGTTAATGAAGGGCCAATCCATCGTCACAAAACGATCTTCAGACTAGTCCATTTATCAGAAGGGGGTGGTTTTTAACTCCCTTGAAGAGCTTATGGCATACCCCTGGCGTCGTTGGCGTCCACAAACTTAATGTTGGGGTAAATGTCTTATAACTTCTGTTTCCTTTCATGGAACACCTTGTTATTTCATACATGCATTCCTCTATCATGCTGTAGCAAATCCATGACCCACCACCCAACCCTTACCCCAAGGTGAAGGTCACAAACTTAGCACATTTATAAACTTAACGTTGGGGTAAATTTCTTATAACATCTGTTTCCTTTCATGGAACGCCTTGATATTTTATACATGCATTCCTCAGATGACCTCTATCATGCTGTAGCAAATCCATGACCCACCACCCAACCGTTACCCCAAGATCAAGGTCACAAACCTAGCACATTCATAAACTTAACGTTTGGGTAAATGTTGTGTAACTTCTGTTTATTTACAGGGATTACCTTGATATTTCATGTATGCATTCATCTGATGATACTCTATTGTGCTAGAGCAAATCTATGACCCCCCCACCACCACCCCTTTCCCCAAGGTGAAGGTCACAAACTTAGCACATTCATACATGCATTCCTCATGTGAATAGCTATCATGCTGTAGAAAATCACCAACTTAGTGCATTCATAAACTTAACGTTAGGTTAAATTTTGTTTTACTTCTGTTTTCAGTGAGCGCATTGATATTTCATACATGCATTCATCTTAATATGCTATATTATGCTATAGCAAACCCACGACCCACCTTGCACCACTGACCCCAATGTCAAGGTCCACCACACGCCCCTTAACCCAAGGTCAAGTTATATAATATTCATGTTTTTTTATGCAACTGTGCCAAGTTTGAGTGAAGGCTGCCAACAGGCGAGCTTCGTTGTCTTCTGACAACTCTTGTTTTTCAAACAATATGAACATTATTTGCAAAAAGTGTGAATCCTGAGGAGACAGCTCGTTACAAGCTGGCTAATTTGGATCTACACTGTATGCAAACATCACAAAGGAGGTCTGTAGTTTTGAAAGGGTTAAGCGACCGGTGTGGTGAGGACATGGCACCAGATGAAGATATTCCAATTTCAAGGCTGAATATAGATTTCTTTGTAAATATTCAGTTCTGATTTTGGGATTTCACCCCCAACCCCACCACCATCCGTACGATGAAATACGGTATTCAACCCTGTTAACCCGGCATAAAATGACCTTAGCTGTTGGCAGGCCGTTAAACACCGTTAAATATATAACTATCTAACATGCCATGACAACAATGGCCTAATGGAGTTTGCGACCAGTGTAGGCCCAGATCACTATGTAGTTGCGTAAACATTCTAACAAAATAGTTGTTAACCTTTTCACTCCATGTTAATTTTGGACTATTCCATTAACCAATTAAGGGCATGGTTTCAAAATCTTAATAATAATGACAAAATAATGCAGATCCTGATGAGATGGCTGATTATTTGCAATTATTACACAACTCCCTATGTAAGTTGATATTTCATAGTTTTGACTACATCCCTGGGTTTTTCATGTGCCTGGGCAATAGTTCCTCGGGCCTGGGCAACAGTTCCGCGTGCCCGGTCAATAGTCAAAACTATTTCACCCCTGAAAATCATGACATGAAGATTACGTCATAAAATTGCGTTGCATAAACTGTTACAGGTTGAGTAATAAAACAGTTATTTCATGGTCATTTGGGGAACAGTCAAAACATATTCCCTCTCGGTGCTGTGGACAACCCGATGCACTATTGTCTTCGGCAATAGTTTTTACTGTTCCCCGAATGAACATGAAATAACTGTACAGTATAATGTTGTCTTTAGGGTTGAAAGGACTTGAAATAAGTGTGTTTTATAATCGAGCCCGCTTGGGGAAAGCGAGACAGTGATCACAATGACGTCCGGGTGTCCGTGCGTTCGTCCGTGCGTCTGTCCATGTGTCCGTGCGTGCGTGCGTCCGTCCGGGCAAACATCAGGGGTTTAGGAGCTTAGGGTAAGGGTTAGTTTCCTTTGAAGTTCTTTGAACTTATACCATTAGCCCATAAAACCTTTTGAAGTTTAGGGGCTAGTCCTTTGATCTTTTATATAGCAAATAGCCCATAAACCCAAAATGTTGGTACGTCCGTCCGAAATCTGCTTTAAAGTTTTTAAAAATACCATCAAATGCCTCGGCGGGCTCGACATGAGGGCCGCGGCCATCTGGTAATGTATTTGTTGTGACACGTTACTGTAGAAAATGGGCTTATTGGGTTTGCGACCTGTGTAGCACCAGATCAGCCTACGCTTCTAAATAGGCTGAATTGTGCAGAGCTCCAGATAAGGTGAGTATTGGCGTATTTTACACACTTATTTTAGCAGAATACGCATTGATTATCAAAGGTGGGAGTACAAAATACTCACAGCAATGTGAAAATATGCATTATTTTTCAAATTGAGTAGTGGAAATAATGTAATAAAGTTGAAAATGTACTTAGTTGAGCTGCAAGCTTTTTGCAGCTCAACTAAGTACATTTTAACTGTATTACGTAAGTACATTTTCAACTGTATTACAGTATAATAAGTGTATAAGTAATAATACATTCAAATAAGTGAATTTTTAAATTTGTTTTGATCATTCGTTCCCTATTTAATAATGAAGAAAATCAATAATCCATTTGTAAAATAAAATACGCATTTAATTTAAAGTCAGGGGGTACAATACTCTTTAGACACAACGCTTATCTGCAGCTCTGATTGAGCCTGCACTGTTCACTATTGCATTTGTGGAATTATTATCCCCTTCGCAGCAGGGGATATAGCGTTATTCCATGTACGTACTTATGTACGTGCATGCGTGCGTTAGTAACACAACTTTACCAATATTAATAATATTTAGCCACAATATGTGGCTAGGGATTGTGCTGTGTGTCGCATACTGGTCTTTTGGATGAGACTTGAAACTGAGGTCCTGTCCATAAATGATCTGAGCCGTTGCTGGGACGTTAAACCCATTCACTTTTTGTTTTGCCTACACCCTATGTCTGAACACCCATGGCAAGGTCACTGAGACTGTACGTTGTATTTTATTATCAGCTTAGTGATAATATTGCCCTTATTTTCAAATCACAATGATTGCCCGACCTTGTAGGTAGGAGCGGGAGGGGACGCGGAGGAGAAGTCTGACTACCAACATACGAAATACGAGTGGCTACGGCCGGACACAGTCAGGTAAGCTCCTGGGGAGCTGGGGGCCGTTTCACTAAACTTTGTACGACTAAACAGGGTTCGACACTAACCTGTTTTACCAGGTAGTCCGCAGGACTAGTGACTTCAAAAAGTTGGTAGTCCTCCGAGAAAGTTGCTGGTCCTACGAACATAGTTTTGTGAATCATTGATCAAATAATTCCAGTTTGATTTAATATCCTTTAGTAAGTCGAAGGGCATAAATTTGAAATATCATTAATATCTTTCATACCTCTGACATATCAGAAGCAGACTGTCCGCCATAATCTCATCTCAACACATAAGAATCATCTCTAAACATTAACAATTTTGTATTTTACAAGTATATAAAACTATTCTACGGCATACAAGGTCATCGAGCCAGTGCCGTTGTTAAATCCAAGCATTCATCAAATGCCTTATTGGGCTGAGACCAGCTCTGGTTTTATTCCAGGGACGCCGACAAACGACTGAGATCAGACCCAGACTATAATCCCCGGACATTGTACATTCCCGACCAGGACAAGTGTAAATTCACGCCAGTACGTCTTTTACCGAGCTATTTCGCAAGTAGTCATATTAAACCTCTTTGTGAAACAAACATTAAATATTCACAAAATGCGTCTCTGGGTTTATAGCATTTCTGGCAATAGATGATCAGCAGCCGATTTCACCAAAATTGCTATTAAGCATACTTATCTAGCTAAATATACATTGAGGGAGTAATCATTTATTTTTCCAGAAATGCATTTCAAAAACTAACGACTGCATATATTTGATGATTGAAAGTATGCAGAATTATGATACTGAATTTATTACATTATCACAGCCAAACTGGTTGTGATAATGTAATAAATTCAGTATAATAAAAGTTAATAAATTGATCCTTAAATTGAAAATTTCTTCCTCAAAGTGTACTTAGCAAGATATTAACCCACTCAGTAGGCACAAAATGTTCTCTATAAGAAGTAAATAAGTGTATAATTGTGTGACTATTCCACCAGTTCTAAAAATTACAAGTGCCCGCTATACAGATATAATCATTTAGTGATATTTATTTTACTGATAGTGACTCGCGGTGGTATCAGGCTATTTTCATATGCAAATGAGGCCTAATGTTTTTTAATTTTTTATATTTATAATTAAATGCGTCACATGAAAAACTAATATTTTCGACAGATTATAAAGTATGATCATTGCACATCGAAATATAAATACAGAGAATAAATAGTAATGTCCGTTAACACGGTTATCGCCCCTGATATCTGTGTGGAACTTTGCGTCTGATATAAAATGTATAATAATGCCACTCAATATGTGGGGTAATGGTGAATGTTGTTTATTGTGCCAGCAAATGTCATATCTACAGAATATACAAAACTATATGACTCCCTATAGTATAACCAACTGAGTGGGCATGTACCTTTCAAGTATACTTTGCAATTTTGGTGAAATCGGCTATTGGCTAGGTCATTGCCACAGGCATTGTTCATTCACATAAATTTCCATCTGTCTATGGCTTTGCCGTTTAATATACGTAAAACCCAATCCGTTAATATATCAGTTACAAAAACGTAACCCTTAGAACGTAGGAAACATGAATTGTTGTTTGCTGTTGTTTAATATTTTGTATTTATTATCAATAAAAAAATGGTTCGGCAGTACTTGAGAATTATATCCGATAGAAATGATTCGCATGTGCTGTCAAATTATGCTTGTGTTCGGAAAAAAGAGGATGAGACTTTAAACTGTTGTCCCGCCTCTATATGACCTTAGCTGTCGATGGGACGTTAAACACTTTCACTTTCATTTTTGTCGAGCCCTCTTGCGGAAAGCGAGACAGTGATCACAATGACGTCCGGGTGTCCGTGCGTCCGTCCGTGCGTCCGTCCGTGCGTCCGTCCGAAATCTGCGTTAAAGTTTTTAAATACCTTATATCTCTGCAGTCCTAAGTCACATTGACTTGAAACTTCATATGCTTATTAGTCATGATCCATATATTCATGCTGTATCCCACTCATGCGGCCCCTGTGCCCAAGGTCAAATGACTTAGAAGTTTGCGTTCCGAAATCTGCGTTAAAGTTTTTAAATACCTTGTATCTCTGCAGTCCTAAGTCACATTGACTTGAAACTTCATATACTTATTAGTCATCATCCATATATTCATGCTGTATCCCACTCATGCGGGCCCTGTGCCCAAGGTCAGGTCAGACTTATCGGGCCCCCTGCCCAAGTCAAGGTCAAAATTTAGAAGTTTCTGTCAAAATTTGCGTTAAAGTTTTCACATACCTACTATCTCTGTAACCGTAAGTCAGATTTGCTTGAAACTTTGTATGCGTATTGGGCATCAAACTTCAAATAAATACACTCTGAGACCAAATGCCTCGGCGGGCTCGACATGCGGACCACGCCCATCCTCGTTTTGGAAAGATAACATATGAAACAACAGCAGACGACAATTTCCTCAATATGTAATTTCTTTATTTTTCACTCCCCAAACATTTAATTGTAGGCCATGCGGCAATGGTGGGAAATAAAAACTCACCATTTCGATACAGTCCTCTTCTTCAAGGTAAGTTTATTGATTGTGTCTTGCTTCTGTTAATTACTGTCTGTTCCATGTTTTGCTGCCGACGAACTTTTGGCCATTAAACACATTAAATCTAAAAAATATTTAAAAGTAAGTAGTTTTTCATGAATAAGAAAAAAGTCACCCTCCCACAGAAAAATTGTTTGATGAAATTCCATGAAATATTGATTTTATTGCGAAAGTTCATCTGTTATATGTTGTTGAGCGTGACAAGGTAAACTCCCTATGAGACGGCTCATCTTGATCTACACTGTTTGCAAATGTTGACTTTCTGTCATGCTGGTTATTTATAGGGTTGAAAGGGTTAACATTGACCCGAGCTGAGACACGGTTGAAATGTCGCCACAGCTGGGAACCAAACAATCAATAGGGGCTACACGTTATCCTATCCCAATACACACAGTCTACATTTTAATAAGTGTCTGTTCTCCCCATCGCTGATTTCAATTCCGCATGAGCTCTGAATTTTGTGTCAACTATTCAACACCATTTACAGTCAATCGGTGCAATTGCAAAACATAGCCTAAAGGTCAAAGTTTACAGCCTTGCGCTGAATGAAGTCAACACAGCTGAGCGTTATAGATTTTTTTTTCACAGAGCAACACACAAATTTCATCTGTGTATTGTGTTGCCTTGGTATAATCGTGGATTTAGAAATTATTGGGAATTTAGCAAATTAATTTGTGGCAGACATGAAAATACAATCGACTTCTATAAACATGATAAATTATGTTGAAAACTGACATAAATTCCAGAGCAGACATCGTATTTTGCCGATATTGATTTTTCAAAATCAGTCATATCTTTCATAAATGACGCTGAAAGTTGTTCAGAGCAGAGCGGCCAAAATTTATAACGCGATCGGATTCTTTCGCGATCTTGTGACTTGGCTCCCATTCATCACGGTATATTGGAGTTACAGTGTATTACCAAACTTCATCAATAGCTTCCTCACATTGATGGCTATCCACACAGTGTTATTAAAGTGACCTTGACCTTTATTATTATTGAATTTATATTTAAATGAAATTACAGATGGGCAAATTTTACGAGTTGTTCCACATGGATGCCGCTATTGCCGTCACAGAGCTGGGCCTCATTTACATGAAGGTACGAGTCTCGCGTCCGTAAGCTGGTGAATTGTCCAGTTGATGAGATTTCCTTGTTATTTGTTGCTGTGTCGGAGAAAGGGGCTTATGGGTGTTTGTCGCGCCTGCTGCTTAAGCAGCACGACAAAAACCCATCAACCCCTACAGTCAGAGCTTTTTTCGTCGTCGTCCGCGTCAACAAGTGTCAAAATGTTTGTACAAGTTCTGCAGGTGGGAGCATGTGATGGGGGTTCATCCTTACCGAAATTTCGACTGGACACCTGGTTTGGCCCTCACAAACGTCTTTAGCATTTTGTATGTGACAGTTGAATCTGGTTATAGCCCTTATGTGAGTATTATGAATACTTGTAATCCTATTTTAGAGGAAGGGGCCAAGTGACTTCGGTGTGGTATGGACCTGGCACCAGGTCAGGTTATTCTAATTTCAGGGCTGAGTATATTTTTTCTCGCTGTAAATATTCCGTTCTGATTTTGGGATTTTCTCCCCAATGAAGCAGGTTAAAATTGGATTGAACCCGTTTGCCTGGCCTTACATGACCTTAGCTGTTGATAGGGTGTTAAACTCCAATAAACAAAACAAAAATTGTACAAGTTCTTCATCATGATGTAACTTTTTACCTTCACAGTAGCAGAATGCGTGATTATAGTCGTCGCTTTTTCCTTCATCGTCGTCCGCCTCAACAAGTGTCAAAAAGTTTGTACAAGTTTCTTCATCATGATATAACTTTAATATTACGTGATGGATTGCTTCAATATGTGGACACTTGATACATGTAAGCATTTGGAACACACTCATGCCACCATTAACATGCCCTTGACTTTTTTAGTAGTATATAGGGAGTCAAAATGATACCACCTACGGTGGTATCATTTCCACCCCCATATACTACTCCCACCACCCCCTAAAAATCAAAAATTGGTTAACGAGGAAATTGTCTCCCACCAACCACGAAAAATCTAAAATTGGTGTCATAAATACATCATGTTGTTTTCACGTCCAATTGAACAGATAAATTTAATAGGTTATAATAAAATATTATAACAAAATGGATAATAAAATACACAACGAATTGGACGTTTGTAATGACTTGGATGAAGAATTTTACGCTGTTGTTTCTACAGTATTAAAACACGGTAAAATGACAATACTATGTGATATCGAATACATGAAATATCAGCGTAATTTATTACGCTGCGATAAAAACGTTGCATTTACAATATTAAACCGGCAATTATGTCGCCGGATAAGTATCAAATTTATGTAATGAAGCGACTAAATAGGATCGGAGAAACACTACCGAAACATTATCAAACTAATTTTATAAAACAGTTTAAAATCAAAGATTCGTTTACGGATATGCGTTTCTACGATATCACTTTTAACGAAGAAATTGGAAAATTATTGGAAGAAATTGGAAATTGAACAGAAAAAAAAACAACTATTAGAGAAAATGGATAATACAATACAATTGGAATTGAAAGTTTTTAATAACTGTGTTGAAGAAATTTACGAAGAATACGGGGGTTATAGTCCTATATATAAATTCTATAAAATGAGAACACTAGGCGATATCGAATACATGAAATACCAGCGTAATTTATTACGCTCCGATAAAAACGTTGCATTTACAATATTATACCGGCAATTATGTCAACTATACAAGAGGCAAATACAAACATTAAGACGGATAATGCGTATCGGATATGAAACTAAGGTGTATTATATAAAATTGTTAAAACCCAACGATTCGTTTACGAATATACATTTCTACGATATCGCTTATAAAGAAATTGAAAAAAATTATTATTGAACAGCAATGTTGATGCTAAGACAAATAACATCTCCCTGAAACCGCGTGTCCATTTATCCCCATGAACCTGCTAAGGTCAAAGATCGTGTCATGACAACGGCCGGAGTTGTCTGCCCATTTCAAGCGGTCGGACTCCGAACGCCGTTGTCAAGCAGTTGTTTACCATAGCGACCACATTTGTAGGGATAGAAATAAATAAATAAAAATGTTTAGCTTCAACCGCGGCGCGAACCCACGACCCTCGTCTCTATAGAGTATCTCCTTAACCCACACGACCACGTAGGCTGTTATGATAAACATTACCTAGTGTTGTACAATTATCAATTACGACAATGTTTCAATTACACGGGTTATGAACCATGCGTAAATTGATAGCCAAGGTAAACAGAGCCGAGTGTATCAATTACACAGACGGTGTGTACAGTGTAATCCTCGACTGAATTTGTAATTCTCAGTGAAAAACACATGTTGTATAGGTATGTAAATTTGTTTGAAAAAATTAGGAAAATTATAAAATTAAGAAAATTAGAAAATTATTTTTTTTTAAAAATTATTTTATAATGGTGCTGTAACATTTCCGCCGACTTTATTTCCAAGTTTTACCCTAAATTTATCCCAATCAGTACACTCAATTTTGGGCATGGTGGCGGCGCGCGCCTTGATTCTTATATCATTTTTTAATTCTTCATATCTCCCCATTTCTTCCACCACGGATTCAAACTCTAAATTTGATATTTTCTTATCGGCCAACGCTTTGGACACCATAACGTCGATGCTATTTTTCTTAGACCTAGCGAGAACGGATATTCTATCATGTTTTCTACTTTTTTTCTCGAGTTTTCCACCCGCCGCCCTAATTACCATACAAAGTATTCCAGATAAAACGGTAATTCCACTCAAAACCCTGCAAGTGGAACCGTTACAATTGTAGATAGCGTTGCAGCAGTCCCCGCACCACTCATTACAGATAAACTTGCCAGAACCGTACTAGATGCTTCAGCTATGTTCGCCGCGCGCTTATATTTTTTAGCGTGTCTTTTTCTATTTGCACATTCTCTAACTAAAATATCCTGCATAGCGACGATATTATTCAACCTAAAATCTGAACTTCTTTCGTTAATTGGATATAGTGTTGGTGGAGTGGTATTGAGAGTTGGATACAGTGTTGGTGGAGTGGTATTGAGAGTTGAATATGGTGATTGCATTGTTCATATTTAAATTTTACAAATTTAGTTCAATATATTAGTATTTACACAATAAGTTCAATTAACAATGAGACAATATGGAAGAACTCTCTGAGTCACCGATTTTCGTAACAAAGTTAATAACACTACTTTGGGAAAGTCTAATTCGATCATCACCGGCGAACGAAACAATCGTCGAACTATCTCCAGAGATTTTAGTGACTCCAACCCCCCGTTCTTCCCATCTACTACAATATTTATCGCGACCGCGCCCACAGGTTTACCATTAGCATTAACCGAGCAGACCGCCATTTGGATAACTTCACCTGCAGCTGTCATAGTGTATCCCCCATATTTATTACTCGCTTTGGCACCGAACGAATATTCATAGTGCCCCTCAACCAATGGGCCCCGCTTCTCAGCCCAAACTGTTATGACACGTTTTGGTGTTTTCATTGTTTTCACTATTCCGGCAAGCGCCCTGTTTGCGTTATATGCCTCAGTACGAATCTTATAAGAGGCCTCCTCAAGAGCTTTGGTCGCGGCTATACGATCATGTTTCAGTTTATCGGAAACTTCGGTTATCTTTCCGTCTAGTTCGGTAAGTGCCGCTTCTCTGATGAGAGAGTCCTCTGAGCGCAACACCTCATAAGCCTTCGTAAGGTCCGCCTGGCGGTCTGCTCGGACTTTATGAATACCCAACCGGGCCTCCTTTCGAAATTCGGTTATTTTTTCGTATATGTCAGTAAGTGCCGCTTCTCTGTTGAGAGAGTCCTCTGAGCGTAGCGCCCCATAAGCCTCCGCAATGGCCTCCTTGTGGTCTTCTCGGACCCCCTCAACCCCCGACCTGGTCTCTTTCAGAAATTCGGCTATTTTTCCGTCTAGTTCGGTAAGTGTCGCTTCTCTGCTGAGAGAGCCCTCTAAGCGCAACGCATCATAAGCCTCCGCAATGGCCTCCGCAAGGTTCGACTGGTGGTCTTCTCGGACTTTATCAATACCCGACCGGGTCTCTTTTCGAAATTTGGTTATTTTTTATCTAGTTCAGTAAGTGCCGCTTCTCTGATGAGAGAGTCCTCTGAGCGCAACACCTCATAAGCCTTTGTAAGGTCCGCCTGGTGGTCTTCTCGTGCTTTCTCAATACCCGACGTGGCCTCTTTTTGAAATTTGGTTATTTTTTTACCTAGTTCGGTAAATGCCGCATCTCTAATGAGAGAGTCCTCTAAGCGCAACGTAAGGGCCGCCTGGCGGTCTGCCCGGACTTTATCAATATCCGACCTGCTCTCTTTTCGAAAATTTGGTTATTTTTTACCTAGTTCGTTTAGTTCCGTTTCTGATGAGAGAGTCCTCTGAGCGCAACACCTTATAAGCCGCCTGATCTTTCTCAATATTCGTTCGGGTCTCCTTTCGAAAATCGATTATTTTACCGTCTAATTCAGTAAGTGTCGCTTCTCTGGTGAGAGAGTCCTCTAAGCGCAGGCGCATCATAAGCCTCCGTAAGGTCTGCCTGCTGGTCTTTTCGGACTTTATCAATACCCAACCGGGCCTCTTTTCGAAATTTGGTTATTTTTTTACCTAGTTCGTTTAGTTCCGTATGCGTTTCTTCACGACTTTGTGTATTCACAACCAGGGCATATTCTCTAAGTTGTGATAGTAGACTTTTATGAATCTCGTCCGTGGCCATCGATATAGTTCTATTGATTTTTGTTTTTTGGGTAGTTAAAAAGTCGCCCTCTGTCGGGATGAATCCCCCTTCTGCCGGTTCCAAATTATTTGAATTTATATTTGTCACCCAATCGGAAGAACTACCTGGTCCGTATATACTCATTTTCAATAATGTTGATGATATATAAATTACGAACATGCGTTTAATTCTAAATAATTTTCTTAATTTTATAATTTTCTTAAAATTAATTAATTTGAAATTTCTAGGATGACCGAAAATCGGGTAATCGTTCTTCAACTCTCTCCCTTTATCATCAAGAATAGAAATCTTCAACTCGTGGATGTGTCCCGATTCCAAAACTTTCATCTCGGGGTGTGGGAAGTCTAAGGTCACAGTCTCGCCATAGAAACAGTCGCTGGCGGGCACAGTTTTCAGTAATGTGCTGGGGGATCCGTCTACCGTGTTGTACGATGTGTTCACCCGATCCAGGTGTACCCTGAGAGTTTTCGTGAAGGCGAAGTTTACTGGGGTATCACCGCGGTGATAACCCACGGGGAAGACAAAGTGCAACGGTAACACTCGCCTTCATCCTCGTTGTAAGGGGGTGCAAATTTAAATCCTAACATTGAGGCCAACCCCGGAGTGATCTTTATTTTTTTATCAACGGACAATGTCGCAATCCCCGTGGCTTTTGAGACTGTGAGAGTGACATTATCAGGCATATTCCTTGCGATTAAAGCTTGGACATCTCTGAAACCCCAAAGGCCAGGACGTACTGCGACAGCTGATTCCCGAATGCGTCTCTCTACTTCTGCAGGACTATCGGCGGTCTCTAGATCTAGCCATATACGGAAAAGATAACCTCTGGCCGTTCTATTCCGGAGATATCCTTGTCCATTTCAATGTTTTTCCATCCAACCGTGAAGGTGATTGATCTAAGGCCTACCCGCCGTTTTCCGCAGCAGTTGTCTATTAATTTTTTTGAAGTTCACAACTCCCTTTTTGAACATTAGTTATAGTAGCAAACATAATAATATCTTTCAATGGATACCAAAGCATTTAGCTTTAACTCTAATGTAAAGTACGCGGTCGGAGGTAAATACACGCAAAAAACGACGTTGTTAACCGCCTTGTACACCCAACCGTAACGGTTAGACCGGACAGCGGCTTTGCCACCAACTTCCCCGACCTCTTTGAACAATATAGGCTGCCCAAGATTACTACGATGGAGAAGGTAAACGGGTGGAGGAAAGCAACACCGATGCAGTTCTGGCAGAACCAAATAAATTTCGCTGTATGGTGCGCAACAGCCGGGTGTGGAGTTTCACATAAAGACCATCTGACATCCAAGAATGTCATGCTCCGAAGTGTCTACAACTTTCACGCGTATTATACTATTAGGAGGATTCTCAAAGAACTAGGTATTTCACTACCTCAAGACGACGCCTGGAATCCCATTTCCAACGCATACGACCGTATGGTGTTTGAAAGACTGTAACGAATTTAACGTTTCAAAAGACGCGGACTGGAGACAGAAAGCATTTCCTACCAGCACCGGCCTCGGGGACGTTCTCATTCACGGCCAGTCCGGGAATTGGAGCAGACTGATTTTTAGACACGATCACTCCGGTGACCACATCGTCAGTCGGAACGCCGGGAATTTTGACCCCGCGACGATGACATTCGGGCCGGAAGTGTCTGGAGGTCGGCACTGTGGCGTGTTTTCTTGTAAAATGTTACCTCCGAAACGGGCTCACGTTGATTACATACAGCAGGCTGCTGAGGTTCAGAACGCGTGGGGTACATTTATGTTAGATACGGGTCTTAGGGTTCACGCAGGCCGGGGTTACTCGCGTCAACGACTCCATTCGCACGTACGTCTGGGCCATCCTCGGCGCACAGAAGCAAACTCGCAGTTCTATACTGGGCACGGGAACAGCGTTTGATGCACAAAAACAATTCTTGGCACTTGTAGAGGACGCCATCTCAGCTAGGGTGGACCTGGAGAAGGCGATCCAGAATTATCAAGACGTTTTGCAGAATGCCAGCACCCCAGTAGACTATGTATTTGGAATAGGTCTTTATATGGCGCCGAGCAATATGATACTACGAGACGACCCGGTTGACGGTTACAATAATCAGATCGTAATCGCCACCGCCAATCAAAAAATCGGCCACAACGGTAACGTGAACACGGATATCATCAAGCGCACCCCCAACATGATCGGGTTCACCCAATCTGCGATTGGTGTTGATGTTGTAAATTCAAATAAATTTGAAAAAGATTTCATAAAACCCCCAATTCATCCAATCGTGCCTGGATTGGATACACCCACCCCAATTCGTAAATTGGATACACCATCGAGTCCCCCTAATCCAATCGTAATTGGAACAGGAGCGGAAACACCAATCGAGATTGGAAGCACAACACACGAGGAGGAGAAATTAGGGCTCGTCATCGCCCTCGTGGCGATCGGATTATTTACGCTTTGGTTGTAGGAACTCTCTGGCAGAGAATAATAGGAGACCGGCGCTTGCCACGATTAAAGCCCAAGTATTATTGGCGAGCCATCCGACCGTTTTTGATAATATAGATAACAAGAAGGAGAGGAGACCCCCGATCAACCCAGGCAGCGCGGCAGCCAACTTTCCTGCTAATTTAGCCAGTAGATTGGCGAGGGCTTTTAGTTGTTTTTTAATCCATTCTTTTACCCCACCGGATGGAGCTGGTGCTGGTGCTGGTGCTGGAGCTGGTGCTGGAGCTGGTGCTGAACCACCCGTGATAGATAGAACTAGAGATGATATAGATAGAATTAGGGTCGATATAATCATACTGAAAGCCGCGATGACGGTTATTATCGTGACGCCCTTCTCTCTGAACAGAGTGCGAATACGCGCACCGAGTGTAGTGTCCCTCGTGCAGGGACCCTCGAGATTGTTTCGCGGCTCCGACTTAATTGACCGGAAAGCGTCTCACGGTTAGTCGAGGCAGCCTCCAATCGAGCTTCTCTTTCGTCCCGCAACGACCGCAGGAGTTTGTTGATCCGCTCGGTAGATTCTCTATCGCCCCGTGCTTCCTTTATTTTTCTTTCTTCTAGAGCGATATGTTTGTCCAGCGCTGAGAGTTTGGAGAGGTTATTAACTAGTTCGCCCCGAGTTGTTTGCAGAACCTATCGAGTCCCCCGGAGTTCGCGAAGAGGTAACGGTGCGTCAAACTTCGTGCCGTTTATTTCGTTGACCGTGGTTTCAATCGTGTTAATGACGTCGGGTGGCTACGCGAGGGATCTCGCTGAGCTCGATCGTTTCTATAGTGGCGGCCGTCTTCTCCAGCGTTTCGTCGGTAGACTGTAGGGTTTTTACCATTTTTGTAGGCAGCGGCGCCCGAATGTCGTCGAGCACTCCGAGAGCTCGACCGAGGAGTGCTCCATATTTCGCTTCAACTGAAGAGGAGCTGAGGAACTTGTTTGGGTGGTTCTTGTACGTCAGCAACTTCCAGGTATTACCCCATTTAACCCACAGGTCTCCTCTTTTAGTGCTGCGAAACTCCAATGGGGACTCGATGCCGCGTTTAGACACTATACTCTCCCACCGTTTCACCAGAGTATCCGTTTCCTTGGTAGACGCCAGCTCATTCTTGGAGATCCCCTCAGGAATCTTGGCACCGCCCGCCCATGTCGGAGTTTTGGATTTGGCCTACGTTTCGAAAGTGACTCCTCGGGCGGGTACTCTATGAAGGACGTTTCGTCCTCATCATAATCAGCGTCCAAGTCCTCTCCGCGGCTAAATGGATAGGTATCATCAACATAATCATCATCATAATCATCATCATCGAGGTAATCGTCTCGGTCGCCCGTAGTGCGATATTCGTCCATGCCAATATCGAGACCAGCCATCTTTAATAATTATTATTATATTAAAGACAAAACAATACAGGTTTAATAGTTTCAATAAAATTAATTATGTCTTCGAGTCAATACGGTCGCAAACTCAATCCATACCGCAGACTGCGTGAGCCCCTCGGGGCAAAAGGCGTGAGACAGAGTGTCGTTATTACGAACAACCCATCGACGATCGACCAGAACCAGCAGCTCTTAGTCCGCTTCCCCAACCTCGGAACTCACGACGTCATTGTTCCGGGTACTGTTCGCCTCGCTTTCACTATTTCGCTAACGTCGACGGACGCGGACCGAACCGTCGTTCAGAACCTGGGTCGCGCCATAGTCAAGAAGACTATGATAAAGATTTCTGGTAATGAGGTGATGTCGATCGATGACAGCGACGTCTACCATTGCTACCAGGACCTGTGGAAGACGGCACAAGAGCGTGAAAACGCCGTCTATCAGGGTATTGACACCAGCAAAAATAAGAACGTAACCAGACTTAGAATCGGGGCTGCTAACAAGGTAGATAACAACGCGAGTGACAATGCGGTCGCGGGCGCTTACGGCAACCGCTTCTACATCCCGCTTGACTGAGTTGCTGGAGAGCCACATGCCCTACTATCAGAGTGCTTTGGCCGACCGCCTCGAATACGAACTAACATTCAACGACTACGGCCGAGTTCTCATAACCACCGACATGTTATCGACGTATACAATCGACAATGTTTCGCTGGAGTACGACATGGTCACGATGCCCGAACTCGCGCGATTGATCAGAACCCAGTACGCCGGGCGCGTTGCCATACTTTACGACCGAGTTCTTCGCCATCGCAAGATGCCGAAAGACAAAAGCGACACATTGTGGAATATTAATGTCAACGTACCCGCCCGCTCGATGAAAGGTATACTGATGCTGTTTGAGGATGCTCGGTTCGCGTTCGGTGCTAGAAAAACCGATAAATTCTATAACCCCAAAATCACGAAGGTAGAGGTGACGATCGAGGGAGTCCCCAATCAACTCTACAGCGCGGGTCTTCGCGCGCACCAGCAGTGGGATGAAGTAAGAAAGCAGTTTGCTGCCGGCTCTAAGCGCTCTCCGGAGGTTGCAGCAGTTGCCAAAGACCTGCAGCTCTCGGCCGTCTCCCTCGCGGAGTTCCTGAATACCAAATACGCGTTATGGCTAGACATGCGAGCCAGCGACGACGACCAAATACACGGTAGCGGACGCCAAGTTGAGAACGCTAGTGAGGGTGTGACGATCCAGATAACCAAAGAGGCGGATGGAAATGGGCCATTGAACGTGTACTTATATATAATTACAGACGCACAACTCAACATCGAAGATGGCCGATACGTCTCGGCACTCTACTGATTTAATGAAAAAATCATCTAACGATTTATTAATTAATAATTTTTGAAAAAATTAAGAAAATTAACAATCAATACCAATTCACGATTGGAGATGCTCACTCTGCCATAATATGTGGGCAGACAGGATGTGGAAAAACGGTTTTCATCCTAGACTTGCTCGAGGGCTCCTACCGCGATGCCTTTCGTCATATTGTGATCCTGTGTCCCACTGTGCGGCACAACGATACTTATCAGCGGCGCCCTTGGATATGGTCCGATCCTGAGGTATACGTTATTGACCCGGGTGATAGGCTTCACGATTGGTTGCGTGGTTTATACCAAAGATTCCAGGGTGAGCCCACCCTATATGTGATTGACGATTGCTCGGCCAAGGCGGCGATGACCAAAAAGAAGGACATGCTCTCCGAGCTCGCATTTTCTGGCCGCCATGCTAGGCAAAGCGTATGGATATCCACTCAAAAGTACAACGCCGTCCTCAAGGATCTGCGCGAGCAAACGAAATGGGTGGGTCGCCCTCTTTCACTGCAAGGACCGAGACTCATTCGATGACTGTCTTCGAGAGAATGACGTTATCCCAACGCGCGAGGAGCGTCTGGAGGTTCGACAGATGCTTTCGAAAACTAAGCACGCCAAGCTTTTGCTAAAGACTGATCAACCAACTGCTTATAAAGTTATCAATTAATTAATAATTTTGAAAAAATTAGGAAAATTACAAAGTAATAAGCTATTGCAATGCTTAACAATGCTTAACAATGCTTAGCAATTGCTGAACAATGCTTAGCAATTGCTGAACAAATGTTGAACAAATGCTGAACAATGGTTAACAATGTTAACAATTTGGTGCTCCTCTTCGAGCTTTGTTGCGAGCATAATGGTGATCATAAGTATCGGGTGGTGCGCTTGGCAATATGTTAAAGTGATGAGACTTGTTAGAATAGTTAAATTACTAATTTTGAAAAAATTAAGAAACATGAACTGCGACGAACTTCTCGATCAGCTAATAGAAGAAACCTCAACTCCGACTGCCAACAATAATGATCCGACAGAGCAATCGGAATCAAGGGTTGGTATTGGGTTGAGTGCAACGACTCCGAATGAAAATGAAAATGCGGCGCGACGAGAGCGGCTAGCTGCGCTGGTTGCTGGGGGACAATCGGAGCATTATCTCGGTAGGCGTCTCTCAGTTTTTCAGGTGGATAAGATGTCAGATGCGGAGATCGATAAAATGTATGCGCGATACGAATCCAAATTGGGAGCGGAGATGACAAAAACTCTCGGATCGGCGGCTATTCATTTGTACGCAACCGCCGTTAGTATACTTCTCCCTATACCAAACACCGCGGGGTTGATTGATGATCTAGAGACTGACCCTTTTATAGGACACACTCTTAGAACGGCATGCTGCTCAATTTATCACAAGTTTGGAATGTACTTAGCTCCGCTGACAACCGCGTTGACCACGGGTAAACACTGTCAATTTGGACATATATGCCCACGAACTATAAGCCCTGAAAATGATGACACAAGACACACCCACGAGAGTGACGGAGTTGAACCAGATTGCTCCAACACAATCGAACCAGAGTGTTACTCCGCCACTGGATGACATACCGCATATAAAAAAATCCCAAAAGACAGGCAGCTGGGCGGGCGGCGGCTGCCACCCGAAAAGTTAAACAAGATAAAATACTCGCCGAGCTTCGAGAGGCTAAACAGTCGTTGCAATCGGGGACGGGGACAGCAAAACATCTGAAGACAGAGCAATCGGGTTCAACTTCAATCCCGATTGGGTTGAGTGCAACAACACCCCAAATTCACGAATTAGAAGCACACCCAAATTCTTTGAATTTGTCACCCAATACCAACTCCCATTGGAGTTGGACTGAACCCCAATTCACGAATTGGAGTTGGTTTGTTGGTGGTAGTCTGGCAGTTGTTGGTGCCCTGTGCGTGTGGAAATACCCGAAAAAAAACAACCAGCCATTGTTCAGAAGAAAAGTTACGAAACACCAATCATCAAACAATATTGAATTTGGATGCGCCCCATTTAAACATTGATCGCGACCCCTTTTATATTGCAATAATTATAACAATGGCTGAACAAGATGGTAAAATGTTAGTGAATGCGCTTTATCACGCCGTGGTGATATCGGGTTTCAGTATCGGGTATGCTCGACTATCAAAGATGGCCCTAGGAGGAACCGCTCCCAAATTGGACTTTACTGTGAGAGACGTAGGGCTCGCGACCTTAGATGTAGCGGCCGCAGTTTGGACCCGAGATTATCTAGTTAAAGCTGGAATTCTACCAGTTAATATATGGAAATAAATGGCTTCAATCGCAGTAATAGTAGGTGGTGCGCTTGTAAACGCATTGGCGTTCAGCGGTAGCAACTTTATATTCTCTAAAATGAAAAGCTCGAACGTGGATGAGGAGCGTAAGCGTCATGATTAGCTGTAGAACAACTCAATAGCGCAAAGGAAGCGTGGTCGAAAAAACGAACCGCCCATCTGGACTGGGTCAATGAAGAGCTTCGCCGCGAAAATTCACGCCGCGCAAACTTTTCAGAACGTTGAAGAAGCCTAACCGCGAGTACGCGCTGGCATATCCGCACAAAAGTCTCGATCCAATGGATCGCGAGCCACAACTTTCAGATTTCTATGTACCGTCAGAGGCCCAAAAGACCGTGAGATCGCGTTCATCGTCTGTGGGAATGGGTGTGGTTGGGCTCGTCGGCTACTATATTCAATCGAGATTTTAAATTAATTAATTAATTAAAACCTTTTTTTTTTTTATATATATATATATATAGAACGATGTTAGTTGACGAACTTTATGACGCTATGATCGATGTAGGCTACACTGCCCAAAAACATCGTTTACCTGGTGCAAAGAGTATGATTCGTCTGGCCCGTGATTGTCTCGAGACGTGGTGCGAGGACGAAAAAGCGGCCACCCTTTTCGCAAAGCGGATGTTAGATTCCTCCATCAACAATGTTGAATTAGATTCCCCTCTCCTGTTCCAACCCAAACGCGATTGGGGCTGCAGCGAAACTTCCAACAAAGGTTTATTATTAACGACGCAGTTACCGGACGAACTGGCGAGGGCATGTTGGAGATTGTCTGATATATTAGAATACTTCGCATACGATGAACACGCGCAAACTTGATACCAAACTAACGCGCAAGCTGTCGAATACATACTATAGCCCACGCGGCTACTGGAAGGGACTCGCGGCCATCAAGAACCTCGCGGCGGCGACCAAGGTTTCAGAAAACGCTGTCAAGGAATGGCTCAAGAAGCAGGCCATCTGGCAGATCTATTTACCGCGCCTCACAATATTCCGCGCCCGAAATTCGACGTGCCGGTGCCGAACCAAGTTCACCAAGCGGATCTCCTGTTTCTACCTCACGATCGCGTCGGTCGCAAGACGTACAAGTACGCACTGACAATCGTTGACGTAGCGAGTCGTTATAAGGGGGCTGAGCCGTTGGCCACTAAAGAGTCTAAGGAAGTGGCCGAGGCTCTTTCCCGAATATATAAGAGGAGTCCTCTCAAATGGCCGAATCTTCTCCAGGTCGATCCCGGCCGCGAGTCATGGTGCGATCTCTCATCTATTGTCTAAGCATAAAGTTTCTATCAGACGCGGGGCGCGTCAACATACCACCGGGACCAGGGGATCGTGGAACGCTTCAATCGAACCCTGGCTGAGAGACTGTTCGGACACCAATACGCTAAAGAACTTGTAGACCCTCATTCGCGAGTCGACCGAGTGGGTGGCCCAGACTGCCCGCCGTGGTCTCCGCACTGAACGGAGAGGTGACCAGATTGATAGGTAAGAAGCCTGTAGATGCTATCAAGTTTAAAAGGGTGACGAGCGAGCCCTCTGCCGTCTCGCGCGGGCGACCCGTTGGTTTAGAGGAGCAGCGGCTTCCATCAGATATTGACGTCCGGTACCTCTATCAACCGGGAGAGCTCGAAGGTGGCAGCCGCCGCGCGACTGATCCCGTGTGGTCTCTGAATGTATATCATCTAGATAGATCTATTACCAAACCTGATGAGCCCGTGCTCTATTATTTGACTGATGGTCCATCTCGCGGGTTTGTTCGCGAAGAACTTCTTATGGTGCCTTCTGGCACCCAGCTACCCCCGATTACTTAAATCAATAGAGGTTCTGTATGTATTCCGTCTGGTAACACGCGTCTTTTATCGTAGTATGACGAGAGTCCTAATTTTGTTGACAGTACGATTTTCATAACGCCGTCTTTCATTTTAAATCCTCTATTTTGTGCTACATCTATAATGTGTTTTCCATCTTCTGTAGTTTCACTTAGTACTCGTTTATATCTATCCCAATAAATTGTTAGTTCTCTTGGACATTCCTTTCGCAGAGTTTTTATTAATTTTAATTTGTTCCACATTTGATTCAAATGACTTATCTTTAGTGAAATTAATTTTTTCTACGAAATAACACTTACTAGATAACGCTATCGCCTATCCCCGCTAAATTCCCATTGATTTTAAAAGTCGGGCTCTCTTTCGCTCCATTTATCCCAAGCCAACCATTTCTTTTTTTCTTTTTCAAACTCGTCTAGTAAGTTAGGTCTAATCAATTCCTCTATCGTTTTTCCACTAACTCCTATATACATACTATCTGTCCATCTATCATCTATAATTCCAAATGTATTAATTCAAAGTTCTCTTTTTACGTATTTATCTAGAAATTCGTAGTAAAATTCCAACATTCTCAATTTAGCTAGTTGATAAACCGCTATTCCACAATGGAATGGTCTCTTTACCGCACACCTGGGTTTTCTTGAAGATATTTCGTACGCATCTCCTATCTCTTCCAAATCGTAAAGAATGCAGATCTTAATGCTTTGTCAACACGGTTTCGTTTTGTGTATATGTCGTATTTAAATGTCTCTCCGTTGCCTCTATCATTTTTCCACGACAGAGTTTCCTAATAATTTCATTATGTCGGCTACTGGTTTCTTATTTGGTTCTACATCGCCTGTTCGTCTTGCGGCTGTAACTTCTTTTGCGAACCATTCGAATGGTTTTCCGCTAATATAATCTATAACACGATGAACTCCAGTTATTTCTAGGCCGTGTTTTAAAATACCATTTCAACAGTGGCGCGTACAGCAATACTTTAGTGGCGGTCATAGATCCCACCAATTTTTTTCCATCTCCTCTTGTTCGGCCAGTATCGTTTAAATATTTTAACATGTGTGTGGGAACTTCATCAACCTCTACTTCTCTGTTTATAAATATTGGGGACATTTCAGAAAACTTATCTTTTAAGTTGTGTGGAACTTCTATATCCACCTCCGCAAACCCAAACCAGTCTCCAGATAAAACTCTTTTACAAAACTGTTTAATAAATTTAGGGTTATGTGGGGTATCTATATGGTGTATAGTTTCTCTCCCACACGGCATCTCTTTATTTAACGTAGATAAATATAACGCGTTTGCATCGTACCCCAAAACAGCCTTGCAAGGTTTGTTAATTCCTGTGGAATTAGATCTAATATTTGAAACACCAGCTTCTGCATATCGTGTAAATACTATTGATGGACCGCCAACTAGAGCGTCCTTCATCATTTCGTATGTTTCTTCTGTTGGTGCATATAGAGCATCCTCCGGTATAGATTTTTGTTCTTTAATGGTTCCTCTCAATAAATATTGTATAGCCACACCCGGTAGTGTTACCGCATCTTTGAAAATATCCACACCTCTGTGTTTATAAAATTCACACATTTTTTCCACCACTTCTAGGAACGGTGCTACATCTAAATCGTTATAATATTTCAACCAATCTCTGAAAGTTTTCATATTATTTTCTTCGAAAATTCTACGACATTTACTTAATTCTGTTTCATCTATTAACATTTTCCCAGATAGTTTGGAATACCAATTCTCTATATCCGGTAGTCCTGGGTAATCCAGTTTGTCTGGAGAATCGAACCACTCATAAGGAAAGAAAGATTTCTGTCCTTTGCATTCGTAGGCTTTTATCCAACTATCATAACTTACACCAGGTCCTAGATAAAGTATTACATCAAGAAAATCTAAACTCTGGAGTAAATAGAAATATTGTTGCGTTTGCCCGTTTTCCGACCATTACTTTCTTTGTTGTTGATGCCAGTTCGCCTACTAGGTATTTCTTTATTAAGTTTATATCGTACTTACTGCTGTTAAAACCTATAACCGGTACTTGCTCTATCCACTGTTCGATCTTGGCGATTTGGTTTTTTACGTAAATGTTCTGTATTAAACCTATATCTTGACCACAATTCTTCTCTATAGCATTTTCCCCTGACTTTCAAATCTTCTACGAATTTTTCTATAAGTTTTGCGGGATCTTTATCACAAATATGAGTTACTGTTCCTGAGAAATTATCTCCTATACTAACGCTTACCGGAACGTGCTCGGCTTCGTACTCTAAACTATTACCGTTAGTTTCAACTTCTGGCTTGAGATATGCCTCAAAATCGTATACTATCTGATATGGATAAAGAGTAGTGTCGCAACCGATCTTTATATCTTTACCCGTTCTTCGAAATTCGCATTCCCACATAACTACTAGGTTGAATTCTTTGCTTCTTCTAATAAATGTATCTCTTCTCATAGTGGATGCGCGTTCTTCTTTTCTATGCTTTGCATGAATCTCACACCCGTGCCAGTAACAGCCGTGATATTGATATACGGTATTGGTTTCTGGACAGTATCCATCTACTGGAGCTCCTAAAATCCATCTTTCACCCCCGTGTCCACACTGTTCGTGGTGAATGTGAATTCCCTCGCGCTTTTCCACAGAGTACATCCAATCGATCGCCCCATAACTGTTAGAACTTTTTGGGTAGAACGCTTTCTCGAACGACGAACGCGGGCGCTCTATAAATAATTACCATCACATATTACTTTTGTCTCACCTCTCATACATGTCGGTCCGTGTCTCTTCATATTACTCGCTTTTGTGAATCTCTGTTTACAATTCTGGCAGGCGTAAGTTTTAGATAGGTTTTTAAGGTTTTTTATCAGAAATGCGTGATTATTAAACAGTCCTATTGTCATTGGTTTATTACCTATTTCATTATAGTGTGCTGGTACCTTTTTCAACCACCATACGTCATATTTGGTCGGTTGATATACTTCTATACCTACCTTAAAAACCTCTTCAACCTTTCTTAGATCTGAAAAAGGAATTGGTGAAACAACATTACTACCGAAATATTGCTTACTAAGTTACTTCCGCTTTTTCTGTACATCTGTCAGGTCTGATCTTTTTATCAAGGTGCATAGCTAGACACCTGAACAGACAAAGATCGTCATTATACTTATCTAAAGAATACATACCTTTTCTATTCCTCAACCATTCTGGAAGTTCTCCTCCTGCTGCTTCTTTGGATTGTAGTGCCAAATCTATTCCCCTACTACCCTGTATTAGCTTTACGAAAACCTCTACCCATCTTACAAACTTCCACTTTGTATTCGGTCTGTCTATTTTATCGGACATTATTCGTGTTTGCTCCTTATCTGACAGCCATTTTTTAACGGTTTTCATTGATGATAGTGGTTCGCTACCACCGAGATTTTTATGCATTATTATAGTTACAGGTTTTCCATTTTTAATTTCCTCCATATGTTCTAGCTTGTAAGAATATGAATATCTCAAATAAAAATTGGTTGTTAGATACGGAGCGAGTTTATCGGACATGCGTTCAGGCTCGTTAATGTTAATGTTTTTACGAAAGGATAATGTAACTACCCGTCTTCCATTTTCTACCTTTTCCAATGTTTCATCGTGAGCCCCCAATATTTCTTCACCTTTTTCCACTATCGCACGAACTATAGATCTTTTATTTGGTATTTGGTCACCTGTGTGTCTACTTTGAGACAAATTATTTTTGCTTGAAGGTAATTCTTTAGAATTAATTACACTAGCCCTTAGCTCCGCAATACTTTCTTTTTGAATTCTGTTACCAACTTCTTCCGCTAGTGAGAGGTCTTTAAATGCCCCTCTTTTATAGGCGCGGGTAAACCGCTTCATAAACGCCTCATTCTTTGTGGCATTTATCAGCTTTGTCAACCCCCTAACTCTCAACCGTGTACTATAAGTAATCCCTAGCGATTCGGCTTCTCTTCTCAAACTTTCTATTTCTGGCGTTATCATATTTTCTGTAATATACTTTTGTATAACCTATGAAATTTATCTGTTCAATTGGTCTTGAAAACATTATGTTTTTTTTCACTTCCAATTGAATATAAACATATACATATACATATATAATGGAGTGTGAGACTTGTTGTAAGACGTTTACGCGTAAAGACTATCTACGAAAACATCTAGCGAGACGTAGAAAAATTCCTTGTGTCCCCCCGCAATTTCAATGCCCCAGATGCCCTTGTAAATTCGTTAGTGCCCAAACTCTTTGTAGACATAAGCAACTACGCTGTCAGGTGGCTACAGGTGAACGTGGTAGACTAGAGCTGGTAGAATTAGTTGCTGATCTGCGAAATAAATTAGCTATATTGGAGGAGAAAAATGGGGTGTTGGAATATAAACTATCACTCGTGGGCACATCCAATCGTGAATTGGTATTGCATTAATTATTTTCTCAAAAATTCATAAATTTGCTGTCGGAAAAACATTATGTTTTTTTTCACGACCAATTTTGGATTTTTCGTGGTTGGTGGGAGACAATTTCCTCGTTAACCAATTTTTGATTTTTAGGGGGTGGTGGGAGTAGTATATGGGGGTGGAAATGATACCACCGTAGGTGGTATCATTTTGACTCCCTATATACTACTTTTTTCTTCCATCATGATATAACTTTAATATTACATATTGCTTCAATATTTGGACACCTGGTATATGTGAGCATTTGGAATACACTCATGCTGCCATTAACATAACAAGACTTATTATATAGGAAAATATGTATTTGGGACAAAGAATTTAACTTAGTTATCAGTAGTTTGACTTAAGACAGTGTGAGGTAACGAGTGTAGACTGTATTTCATTTGAAATTTCTCAATGTTGTTCCAGTAAAAACATGAATTTGTACTATTATTACAGGGAGATTACGCTCACTCGGGATTCCCGGAAATTGCGTACGGTCGCTATGCCGATACACTGGTGCAGAAAGGTTACAAGGTAGCACGGATTGAGCAGACGGAAACGCCAGATATGATGGAAAAACGCTGCAAAAAAAGTAGGTGCAATGTGTACCAACACTGCCGACAGATATCCTAATGTTTTCAGACTGCGGTTGAAGGTGAAACGGCTTGTGTTGAGAGTTAACTCTTCTCACCACTACATACATTGTTTACCCCCGTGCAAGTTATTTTCATGGATTTCGCTGTGAGAGAAAACCCGTAATCAACTCCTTACAAATAATACACAGTGCAAAGAACACCTGTAATTGCTACCATGCCAAATGTTCAATTTTTATTACAGTGAAAATAAAGTTATTTGAAAACTTGGAGTCTCGACTAATCTAGAATGTTAATGTGATTAAACACATTCCAAACATGCACTCAAATATATCTAGTTCATAGAAACAGCTGCGTAATTTGAATTTCAAAAAATTACGTGACGTCACGTGTGACATCACACAGTGACATCACACAGTGACATCACACAGTGACGTCAAAAGGCGGGAAACACATCGTTGTGTAACTATTCATGTGCACATCACAATTCATTGATTATACTCTAAAAAATAGACTAAATGTGCTATATATCCACCGTGGAAGTGTAATAAATGGGATATTCCACCGTACATGTTTGAATAGCGGAAATAATACACTCGGTGTCCGTCGGCGTCCATGCAAGCAACTCGTTAGCTATGCTCACTCGTCGCTTATGCGGAAGCCGACACACACTCGTGTTATTTCTCGCTAATCAAAGTGTATGATGGAATATCCTCTATTTATCCTAATGCTTACCTAATGTTTTCGAGCCATCTTTTGCGCTGATATAGCCGATTGGCGATCTATCAGCTCGTTAAATTGTCGCTGTGAATGGAGAAATGGGGCTTATGGAATTTACAATGCCCAGTGAGTGTAGATTCAGATAAGCCTGCACATCTGTGTAGTGTGATCCAGTCTGCACTGTTGTGAGTACTATTTAACCCTCACTACGCGGGAGACGAAAATTGTCGTCTGCTGTTTTTAATTTTTGCCTTAATTCTAAACGAAAAACCTGTTTTGGCAGCACATGAGAATCGTCTCCAGTGGAGACGATTCTCATGCACTGTCAAACCAGGTTTTTATTGAGAAATATTGAAAATAAAACATTTCCAGCAGACGACAAAAATTAAATCAGCGTAGTAAGGGTTAATCAGAGCTGCACTGGTCATACATCCATAAGTCCCATTTTCCCAGTCGTGGCCACAATTAATGGTTCCAATTGCCTACTTACCTGGACAAATAGATGTTTGTTTGCTTGTGTATTTGTGTTTAACAGCCTATCAACAGCTAAGGTCATGTAAGGCCGGGCAAACGGGTTCGACCCCATTTTAACCTGCTGCATTGGGGGGAAATTTCAAAATCCGAACGGAATATTTTCAGCCCTGAAATTAGAGTAACCTGACCTGGTGCCAGGTCCATACCACACCAAAGTCACTTGGCCCCGTCCCCTTAAAATAGGATTACTAATAATCGTAATACTCGCATAAGGGGTATAACCAGATTCAACTGTCACATACAAAATGCCAAAGACGTTTGTGAGGGCCAAACCAGGTCTCCAGTCGGAATTCCGGTAAGGATGAACCCCGATCTTTAAATTACCCATCACATGCTCCCACCTGCCACCCACCGCTAGCAAATAGAATAGGAATTGGCAAGTACTGCTGTTTAAAGACTTGTAAGACAAATCAATTGACCTTTTCAATAGAGGTGACCGTATAATAAACAAAAGCTTTACTATATGTATTATAATTGCAGAGCTCCAGATAAGCTGCATATTTGCTTAAATACCCAATTAAAATTGCCAAAAACCTAATTGAATCGGTAGCGAGTATCAAAAAGCAATACAAATTTCATGGTACCTTTACCATGCTGCAGAAAACAATAAACAGACCACAAATATAGCATATCTTTCTTATTTTCTTCAAGTTCATCTTGGTATTTCATTAGAATTGTCTCCAAGGAGACAATTCTAATGAAATGCCAAGGCTTGTTTTCGTTTCGAAGCAAATTATTCTGTAATTGCTGGCTGTTGATGTGTAAACAGTATTGTGATCTTATTTTACCCAATTAAAATTTTGAAATATCCAATTGCTTAAGAAATGATGGAGTGACAATACTCAATTGCTAATTGTATCCCCCGGACTCCGTCGGGGGGATACTATGGATTTGACAGCGCGCCGCGTCCGCGTCCGCCGCAGACACTTCTTGTCCGGAGCATAACTCGAACACCCTTTGGAATATTTTCATGAAACTTCACACATGCATAGACCACGACCCGAAGGTGTGTCGCGCACAAGAATGACAACTCTTGCATAGTTAATATTTGAGTTATCTCCCTTTTTTGTTTCGCGCACTGATTGACCATAACTCGACCACCCTTTGGAATATTTTTATGAAACTAACACATTGAATTAGACCACAAACCGAAGGTGTGTCGTGCACAAGAATGACAACTCTTGCATAGCTAATTTTTGAGTTATCTCCCTTTTTTGTTTTTCGCTCACTGATTTCCTGTCCGGAGCATAACTCGACCACCCTTTGGAATATTTTCATGAAACTTCACACATGCATAGACCACGACCCGGAGGTGTGTCGCGCACAAGAATGACAACTCTTGCGTAGCTAATTTTTCAGTTATCTCCCTTTTTTGTTTTGCGCACTCTACAAACTGGACAATAATGCATGAAGACCTGTTTTCTCGTCTGCTCTGTATACCTTTTCTCGTGCTCTGTACACCTTACCTGTAGAGAGAACAATAGAAAACTGGGAGAACCATGTGCTAAGCATGGCTAGCATGTGCAGATGTCCAGTGCTTGACCACTGCTGACCAGGTAATTTATACAGGTAAATCACTACATTGGGTACTGTGTTGAAAATATTGTGGCATTATGTGGACCTCTGCAGATATATGTAGATAAATATAGGACTATTAAAAAAAATCTCGGTCTCCAATAGCAAGCATTATTATTTTTAAACTTTTTTTTTGTTTTTTTTTTTTTTTTTTTTTTAATTTTTTTTTTTTTTTTTTTTTTCATTATTTTTTTTCAAATTCAAATTATTTTCAATTTGACTGGAAACAAAAATCTGGGCTCCAGTAGCAAGCATTATTATTTTTAAACTTTTTTTTCCATTTTTTTTTTTTTTCCTTTTTTTTTTTTTCAATTATTTTTCAATTTTTGTCCAGTAGCATAAGGTCGTAAGTGCATATACAGACTATTCAACCTGTGCATGTGCTAGCATGTGCAACTGACCACTGACCACTTACAGGTAATTTATACAGGTAAATGATTATATTACATTTCCGTAAACTGTGTTGAAAATATTGTGGCATTATGTGGACCTGTGCATATATAGTAGATAAATATAGGACTATATAAAAAAAATTCTGGGCTCCAGTAGCAAGCATTATTATTTTTAATTTTTAAACTTTTTTTCCATTTTTTTTTTTCATTTTTTTTTTCAAATTCTTTTTCAATTTTTGTCTAGTAGCATAAGGTCGTAAGTGCTATATACAGACTATTATCATATAATAAAACAATTATTGACTAGTGAGCCATAGAATATAATCTGATATTCTATGGTTCACTAGTCAATAATTGTATAATATGTTCGGGCCAGTGAAAATTGCTTTCGGGCCCAGGCTCGAGGTCAAGGCGGGACAAGGCGAGGCATCTGATTCCACGGAATTCTTGTTTACTTATCTCCCTTTGTTGTTTCGTGCTCTGATTTTGTATCCAGAGCATAACTCGAACACGCATATACGCATTGCTCTCTAATGGTCCTCTACCGCCCTGTGCCAAATCCACGTTCGTTCTGCCCCCGTCAAGCCCAGGGTCAAGGTCATACTTAGTGCTTCAAAAACATTAACGCTTGGGTAAATATCTTATACTTTCTGTTTTCTTTCATGGATCATGGATCATCTTCATATTTCATATACGCATTGCTCTAATGGTCCTCTACCGCCCTGTGCCAAATCCACGTTCGTCCTGCCCACCAATCCCAGGGTCAAGGTCACATACTTGGTGCTTCAAAAACTTTAACGACTCAGGTAAATATCTTATAATTTTTATTTCCATTTCACGGATCGACTTCATATTTCATATACGCGTTGCTCTAATGGTCGTCTACCGCCCTGTGCCAAATCCACGTTCGTCCTGCCCCACCAAGCCCAGTGTCAAGGTCACATACTTAGTGCTTCAAAAACTTTAACGCTCAGGTAAATATCTTTTATAATTTTTATTTCATTCACAGGTATCAACTTCATATTTCATATACGCGTTGCTCTAATGGTCGGTCTACCGCCCTGTGCCAAATCCACGTTCGTCCTGCCCCCGCCAAGCAAAAACAGTCAAGGTCACATCTTAGTGCTTCAAAAACTTTAACGCTCGGGTAAATATCTTATATAATTTCTGTTTTCTTTCATGGATCATCTTCATATTTCATCATACGCATTGCTCTAATGGTTCTCTCGCCCTGTGCCAAATAACCACGTTCGTCCTGCCCCCGCCAATCCCAGGGTCAAGGTCACATACTTGGTGCTTCAAAAACTTTAATGCTCAGGTAAATATCTTATAATTTTTCTTTCCATTCACGGATCAACTTCTATTTCATATATGCGTTGCTCTAATGGTCTCTATTTCGCCCTGTGCCTAATCACCAAATCCACGTTTGTCCTGCCCCCGCCAAGCCCAGGGTCAAGGTCACATACTTGGTGCTTCAAAAACTTTAACGCTCAGGTAAAAGAAAATTTTGACTTGCAATTTGGCCTCATTTATTATCAAAGCGATATGTGGGACATCCGTGTTCTATGAACACATTTTCTATATTCACACATGCATAGAAGACGACCCAAAGGTGTGTCGCACGTAAGAATGACAACTCTTGCGTCGTTATTTTCTTAGAATCTCCCTTTGTTGTTTCATGCACTGATTTCGTGTCTGGAGCATAACTCAAACACCCTTTGGAATATTTTCATGAAACTTCACACATGCATAGACCACGACCCTAAAGGTGTGTCCCGCAAGAATGACAACTCTTGCATCACTAATTCTTTAGTTATCTCCCTTTGTTTTTCCGTCACTGATTTGATCTCCGGAGCATAACTCGAACACCCTTTTTTCAAACTACTTGTGTATCTGGGGAGGGGGATACACATGCGCTTGTCGACAAGCGTCCATTTCTAGTTCGTTTCTGGAGCCCTGTAATTGTTTGGTATGCTTTATCTGTAAGAGCCAACGTTCACTTAGGCAGTAAACCCCGTATTGTCATGGCATGCCACAAATATTTTCAGTGCCAAAGGCGCCCACCAAGTTTGACAAGGTCGTGAAGCGAGAAGTGTGCCGGATACAGACGAAGGGAACAAAGACGTTCAGCTTTCTATCCGGAGAGTGTGGTGACTCACAGAGTACTTACTTACTCGCCATTGCTGAGAAGGTGTGTATGTAGTTGGTTATTTATAACTTGTATGTAGGTACAGTTAGGAACTGGCATTTGGCAGGCGAGTGTGGTGACTCACAGAGTACTTACTTACTGGCTATTGCTGAGACGGTGTGTACCGTAAAAGCCCTAAATATTCACACACCATTTGTTTCAGGAAATTGGTGTTTCCCAAACAAACTGTATCCAAATACAATGTTATTGTGGTAACTCCGTACAACCATACTTCTGTCTGTTTCACGAAACTTGCCCAAATTTTACGGCTATATAAATAATGCAAAAACAATATTTTTTTGATAATATTAAATTATAGCAAAATTCAATAATTAGCCTTTTTATTTCGCACCATTAAGGACGTCATTCGAAATTTTTTCTTTGTATTCATTTGATGTAACGGCGCAAACTACGATTACATAATTAGGGTGATGCGGCCAGCCAATCAAATTCGCTCCAGGTGTCATATCACATTTATGAAATGGGTTACAGCACGTAATAACACCAGGTTTTCTGAGGTTTATATAGTTTTCGCCTTTCCATCCGGTTCCTTCATCCATTCGTCCATTTGTCGATCTGTCTGCAACACATACACTTAACATATTTGATTTAGCGTTATAAGTTTTGATTTGCCGATCCAGGCGGTGGCCAGGGGATCCGTGAGCCCCTGCTTACTTGCTCTAGATCTTGTTACATCATTACACTGATGTCATTCAGTAACATCATGTGACTTCGTTTTACCACTGAAACCTCGGTAAAAGTAGTTTTGAGTTCAGATTGATTGACGCATTGTCCAGCAAAGGCAGTAAAGTATTTCATGCTCCAGATAAGGAATTAGTAATTGAGTATTTTCATTCCATCATTTCTGAAGCAATTGGGTATTTCAAAATTTTAATTGGGTAAAATAAAATCACATAAATTCTTGAATGGTTTGCTTCGAAATGAAAACATCTTGGCATTTCATTAGAATTGTCTCCTTGGAGACAATTCTAATGAAATACCAAGATGCGTTTTCATGGAAAATAAGAAAATTGTGCTATATGTGTGGTCTGTTTATTGTTTTCTGCAGCATGATAAAGGTACCACAAAATTGTTATTGGTTTCTGATACTCACCACTTCTGATTGCAGTTGGGTTTTTGGCAATTTTAATTGGGTATTTAAGCAAATGCACAGCTTATCTGGAGCACTGGTATTTAGTCAATAATATAATGTATGCTTCAGGAATGTGACCAAGATGGCTGCAGCATGTATGGCGTTTGTTTTGTTGACACGTCCATTGGGAAATTTCACGTAAGTATTGTTTTTAGTCATAAACCTGTCACCTCTAGATGTACTCCACTAATAAAAATGGGTATTGTTTGGCTCGTTACGAGCCAGTTCATCTGTATCTACAGTGATTGCAAATGTTGGTTTTATGGTCTGCTGGACTGAAAGGGTTTAAAGGAATAAGTTGGTTCCTCCTTATAGGAAACACAATTTGCCTGGTTTGGCCCTCGGGTAAGTTTTTATCTTTGGCTATTTTGTTACCTGGGAGTTGAATTGGGTTGTTGCCCATTATAAAAGTAGTAATATTATTACGGATCCTACTGCTTTTGGGAGGGGGCCCAAATGATTCTGGTGTGGCGAGAACCTGGCATCAGATCAGGATTATGCTGATTTCAGGGCTGAATATATAGTTTTCTTTATTGTAAATATTCAGTTCTGATTTTGGGATTTTCCCCCCATTTGTACATGTACTTGAACATTTACATGTGCTTGTACAGGTAATATATGGGTTTAGTACTAAACACATTGATCCGGCCTTAAATGACCGTAGCTGTTGATAGGCCGTTAAACTCCAACAAACAAATCAAACAAACATAAAGGAATAAGTTGACGAATTGTCTGGCTTTCATCAATTAGGAGGGCTGGATTGTGGCCAAGGGGTTAGAAAACACCTTATTTCCAATCCGGAGGGTGTGGATTCAAACCTCGCCTTAGGCATCAAAAATACTTTCATAGTACAGTGGAACTTCGATAGGTGCGGGATTAATTATTTGTTTGAGGCATCCATTGTTCGACCTATCGGGATTTCCACCCGTGACAGTTTCACATCTCGGTTCGTAATTGAGGCGGTCAGTGCACTAAGTGAAGCAATTACGGTACCTTGCTTCCTTTATCAAGGTGTATGATCACGTGGTACTAACAACAACAACAAGTACCGTTTCAAAGTACGTATTCTTTTATAGTGTCCTTATTACGTAACGGATTTTGATGAAATATGGCGCATCAAACGCGTCTTGTTAAGCTGCATTCGGTGGTCTCTGTATTTTCGCCCAAACATCTGTCGTTTTTGCGAAGATTCTTCGCAAAAACGACATAAGTCTGTGCTAAACTCCCGAGACCACCAAATGCAGCTCATGAAGACGCGTTTGCTGCACCATATTTCATCAAAATCCATTGCATATTAAGGAAAATATAAAATAATACTTACTTTGGAGTGGGCGACGTTGTTGTTGTTGTAACCACGTGATCATGCACCTTGTTTATGCACTTACCCCTTCAGTTATGGTTGATCGCCAATCGTCACTGTGTATTCTATACATTTACACTGTTGGTCGTTTATTAACAGACACATGCATTAATACAATAAAGAAAGCGGTATCTCCATCTTTGTTTTTATCATTTACACACCCATTACACAGCAACCCACAAACTATTTATAAATGGCCTTCGTGACGTAACGCATGTATCAGCGGACTTGATTGCTCCACCCGATTGGGACTAATCTGCCAATCATATGAGACGCACTCTTTGAGTATTTCAAAATTTTAATTGGGTAAAATAAAATCACACTACTGTTTACACATCAACAGACAGCAATCATTGAATAGTTTGCTTTGAAATGAAAACATGTCTTGGCATTTCATTAGAATTGTCTCCTTGGAGACAATTCTAATGAAATACCAATAATTATTTTCATGGAAAATAAGAGAAATATGCTATATTATACGCAGCTTATCTGGAGCTCTGGTAGCATAGAATACACGTGGGATTAGTAAGAATAATTAAGTCTGTATACGTAGTTTGATATGTTTTTGTTCTGTTCCAACCATGGATTGAAATAACTAATTGTTCCTTGCGTATATTCAATCACTCTTCAAATGGCAAATAAATGTGTGATTGATCAAGCATGAGCCAATCTTTTTGATAATGAAAAAGTGGGAGGGGCCTTCATGTAATAAATATTCGCTCTGTTCCCTACTGAGAACTAAGCTCCTTGGCTTGGTAGTCTGGTGCTAGAGTTTTGTACTTCAATACCAGAGGTTATGGGTTCAAATGCCACCATAGGCGAGACATATCAGGGCTCCAGATAAGCTTCATGTCTAAAGCGTACTCTACCCCCTGATTTAAAAATCATTGCGTATTTTACTTTTACAAATGGATTATTGATTTTCTTCATTACTAAATAGGGAACAAATGATAAAATAAAATATAACAAATTTAAACTTTCACTTATTTGAGCTGCAAAAAGCAAACACTGCAGTGAATTTTTAACTTTATGACAGTATTTTCACTACTCAATTTGAAAATCAATGCCTATTTTCACATTGCAATGCATATTTTGTACTCCCACTTTTGATAATCAATGTGTATTCAGCTTTTATAATTGCGTAAAAGACGCCAATACACACCTTATCTGGAGCTCTGCATATACTTCCATAGTATTGTCATCCTTTACATCTGCATATACTTCCATAGTATTGTCATCCTTTATATCTGCATATACTTCCATAGTATTGCCATCCTTTACCTATACTTCCATAGTATTGTCATCCTTTACATCTGCATATACTTCCATAGTATTGTCATCCTTTACATATACTTCCATAGTATTGTCATCCTTTACATATACTTCCATAGTATTGTCATCCTTTACATCTGCATATACTTCCATAGGATTGTCATCCTTTACATGTACTTACATAGTATTGTCATCCTTTACATGTACTTACATAGTATTGTCATCCTTTACATATACTTCCATAGTATTGTCATCCTATACATATACTTCCATAGTATTGTCATCCTTTACATATACTTCCATAGTATTGCCATCCTTTACATCTGCATATACTTCCATAGTATTGTCATCCTTTACATATACTTCCATAGTATTGTCATCCTTTACATGTACTTCCATAGTATTGTCATCCTTTACATGTACTTACATAGTATTGTCATCCTTTACATGTACTTACATAGTATTGTCATCCTTTACATATACTTCCATAGTATTGTCATCCTTTACATATACTTCCATAGTATTGTCATCCTTTACATCTACATATACTTCCATAGTATTGCCATCCTTTACATCTACATATACTTCCATAGTATTGCCATCCTTTACATCTGCATATACTTCCATTGTATTGCCATCCTTTACATCTGCATATACTTCCATTGTATTGCCATCCTTTACATCGCATATACTTCCATAGTATTGTCATCCTTTACATCTGCATATACTTCCATAGTATTGTCATCCTTTACATCTGTATATACTTCCATAGTATTGTCATCCTTTACATATACTTCCATAGTATTGTCATCCTTTACATCTACATATACTTCCATAGTATTGCCATCCTTTACATCGCATATACTTCCATAGTATTGTCATCCTTTACATCTACATATACTTCCATAGTATTGTCATCCTTTATATCGCATATACTTCCATAGTATTGTCATCCTTTACATCTGTATATACTTCCATAGTATTGTCATCCTTTACATCTGTATATACTTCCATAGTATTGTCATCCTTTACATCTGCATATACTTCCATAGTATTGTCGTCCTTTACATCTACATATACTTCCATAGTATTGTCATCCTTTATATCTGCATATACTTCCATAGTATTGTCATCCTTTACATATACTTCCATAGTATTGTCATCCTTTACATGTACTTACATAGTATTGTCATCCTTTACATATACTTCCATAGTATTGTCATCCTTTACATCTGCATATACTTCCATTGTATTGCCATCCTTTACATCTGTATATACTTCCATAGTATTGTCATCCTTTACATCTGCATATACTTCCATAGTATTGTCATCCTTTATATCTGTATATACTTCCATAGTATTGTCATCCTTTACATATACTTCCATAGTATTGTCATCCTTTACATGTACTTACATAGTATTGTCATCCTTTACATCTGCATATACTTCCATAGTATTGTCATCCTTTACATCTACATATACTTCCATAGTATTGTCATCCTTTACATCTGTATATACTTCCATAGTATTGCCATCCTTTACATCTACATATACTTCCATAGTATTGTCATCCTTTACATCTACATATACTTCCATAGTATTGTCATCCTTTACATCTGCATATACTTCCATTGTATTGCCATCCTTTACATCTGCATATACTTCCATTGTATTGTCATCCATTATATCTGCATATACTTCCATAGTATTGTCATCCATGCTACCATTGCATACTCTTCCATAGTATTGTCATCCTTTACATGTACTTACATAGTATTGTCATCCTTTACATATACTTCCATAGTATTGTCATCCTTTACATCTACATATACTTCCATAGTATTGTCATCCTTTACATCTGTATATACTTCCATAGTATTGCCATCCTTTACATCTACATATACTTCCATAGTATTGTCATCCTTTACATCTACATATACTTCCATAGTATTGTCATCCTTTACATCTGCATATACTTCCATTGTATTGCCATCCTTTACATCTGCATATACTTCCATTGTATTGTCATCCTTTACATCTGCATATACTTCCATAGTATTGTCATCCTTTACATCTACATATACTTCCATATTATTGTCATCCTTTACATCATATACTTCCATAGTATTGCCATCCTTTACATCTGCATATACTTCCATAGTATTGCCATCCTTTACATCGCATATACTTCCATAGTATTGCCATCCTCTACATCTGCATATACTTCCATAGTATTGCCATCCTTTACATCGCATTATGCTGGAATGTTAACCTCTTTCACCTTCCCGATATCAAATAAACATGTATTACTTGTATTTAGCTTCAGATCAGTGGTAGAGTTACTCTGGTTGTTCTGAAGTTCCTTGGAATTTGATGAAATAAAATTGTGCATTTGGTTAACCCTTTCACCTGTAAGTATCTGGAATGGTTTTGATATGTTATTTTTCAACCAATCCACTTGTCACTAAATGATGATCAGACCAGTCCAGTTATGAAAAGTGTTGTTTTTTTCCCTCAAAAATATGCAAATTACTTGCTAAAAGTGCAGATCCTGATGAGACGGCTCATAATGAGCCGGCTCATCTGGGCCTACACTTTCTGCCAATACCACTATACATGTCTGTACTGTTGTAAGGGTTAATATAGGGCATTTGACGTCCATAAAGTGAGCAATGGCACCTCGGCTCTACATTTCAGATAGGACAGTTTACAGATGATCGCCACTGCTCCAGATTACGGACACTGTTGGCGCACCACCCACCTGTACAGGTAAGAATATTGATTTTGAAAAATTTCCGATGACTTATCTCCCCTTGTAGTGGAGTAAATAAGACCCAAATAGGGGTCGAGATGTTCACTTCCGGCGGAAAGCATGAAAATTGGTATATAGGGGTTTTTGAGTATGCTGAATCGATTTTTCGTTAAAAATCGATATTTCCAAGATGGCCCCCAAAATGTACTTCAATGCTCTTTTACGCATTTAGACAATTCAAAGTGCTATATTTTGGTCTGCAAACACTGACTTATAGAACAACACATTTAAAGTAGCTTCCATTATTTTATTGCATGCATAAATCCAAGATGGCCGCCATATTTATACGTTCTTACCTATATTGACATTCATATAAAAAAGACAAATGCAAATGAATATTCCACAATGATGAGAAATGAATAATCACACTTCTTTCTGCAAGTTGAAAATGCGCATAGGTAAGAGGGTGATTTTCATAATCTAATATGGCCGCCGAATATGATTAGTTATGCATTGTTTGTGTATTATCAATCAGACGGGTTAGCAACAAGCGCATCCCTGAAAACAAATTAACAAATAATTTCTACTCGAACATGTAATTCACTCTACTTAATTATAGATTTACAATTTAATGGTATACGGTTTTGACATACACCTGACCACCTGCCTCCCCTTTCCCCCCATAGATACGCCACTGTTATAGTATAATAGTTTGTCAACGTCATGTTGCTACAATATTAGCGGTAAAAGCATAGTGTTGTTAAAATGTATGAGCCAATAATGTAAGTTTATGTGCATGTGCGTATTGGTGTTTATTGGCGCGTCGCTGCTGTAAGACAGTCACCTACTGACAGAACAGTTGTGCATTGCCATATACAAAACTCCACATACATCTATCAAATTAGCAAGCTATTTTATTCCAAATAGATATAGGATTGTAGAATAAACCGCCCGTTTGGTGCACACACCACGCTTGACAATGGCGAGGAATGTAAAATTGTTTGCGTCGCCAGAGGCAACAAAACGGGGGCGTTTCTTAGACTGGTCACTGTGTGTATTGTGTCAGGCAGATACGAAGTCTGCGTTGGTAGATCCAACGAATGGCACAGTGGGTAAGGGTCCTAGTGGGCGAGGTTATAAAATATCAGCCGACAACCTCACAATAATGAGTAACCTAAACATTCTGCCAATGAATATCGATATCTCTAGATTCGACGATGGCGCTGGCATGGAGGAAACGTTCCTAATGTACCATGTGAAATGGCACAAAGCGTGTTATGTGCAATGCAATAGAGCAACGGTAAATAGGGCTCAAAAACGAAAGTCTAGTGGGAACACAGTGGAAATTGCCGTTTCCCCCGTTAAAAAACGGCTGAGAGCAGGTTTACAGAGCCGGCCCACTGCTTCAACTAGTACAGAGAGTGAAGCAATACCACAGTGTTTCTTCTGCGGCTTGCATGTAGAAAATTACACAAGGCTGAAACATTTTTTTTATTATTTTTTTTTGAAAATATTTATTTTCCCCGTAATAGGTTTGTGGTGGGTCGGGGCCATCCCCCTCAAACCGTACATAATATACATGCAATAATCAGGTACAACTACAAAATGTACAATTACAGATATTCACCCTCTTTTACTCTTGCAATACTGGGTAGAAATCACTGTTCTAGTATTTTTTACGACTTCATGGTTGAGTGGTACATTAGAATCGTCACTAATGAGAGACCTGAATTTTCAATAAAAACTTGCCCATGTTATTAAAATAAAACAGTAATACTTATAATATACCCGCAGATGACAATTTCACTCTCCAGCACTGCAAGAGCCAAAGTTTGATTTAGCATATGTAATACATGTAATTGATTATAAAATTATGTTATCATTCATATTACCCATGATCCGACTGAACCAGCCCCATTCTGCAAAAAGTGAAGTTCAATCCTACTGCGCATCTACATGCTTAAATCATGTGTTAACCCTTTCAACACTACAGCCATTTAGGTGTTTTTAAACAGTGTAGACTAAGACATGCCGGCTCATGATGAACGGTAGTAATTTTCATATTTGTTAAAAAAAAAAAAAAAAACATTTTATAAATCGATTATTTGAAAAGTATTTTGTGATGAATGGAATTGACCGAAAATTAACATATTATAATCCATTCCAGTTATTTACGGCTGAAAGGGTTCACTGTTAAAGTTGTTGTTAACATTATATATTGACAAGCCAATAAACAATCTGTTTCGATCACCACACTGATTATAAAAACTGATTCCGTCGGTCATGGTCTTTGCTTGAACCTGTATTACTCTGTGTACATTATATTCTTCTACTAGATTTATATTATAATTGCTTTATTTCCCAAACCTATAATATGAGATGGGGTGGGGAAGGCGTTAAAACAAAGAAAGAAAAATAAGCACAAAAGCAGAGATTTATTATAGCACCCGCAACTAGCTCAACTGAAGATGAAATCTTATTGTGGTATTTTTGTTATATAAATTAAACTTGTGAAATGATAAAATTCTTCCCAAATTGTTGTAAAGTTTTCAAATTTGTTGTCCATTATTGCTGCCTTCCTGGATGTTTCATACATTAGTTGAATTCGATGCTTCTGTACGCTGAGACTTGGAACTACTTTTGAACATCGGCAATAATAGAGATAGTATTTAGTTTCTAATAGTATTAATTGTTTGAAGATACTTATTGTTTTCGTAAATCCCAAAGATGAATGATTTTTCGTTAATTGTAATAGTTATATCTTTTGTCGCTAACCATTCTTGAAGTTCCCTAAATATGTTTTTTGTAGCCTCACAATCCCAAAACAAATGTTTTATTGTTTCCGAAAACTTCTTACAGAATGTACATAATGGACTACTTGCAATTTACTTGCAAGGCTGAAACATTTAGCATCGATGCCAATATACATAAAATGGCCACGGAAATGGGCGATACAAAAGTAATAGCATCCCTATCATCTGGTGACATGCATGCAAAAGACGCAGTGTATCACAAAAGTTGTCTGACATCTTATCACACAAGACACAGATCGTTCATACGGCAAAAAGCCTCACAGTCGGCTGGTGACATGCTGAGCATTAGTCCAGAGTCAATAGCATTTGCGGAATTAATTTCTTATATAGAAACATTTCAGCAAATTGACGATACCTGTACTAGCCATATTTTTAAACTGGCCGACATCGTGACGTTATACAAAGAGAGACTAAGACAGCTTGGTGCTGATACTACATGCATCCACCCAACCAGATTGAAGGAAAAGTTAGTCGATCAAATTCCTGGTTTAGAAGCAAATAAAAGCAACTATGAAGATGTTTTATCTTTCAAGAAGGATATAGGCGACGCATTGCTCTATGCGAGTAAGGCTGACATGGATAGTGATGCCGTTACTCTTATGAGAGCAACATGCATTGTACGAAAAGACATTTTGCAAGTTTAATGGCACATTGACCGATGAACAGTATGCGAATAACCCAGTGACATTATCTACTCTGGTACAAATGATCATCGACGGTATAAACATTAGGAATCAATCCGATTCCCATGAAGATCTGAGCACTGCTGCTCGATCACTCGCACTGTCAGGCAAAGGCACACCAAGTGTGAAACTGTACGACATGCTGTAGAACGCGAGACCTTACTGCCACTGTATTTGGGTTTGCTAATCCACAATAAAACGAGAAAGCGTGAATTCATTGACGTCTTATTTCAAAAAGGCTTCAGTTTCATACAGTCGTGTGCTTCAGGTATCGACTGGTCTTGCAAACGATGCCATTGATTCATTTGAAGCTGACGGTGTGGTTGTCCCTACCACACTGAGGACAAATGTATATACTACGGGCAATTTGGACAATATTGACCACAATCCATCTGCCACATCTGCAAAAGGGGCTTTTCACGGAACTGCAATATCTCTAACTCAACATGTATCCCAAGCAAATGCGGGAAACATCCGCGAAATCAGTCATGTCGCGCGTTCTGAGAACGAGAAGCAAAGGCAACTTAAACAATTGCCTGAAACATATACGTCCGTGCCACCAGTTGCAATTCATTGTAACAATCCCGTTTCGCCTGTGACATCTGAAACTGCAAAGCCAGATAGTAGTTTGTCTGATGCTGATAACACAGACTGAATGGCTGACTAGAGTGAAAGAGCTTCTGCAGAAAGATGAGTTCGATGCGACTGAGGCGATTTCCTGGTCTGCTTTCTTTGCTAGTATGAAAGTGACCGACGTGCGACCTTCGGCAATCACAGTCCTTTTACCTTTGTTTCGCGATAATGCACACTAGCCATGGTTAAACACGGCATGGATTTGATTCAGAAAGCAACACATCATGTTAACCCTGACCAAATTCCTGTTTTGACAGTTGATCAACCATTGTTCGCTCTCGCAAAAAAAGATACAATGGACATGGCCTGATGTATACGGCGAGGACAAATTTGTGGTGATGATGGGAGGACTTCACATTGAGCTGTCATTTCTGAAGGTACTAGGTGATTGGTTAGAGGGAAGTGGCTGGACGTCCATACTTGCAACATCGAATGTAACTACAGAGGGAAGAGCAGATAGTATTCTGAAAGGATCACACTCATCGCGGGCACAATGGGCTCATCAGGTGTCAGTTGCGGCACTGTACATTCTACAAACACCAGCGTATGAAGTGTATAAAGCTAATATTGATACGAATCACATGCCCTTTGAGGAATGGCGAGTATCCATGGCACGAGAACACCCACAGTTCTACTATTGGAACAAGACTCTGCAGTTGGAACTGTTGTTTCTGCAGTTTTTGAAATCACAACGTGAAGCAAACTATCTGATGTATGTAGAATGCCTTGGTAAATTGTTACCATGGATGTTCGCATTGGACCATATACATTATGCTCGGTGGATGACTGTGCAGTTTTCTGCGATGGCACACGACCAATGCCATGAACAGCTGAACGCAATGGTCAAAGGTGACGGAGGCGTTATCGGCATAACCGAAAGCGAAACTGTGTTAAGACGTTGGATGGTCGCAGGTCCAGAAACATCAAGGATCCTGAAAGAGCATGAGAAAAAGTACGCTACAGCACGGGCCTGTAACGAGAAACATCACGAACAGACACCGAGCATTCAATCCGAGTTTGCAGCAAATGTGAAGGGCATTGTAGACGCAATAGAAAGCAACGGAAACCCATTCAGAGAGGAAAGTACAGATTTGCTCACGCTTGATACGAAAGTTATTATGTCCAACGAAGTTGTTGAGTCAGTAAGATCTGCCGAAGATGTTGGTAGATCACAGTATACAAAGTTTGTGGAAGAGCGGATAGCAAGCTCTACGAAAACTGTTTATGATACTGTATCAAAAAACTGCATGGCATTCTTCAAATCTGGTCAGCGCAAATCACATTGAAAGTCTCAGACTAAGGCAGCAAGTATGAAGCACGATGTACAGCTATTTTCACGGCTATATATCTCATGCCAGTCTCGAGATGGAGCAATGGATACCTTTTTCGAGCATGAAAACGACGCATGAAAGCCAGCATTAGCTGAAAACAATAACATGCGCCAAGGTAACAAAGCTGCCCTAGTTGGTTGTTTTGAACAGTTGTCAACACCGCCAGTTGAGCGACCACAACCAGAAGTGAAAATCATAGATGGTGCTGCATTAGTACATACATTGGATCCTAAAGCATCTAATACAACGGTGAAAACATTTGGAGATTATTCTAGTAAAATATTTCTCCCATACATACTAAGAGAGGTAGGTGCTTCACAAAGAGTTGACATTGTATGGGACACATACAAACCAGGTAGCCTACAGGCATATATCCGGCAAACTCGTGGTAGCGGTGAGATACTCAGAGTAGCGGCAATTACAGCTATTCCAACAAACTGGAAAACATTTTTGAGAGTAGACTCAAACAAGATGGGATTGTTAGATTTTCTGGCGAGTGGAGTAGAATCTGTTGTCCCCCCCAGATAACAAAATCATAGTTACCACAAAGGTGACATCAGTACCACCTTCAGATGTTTCAGACCTCCAGCCATGCACGCATGAAGAAGCTGACTACAGGATGTGTTTGCACACCGGTAATGCATATCAAAATGGTTACAGGAAAATCATGATACAAGCAACGGACACTGATGTAGTTGTGCTTGCAGTTGCAACAGCCAGTGTATTGCACGGTTGTGACATTTGGGGGCATTCGGTCATGGAAAAACATTCCAGTTCATAGCAGCGCATGATATAGCTGCACAATTGGCACAATTGGGTACCGGACGCTCATGGGGCCTTCTATTCTTACATGCAATGTCAGGCTGTGATAACGGTGTCAGCTTTTTCTGGCATTGGAAAGAAGTCTGCTTGGGACGTTTGGAGGTCGATGCCACACTTGACACCTTTATTCGTGAAGTTGTCTAGTGTACCACAGCAAGTGACTGATGATGACATGGAACAGCTAGAACGGTTTGTAATCCTCATGTACAATCGCACATCGCCGGTGTTGAAGGTAAACGAGGCCCGCAAGTACATGTTTGCGCATGGTAATGGCCAGATCGAAAATGTACCACCCACCAGAGATGCTCTAGTATTCCATGTTTTGAGAGCATCATACCAGGCTGGTTACATCTGGGGCCAAGCACTCGCAGCAAATCAGTCGCTACCGACGCCTTCATATTGGGGCTGGAAGAAAGATGATGCAGATGATCACTTGGTACCAAAATGGACTTCTCTCCCGGAAGCATCTAAAGGTTGCCGTGAGCTCATCAAATGCAATTGTAGAAAATCTTGTTCAGGGCGATGTAGTTGCTTCAAGGCAAATCTAAACTGTACCCAACTATGTCACTGTGCAGGTCGGTGTACACAGGAATTTAATTGATTCCCAACACACACTCACACATTATATCGCAGTTACTTTGATAGTATTATATAACATGCAGCAATCGCGAATTTAAAAAAAATGGTGACTACCATACACGAACATACATTCTGGTGTCATCTAAGTACACGTCTGGCGGCCATTTTGAATAAAGTCGATGAAAAAAATATTCTAAAAGTAAAACAAAAGTGTAAAAGGTAATATAATATATAATGTTTTTCACATATATGAAGTAGATACGTACACATAACATTCGATATGCTATAAATCTATGTGACGTATTTGGCAGCCATTTTGATTTTTTACTGAAATTACAAAGGCTATTTTGCATTGAATGTTATCTAAATATAAATTTGAGTCAAATACTATCAAAAAAACACTTCCAAATGTCATACATATGTAAGCAGTGCACGTATATAGCACAGAACATTGCTTTTTGGCGGCCATCTTGAATTTATGCCGTTTTGAGAGGAAAGCATTGCTCGGATCGCTTGCTTCCTCGGACAAATCGATTCAGCATACTCGAAAACCCCTATATACGAAGTTGCATGCTTTCCGCCGGAAGTGAACATCTCAATGGCTTATTTACTCCACTATTGGCAGCCATTTTTAGCTCGACTATTCGAAGAATAAGTAGAGCTTATGTTGTCACCCCGGCGTCACCGTCACCGTCACGCCTTGGTTAAGGTTTTTAGTCAAGCTTGTATACGGAATACTACTGGCCCTACACCCACCATACTTGGACAACTTCATCTCCTAGTGATGTACATCAATAACCCCTGATCTATATTTGACCTTCACCTACAGGGTTCCCACGGGTCCTTGAAAACCTTGAAAGTACTTGAATTTGAATTGAAAAAAAAAATTCAAGGCCTGGAAAGTGCTTGAAAATCTGACAAGGTACTTGAAAGTCCTTAAATTCTGAATTTCTGGATGTTTATTCCCAAAATGGCTATTGGCTGTGTGTTCCGAGACTCCTTGTTGATATTTTTGTGCAACAAATTGTATGTCTATGCCGCGAAAACGCTTGTGCACTCGCTAGTTACGCCCCTCTATATATGGGGCGAACTGATCCCGGTCGCGAAGCGTCCCGGGTCGAACAGGTGTGTGGGCGAAAACAAACGGGTGATCTCCCTTGCGCTATCTGTGGCTTTATTGATACGCCGTTTGCGATTGGTTGAATGTTTAAATTTTAGCGGATATTGACCAATGGGGTGATTTCTTTCAGCTGTTCATTGGCCCGCGTGTTTGTTACAGTTTTTGACCTTATTGTGATTAATCATGGGAGCACTACAGTACATAACACTTAATCTTATTGCCGACTAGTATCATCCGTAGTTGAAAAGAATAAACCATGTGCGAATGTATCCAAGTCTACAGGGCACCTGTTTATGAAACTTTATTTCATTTTTTCCTTTTTTTTTACATCCATTTTTTTTTCATGAAAGTGTCTCTTGAAGAAACAGCTCAAAATTTATTCAAATGTTCCAAGGAAAATGACAATAAAAACACCAGATTGCACTAACTGGCCTCTCATATTTCAAAAAATTTCGTGGGGGGCATGCCCCTGCCTCCCCCCAACCCGAACCCCCCTAGCAAACTCATGCCTGCGGCACTCATTTGATCCTTGAATTATGGAAAAAAAGGTCCTTGAAAATCCTTGAATTTGGCCATCCAATAAGGGTGGGAACCCTGCACCTACATTTCCTCTTGAATTACTTGGTTAATTCCCCTTGGTTAAGGTTTTTAGTCGACTTTGGTTAAGGTTTTTAGTCAAGCTTGTATATGCAATACTACTGGCCCTACACCCACCATACTTGGACAACTTCATCTCCTAGTGATGCACATCAATAACCCCTCATCTATATTTGACCTTCACCTACATTTCCTCTTGGATTACTTACTTAATTCCCCTTGGTTAAGGTTTTTAGTCAACCTTGGTTAAGGTTTTTTTTCAAGCTTGTACATTGAATACTATTGTGCATCCAGACACCATACTTCGACGGATCATTTTCTCATAGGTAGTACATACAATAACCCCTGATCTATATGACCTTGACCTTACATTTCCTCTTCAATTACTTACTTAATTCATTTTAGTTAAGGTTTTTTAGTCAACCTTAATTCTATATACAACAGGAATACCACTGGCCCTACACCCACCATACTTGGACAACTTCATCTCCTAGTGATGTTCATCAACAACCTCTGATCTATATTTGACCTTGACCTACATTTCCTCTTGAATTTCCTACTTAATTCCCCTTGGTTAACGTTTTTAGTCAAGCTTGTAGATGGAATACTCCTGGCCCTACACCAACCATACTTGGACAACTTCATCTCCTAGTGATGTACATCAACAACCCCTGACCTATATTTGACCTTGACCTACATTTAACCTTGAATTACTTAGTTAATTCCCCTTGGTTAAGGTTTTTACTCGACCTTGGTTAAGTTTTTACTCAAGCTTGTACAATGGAATACTATTGTGCATACAGACAACATACTTGGACAACCTTTGTCATAGTGATGTACATCAATAACCCCTGTATATTTGACCTTGACCTACATTTCCTCTTGAATTACTTACTTAATTCTCTTTGGTTAAGGTTTTTAGTCAAGCTTGTAGATAGAATACTCATGGCCCTACACCAACCATACTTGGACAACTTCATCTCCTACCTAGTGATGTACATCAATAATCCCTGACCTATATTTGACTTTGACCTACTTTTAACCTTGAATTACTTAGTTATTTCCCCTTGGGTAAGGTTTTTCGTCAAGCTTTTATATGGAATACTCCTGGCCCCTACACCAACCATACCTTGGACAACTTCATCTCCTAGTGATGTACATCAACAACCCCTGACCTATATTTGACCTTGACCTACATTTAACCTGAATTACTTAGTTATTCCCCTTGGTTAAGGTTTTTTACTCGACCTTGGTTAAGCTTTTTACTCAAGCTTGTACATGGAATACTATTGTGCATACAGACACCATACTTGGACAACCTTTTGTCATAGTGATGTACATCAATAACCCCTGATCTATATTTGACCTTGACCTACATTTCCTCTTGAATTACTTATTTAATTCTCTTTGGTTAAGGTTTTTAGTCAAGCTTGTAGATGGATTACTCATGGCCCTACACCAACCATACTTGGACAACTTCATCTCCTAGTGATGTACATCAACAACCCCTGACCTATATTTGACCTTGACCTACATTTAACCTTAAATTACTTACTTAATTCCCCTTGGTTAAGGTTTTTGTCGCGCCCGCTTGCGGAAAGCGCGATATAGTCGGCACTTTGGCGTACGTACGTACGTATGTACGTATGTTTGTACGTACGTACGTACGTACGTGTGTCCGGTTAAAGTTTTTGGTTAAGTTGTTTGGTTTAAGTTTTTTGGTTAAAGTTTTTGGTTAAGTTCTTTGGTTAAAGTTTTTCGTTAAAGTTTTTCGTTATACTATATCTCTGCAACTGCTTTGCCCATTACCTTGAAACTTCACATGGGTGTTTATCATCGTCTATATTTTCATTCTACCCCCCGCTCCCGTGCGGCCCCTGTGCCCAATGTCAAGGTCAAATTACTTCTTTGAAGTTTTTGGTTAAGTTTTTTTGGTTAAAGTTTTTGGTTAAGTTTTTTGGTTAAGTTTTTTGGTTAAGTTTTTTGGTTAAAGTTTTTTCGTTATACTATATCTCTGCAACTGCTTTGCCCATTACCTTGAAACTTCATATGGGTGTTTATCATCATCTATATTTTCATTCTACCCCCCCTCCCGTGCGGCCCCTGTGCCCAATGTCAAGGTCAAATTACTTTGAAATTTTTTGGTTAAGTTCTTTGGTTAAAGTTTTTGTGAGTTTTTTGGTTAAAGTTTTTGGTTAAGTTTTTAATTTTTTGGTTAAAGTTTTTCGTTATACTATATCTCTGCAACTGCTTTGCCCATTACCTTGAAACTTCACATGGGTGTTTATCATCATCTATATTTTCATTCTACCCCCCTCCCATGTGGCCCCTGTGCCCATGTCAAGGTTAAATTACTTTGAAGTTTTTGGTTAAGTTTTTTGGTTAAAGTTAAGTTTTTTGGTTAAAAGTTTTTGTACTATATTTCTGCAACTGCTTTGCCCATTACCTTGAAAACTTCACATGGGTGTCATCATCATTCATTCTACCCCCCTCCCGTGCGGCCCCTGCGTCCAGTGCCCAATGTCAAGGTCAAATTACTTTGAAGTTTTTGGTTAAGTTTTTGGTTAAAAGTTTTTGGTTAAAAGTTTTTGGTTAATTTTTTTTTTTTGTTTTTTTGGTTAAAGTTTTTGGTTAAGTTTTTTGGTTAAAGTTTTTTTGTTATACTATATCTCTGCAACTGCTTTGCCCATTACCTTGAAAACTTCACATGGGTATTTATCATCATCTATATTTTCATTCTACCCCCCTCCCATGCGGCCCCTGTGCCCAATGTCAAGGTCAAATTACTTTGAAGTTTTTGGTTAAGTTTTTTGTTGTTTTTGGTTAAAAGTTTTTGGTTAAGTTTTTTGGTTAAAGTTTTTGGTTAAATTGTTTGGTTAAATTTGTTCGTTATACTATATCTCTGCAACTGCTTTGCCCATTACCTTGAAACTTCACATGGGTGTTTATCATCATCTATATTTTCATTCTACCCCCTCCTGTGCGGCCCCTGTGCCCAATGTCAAGGTCAAATTACTTTGAAGTTTTTGGTTAAAGTTTTTCGTTATACTATATCTTTTTTGTTAGTGTCCATGCCTCGCCACAAGGCGCGACATGCAGGCCGCGGCCATCTAGTTACTCAACCTTGGTTAAGGTTTTTAGTCAAGCTTGTAGATGGAATACTATTGTGCATACAGACACCATACTTGGATAACTTTTTCTCATAGGGATGTACATCAATAACCCCTGACCTTTATTTTACCTTCACCTACATTTAACCTTCAATTACTTGGTTAATGTTTATAGTAAAGCTTGTATATGGAATACTTCTGGGCCTACATCAACCATACTTGGACAACTTTCATCTCCTAATGATGTACATCAATAATCCCTGACCTATATTTGACCTTGACCTACTTTTATCCTTGGATTACTTAGTTATCTCCCCTTGGTTACGGTTTTTTAGTCAAGCTTGTATATGGAATACTCCTGGGCCTACAGCAACCATACTTGGAAAACTCATCCTTCTTTATCTCCTAGTGACGTACATCAATAATCCCTTGGTTAATGTTTTTAGTCAACCTTGGTTAAGGTTTTTATGCAGGCCGCAGCCACCTTCTTTGTCAAGCTATGTGTACATCGACAACCCTCGTAGTCGAGCTATGCTGTTCTCCTACAGCTCTTGTTAATTTTCGCACTCTGCATCCTTGTCCACGCAATAACTGAAGTTCTACTTCATCGATCATAACCAAATTCAGTATACATGTTTATCACGGCAAGACAAAGAAAGAAAACAAATTGCCGATGACTTATCTTCCCTTGGCGGCCATTTTTAATTGAAAAATTGCTGATGACTTTTATTTTTAATTTTCGCACTCTGTATCCTTGGCCACGCAATAACTCAAGTTCTACTTGACGGATCGTAACCAGATTTGGTATACATGTTTATCACGTCAAGATGAAGAACCCTATTGGTTTTCAGTGAGTTATCTCCCCTTGTTGACTGGCCTTGCCACGACGGGCTTATATTGTGACCTTCGGCTCTTGTTATCATTTGTTACCTATTTAATAAGGAAGAAAATCAATAATACATTTGTAAAAGTAAAATACGCATTGAATTTGAAATTGGGGTTAATATACTCTTGATTGTAGATCCTACACGAGCGGGGTAAACTGTCCGCGCGAACCCTGACCCTCATCTCGACGACCTTGACCTCGGTGATCAAGGAGGGGTTGACCCCGCGCACGGAATTCTGGGAGAGCGGCAAAACTCTCCGCGTTCTCTCAGAGGAGACCTACTTCCGTGGTGAAGAAGGAGAGGACATTGTCTGGCCGGATACATTGAAGTCCATGATGTCAAATAGTATGTTACTCATTCCTCCTATACGATAGCAAGATGATGTACTGCTTTCATTTTTGATTTCCGTCCGTTCTTATATCCATCCATTTTCATGTAGGTCAGAAAGTTGGTAATTGTTTCTTCATCATGCTATTGCCTATTATATAATTTGATAATTATATTGACTTGTGTTACAGTGTTGTAATGATGATTTCTCGGACGTCATGTCCTTTTTGAATTCCATTCTATTGCAGGTTTTCAGAGCTTGTTGTTTTATCAGGGGCCCGTTTCACTAAACTTCGTACGAATACAATTTTTGTAAGTGCAAATTTAGGATCGTCTGGAAATTTCAATTGATGGATTTACATTTATTGAACATAGGCTGCAAATGTAAATTCAATAACTGTTTACAAGAAAACATTGTTAATGTGAAATGTACAGACTATCATAATTTTGCACTTACGAACATTTTAGTGCGATGTTTAGTGAAACGGGCTGCAGGTTACTATCTGTTCGTTGACCGAATACACAATGACCAATAACATTCTCATACCTTGCATTCACTTGTATACGACAATAATGCATATCCTGGTCAGTTTCGTAAACTACTTTCACCTTTCATTTGTTGAACGGGGTCACGTGACATTGGTAAATAGAATACTTGGTAAGTGTCTTTGATCCAGTGTTTACCCGACTTCGAAGGACACTATCTTCCTTGGCTCTGTCAGTATTTCCACTTGTGTGTGTTGGCCATGTATTACAGGTGATACGTTGGGCCATAGTGCAGCGGAAGAATATACCCTAGCTGTATCCTCATTGGGGGCCCTCACTTGGTAAGCCGGCCTCTAAATGTATGGTGGAACATTTCTTAACCCTTTTGACAATACAGACTTCTTTTGTGATGTTAACAAACAGTGTTGATCCAAATGAGCGCCGGCAAGTAATTTACATATTTTATTTTTTTGGTGGGAGGGGGGGGGGGGACACTTTTTTTTTATAAATGGACTAGTCTGAAAATCATTTTTAGCCAGGTTTTTTGGGGGAAAAAATCCAGGCTATTGGATTGGCGAAGGGCGGGCGGGCAGCGTCCACAATCAATGTTAAGTTTTTGTGTTTGAGTCCATTTCTTTGTTACTGTACCACATAGGACCAACAAACTTTCACAGCTTCATAACCAAGGGGTGCCAACCACATATCACTATCCAACATGTTACCTTTTTTTGAACTTGACCCATTTTTTCCGCGCAGTCGACTTAGCCATTTTCAATGTTAACTTTTCGCGTTTACAATGTTAAGTTTTCGTGTTCAAGTCCATTTCTTTGGTACTGTACCACCTAGGACCACCAAACTTTCACAGCTTCATAACCAAGGGGTGCCCACCATATACAACTATCCAACATGTGACCATTTTTTTTACCTTCACCTATTATTTCTACATAATTGACTTAGCCATTTTCAACTTTAACTTTTTAACGTACGTCTGGTTAAAGTTTTTTGGTTAAAGTTTTTTGTTATACTATATCTCTGCAACTGCTTCGCCCATTACCTTGAAACTTTACATGGGTGTTTATCATCATCCATATTTTCATTCTACCCCCCAACCGTGCGGCCCCTGTGCCCAATGTCAAGGTCAAATTACTTTGAATTTTTTTGTTAAAGTTTTTTTGTGTACTATATCTCTGCAACTGCTTCACCCTTTACCTTGATTCTTCACATGAGTGTTTATCATCATTGTCGCGCCCGCTTGCGGAAAGCGCGATATAGTCGGCATTTTGGCATACGTCCGTACATCCGTACGTCCGTGTGTCCGGTTAAAGTTTTTTGGTTAAAGTTTTTCTATCTACTATATCTCTTTTTTTAGTGTCCATGCCTCGCCCCAAGGCGCGACATGTAGGCCATGGCCATCTAGTCTACAAAAAGTTGGTATAATTATGTTATCCAAGTTTCTATGCTTGGAAAAAACCTGGCCTTCGTGGCTTTGCCTCGTGTCTTGTATGATGAGTGGATTGGCTGGAAAATTAACATATCACAGTCCATTCCAGTTAGTTAGGGTTGAAAGGGTTAAACCTCTCCACACCACAGGCCTGTATAGTGGTATTGGCAAAACGTGTAGATCCAGATGAGCCGGCTCGTGAAGAGCCGTCTCGACAGGATCTGTACTTTTTGTAATTTTTGAGAACAAAACACTCGCTTTTCATAAATGGACTAGTCCGCAAATCCATTTTATGATGATTGGATTGGTCGGGAAATTAACATATCACACATTCCAGTTAATTTGGATTGAGAGCATTAAATCAGACAAACTGATCTCAATGTGTTCACTGTTGATGGTCTTTGCTGTCGTGTATCTCGGTTGGGTTTGTCTGTTTATGTTTGTTTGGTTATTGGTGTTTAACAGCCTATCAACAGCTATGGTCATTTAAGGCCAGGCCTGTCTTAGTACTCATGTGTCTCATGTACTTATATGAGAGAAGCCGCATGATTTTGTACTTAACCCATTGCTTTCCGAATACACCTTTACGGGTATGTAATTTATAAATATTGTAATTTTATTATACCCCCCACAACGAGTTGTGGGGGGGGGTGGTATACTGGAGTCAGGTTGTCCGTCCGTGCGTCCGTGCGTCCGTGCGTCCGTGCGTCCGTGCGTCCGTGCGTCCGTGCGTCCGTGCGTCTGTGCGTCCATAAACTTAACATCAGAGAAATATTGTTATATTCTATTTCCTTCATCTAAAGTGCTTAATATTTCACACATGCATTCCTGTAAGGCTCTACTACCATACTGTGCCAAATCCACGACCGTCCAACCCCCGCTGATCCCAAGGTCAAATACTTAGTCTCTTTACAATTTAACTTAACATCAGAGAAATATTATTATAACTTCTATTTCCTTCATCTAAAATGCTTAATATTTCACACATGCATTCCTGTAAGGCTCTACTACCATGCTGTGCCAAATCCACGACCGTCCAACCCCCGCTGTTCCCAAGGTCAAGGTCAAATACTTAGTCTCTTTACAAAACTTAACATCAGAGAAATATTGTTATAACTTCTATTTCCTTCATCTAAAATGCTTAATATTTCACACATGCATTCCTGTAAGGCTCTACTACCATACTGTGCCAAATCCACGACCGTCCAACCCCCGCTGATCCCAAGGTCAAGGTCAAATACTTAGTCTCTTTACAATTTAACTTAACATCAGAGAAATATTGTTATAACTTCTATTTCCTTCATCTAAAATGCTTAATATTTCACAAATGCATTCCTGTAAGGCTCTACTACCATGCTGTGCCAAATCCACGACCGTCCAACCCCCGCTGATCCCAATGTCAAGGTCAAATACTTAGTCTCTTTACAAAACTTAACATCAGAGAAATAAGTTTTAACTTCTATTTCCTTCATTGAAAATTCTTATATTATTTCACTTGTGCATTCCTCTAAGGTTGTACTATCATGCTGTGACAAATCTACGACCGTCCAACCCCCGCTGATCCCAAGGTCAAGGTCACATACTTAGTCTCTTTACAAAACATGTTATAACTTCTATTTCTTTCATTGAAAATTCTTAATATTTCATGCATGCATTCCTCTAAGGCTCTACTATCATGCTGTGACAAATTCCCGTTGATCTCGAGGTCAAGGTCACATACTTAGTCTCTTTACAAAACTGAATATCAGAGAAATCGGTTATAACTTCTATTTCCTTGCTCGGATCTGCTTCACATTTCACACACGCATTGCTCCAATGGACCTCTACCACCATGTGACATATTCACGTGCATGCCGCTCCTGCTAAGCCCAGAGTCAAGGTCACAAGCCCACACACTTGGACATTTTTACATATTTTATGGGTACCTGGGCCCACGTGGGGGGTATTCCGTAAGCCTCGCTTACTGACCAATCTAGTTATTTTTGTTATTTCTCAATGAAAGTATATGTTGTGACCACTCATTTGAATCATCTCGACGAGACGGTTAAAATGGTGGTCACGGCATATACTTCTTAGCGCGTAGAAGGAAAATATTTAGGATTTTCCGCAAACATAACGGCGTATCCTGAGCATGAAAATGGTTAAGAAGATGTTTGATTTTTCACGAAACATAGATATGGCAACTGTGATATTATCTGTAAATGAAGTCGCATTAATTTTGCTCTGAAAAGTTAAGTCAACTTTAAATGTCATTTATGGAAAACATTGTAAATTTTGAAAGTATTTTTCATGAGATATCGCACACATCTTCTTCGGTACAAAATCGCAATGTTCGTCTCATGGTCTGTTGCTGTTCAGGTGGCGGGTGGGGGTATTCGTGAACCCCTGTTTACTTGCTCTAGTTTATTTGACTTCCCATTTCAAATAAGGGTTTTATTTCCCTCAATATTTGTTAGTGCTACAAACTGTTGCAGTGGGTGGCAGGTGGGAGCACGTGATGGGTAATTTAACGATCGGGGTTCATCCTTACCGGAATCCCGACTGGAGACCTGGTTTGGCCCTCACATGGGAGTATTACGATATTCGTAATCCTATTTTAGGGGAAGGGGCCAAGTGACTTGGTGTTGTATGGACCTGGCACCAGGTCCGGTTATTCTAATTTCAGGGCTGAATATATTTGTTCTTCATGTAAATATTCCGTTCTGATTTTGGGATTTTCCCCCCAATGCAGCAGGTTAAAATGGGATCGAACCCGTTTGCCCGGCCTTACATGACCTTAGCTGTTGATAGGCCGTTAAACACTAATAAACAAACAAACAAACAAACAAACAAACAAACTGTTGCTACACATTTGATTCTTTATTATATGTGGCTGTGACTTGAGAAATTGGGGCTTATGGGTTTTCCAACCAGTGTAGATGCAGATCAGCCTGTGCATTCGCGCAGTCTGATCAGGATCTCCACTGTTCGCCATTCCATCAATCAAACACCCGTCATGCTGATAAGAAGCAGAATAGATTGCTCTCAAGATACAGGAGTGAGCTATTGTATCAGGAGCTACACTGGTCACAAATTCCATAAGCCCCATTTCTCCAGTCACAGCCACATATTAGAGACTAAATACCAATTTCAAAATGATATTTGAATAAACTCGGTATCAATCAAAGTATACTTATCTTGCTAAGTACACTTTGAGGGAGAAATGTTCAATTTAAGGATAAATGTATTAAACATTTTTTTACTGAATTTATTAGATCATCACAGCCAAAATGGCTGTGATAATGTAATAAATGCAGTATAATAATTCTGCATACTTTTAATCATCAACTATTTGCAGACCTCCAGTTAAGGTGCGTAATTTGACCAACTTGGGGTGAAATTTTGTTATTTCTTCATCAAAAATGGCAAGTTGGGAGTCCTTTAGAATCGTCTCAGTGAGACGATTCTAAGGCACTCCCAACTTGCCATTTTTGATGGAGAAATAAGAAATTTACTTCCAAATTACGCACCTTACCTGGAGCTCTGTATATGCAGTCATTAGTTCTATATGAAGTAATGCATTTCGGGAAAATAAATGATTACTCCCTCAAAGTATACTTGGCTAGATAAGTATGCTTAGCAATTGTGGTGAATCCGCTACAGGTACCTACGATACTGCTTACTGGACGAAGAACTCCTCTCTATGCGAAACTTTGACCTTTACAAGCCGCTTGATGCCCAGAAGGCGAAGGTCGCTGCTGCCACATCTGCGACCTTGACCTCCGGCCTTGTGAACAAGCACATGGTCCTGGACGGTGTGACCTTGTCCAACCTGGACGTCACAGAAAATAGTTGCACGGGCACATTGGAGGGCACGTTGTTGGAACAGCTGGATCTCTGCCATACGCCGTTTGGTAAGCCACCTACCATATTTATTGTATTAATCGCCCTCTTCTATTGAACGACTCCCCCCCCCCCCCCCCCCCCCCCCCCCCCCCCCCCCCCCCCCCCCCCCCACACCCCCCCCCCCCCCCCCCGTTTTGTTTTAAAGCACAAACAAAAACATGCAGCTGCTATAACACTGTTTCCAAACACCAACATCGAGTGATAACTTCCGTATTAGACTTACTTACGGCATGTCTTGAAACGAACCACCAGGTTAACATGTAATTTTACCTGATAAAGGCGGTCGATGTACAAACATCAGAAACTAGCTAGTGTTTCCTTCAATGAACTCAACACAATCATTAATGATGGTGGTTGGTCAGGGGAATGCGACTGCGTAAATTAACGGTATGGGTTCCTTCTTATAGGAATCACGATTTGCCTGGTACGTTTTTATCTTTGGCTCTTTTGTTACCTGGGAGTTGAATTGGGTTATTGCCCATTATAAAAGTAGTAAGATTATTACTGATCCTACTACTTTTTGGGAGGGGGCCAAGTGATTCTGGTGTGGCGAGGACCTGGAATCAGATCAGGATTATTCTGATTTCAGGGCTGAATATATACTATTTTTATTTTAAATATCAGTTCTGATTTTGGGATTTTCCCCCCATTTATACAGGTAATATATGGGATTTAGTACTAAACCCATTGACCCGGCCTTAAATGACCTTAGCTGTTAATAGGCCGTTAAACCCCAACAAACAAACAAAACAAAACAATAATTGATGTTCAATTTGATTGATTGATCGAGTAGGCTGTACTGCCCTATTGTATTTCGGCAACCTGTTAGGTTTTTTATGGAAGGTGTGATAAAATGGCTCTATTAATAGAATAAATACGGTACCAATGTGCTATATCTTGGATGAACTATGTGATTTTGTACCCAACGAGATGTGTGGTAGCACATGAACAAATATTGACAAAATTTACGATATTTTCCGTAAATGACATCAAACTTTGAGGAAATGTCCAGAGCACATGTGGAAAATAATTCTGCATCTGCTTAGTGCTATGAACATTTCATCAATATACAGTTTCTGAAATATTTTTCATGAAAAATCTCACATTTTTATATGTACAAAAAGACGTGGCGAGTCTTAAATAGAGAATACAGTCGAACCTGTGAACAATGACCGGCAAAGGGAAGTGGCCAATGTGGCCTTTGTTGACAGGTGGTCGTTGTTCCAAGGGTCAAACATTTTCCCGGTTTCATAACAAAGTCGGCCATGTATATAGCATTCTATTGTAATATATATGCATGCATAGAAAACGTGTTGGCTGTATACACTTCCACCTGGCGATTCGCTATTGCACGATCGTGGAGAGTATCTGCTTTTTATCAATTAAAAATTGCATGAAAATGGCAAAAATAGTCAATTTATTTTGTTATGTCACACCATCAGTTGAAATTAATAACGGTCATATAGTCTTTATTAAAATGATAGCCTATGTGGCGCGCGCGGCCTGTGAAAACCACAATTTTTTTTTTGTAACAAAAATATTTCAGTGATTGTGTCAAGTCGAGTAACCCACACGAGATAGGTGTCCAAATCGGCAGAGAACACCAGGCTTATTTGCTTTCTGTCCAATGTATAATATCCTGATCAAGCCCGAATATTTAAGTAGCCTTATGACGAATTGGCAATGTCCGCCGACGTAATTACTGATGTTTTTAATTAGAGATTGGCGAGCATTGTAAACCATGGGCAGACTACACGAATCCACTGCCTGGTCTGGCCACTAATGCAATAAGCCGGGATTTGTCTGAGATCGAGACCGAATTCACATAAACATGTTTGTTGTGTCACTTTATACTGGTTCCCGGTAGTATTGTTTCGCAAGGCTGCGCATCCGACAGGGTATCAGTCTAGTGTGGACCACGTGACTGACGTCAGCAACCGCGTGTATTGATCTTTGATATGGCCTTGTGCCCCGCGGTGTGAAATTTACACGTAGTAATACTTGACAAGCGCTGTGTGTTTGAAGTCTTAGTCTTGTCAGCATCGTGTAAACACAGTTTGCCAACTAATGATGGAGTTTTATGACTTACCGTATTTAGCCGTGTATTGCGCGCACTGGTGTATTGCGTGCATCCCTATTTTGGGCCCAAAAAATGGGTAAAAAAACAGTTCTAGTAAATAGCGCGCAGACAATTTTCACGAAAAAAATCTGCCGAAATTTTGTCATTAGTATAAGAAAATTGCTTTCCAAGTTCACATCCACAATGCTGAACGTGTGCGGGTAGGCTTTCTCAAAGCAGTTAGTGTTGCATTTATTGGTATTTACCGATTAATATGCTAATTCAAAATTAAAAAAAATTTACGACGCATGTAATGAATTTATTGGAACTACTTACGAAGAATATTTGTTTTTATTTAATCCACTACATTTGGCATTCGACAAAGCAAGTCACGTGTCGCCCCGTAATCAGGTTTGATAATCAACAACACGTGGCAGCCATGTGTCAGACAGACAGCTTCCCCAAGGCGATACTGAAACACCTGTACCCCAGCCAAATATTGACACAGTACACACGCGTAGTGTGTATTCACCGTTTATTGATCGGGTTTTAAAAATAGACATAGAAGTCGCTGTAGAATACAGCGTATAGCCTCAGCTTAGCATGTTTATTGATTGAATGTTATCCACTTATACTGTACTGATCTGACTGCGTGTATGCTACGCTGCTCGCACACGTCATTAAGGTTGATTTGCTTTACAACTACTGTCCTCATTAATATTCACTTAATGGCATGACGGCACGTCATAAGGTTGATTTGCTTTACAACTACTGTCCTCATTAATTATTCACATAATGGCTGACGCGTGACGTCACATTGAAAATTTCACAACCACCGATAACAAGCTAACAACAATTGACCGATATGAGACACCAGCGTAGATAAATTTAATTTCGAGACAGAAAATGCCAAAATGTGGCTATGTATGGAGAAATGGGGCTTATGGTATTGCAACCCGTGTAGATTCACGCATATGCTGGTTTATACTGGTTTTAAACTCTCTTCAAAATATGCATTGTCCTACTTCCTAATGCACCTGCTAATTTGAATTTCACACACATTCTTTGTTGATTAGCGGAGCGGTAGCGTGCAACGTCTTTGACTGACCATAATGTGCTATAATTACCACCGCACATAGTTATTGATCTCCCAATTAAGGGCTTCAGACGGACATTTAATACCAATCTACACTTACCTCACCCGTACTTACCCATACTTTTTGTGGTGTATAACACTATGCGTAATTTAGGACCACAAATCGATGTTTCCGTTTCCGGTAAACATTACTTTTTTCTCTTCGATCAAAAAAATGGGTAAAACTGGCGCAGAAATCGGCTGGAAAAATGTTTGAAATTTATGTTCCTACTTATAACGCGCAGGGTGACTTCTGGATTAAAAATGGGGCTGAAAAAATGCGCTCAATACACGACTAAATACTGTAAGCGAAATTGCATTATGCCTATTGGAATACACGACACAGAATACATATCGGGAATTACTGTTAATGGAGTTCTGCAATATTTTTCATGGAAAATGTTTAATGTCGCCAAAATGACACCGACCATATCGGGCAAGGTAAATGTTTTCAAAATAACGTTGTGAAATGTATGCGAATGTAATCGATGACTAATTGGATACGACCAGTTACAATTCAAATGATAGTGGCCAGATTGTGATGAAAGGAAAATAGCGATTGTGGTGCTATTTGTTTTTGCCGACAAAAACTTGACATGGCCGCTGTTCACATACAAAAATGCTGCATGGGAATGAAAATATCTGGCTGCTGGTCGCAGTTCGGGGGTGGTCGTTATTCCAAAGTCTTAATAAAGAACAAAATTGGACGGGGGAATTTTTAACTGGCCGTTTGTGGACAGGTGGTCGCTATTCCCAGGTGGTCGTTAGTACAGGTTTGACTGTACAAGGATAGTGGACTTTCCAAGCTGGACACTCTGTAACTACAATAATTCGCCTCCGATATGTTGTCTACGGCTACAATTTGACCCATTTAAAAATGTGAGCAACAGAAGTGCATACCTAAACGTGTTGCATGTAGGTCAAAATTTAGTTAACTGTATATTTTATACCTTTAAACAAATAATCTTTGTTGTTGAACTTGTAAATTGCCAAAAATAATAAAAAAGGGAAATAATTTTCCCACTGAAGCCATCTTTTCTCTAGTTGTTGTTCAACATTCAACATAACGAAATGAAGCTTTCAAATTTACAAGATATACATGTAAATGTTGGATAAATACCTTGACACGGTAAAATAAACGATTTAATATTATTAATAATTTATTGATACAGCTTGGACAGTTTTATATCGCTAACATACCAAACACGCCGGATAACAGATTGCAAAAATCACTCTTCCATGCGTTACATTAAAGAGATTGGGTTAAATTGCTACCCTTGCGAGAGGTTTGGAGCGGGGTAGCAATTTTGTTTCTAGAGACTCTGGGGACCTCCAATGGTGGGCAGTTTAGAGGGATGTCCTTACAGCTTCGAATTCGCACTTGGCGCTAAGTGACCAGGGGGCTGTTTCACTAAACTTTGTACGACTAAAATGTTCGTAAGTGCAAAATTATGATAGTCTGTAAATTTCACATTAACAATGTTTTCTTGTAAACAATTCTTGAATTTACATTTATTGAGCATATGCTCAAAAAATGTAAATCCATCAATTGAAATTTACAGACTATTCTAAATGTGCACCTGCAAACATTTTAGTCGTGCGAAGTTTAGTGAAACGGCCCCCTGGTATAATAAGGGTGCCTGGCAGTGAATGCTGCAGTGCTCTCTATGGCAACGTATGTGGCTGTGACTGGAGAAATGGGGTTTATGGGTTTTGCGACCAGTGTAGATCCAGATCAGCCTGTGCATCCGCACAGGCTGATCAGGATCTGCACTGTTCGGCATCCCATTATTGAAACACCTGTTGTGCATCTAACCAGCAATATAGATCATTATCGAGCTACAGGAGTGTGGCATTAGATCACGAGCTACGCTGGTCACAAATCCCATATGTCTCATTTCTCCAGTCTCGGCCACAAATGAGTCTGTATATAAGTCTGTTTATAACCTTGCGTTTGAACGGATGTAACATCACAATCACCCAATTGCTCAATTACTCGCCCCCATACATATGCATCCATCCAATGTTATATTTGACCACAGGTAAGAGACTGCTCCGACAGTGGATCTGTGCCCCGCTGTGTAACACCGCCTCCATCAACGACCGGCTGGACGCCATTGGTGACCTGCACGGTTGCCAGGATGTTGTTGCCACGGTTACAGAAACATTGAAGAAATTGCCTGATTTGGAAAGATTATTGAGCAGGTATGCATTTGTTCCTCCACGTACTTACTGTCTGTTCCACATGTTGCTGCCGACGAACTTTTGGCTATTAAACACATTAAATCTAAAAAATAGTTAAATAGGAAAATCGTTTTTTCGCAATAAAATCAATATTTGATGGAATTTCATCAAATAATTTTTTTGGGGAGGGCTACTTGTTATTGATGAAAAAGTACTTACCTTTAAATGTTTTTTAGATTTAATGTGTTTAATGGCCATATGTCACTTTCACTTTTTCCCCATCAGTACAGGTGATATATGGGATTTTACTTTGTTGACTCGGCCTAAAATGAATGACTTTAGCTGTTGATAGGCCGGTAAATACCAATAGTAAATAAATAAACTTACTATGAAAAATCCACGACCTCGCGCCCATCAGTCCTTTGATCAAGGCCAGAAACTTATTACATTCTCAAAACTTATCAGTAAGCTAATTCTAATGCTACAGTGGCCGTGTTTGAATGATGACTTGACTTTATTATACTGAATTTATTACATTATCACAGCCAAAATGGCTGTGATAATGTAATAAATTCAGTATAATAAAAATTATGGCACAATACTGTACATGTAGGTCTGTGGGATTTTTGTAAAGTTGACATTTGGCACGTCACTGTCACCTACGTACATTAAGGAAGTATCGTTGTATTGTAGGATCCACACCCTCGGTACTGCCAAGAGTAGCCGACATCCCGACACCAGGGCCATCTTGTACGAGGACGTCACATACAGGTAATGTCAACTTGCTCATTCACTTCAGACATGCCATGTCATTTTTGTCTCGCCTGCTTTAGCAGAAGGCGTGACTATTGTCTGCGCTTTTTCCGTTGTCGTAACATGACCTTGACCTTTTTTTACCATCACAATGTTGCGGAAACACTTAGCGATTTTTTGTGTCAAAAAATTTGTAAAAGTTTCTTCATCATGATATAACTTTAATATTACTTAACGGAATGCTTCAATATTTGGACACTTGATACATGTGGTCATTCGGAACACCCTCATGTCGCCATTAATATGACCTTGACCTTTTGTACATTCAGTTAACTTGTTACCTTCACATTTTCTTTGTCCCGCCTGCTTTAGCAAAAGATGTGGCTATAATACCCTCTTTTTCCGTCGTCGTCTGCGTCAACAAGTGTCAAAATGTTTGTACAAGCTTCTTCATCATGATATGACTTTAATATTACTTGATGCATTGCTTCAGTATTTGGACACTTGATACATGTAAGCATTTGGAACACACTCATGCTGCCATTAACATGACCGTAACCTTTTTCGTGCCCATGATCATGTTACGGTCAAATGCCTCGGCAGGTGCGACACCGCTTCCGTTGCGGAATTCTTGTGCTGTCAAAAAGTTTGTACAAGCTTCTTCATGATGGTATAACTTTGGTGTTACTTGACGGATTGCTTCAATATTTGGACACTTGATACATGTGAGCATTTGGAACAAATTCATGCCCCGTTAACACGACCGTGACCTTTTTGACCTGCACATGGTTGTGGAAACACTTACCCATTTGTTTATGTCAAAAAAAATCTTCAACCTTGACCTTTTTCGTGTTTTAACCATGCACTTCTGACGGTTTTTGTGATAGTTACTTTGGCACATGCCCATGCTCATGTCATGGTCAAATGCCTCGGTAGGCGCGACACCGCTTCCGTGGCGGAATTCTTATGTGCCTAAGAAGATGTGTGATTCAATCGGCTATAACTGCTTTGTCATATCAGCGATTTGCTTGAACCTTCATGTGCAGGTGTATCAACATTCATATTTTCATTCTCCAACCACTCATGGTTCCCCCTCCCAATGCCCAAAGTCAAGGTCAAATTTCCGGTTCAGTTGACGTATGAGCATTTCTCGATTCTCCTATAACTTCCTTACTTTATCAGTGTTTGGCTTGAAACTTCATGTGTATGATTATGATCCAGCCCAGCCACCACAGCAATTGCGGCGTCCTTGTTTTCATTTTTGTATTGATTGTATGGTGCTCCCACAGCCTTCAGTGACATACCTATACAAGTAAGTGACCTTGCTGTTGAACAGACATTAAACAGCAATGGGTGGTTGGTCGGGCGAACGCGACGGCGCGTAAATTAACGGTATGGGTTCCTCCTTATAGGAATCACGATTTGCCTGATTTGCCTGATTTGCCTGAGTTGAATTGGGTTATTGCCCATTATAAAAGAAGTAAGATAATTACTGATCCTACTGCTTTTGGGACGGGGCCAAGTGATTCTGGTTTGGCGAGGACCTGGCATCAGATCAGAATGTTTCTGATTTCAGGGCTGAATTTATAGTTTTTATACGAAAAAACTGCATTGTTTGAGTACACAACTCCTCTGAAACCGTTCAGTCAATCGATCTGAAACTATACACACGTCTTCTACACATATTGAAGATGTGTACCTTGGTGTTTTTATGCCGAAAAAATATTTTTTAACAAAAATATCACATTTTTAACTTAGCCATTTTTTCTACATTTTTGTATACAATTCTATATAGGGTACAGAGATTGTGTACACAACTGCTCTGAAACCGTTCCGTCATTCGATCTGAAACTATACACACAGCTTCTACACATATTGAAGATGTGCACCTTGGTGTTTTTATGCCGAAAAATATATCACCTTTTTAACTTATCCATTTTTTGTATCCAATTCTATATAATTTCTACTTTACACATCTGTACCTAAATTAGTATACCTGTTTATCACAACAAGAGGAAGAAATAATGCTACAAATTTTCAGATTCTCATTAATGTTTCTTGCCTTGGTGACAGCTTCACATTTCTGCATCTTCGCTATCTGGCCCATCTTCGACGGGCGTATTTTGTGACTTACGGCGCTCTTGTTTTTATTGTAAATATTCAGTTCTGATTTTGGGATTTTCCCCCCATTTGTACATGTACTTGAACATGTACATGTACTTGTACCGGTAATATATGGTAATATATGGTATTTAGTACTAAACCCATCGACCCGCCCTTAAATGACCTTAGCTGTTGATAGGCCGTTAAGCCCCAGCAAACAAAGAAACTTTTCACAGATTTACCAATTAAAAAAGGCAAATATTTTGGGAGCTAGACGGGTCATAAATGTCACAGGCCCCAGTTTCCAAGCCAAACTTTCCATTGCATCAAGGATGGGCTGTGGCCTAGAGGATATAACATCGGACTTCAATTACGGACGTTATGAGTTCAATCCTCACCCTAGGCATGAAAAAATACTTGCATAGTATTTTCATCCCACCAGTCTTAAACTGTGGTCCCATCTCTATGTGACCTTAGCTGTTGGTGGGACGTTCACCCTTTCACTTTCAATCTTTCATTGTAGCAAGCGAAAGATAGAGGATTTCCTTGCCACACTAGGTGGGTTTAAGGAGGCTGTAAAGATTGCCCAGAAGTTCAAGGACGTTGCTGTGAATTTCAAGTAAGACTGTCCTGTCTGTAGTAGACCTTAGGCCATACCATATCTTTTCTATGTTAAGCATCCACCCAGTTGACCAAAACCTACCTACGTATCCGGTAAAAGCAAACAAGGTAAATTTATGTTAATTTAGCATAAATTTAAATTTCAGCTGGCAAACTTTAAAAAAAAAGAAGAAAATACTCTTATTAAGTGGACATTCATGAAAAAATGTATTACTTGGACAAGTCCCCCAATCAGTTTTCATATTACTTCACCAGTAAATAGTGTAAACTGGCATACACATTGTGTTTGTTTTTTCCTAGAACCACTTTCAAAACCTACGCATGCGGACACTAAACAGAGAAAGAAATTGCTATGGTCTTATTGTTAAACAGGCAATAAACCCCATTCAATCCTTGAAAGGCAGGAAACCAATATTGTGATCTGAATTTTCAAAATTATCATATTTGTCAAGAAAAACACAGGGATATACACAGTGTTCCGGGTTTCCCCGGAATTCCGGGTTTCGTGTTTTTCCGGTCCCGTCCCTTTTTACAGTCCCATCTCGTGTGTCGTTCCGAGTTTTAACCCAGTACCGCATTAGTTTTCACGTGTTTCCGGTGTCGGAACAAACACGGTTATAACAACGTTTCTGATTGGTTTAGGGGCTAATTTCAGCCAATCATTTCATCGGTAATATTTTAAATCGGTTATCTGTAATCTTTATGCGTCATCTTGAGATTCACACTAATAGAGTTTATATGAACAATCTGAACTGCTTCTAAAACTTTGCTGAGAATGCAGGAAATGGCAGTTCAGGCCACCTGAATTTCATAATTTTCCGGGGGAGCATGCCCCCGGACCCCCCTAGCTGCCTCGGGCCATGCAGGCCCTCCAAACTTTGTGTTCCGGCTTTTTTTACTCCGACCCACTTACATCCCTGAAAACATGTTTTTGCCAGCACATGAGAATCATCTCCCATGGAGATGATACTCATGTGCTGACAGAACATGTTTTTATTGAGACAAAGAAACAAACGGAAAATAAACAAATCAGCAGACCAGACGAAAAAATGTAAGTGTTACTTAATAATTGATAGCCTGCCTTTATATGAACTTTCTGTTGAATGGACACAAAACCGCAATCAATCAATTGATCGATCATTGCTGCAGTGAAGTGTCTTGCTGATATTTCAGTCCGCAATGCACTATAAATTCCCCTTGATGTAGCAAAATGTGTTACTTTATCAGATTAGAAACATCTTGAGGTGTAATATTTCATATTGTTACATGATTGGAACACGTTATCAAAGTACCGAAAGTACTGCATATACAGTGAAATCGCGATGGCTCAAAATGCGATGGCTCGTAATGTCGGGCTCACTCGAAATAGCGTCGCGGTCCCGACAATTTTCCCTATATGTTTAATGTATTTTACATGCGATGGCTCAAAATGCAACTCCTCGAAAAATGCGATCCCCGCGGACTCATTTCTCGCTATTTTGCTATACGACGACTCGAAAGTCATGTCGAAGTTTGTGTTTGGCTAATTTTCACACCTCTGCATCTGACTTATTGTATCCCCCGGACTCCGTCGGGGGATACTATGGATTTGACAGCACGCCGCGTCCGCGTCCGTGTCCGCGTCCGCCGCGTACGCGTCCGCCGCAGACACTTCTTGTCCGGAGCATAACTCAAACACCCTTTGGAATATTTTCATGAAACTTCACACATGCATAGACCACGACCCGAAGGTGTGTCGCGCACAAGAATGACAACTCTTGAGTTAATTTTTGAGTTATCTTGCATAGTAATTTTTGAGTTTATCTCTTTTTTGTTTCTCTCACTGATTTCGTGTCCGGAGCATAACTCCACCACCCTTTGGAATATTTTCATGAAACTTCACACATGCATAGACCACGACCCGAAGGTGTGTCGCGCACAAGAATGACAACTCTTGCATAGCTAATTTTTTAGTTATCTCCCTTTTTTGTTTCGCGCACTGATTGACCATAACTCGACCACCCTTTGGAATATTTTTATGAAACTTACATTCAATTAGACCACGAACCGAATGTGTCGTGCACAAGAGTGACAACTCTTGCATAGCTATATTTTTGAGTTATCTCCCTTTTTTGTTTTCGCTCACTGATTTCCTGTCCGGAGCATAACTCGACCACCCTTTGGAATATTTTTCATGAAACTTCACATATTCATAGACCACGACCCGGAGGTGTGTCGCGCACAAGAATGACAACTCTTGCGTAGCTAATTTTTCAGTTATCTCCTTTTTTTTGTTTTGCGCACTCTACAAACTGGACAATACTGCATGAAGACCTGTTTTCTCGTCTGCTCTGTACACCTTTTCTCGTGTGCTCTGTACACCTTACCTGTAGAGAGAACAATAGAAACTGGGAGAACCATGTGCTAGCATGGGCTAGCATGTGCAGATGTCCAGTGCTTGACCACTGTTGACCAGGTAATTTATACAGGTAAATCACTACATTGGGTACTGTGTTGAAAATATTGTGGCATTATGTGGACCTCTGCAGATATATGTAGATAAATATAGGACTATTAAAAATAAATCTGGTCTCCAATAGCAAGCATTATTATTTTTAAACTTTTTTTTTTCATTTTTTTTTTTTCATTGTTTTTTTTTCATTTTTTTTTTCAAATTATTTTTCAATTTGACTGGGAAAAAAATCTGGGCTCCAGTAGCAAGCATTATTATTTTTAAACTTTTTTTTTTTCATTTTTTTTTTCAAATTATTTTTCAATTTTTGTCCAGTAGCATAAGGTCGTAAGTGCTATATACAGACTATTCACCTGTGCATGTGCTAGCATGTGCAACTGACCACTGACCACTTACAGGTAATTTATACAGGTAAATGATTATATTACATTTCCGTAAACTGTGTTGAAAATATTGTGGCATTATGTGGACCTGTGCAGATATATGTAGATAAATATAGGACTATTAAAAAAAATTCTGGGCTCCATTAGCACGCATTATTATTTTTAATTTTTAATCTTTTTTTCCATTTTTTTTTTTTCATTTTTTTTTTCAAATTCTTTTTCAATTTTTGTCTAGTAGCATAAGGTCGTAAGTGCTATATACAGACTATTATCATATAATAAAACAATTATTGACTAGTGAGCCATAGAATATAATCTGATATTCTATGGTTCACTAGTCAATAATTGTATAATATGTTCGGGCCAGTGAAAATTGCTTTCGGACCCAGGCTCGAGGTCAAGGCGGGACAAGGCGAGGCATCTGATTCCGCGGAATTCTTGTTTACTTATCTCCCTTTGTTTGTTGTTTCGTGCTCTGATTTTGTATCCAGAGCATAACTCGAACACGCATATATACGCATTGTCTTAATGGTCCTCTACCGCCCTGTGCCAAATCCACGTTCGTTCTGCCCCCGTCAAGCCCAGGGTCAAGGTACACTACTTAGTGCTTCAAAAACATTAACGCTTGGGTAAATATCTTATACTTTCTGTTTTCTTTCATGGATCATGGATCATCTTCATATTTCATATACGCATTGCTCTAATGGTCCTCTACCGCCCTGTGCCAAATCCACGTTCGTCCTGCCCCACCAATCCCAGGGTCAAGGTCACATACTTGGTGCTTCAAAAACTTTAACGCTCAGGTAAATATCTTATAATTTTTATTTCCATTCACGGATCAACTTCATATTTCATATACGCGTTGCTCTAATGGTCGTCTACCGCCCTGTGCCAAATCCACGTTCGTCCTGCCCCGCCAAGCCCAGGGTCAAGGCCACATACTTAGTGCTTCAAAAACTTTAACGCTCGGGTAAATATCTTATAATTTCTGTTTTCTTTCATGGATCATCTTCATATTTCATATACGCATTGCTCTAATGGTCCTCTACCGCCCTGTGCCAAATCCACGTTCGTCCTGCCCCCGCCAATCCCAGGGTCAAGGTCACATTCTTGGTGCTTCAAAAACTTTAATGCTCAGGTAAATATCTTATAATTTTTCTTTCCATTCACGGATCAACTTCATATTTCATATATGCGTTGCTCTAATGGTCCTTTACCGCCCTGTGCCAAATCCACGTTCGTCCCGCCCCCGCCAAGCCCAGGGTTAACATCATATACTTAGTGCTTCAAAAACTTTAACGCTCAGTAAATATCTTATAATTTAATGTTTTCTTTTCACGGACAGCTTCATATTTCATATATGCATTGCTCTAATGGTCCTCTACCGCCCTGTGCCAAATCCACGTTTGTCCTGCCCCCGCCAAGCCCAGGTCAAGGTCACATACTTGGTGCTTCAAAACTTTAAACGCTCAGGTAAAAGAAAATTTTGACTTGCAATTTGGCCTCATTTATTATCAAAGCGATATGTGGGACATCCGTGTTCTATGACACAATTTTTCTAGTATTTATTAAACTTCCCACATGCATAGAAGACGACCCAAAGGTGTGTCGCACGTAAGAATGACAACTCTTGCGTCGTTAATTTCTTAGTTATCTCCCTTTGTTGTTTCGTACACTGATTTCGATGTCTGGAGCATAACTCGAACACCCTTTGGAATATTTTCATGAAACTTCACACATGCATAGACCACGACCCTAAAGGTGTGTCCCGCAAGAATGACAACTCTTGCATCACTAATTCTTTAGTTATCTCCCTTTGTTTTTCCGTCACTGATTTTGTCTCCGGAGCATAACTCGAACACCCTTTTTTCAAACTACTTGTGTATCTGGGGAGGGGGATACACATGCGCTTGTCGACAAGCGTCCATTTCTAGTTACGATGCCGAGCCGCGCTCTACCTGTCTATGAAATGTGGTTTATTTTTAAGATGCAGTTAATTTCCTTGATCGTTAACGATGTTGATGGCGATCAACGATATACGGCGATTTATTAAATATTCTGGGTTTCGGCCACTCGGCGCATTTAATAGTCTTGTCGTAAGTCATTGGTCGTTTTTCGTGGTAACTCAAGGGTTATACTCGAGTAACCCGAGTATCACAGGAACAACCAGTCGTTGCTCGGCTTCAAGTCGAGTTGGAACCCTAGTAAACCACCACCCGGCATGGGTTTGATTAAAGTTACTCGAGTAAGGTTCAAAGGTCAAAATTCTTTAACTCAAGTTGGAACTCTGCTTGTTCTAGTGGTCCTCGTGTTATTGGAGTGGCTACCCAGGAGTTACAACGAAAAACGCCAATTAATAATACCACACTTCCTAGTTAGGCAGACATGACTGGTCGTGACAAAAAGGATTTCCGATCAGTGCAGCATTAACTCGGCCTGCACATCCAGTTCAGGACTTAAAATGCGATGGCTCGAAAGATGCTATCACTTGAAAAAAAAAAATATGGGCCTGTGACATTTCGAGCCATCGCGATTTCACTGCATGCTCAAATTACACGATATTTCCAACGGAAATGTAACAATAACGTTTGACCATGTCCAGCTGTGGGTAAACGTTTGCTGTCGCACTCAGGAACTGTTTGAACCCGCGGCCTTGGGGTTGTAACTGTTCCCTCGTGCCACGTCAAACGTTTACCTACGGCTGCATGGTCAAACATTATATTTCAAACTGATCGTTGAAGAAACTATGTTTTCAATATGAATGAAAATCAACATCAGCTGTGAAAATTTGAGATATCTAGGAGTGCGTGATCACCAGCACTTGCCTTGTTTGCAGGTCCAAGCTCCTGCGGAAGACGGTTTCGGTAGAAAGCAAACAAGTTGAGGGATACTTCCCGGATCTCAAAGAAGGGTTGTCCTTCTTTGATGTAAGTTCTGGGTCCGTCACTTACAGAACATTTGATTATTGTATGAAACATGATTATTGGAATTTATTACACTCTTGCAAATTATTTGCACGGGTTTCACTGTGAGAGAAAACCCGTAATCAAATCCTTACAAATAATACACCGTGAAGAGAACACCCGTAATTGCGCGCCTGTTTTCTTGGAAACCACGAGCTACTATGCAAAATGTTTAATTTTTATTACAGTCAAAATAAAGTTATTTGAAAATTTGGAAAGGGTCTCGACTAATCTAGAATGTTAATGTGATTGAACACATTCCAAACATGCACTTAAATATATCTGGCTAATAGAAACAGCTGCGTAATTTGGATTTCAAAAAGTTTACATGACGTCACACAACGTAACGTCAAAACGCGGGAAAACATGTCATTGTATAACTATTCATGCATCACAATTCATTGATTATAATCTAAAAAATAGACTAAATGTGCATATATATCCGCCGTGGAAGTGTAATAAATAGGATATTCCATCGTACATGTTTGAATAGCGGAAATAATACACTCGTGTCCGTCGGCGTCCGTGCAATAAACTCATTCTCTACGCTCACTCATTGCTTATGCGGAAGCCGACGCACACTCGTGTATTATTTCCCGCTATTAAAAATGTACAATGGAATATCCTCTATATACTTTTCACGGAGCTTGTAAACCTCATGGGATTAATATGTAAGTCATACACTGTAAAGAAACGCCTATAGCTTGACTGTTATCACCAGAGATTTATCTCTTATTCCATTCACTCATGCAATCATTCAATTTTCAATGATGGGATGGGCTGTGGCTCAGTAGCCTATTTCACCAACATTGCAAAGTATACTTATCTAGCAAAGTATACTTGGAGGGAGACATTTTCAACTTAAGGATAAATGTATTAATTTTTATTATACTGAATTTATTACATTATCACAACCATTTTGGCTGTGATAATGTAATAAATTCAGTATAATAATTCTGCATACTTTTAATCATCAAATATATGCAGTGGTTAGTTCTGTATGAAATAATGCATTTTGCTAGATAAGTATACATGTACTTTGCAATTTTGATGAAATCGGCTACATGGGTAGAATACAGGACTTCTGTACTGAAGGTTGTGAGTTCAAAACCGACCCTAGGGCATGAATAATAGTATTTCATAGTGTTTCCATCTCACTGGTCTGTCAGATGAGACTTTAAACTGTGGTCCAGTCCCTATATGACCTTAGCTGTTGCTGGGACATTCAACCCCATTCATTTCATTTTAGCAATGCTTGCAATTAAAAGAAATATCAGCCAGTAGATTAATCTGTCTTGTGTTGCACTTGCAGAATGCGTTTGACCACAACAAGGCAAAGAAAGATGGAGTTATTGTTCCTAGCACAGGTACAAGTAATCTCATCAGGATGTTCATCAAGTACTGATATTTTCTGATTTCTAATAACAATACCCTTTTCTCATAAATGGAATAGCCTGAAAAATAACATTTTAGTGTCAATTCCAGTTACTTGGGGGTGAAAATGGTTAATAGCTGTTGACAGGCCTTAAACACCATTAACCCTTTCACCCCTATTAAGTAACTGGTATGGATTTTGATATGTTGATTCTCTGACGAATTTAGTCATCACAAAATGATTTTCAGACTAGTCCATTTATGAAAAGGGGGTGTTTTTTATCTAAAAAAATCAAAATTACTTGCAAAAAGTTCAGATCCTGACAAGATGTCGACCCGGCACGATCTAGACCTACATTGTTTGCAAACACCCCTATAGAGGGCTGTACACTTTTTCAAAATAAAACCGGCCCCAGCTCCAGATAAGTTTTGTATCTAAAGAGTATTATACCCCCAGAGTTCAAATTTGTTGCGTATTTGACTTTTATAAATGTATTATTAAATGATTTTCTTCCGTATTAAATAGTGAAGTGATATAAAAAAAAAAATAATAAAAAAAAAAAAAAATCACATATTGAGCTGCAAACACTGTTTGCTTTTTGCAGCTCAACTATTAAAGTAAATTTTCAACTTTATTACAGTATTTTCACTACTGACATTGAAAATCAATGCATATTTTCACATTGCTGTAAGTATTTTGTTCTCCCATATTTGATAATCGATGTGTATTCTGCTCAAATATGTGTGTAAAATACGCCAATACGTACCTTATCTGGAGCTCTGCAGCCCTATGTTGTTTGTGTAGGAGTGGATGACGATTACGATGAGGCTGTGGACGACATGAAACGTACGACACGCGCCCTAGACCAATACCTGGACCGGCAACGAACCAGGCTCGGATGTCGAGTACGGTATAGGGTTAACTGTATTGTAATATAGGGTTAACTGTATTGTAATAGAGGGTTAACTGTATTGTAATAGGGTTAAATGTATTGTAATATAGGGTTAACTGTATTGTAATATGGGTTAATGTTGTAATAGGGTTAACGTATTGTAATGTAGGGTTAACTGTATTGTAATATAGGGTTAACTGCATTGTAATATAGGGTTAACTGTATTGTAATATAGGGTTAACTGTATTGTAATATAGGGTTAACTGTATTGTATAGGGTTAACTGTATTGTAATATAGGGTTAACTGTATTGTAATAGAGGGTTAACTGTATTGTAATATAGGGTTAACTGTATTGTAATTGTAGGGTTATCTGTATTGTAATATAGGGTTAAATGTATTGTAATATAGGGCCAAATGTTACTTGTAATTTATTTAGGGGTTATAACTGTATTGTATGTAGGGTTAACTGTATTGTAATATAGGGTTAATCTGTATTGTAATATAGGGTTAAACTGTATTGTATTATAGGGTTAACTGTATTGTTAATATGGGAGGGTTAACTGTTATTGTAATATGGTTAACTGTATTTTAATATAGGGTAATATGTATTGTAATATAGGGTTAACTGTATTGAATATTTAGGGTAACTGTATTGTAATATAGGGTTAACTGTATTGTAATGAGGGTTAACTGTAGGCAATATAAGGGTAACTGTATTGTAATATAGGGTTAACTGATTGTTAATATAGGGTTTAACTTGTATTGTAATATAGGGTTAACTGTATTAGTAATATAGGGTATTGAAACTGTTTTGCAATATAAAAGGTTAACTGTATAATATAGGGTTAACTGTATTGTAATATAGGTTAACTGTATTGTAATATAGGGTAACTGTATAGCAATATAAGGTTAATGTATTTTAAAAATAGGGTAACTGTATTGTAATAGGGAGGGTTAACTAAATAACTGTAATATGAGGGTTAACTGTATTGTAATGTCTGGGTTAACTGTATTGTAATATAGGGTTAACGTATTGTAATAATAGGGTTAACTATAGCAATATAAGGTTAACTGTATTGTAATATAGGGTTAACTGTATTGTAATATAGGGTTAACTGTATTGTAATATAGGGTTAACTGTATTGTAATATAGGGTTAACTGTATTGTAATAGAGGGTTAACTGTATTGTAATGTAGGGTTAACTGTATTGTAATATAGGGTTAACTGTATTGTAATATAGGGTTAACTGTATTGTAATATAGGGTTAACTGTATTGTAATATAGGGTTAACTGTATTGTAATATAGGGTTAACTGTATTGTAATATAGGGTTAACTGTATTGTTAATAAATAAAGGTTAAAATGTATGTAATAGAGGGTTAACTGTATTGTAATATAGGGTTAACTGTATTGTAATTTTGAAATTTGTGGCGTACATGTATATCAGAAAATGATAGGTCGGAAAATCTGTTTAATGGCGACGCGCTAGCGGAGCCATTAAACATGTTTTTTGACCTATCATTTTCTGATATACGCCGCAAATTTCAAAATTACAATGCGGTTAACCTATTTCTAATGCACTCCTTTACTGTTTTGCAAACTTTATCGTGTCTAGTTGAAAATCAAACTTAGCATTGGCGTAGGAATACATATTGAAATAATTTGCGACTGTTCATCAACAATGATATACCTGTAATGTATGACCATCAGCCAATCAGATTGCGTGATATTTATAGAGTGCATTAGAATAGATTGTGATTGCCGTAATAACATTAAATATTCGGAGTTTATTCTGAGCCTGCTCATCTGGATCTACACTGTTTGCCATTACCACTATACAGGCATGTGGTGTTGAAAGGGTTAAAGCCCCATCATGCTGGGACATTTATATTTATGCTTATTTCACTTGATGGTATACTGAAGCATTTTATTTTCACTGTCTGCGTGTATTGGATCATATTGGGGGTCTTTCTGTTGCGGCGAACGTCACATTTAATTTATGCATCATGGTTGGGGTTTCATACAGTTGTGTACCTGTACTTCAACCCTCACTAACAAAAAACCTGTTTTGGCAAAACAGGTTTATATCGAAAAATATTGAAAATAAAACATTTCCAGCAGACGATAAAATTTAATTCAGCATATAAAGGGTTAAGATTGTCTCCCACACTACACTACTGATATGTATGGAGCCCCGCAGGGGATTTAGAATTCTTTTTATGCCCCACCACGATAGTGGAGGGGGCATTTAGTGTTACCCTTGTCCGTCTGTCCCGTCCGTCCCGTCCGTCTGTCCGTCACGAAACTTTAACGCTCGGGTAAATGTCTCGTAATTTCTTCATCCTTTGACCGATCTGCTTCATATTTCATATACACATTGCTCTAATGGTCCTCTACCGCCCTGTACCAAATCCACGTTCGTCCTGCCTCCGCCAAGCCCAGGGTCAAGGTCACATACTTAGTGCTTCAAAAACTTTAAACGCTGAGGTAAATTATCTTATAATTTCGTGTTTCTTTCACGGGATCAGCTTCATACTTCATATAACGCATTGCTCTAAATGGTTCCTCTAAACCCGGGGCCCCTGTGCCAAATCCACATTCGTCCTGCCCCCACCAAGCCCCAAAGGGTCCTAGGGTCAAGGGTCATACATTTGGTAGCTATTCAAAAACTTTAATTGCTCCGGCGGGGTAAATATCTTATAAATTTCTGTTTTCTTTCATGGATCAGCTTCATACTTTCAATAATACGCATTGGCTATATAATTGTTTCCTTTTAACCGCCTTGATGTGCCAATTCCACGTTTGTCCTGCCCCCGCCAAGGCCCAGGGTCAAGGGTCACATACTTGTTGCTTCAAAAAACTTTAACGCTCGGGTAAATATCTTATTATTTCTGTTCCTTTTCACGGATCATCTTCATACTTCATATACACATTGCTCTAATGATCCTCTACTGCCCTGTGCCAAATCCACGTTCGTCCTGCCCCGCCAAGCCCAGGGTCAAGGTCACATACTTGGTGCTTCAAAAACTTTAACGCTCGGGTAAAAAAAAAATTTGACTTGGAATTTGGCCTCATTTATTATCAAAGCGATATGTGGGGCATCCGTGTTCTATGAACACATTTTCTAGTTTTTTATTAATTCGTTCCCACAATTAACAATTTGTTCCCTAAATTAACGTGGGAACGAATTGTATCATGGGAACGAATTGTTAAATCGAGGGAACGAATTGTCATTTCGTGGAACTGTATTGTTAATTCGAGGGAACGAATTGTCATTTCGTGGGAGCGAATTGTTAATTCGAGGGAACGAATTGTTGTATCGTGGGAATGAATTGTTAATTCGAGGGAACGAATTGCTAATTCAAGGGAACACATTGTAGATATGTCCTAGTTATAACCAATTTTGATTTGTATTGTGTGCATGTATGCATTTGTTCTTGTTACCTTTTGTTCTTTTGCTTCCTTGCAATCCTTGCTTCTTAATTAAGGCTTTCGTTCTTGTCAATTTAACTAGTTTAACCAATATTTCTTTCATACAATACATGGTACATCATTACATGTGAAATGTACATGGATTTGAAAACAAGCTAATATCTTATATAAATTCATATACATACACGTCAAACAACATTACAAGTAGATAACATATCTTATATAAATTCATATACATACACTCAAACAACATTACAAGTAGATAACTATCTTATATAAATTCATACATACACGTCAAACAACACAAGTAGATAACATATCTTATATAAATTCATATACATACACGTCAAACAACATTACAAGTAGATAACATATCTTATATAAATTCATATACATACAAGTCAAACAACATTACAAGTAGATAACATATCTTATATAAATTCATATACATACACGTCAAACAACATTACAAGTAGATAACATATCTCATATAAATTCATATACATACAAGGCAAACAACATTACAAGTAGATAACATATCTTGGATTAGTTATAATTTCCATTATTTGTTTGTAACAAAAAGTATGCACATGGTGTGGGTATATGAAATATATTTGATATACTAGTATGTTAGTTGTTGTTTTTTTTGTTGCAAATTTTGTGATTGTGGTGGTGGATAAGTCTCGAGTTACTTAGTTAAATGGTATTTGTATTGACCCCATGAGGATTTGCATATAATAAACTTTGAACTTTGTATTCAGTCAATGCATAACGAGTTGTCGGATATATTTCAGTCGATAGTGTACTGGGGAACGGGCAAGAACCGATTCCAGATGGAGGTGCCCGACAGTGCGGGGAAGAAAGTTCCGGATGAGTTTGAGCTCATGTCCTCGAAGAAAGGCGCGAAGCGATATCGGACCACAGAGATTGAAGATCTATTCGCGAAACTGACGGAGGCAGAGGATCGGAAGGACGTGGCGTTGAAGGACGTCATGCGACGGATATTCCACAACTTTGATAAACGGTAAATACCGCAATACCCTAAATATTTGGACACAGTACAGGGCTCCAGGTAAGCTGCGTATTTGCTTAAATACCCAATTACAATTGCCAAAAACCCAATTGAAATCAGAAGTAGCGAGTATCAAAAAGCAGTACAAATTTGGTGGTACCTTTATCATGCTGCAGAAAACAATAAACAGACCACAAATATTGCATATTTTTTCTCATTTTCCATAAAAACACATCTTGGTATTTCATAAGAATTATCTCCAAGGAGACAATTCTAATGAAATCCCAAGATGTGTTTTCATGGGGAAAAAAATAAAAATGCTATATTTGTGGGTCTGTTTGTTGTTTTCTGCAGCATGATAAAAGGTACCATACAATTTTTATTTCTTTTTGATACTCGCTACTTCTGATTTCAATTGGGCTTTTGGCAATTTTAATTGGGTATTTAAGCAAATACGCAGCTTATCTGGAGCGCGTGTGTTACACAACGTTCTCCGCAATGGAAATTCCAGAGTATGACCTACTGCACAGAATACGTGCACAAGCAGTAAGCAATATGTATCCGTCAATTAGCACTAGCTGTCACCGATATGTATGTCAAAATGTATTAAGATTCAAGCAGTTCTGTTTATGACAAAAACAATGTATTTGGATACAATTTGTTTTTGGGGAACCCCTATAAAATACACTGTTATTTCCCAAACTAAATGGCGTTCAAATACATAGGGTTGTTACTGTAGACCAGACTTATAAATTGTCTACCATCCTATAAAGTAACTTCTCTCAGAACTTCTTCTGGGGATTAGAATTGCTGGTGTATGTTCAGCAGGGCTCCAGATAAGGAATTAGTAATTGAGTATTTTTACTCCATCACTTCTGCAGCAATTGGGTATTTCAAAATTTGAATTGGGTAAAATAAAATCACACTACTGTTTACACAACAACAGACAGCAAGTATTGAATAGTTTGCTTCGAAATGAAACCATGTCTTGGCATTTCATTAGAATTGTCTCCTTGGAGACCATTCTAATGAAATACCAAGATGTGTTTTCATGGAAAAGAAGAAAAATATGCTATATTTGTGGTATGTTTATTGTTTTATGCAGCATGATAAAGGTACCGCAAAATTGTTATTGCTTTTTGATACTCGCCACTTCTGATTTCAATTGGGTTTTGGGTAATTTTAATTGGGTATTTAAGCAAATACGCAGCTTATCTGGAGCATTGGTTCAGTGAATATCAAGAGGAAGCTTGTTAAGAAGTGACTTGAGAAATCAGTAAAATTACTGTTGCATTATGGATTAATGAGCCTATTACAATTGAATTAGTCTAGCATAAATGGCAGTGTATTTAAAATGATAGTACAGTCTACAGGGATCCTCTAGATTATCGGACAAAAATGGCAGTTGTTTTATGATATTTTTCTTAAAATAGCAGCTACGGGCATAAAATTTTCACAGAACAATCGTCGGTTCTTGCTTTCTCAACGCATGCAAACTATTTAGCAAACTGTGCCATCTTTCTCACTTAAAATTGGGTCAGATCATCAGTCGTAAGATTTCCCCAAAATTAACATCGACAATTATCCGGACAAATGTATAACCGTCTTATAACTTGTATTCACACCTTAAAATCATAATGTTATCGCCTGAAAACTCCAGTTGTAAACAGCATTGTATAGTCTTTGCAGAATAAAAAACAAATAGCCATTCGCGTTTCTTGTTGAAAACATCGTATTTATTGTATTTATAGAACAACTCTGCAATGACGTAATGGGCGCACTCGATTGACCTCGTCATAATTTGGTAGAAAAATCCGCGGTAATGAGGCCCATAAAGGAAATTCTGATCGTTTCGTACACTTGTGTTTTCACACCTGTCGATTTTACCCACAAATTAATATGGGTGCGAAATGGTGTGTAATGGCTTGGGTCTGAAATGGCTTTGGGCGATTTGGCCTTGAAACAATTATTATTTGTTTTTGGATAAGTAGCTCTTCGTTCTTTTTCTATCATGATACATTTTCGCATTCCTTCCTATCTGCTCTGTATTGTAGATTGTGTATTAAACAGTCTGAAAATGATATTGGAGGAATGCATCGTATCGTCTGCATACTTCACACAACAAAGTATTGGAAAGCTCTATAGGGGCCTCAAATTATGCGCAGATACAAGCCCCCGCGCGACATTTGACGTTGTAAACAACTTGAGGACATAGTTGGGGAGAATGTTTTCAGCAAATTTTACTAAAATGTTTACCTTGGCAATATATTATTCACACTGGCATGGAAACAGCAAGCACCTGAGTGACTTAGATGTGTTTGTTGCAAAATCGGATAAAATGAATGCGTTTAATTAACAGCTATTTTCATTTGTCCGATGAATTGATTGTCCGGATAATTGGTATGACCCCTGTACACTTGTTTACTCAATGTCCAGGGGATTGAGAAAAACAGTTTTGAGTTAACAAAAATTTGAGTCAACAATAGTTATTGTCGCGCCTGCTTTAGCAGAAGTCGCCACTTTTTCCGTCGTCGTCCGAAAAAGTCAAAAAGTTTGTACATGTACAAGCTTCTTCATGATGGTATAACTGAGATTTCTTCAATACTTCGATACTTGATATATGTGCGCATATGGAACACATTCATACCGCCAATAACATGACCTTGACCATTTTGACCTGCACATGGTTGTGGAAACACTTAGACATTTTTTATGTCAAAAAGTTTTTTCAACCTTGACCTTTTTCGTATTTTAAATATGCACTTCTCTGACAGTTTTTGTGATGCTTCTTACTTTAGCACATGCCCATGATCATGTTACGGTCAAATAACTCGGCAGGCACGACACCGCTTCCATGGCGAAAAGTCTTGTTTTATATATGTGCTTATACAATAAACGCTTGTGTTGATTTAATCTGATATTCTTGTCTGACAGCTCATTTCAATTCATATTGCAGGTATAAGCAGTGGGACATGACGGTGCAGTGTCTATCCGTACTGGATGTCCTGCTGTCTCTCGCCCAATACAGTCGTTGTTCCGAAGGCGCCATTTGTCGGCCCGAGATCGTCTCCCCCGACGAGGCCACAAAGGTATGGACTAGTCTTACAAATACTAGACAGGAGAAGAATTCACATATTAAAAGTGTAAAAGCTTGTTTTCTAATCCTGTTCTCAATTGTACTCACTTGCCATAGTTTGAAGTAAATATTGTTTAGACTTAATACTAGACACGTTTCACGAAACTTTGTACAATAAAAAATGTTTGTGCGAAGATTTTTATCAATTTTCTTCTCACATTAAAATGTTTCCCTAATGTTAACATTTTCCAGCTAACTGAATTATGTACCAGCGTTGTCAATTTTCATCACAGACACTATGAAAATAATTAAGCTACCGTAATAACCCGAAATATTCAGACACCATTTATTTGGGGAAACATAAAATATATGGTTTCCCCACAACCGTGAGCGTGCCAATATTTTGGGTTAGTATGGCAGTAGTGGTCTAATCGTAATAACAATGTATATGGATACAATTTGCTTTGGGAAACCCAAAGCAAATTGTGTCCGAATATATAGGGTTAATACGGTACTATTTATTTTCAGCCATTCATGGAGATACGGGAGGCGAGACACCCATGCATTTGTCGGACGTTTTCCGGCGGCAATTTTATACCCAACGATACCGTGATCGGTATTGCTGATGTAAGTACTGTGCAACCTCTCTGAATCGGACACCCAAACACACAGATCCTTTTCACGGTGGGTATAGTATGCAGAACTCCAGATAAGTGGCGTGTTGACGTTGGCGTATTTTGCGCACTTATTTTAGCAGAATACACAATGATTATCAAAAGTGGGAGTACAAAATACTCACAGCAATGCCAAAATATGCATTGATTTTCAAATTGAGTAGTGAAAATACTGTAATAAAGTTGAAAATTTACTTAGTTGAGCTGCAAAATGCTGCTCAAATAAGTGAATTTTTTTTATTTTGTTATCATTTGTTCCCTATTTAATAAGGATTGAAGAAAATAATATTTTTGTAAAAGTAAAATACGTATTGAATTTTAAATATGGTGGTATAATACTCTTTAGATACAAAACTCAGGGAGAGGATTTATATAAGCTTGCTTTCAATCCAATCTCATTTGTATAATTCTGTATATACTACGATTGATGCCTTACTTGTAAATAATTATAAATAAAATATGTTTAAACCAGTTTATACAAAACTTTCCTGGAGCTCTGGTATGTCAGGGGCACCTGCTATTTGGATCCAATGTAGCAGGTGCCCGTGATGTACAATACCATGAGAAAGCCTTGTGTTTAGTATTGGTGCGTTTAGTATTTCAAAAACGCTTTCAATCTATCAATCATCAGGAAATTTGAGATTCCTAATAATTGCAGAAAAAATATTAATGTTTCAACATGGGAAGGACACTTTTACATATTTGTGCGTGCAATAAAATATGTTTTGTTTAGCCATTTTCAGGATTTGGCATTTGGAACTGAATTATACACCTGGGGACCGTTTCACTAAACTTCGTACGACTAAAATGTTCGTATTAATTATGATAGTCTGTACATTTAACATTAACAATATTTTCTTGTAAACAATTATTGGATTTACATTTAGTGTGCATAGGCTGCATATGCAGCCTATGCACAATAAATGTAAATCCATCAATTAAAATATCCAGACGATCCTAAAGTTGCACTTACGAACATTTTAGTCCTACGAAGTTTTGTGAAACGGGCCCCTGAATTGCAGTGTAACGTCTCTGGTGGGGTATAAATCAAAAGGATATTCAAAATGATAATTAACTCTGCATGCTGGGAACTGTATGGGCTATAAATAGATAACAAAATAATATTTTATTTCTCCCTAGAAATATCATGAATATGCCGGAGGACGCAATTCTAATGAAATTCCAAGACATATTTACAGAGTGAAATAAGAAACGTAGTTCTAATTTGTTGGATGTTATTTTCACCGCCAGCATGCAAAGAGTTAAGTACATTGTACAATGAATATCACCGTCACTAGGATAATGATTTTATGGAGCGAATTAATTAATCACAGGAGAAATTCGCTTCGACTTTATGTCATAATTACACTCGTGTAATTTATTAAATGTGCCATCTCGCTATCACAGGACAATGCCATGGAGACGGACTCGTCAACCCCCACGACCTCTGACAGCTGCGTTGTCTTGGTAACGGGGCCCAACATGGGGGGCAAGTCGACACTGATGCGACAAGTTGGGCTGATCACGATTATTGCACAGATGGTGAGTGCTCATACTAACATTTCCACTTTGGCCGCCCGTTTTACCCCTCACAATGCCAAATTATATTTTTTCGTCTGCTGGTTATTTTTTAGTGTCCATTTTTTTCATGAAAAACATGTTTTCATGGCACATAAGAATTATTTCCAATAGTGAGTGTTAATAATGAAAATGTTCATACTAAAAATTCCTCTTTTTTAAGACCCATTTTAACGATCACAATGCTAAATTATATTTTGTCAACTGGTTATTATATCCCCGGCATACAAAATATGTCTAGGGGTAAAATATTTTTGTCATTCCGTCTGTTTGACTGTCCATTCGTGTGTTCAGTCCATAAGATTTGTGTTAAAGTTTTTAATTGTCTATTCAGGCCATCCATGAGCCTCTGTTCACTTGCTCTAGTGGTTTATTTTTCTCATGAAAAACATGCTTTGATGGCACATTAGAATGCATCCGAGGATAAATTTTTTAGTTAAAGTTTTTTTATGCCCCCGCCACCGAATGGTGAGGGGGGCATATAGTGTTACCGGCGTCCGTACGTACGTACGTACGTACGTACGTACGTACGTACGTCCCGAAACCTTAACGCTGGGTAAATGGCTTATAATTTCTGTTTCCTTGCTCAGATCTGCTTCACATTTCACACACGCATTGCTCCAATGGTCCCTCTCACCGCCCTGTGACAAATCCACATTCGCCCGCCCCCGCTAAGCAGGGTCAAGGTCACAGACTTGGTGCTTTCGAAACCTTAACGCTGGGTAAATGGCTTATAATTTCTGTTTCCTTGCTCGGATCTGCTTCACATTTCACACACGCATTGCTCCAATGGTCCTCTACCGCCCTGTGACAAATCCACATTCGTCCCGCCCCCGCTAAGCCCAGGGTCAAGGTCACAGACTTGGTGCTTTCGAAACCTTAACGCTGGGTAAATGGCTTATAATTTCTGTTTCCTTGCTCGGATCTGCTTCACATTTCACACACACATTGCTCCAATGGTCCTCTACCGCCCTGTGACAGATCCACATTCGTCCCGCCCCCGCTACGTCCAGGGTCAAGGTCACAGACTTGGTGCGTTCGAAACCTTAACGCTGGGTAAATGTCTTGTAATTTCTGTTTCCTTGCTCGGATCTGCTTCACATTTCACACACGCATTGCTCCAATGGTTCTCTACCGCCCTGTGACAAATCCACATTCGTCCCACCCCCGCTAAGCCCAGGGTCAAGGTCACAGACTTGGTGCGTTCGAAACCTTAACGCTGGGTAAATGGCTTATAATTTCTGTTTCCTTGCTCGGATCTGCTTCACATTTCACACACGCATTGCTCCAATGGTTCTCTGCCGCCCTGTGACAAATCCACATTCGTCACACTCCCACTAAGCCAGGGTCAAGGTCACAGACTTGGTGCGTTCGAAACCTTAACGCTGGGTAAATGGCTTATAATTTCTGTTTCCTTGCTCGGATCTGCTTCACATTTCACACACGCATTGCTCCAATGGTTATCTGCCGCCCTGTGACAAATCCACATTCGTCCACTCCCACTAAGCCGAGGGTCAAGGTCACAGACTTGGTGCGTTCGAAACCTTAACGCTGGGTAAATGGCTTATAATTTCTGTTTCCTTGCTCAGGATCTGCTTCACATTTCACACACGCATTGCTCCAGATGGTTCTCTAACCGCCCTGTGACAAATCCACATTCGTCCAACACCCCGCTAAGCCCTGTCAGTCACAGGGGAGGACTGGTGCGTTCGAAACCTTAACGCTGGGTAAATGGCTTATAATTTCTGTTTCCTTGCTCGGATCTGCTTCACATTTCACACACGCATTGCTCCAATGGTTCTCTGCCGCCCTGTGACAAATCCACATTCGTCCCGCTCCCACTAAGCCGAGGGTCAAGGTCACAGACTTGGTGCGTTCGAAACCTTAACGCTGGGTAAATGGCTTATAATTTCTGTTTCCTTGCTCGGATCTGCTTCACATTTCACACACGCATTGCTCCAATGGTCCTCTACCGCCCTGTGACAAATCCACATTGTCGTCCCCCGCTAAGCCCAGGGTCAAGGTCACAGACTTGGTGCGTTCGAAACCTTAACGCTGGGTAAATGTCTTGTAATTTCTGTTTCCTTGCTCGGATCTGCTTCACATTTCACACACGCATTGCTCCAATGGTTCTCTGCCGCCCTGTGACAAATCCACATTCGTCCCGCTCCCACTAAGCCCAGAGTCAAGGTCACAGACTTGGTGCGTTCGAAACCTTAACGCTGGGTAAATGTCTTGTAATTTCTGTTTCCTTGCTCGGATCTGCTTCACATTTCACACACGCATTGCTCCAATGGTCCTCTACCGCCCTGTGACAAATCCACATTCGTCCCACCCCCGCTAAGCCCAGGGTCAAGGTCACAGACTTGGTGCGTTCGAAACCTTAACGCTCGGGTAAATGGCTTATAATCAAATATGCCTCGTTTTCTTTGGCTGCCAGCGGGGGCATTCGTGTGCCGACAGGCCACATTTCTAGTTTTGGTATACTATCAAAGACTCACTAAACGTCCTACAACTAAAATGTTTGTAACTGCAAATTTAGGATTGTCTGGAAATTTCAATTGATGGATTTACATTTATTGAGCATAGGCTGCATATGCTTAATAAATGTAAAATCCAATAATTCTTTTACAAGAAAGCATTGTTAATGTGAAATTTACAGACTATCATATATTTTGAACTTACAAACATTTTAGTCATACAAAGTTTAGTGAAACGGTCCCAGAACAATTATTCAGCATTATTGTTTCAGGGCTGCTATGTGCCTGCGGAGAAATGCAGGTTGACCCCAGTTGACCGCGTGTTCACACGACTGGGTGCCAGCGATAGGATTATGGCGGGTATGTCATTGTGGGGAAAAATTGAGCCCGCCATCCCCCTCACCCACTCCCATTTACACCAACCCCTTTCAGGAGAGGGAACTTTCGGGATGTATCCTGAAATCAGGATTTGGGGTTCCTGATAATTGCGGAATAATACTAATATTTTAACATGGGGAGCACACTTTTCCGCATTTGTGGGTGTAAAAATATGTTTGTTTGGAACTGTTCCCTACGGAGCCTCGCATGGGACATGGATTTTTTTTATGCCCCCGCCACCGAATGGTGAAGGGGGCATATAGTGTTACCAGCGTCCGTACGTACGTACGTACGTACGTACGTACGTCCCGAAACCTTAACGCTGGGTAAATGGCTTATAATTTCTGTTTCCTTGCTCGGATCTGCTTCACATTTCACACACGCATTGCTCCAATGGTCCTCTACCGCCCTGTGACAAATCCACATTCGTCCCGCCCGCCCCCGCTAAGCCAGGGTCAAGGTCACAGACTTGGTGCTTTCGAAACCTTAACGCTGGGTAAATGGCTTATAATTTCTGTTTCCTTGCTCGGATCTGCTTCACATTTCACACACGCATTGCTCCAATGGTCCTCTACCGCCCTGTGACAAATCCACATTCGTCCCGCCCCCGCTAAGCCCAGGGTCAACGTCACAGACTTGGTGCTTTCGAAACCTTAACGCTGGGTAAATGGCTTATAATTTCTTTTTCCTTGCTCGGATCTGCTTCACATTTCACACACGCATTGCTCCAATGGTCCTCTACCGCCCTGTGACAAATCCACATTCGTCCCGCCCCCGCTAAGCCCAGGGTCAAGGTCACAGACTTGGTGCGTTCGAAACCTTAACGCTGGGTAAATGGCTTATAATTTCTGTTTCCTTGCTCGGATCTGCTTCACATTTCACACACGCATTGCTCCAATGGTCCTCTACCGCCCTGTGACAAATCCACATTCGTCCCGACCCCGCTAAGCCCAGGGTCAAGGTCACAGACTTGGTGCTTTCAAAACCTTAACGCTGGGTAAATGGCTTATAATTTCTGTTTCCTTGCTCGGATCTGCTTCACATTTCACACACGCATTGCTCCAATGGTCCTCTACCGCCCTGTGACAAATCCACATTCGTCCCGCCCCCGCTAAGCCCAGGGTCAAGGTCACAGACTTGGTGCTTTCGAAACCTTAACGCTGGGTAAATGGCTTATAATTTCTGTTTCCTTGCTCGGATCTGCTTCACATTTCACACACGCATTGCTCCAATGGTCCTCTACCGCCCTGTGACAAATCCACATTCGTCCCGCCCCCGCTAAGCCCAGGGTCAAGGTCACAGACTTGGTGCTTTCGAAACCTTAACGCTGGGTAAATGGCTTATAATTTCTGTTTCCTTGCTCGGATCTGCTTCACATTTCACACACGCATTGCTCCAATGGTCCTCTACCGCCCTGTGACAAATCCACATTCGTCCCGCCCCCCGCTAAGCCCAGGGTCAAGGTCACAGACTTGGTGCTTTTGAAACCTTAACGCTGGGTAAATGGCTTATAATTTCTGTTTCCTTGCTCGGATCTGCTTCACATTTCACACACGCATTGCTCCAATGGTCCTCTACCGCCCTGTGACAAATCCACATTCGTCCCGCCCCCGCTAAGCCCAGGGTCAACGTCACAGACTTGGTGCTTTCGAAACCTTAACGCTGGGTAAATGGCTTATAATTTCTTTTTCCTTGCTCGGATCTGCTTCACATTTCACACACGCATTGCTCCAATGGTCCTCTACCGCCCTGTGACAAATCCACATTCGTCCCGCCCCCGCTAAGCCCAGGGTCAAGGTCACAGACTTGGTGCGTTCGAAACCTTAACGCTGGGTAAATGGCTTATAATTTCTGTTCCTTGCTCGGATCTGCTTCACATTTCACACACGCATTGCTCCAATGGTCCTCTACCGCCCTGTGACAAATCCACATTCGTCCCGCCCCCGCTAAGCCCAGGGTCAAGGTCACAGACTTGGTGCTTTCGAAACCTTAACGCTGGGTAAATGGCTTATAATTTCTGTTTCCTTGCTCGGATCTGCTTCACATTTCACACACGCATTGCTCCAATGGTCCTCTACCGCCCTGTGACAAATCCACATTCGTCCCGCCCCCGCTAAGCCCAGGGTCAACGTCACAGACTTGGTGCTTTCGAAACCTTAACGCTGGGTAAATGGCTTATAATTTCTTTTTCCTTGCTCGGATCTGCTTCACATTTCACACACGCATTGCTCCAATGGTCCTCTACCGCCCTGTGACAAATCCACATTCGTCCCGCCCCCGCTAAGCCCAGGGTCAAGGTCACAGACTTGGTGCGTTCGAAACCTTAACGCTGGGTAAATGGCTTATTATGCCCCCGCCACCGAATGGTGAGGGGGGCATATAGTGTTACCGGCGTCCGTACGTACGTACGTACGTACGTACGTACGTACGTACGTACGTACGTACGTACGTACGTACGTACGTCCCGAAACCTTAACGCTGGGTAAATGGCTTATAATTTCTGTTTCCTTGCTCGGATCTGCTTCACATTTCACACACGCATTGCTCCAATGGTCCTCTACCGCCCTGTGACAAATCCACATTCGTCCCGCCCCCGCTAAGCCCAGGGTCAAGGTCACAGACTTGGTGCGTTCGAAACCTTAACGCTGGGTAAATGGCTTATAATTTCTGTTTCCTTGCTCGGATCTGCTTCACATTTCACACACGCATTGCTCCAATGGTCCTCTACCGCCCTGTGACAAATCCACATTCGTCCCGCCCCCGCTAAGCCCAGGGTCAAGGTCACAGACTTGGTGCGTTCGAAACCTTAACGCTGGGTAAATGGCTTATTATGCCCCCGCCACCGAATGGTGAGGGGGGCATATAGTGTTACCGGCGTCCGTACGTACGTACGTACGTACGTACGTACGTACGTACGTACGTACGTACGTACGTACGTACCTACGTACGTCCCGAAACCTTAACGCTGGGTAAATGGCTTATAATTTCTGTTTCCTTGCTCGGATCTGCTTCACATTTCACACACGCATTGCTCCAATGGTCCTCTACCGCCCTGTGACAAATCCACATTCGTCCCGCCCCCGCTAAGCCCAGGGTCAAGGTCACAGACTTGGTGCGTTCGAAACCTTAACGCTGGGTAAATGGCTTATAATTTCTGTTTCCTTGCTCGGATCTGCTTCACATTTCACACACGCATTGCTCCAATCGTCCTCTACCGCCCTGTGACAAATCCACATTCGTCCTGCCCCCGCTAAGCCCAGGGTCAAGGTCACAGACTTGGTGCGTTCAAAACCTTAACGCTGGGTAAATGCCTTATAATCTGTTTCCTTTCTCGGATCTGCTTCACATTTCACACACGCATTGCTCCAATGGTCCTCTACCGCCCTGTGACAAATCCACATTCGTCCCGCCCCCGCTAGCCCAGGGTCAAGGTCACAGACTTGGTGCGTTCGAAACCTTAACGCTGGGTAAATGGCTTATAATTTCTGTTTCCTTGCTCGGATCTGCTTCACATTTCACACACGCATTGCTCCAATCGTCCTCTACCGCCCTGTGACAAATCCTCATTCGTCCCGCCCCCGCTAAGCCCAGGGTCAAGGTCACAGACTTGGTGCTTTTGAAACCTTAACGCTGGGTAAATTGCTTATAATTTCTGTTTCCTTGCTCGGATCTGCTTCACATTTCACACACGCATTGCTCCAATGGTCCTCTACCGCCCTGTGACAAATCCACATTCGTCCCGCCCCCGCTAAGCCCAGGGTCAAGGTCACAGACTTGGTGCGTTCGAAACCTTAACGCTGGGTAAATAGCTTATAATTTCTGTTTCCTTGCTCGGATCTGCTTCACATTTCACACACGCATTGCTCCAATCGTCCTCTACCGCCCTGTGACAAATCCACATTCGTCCCGCCCCCGCTAAGCCCAGGGTCAAGGTCACAGACTTAGTGCTTTTGAAACCTTAACGCTGGGTAAATGGCTTATAATTTCTGTTTCCTAGCTCGGATCTGCTTCACATTTCACACACGCATTGCTCCAATGGTCCTCTACCACCCGGTGACAAATCCACATTAGTGCCGCCCCCGCTAAGCCCATGGTCAAGGTCACAGACTTGGTGCGTTCGAAACCTTAATGCTGGGTACATCCCTTATAATTTCTGTTTCCTTGCTCAGATCTGCTTCATATTTCACACTCCAACACACATTGTCCAAGGCCTCTGCCACCCTGTGACAAATCCACATTCGTGCCGCCCCCGGCAAACCCAGGGTCAAGGTCACAGACTTGGTGCGTTCGAAACCTTAACGCTGGGTAAATGCCTTATAATTTCTGTTTCCTTGCTCGGATCTGCTTCACATTTCACACACGCATTGCTCCAATGGTCCTCTGCCACCCTGTGACAAATCCACATTCGTGCCGCCCCCGCCAAGCCCAGGGTCAAGGTCACAGACTTGGTGCGTTCGAAACCTTAACGCTGGGTAAATGCCTTATAATTTCTGTTTCCTTGCTCGGATCTGCTTCACATTTCATACACCATTGCTCCAATGGTCCTCTGCCACACTGTGACAAATCCACATTCGTGCCGCCCCCGCTAAGCCCAGGGTCAAGGTCACAGACTTGGTGCGTTTGAAACCTTAAAGCTCGGGTAAATAGCCTATAATGGTCTGTTTCCTTGCTCGGACAGCTCACATTTCACACACGCATTACTCCAATGGTCCTCTGCCAACCTGACAAATCCACATTCAAATATCCTTCTTTTCTTTTGGCTGCCAGCGGGGGCATTCGTGTGCCGACAGGCCACATTTCTAGTAATTTCTGTTTCCTTGCTCGGATCTGCTTCACATTTCACACAGCATTGCTCCAATGGTCCTCTGCCACCCTGTGACAAATCCACATTCGTGCTGCCCCCACATCCCAGTCAAGGTCACAGACTTGGTGCGTTCGAAACCTTACGCTGGGTAAATGCCTTATAATTTCTGTTTCCTTCTCGGATCTGTTTCACATTTCACACACGCATTGCTCCAATGGCCTCTGCCACACTGTGACAAATCCACATTCGTGCCGCCCCCGCTAAGCCCAGGGTCAAGGTCACAGACTTGGTGCATTCGAAACCTTACTGGGAAATGCCTTATAATTTCTGTTTCCTTGTCGGATCTGCTTCGCATTTCACACACGCATTGCTCCAATGGTCCTCTGCCACTCTGTGACAAATCCACATTTGTCCCCGCCCCCCTCTAAGCCCAGGGTCAAGTCACAGACTTGGTGTGTTCGAAACTTAACGCTGGGTAAATGCCTTATAATTTCTGTTTCCTTGCTCGGATCTGCTTCATATTTCACACACGCATGCTCCAATGGTCCTCTGCCACCCTGTGACAAATCCACATTCGTGCCGCCCCTAAGCTAAGCCCAGGGTCAAGGTCACAGACTTGGTGCGTTTGAAACCTTAACGCTGGGTAAATTGCCTTATATGCCCCCGCCACCGAATGGTGAGGGGGGCATATAGTGTTATCCGGCGTCCGAAACCTAACTGCTGGGTAAATGGCTTATAATTTACCCTCTAGCCCAGGGTCAAGGTCACAGACTTGGTGCGTTCGAAACCTTAACGCTGGGTAAATGGCTTATAATTTCTGTTTCTTGCTCTGATTTCGTGCTTCACTATTTCACACAGCTGCTCAATGGCTCCTACCTACCGCCCTGGGTGCCATCAAATCCACATTGGTGCGCTATCCCGCCCCCCGCTAAGCCCAGGTTCATAAGGTCACAGACTTGGTGCGTTCAAACCTTAACACTCGGTGTTTCCTAAATGGCTTGTATTTCTGTGTCCTTGCTCGGATTGCTTCACATTTCATCACAAACCACACTGCATTGCTCCGGATGCTTCTCTACCAACTAACCGCCCTGTGGCAAATCCACTCGTCCACCCCCGCTATGCCCAGGGTCAAGGTCACAGACTTGGTGCGTTTCGTAAACCTTAACGCTCGGGTAAATGGCTTATGATCAAATATGCCTCGTTTTCTTTGGCTGCCAGCGGGGGCATTCGTGTGCCGACAGGCCACATTTCTAGTAATTTCTGTTTCCTTGCTCGGATCTGCTTCACATTTCACACACGCATTGCTCCAATGGTCCTCTGCCACCCTGTGACAAATCCACATTCAAATATGCCTTGTTTTCTTTGGCTGCCAGCGGGGGCATTCGTGTGCCGACAGGCCACATTTCTAGTTTATTAATTCGTTCCCACGAAATAACAATTTGTTCCCTCAATTTAACAATTTGTTCCCACAAAATGACAATTTGTTCCCTCAATTTAACAATTTGTTCCCTAGAATTAACAATTTGTTCCCACGATTTAACAATTTATTCCCTAAAATTAACAATTCGTTCCCATGAAATAACAATTTGTTCCCTCAATTTAACAATTTGTTCCCACGATATAACAATTCGTTCCCACAAAATAATACATTTGTTCTCACGGAACTAATTGTTAAATTGAGGAAACAAATTGTTAATTTGTGGGAATGAATTGTTAATTTGTGGGAACGAATTAATAAAAAAAAAGAATTCTATGTCCCCCCCTGCAGGGCTCCGTAGTTTCCACCACTGCCTTTATAACACTAGTTATCAGGTAACAAGCTTTGCATTGGCCGAATACATACTGACTGATAACATAAACATAACATAACATGTCGTATCAACCTGGTTTGGCCCTCACATACGTCTTTGACATTTTGTATGCGACAGTTGAATCTGGTTATATCCCTGATGTGAGTATTACAATTATTCGTAATCCTATTTTAAGGGAAGGGACTGGTGTGGTATGGACCTGGCTCCAGGTCAGGTTATTCTAATTTCTGGGCTGAATATATTTTTTCTCGATGTAAATATTCAGAGCTGCCAACTGTTACGATTTTTCCGTATTTGTTCCGGAAAATACGTTAGAAATACGGAAGTACGGATAACAATTAAAAAGTACGATTTTTAAAAAAAATCAGCGCGGGAATATCTGGAAATAATAATTTCGTTTCACAATTCTGCCAATAAATCCTATTTTTTTATTTACCCGTAATCATACTCGACGAGGCGCTTACCATTTCGATTCTTGTTGTGAATTAATAGTAGTTTCAAGCGCTCAGTGATATTGATTTATTCAACACGTAAATTCATAAAATGTCTGCTCTAAAGCGTGCAGCCAACGAATTTGGGTATTTTTTATCGAAAGAAGTTTGGAGAAACACATCTGTTCATCAATGATTACAACGAGACATGGACCAATTTGGTCCTTAAAAGCGCGGTGATGAATTTGCGTCTTGCAAGCAGTTAATTGTGATTTTTCGGTTGGTCATGCCTGGTGGCCGAAACGAGGGCCAACGGCTAAAAAAAAAAAAAAAATAAAACAGTTAATTTATGCATATAAGTGAGTACTGATTTGTGTTCCGGAAAACATATGTGGTGTTCCGGAAAATAGCCCCCTTTTCTCTCCATGTTCCTCATGTGACCGACATGGGGTTGGCAGCTCTGAATATTCCGTTCTGATTTTGGGATTCCCCCAATGCAGCATGTTAAAACGGGATCAAACCCGTTTGCCCAGCCTTACATGAACATAGCTGTTGATAGGTCATTAAACACCAATAAACAAACAAACGAACAAACAAACAAAATTTACAATATTTTCTTTGAAAGCTGACAAAATTTTCATACCAATTGCGGAATAGACTTTTGTTATGAAAATATCTTGAACTTTCAACGTCATTTACGGAAAATATCACACACAGTTTACACATTACCAGATTTAATGATTACCTATTCAACAGCAAATGGTAAATCAATTCTAGTATGGGAGACGGCATTATAAATCTGGCTAATTATAAGTATGTTATTTTCACATATTACATTTTTAATGAACTAAACGCTGCGGTCGCTAATTCTCCCTCGTATTTAATTTCTTAAAACTCAAATATGTGAACAATAACTTATACTTAACTGTCAGGGAGGGTATTGAATAAGCCCTCGTTTACCGACCAAAACAAATTGCAGGTGAGAGTACGTTCTTCGTGGAGTTGAGTGAAACATCGGCGATCCTCCAACACGCTACCCAGCATTCCCTGGTCCTAGTTGACGAACTTGGTGAGTTTATACTCGCCAACTCGAGGCTCGTGATTTCTAGCTGTGACTGGAGAAATTGGGCTTATGGAATATTCAAACGTCTGTAGTCTATTTCACCTACATTGCAAAGTATACTTTATATCTAACAAAGTATACTTTGAGGGAGAAATTTTCAATTTTAGGATAAATTTATTAATTTTTATTATACTGAATTTATTACATTATCACAGCCAAAATGTAATAAATTCAGTATAATAATTCTACGCACTTTTAATCATCAAATATATGCGGACGTTAGTTCTATATGACATAATGCATTTCGGGAAAAATAAATGATTACTCCCTCATGTCATGGTAAACCAGATTTTTATGCCCCCGCCACCGAATGGTGAGGGGGGCATATAGTGTTACCGGCGTCCGTACGTACGTACGTACGTACGTCCCGAAACCTTAACGCTGGGTAAAATGGCTTATAATCTTTCTTGCTCCGATCTGCTTCACATTTCATACACGCATTGCTCCAATGGTCCTCTACCGCCCTGTGACAAATCCACATTCGTCCCGCCCCCGCTAAGCCCAGGGTCCAAGGTCACAGACTTGGTAGGATTTCGAAACCTTAACGCTGGGTAAATGCTTTATAATTTTGTGTTTTCCCTTGCTCGGATCTGCTTGACATTTCACACACGCATTGCTCCAATGGTCCTCTACCGCCCTGTGACAAATCCACATCGTCCCGCCCCCGCTAAGCCCAGGGTCAAGGTCACAGACTGGTGCGTTCGAAACCTTTAACGCTGGGTAAATGCCTTATAATTTCTGTTTCCCTTGTTCTCGGGTCTTGCTTCACATTGCACACAAGCATTGCTCCAATGGTCCTCTACTGCCCTGTGACAAATCCACATTCGTCCCGCCCCCGCTAAGCTCAGGGTCAAGGTCACAGACTTGGTGCGTTCGAAACCTTAACGCTGGGTAAATGGCTTATAATTTCTGTTTCCTTGCTCGGATCTGCTTCACATTGCACACACGCATTGCTCCAATGGTCCTCTACCGCCCTGTGACAAATCCACATTCGTCCCGCCCCCGCTAAGCTCAGGGTCAAGGTCACAGACTTGGTGCGTTCGAAACCTTAACGCTGGGTAAATGGCTTATAATTTCTGTTTCCTTGCTCGGATCTGCTTCACATTTCACACATGCATTGCTCCAATGGTCCTCTACCGCCCTGTGACAAATCCACATTCGTCCCGCCCCTGCTAAGCCCAGGGTCAAGGTCACAGACTTGGTGCATTCAAAACCTTAACGCTGGGTAAAATGTCTTATAATTTGTGTTTCCTTGCTCGGATCTGCTTCACATTTCACACACGCATTGCTCCAATGGTCTTCTACCGCCCTGTGACAAATCCACATTCGTCCCGCTAAGCACAGGGTCAAGGTCACAGACTTGGTGCGTTTGAAACCTTAACATTCAGTTAAATGGCTTATAATTTGTGTTTCCTTGCTCGGATCTGATTCACATTTCACACACGCATTGCTACAATGGTCCTCTACCGCCCTGTGACAAATCCACATTCGTCCCGCTAAGCACAGGGTCAAGGTCACAGACTTGGTGCATTTGAAACCTTAACATTCAGTTAAATGGCTTATAATTTGTGTTTCCTTGCTCGGATCTGATTCACATTTCACACACGCATTGCTACAATGGTCCTCTACCGCCCTGTGACAAATCCACATTCGTCCCGCTAAGCACAGGGTCAAGGTCACAGACTTGGTGCGTTTGAAACCTTAACATTCAGTTAAATGGCTTATAATTTGTGTTTCCTTGCTCGGATCTGATTCACATTTCACACACGCATTGCTACAATGGTCCTCTACCGCCCTGTGACAAATCCACATTCGTCCCGCCCCCACTAAGCCCAGGGTCAAGGTCACAGACTTGGTGCGTTCAAAACCTTAACGCTCAGGTAAATGGCTTATAATCAAATATGCCTCGTTTTCTTTGGCTGCCAGCGGGGGCATTCGTGTGCCGACAGGCCACATTTCTAGTTTTCTTTCTTTTCTATTCTCTAAGCTTCAATCAAATCACCTTCCTTTGGTATGCCCTTCTGGTGCTAGCTAGCTTACCTTATATGACTGATATACTTAAAAAAAGCTCTTAAACATTACAAAAAAATCAATTTTATTTTTATAAATGTTTTTTTTCGGTCGGTCTGGTAACCTTACTGTTACATTTCCGTCGGAAATATCATGCAATTTGAGCATATATGCATTACTTTCGGTACCTTGATAACCCGTTTCATTCAAACAGTTGTAATTTACACATACATATTCCGGGGCCACAGTACGCGTCGCGTGATGCAGCCGCGCCAATTTCAAAAGTTCAGTGACACAGTTGTGAACTTGTCTGGTGACGTAATAGTGCATTCTGGTAACATCATGTGTGACATGTATTATTGGCTTGGCCCCGGAATGAGCAATGTCTACAGCCATGGTCAAACAACACGCGCTGTACGTTTGAACACGGCAGTGAGCGTTGTCGAACAAGACAGTCGTGTAACAATATAAGTTAGAAGCATTACAGGGGCCCTTTTCAGTAAACTTCTTACGACTAAAATGTTCGTAAGTTCAAATTTAAGATCGTCTGTAAATGTCAATTTATGGATTTACATTTATTGAGCATAGGCTGCATATGCAGCCTATGCTCAATAAATGTAAATCCAATAATTGTTTACAAGAAAATGTTGTTAATGTGAAATTTACAGACTATCATAAGTTTGCACTTACGAACATTTTAGTCGCACGAAGTTTAGTGAAACGGGCCCCAGGTGCTTCATAGACAAGACAATGGAGAACAAATGCAAAACCCGTACGCCCCATTTCTCCAGTCACAGCCAAATTTCATTGAACATTTGTTTGTTACATACTACTGTATGTAATATTGGGATGGTACATTTATCTTGGTGATGATTGCAATATTCATGAAAGTGTTTGTTTTGTTTTTTTAACTTTGTTGGTGTACAGATAGTCACCTCCTTGTATGTCAGGGTCGTTTCTACTAAACTTGCCGAATGGTAATGTTAAAATTGTAAAATCTTCTTAAGTGCATAATTATGATAGTCTGTAAATTTCATATTAATGTTTTCTTGTAAACAATTATTGGATTTACATTTATTTATTGTAAATCCATTAATTGAAATTTCCAGACGATCCTAAATTTGCACTTACGAACATTTTAGTCGTACGAAGTTTAGTGAAACGGGCCCCTGTTCGTCTGTCCATCTGATTGCCGAAGATTTGTGTTAATGTTTTCGGCTACCTACTATCTCTTGATGTATGTCGGATTTGCTTGAAACTTCATATACTTATTTGTCATCATCCATATTTTCATTACAACTGTGTTCATTGGTTTGTCTGCTGTCACAGTTCAGGAGGTGGAATTTTTAAATAAATAATCTTTTGAGAATTACATTTAATGTCGAACAATACTGGCCTTCAAATTTATGCTGGGATGGGTTGTGACCTAGGGGTTGGAACACCTGACTTCCAATCCGAAGGTTTTGGGTTATTAAGAGATACCAGTTAGCCGAAAACATTAACACAAATCTTCGGCAATCTGATGGACAGACGAACTGACATACTTGGGCATCAAAAATACTTTCATAGTATTTCCATCCCACTAGTCTTGTTGGATGAGACTTTAAACTGTGGTCCCATCTCTATATGACCTTAGCTGTTGCTGGGACGTTAAACCCATTCACTTTCAAGTTTATGAACCGGTCAATGCTCCAAATTGTTGTTTATTCTGGCCTTCAGCCTGTATAGATGAACTTTTAAAAGTTTATACACAGATAAATATTCCAAAAAATTTAGTTTATACAATATCTGTATAGCCTTAACCCTTAGACCGCTACACACAACAATTGTCTGTTGCTTTTATATCTTGCCTTATTTCTAAATAAAAACATGGTTTGACAGCACTTCAGAATCATTTCCAGTTGAATGATTCTAATGTGCTGTCAAAGCATGTTGTAAATGATTCTAAAGTGCTGTCAAAGCATGTTGTAAATTATTCTAAAGTGCTGTCAAAGAATTGTTTTTGATGATAAAAATGGAAAATAGAAAATAAACAGCAGACGACAACAAAAATAAGATAGCGGTGTAAGGGTTAAATCAATTGGCTAGCGCTGATATGTAACTACTCAATTCTTCCTACAATGAATGTGGGTGGGTGGATGGGAGCATGTGAAGGGTAAATTTAACGATGAGTTTCATGCTTAATGAAATCCTGATATCCCTGGTTTGGCCCTCACGTCCATTTTTGGCTTCCTTGTTACTTGAGTTAAATCCGGTTTTACCTATAATGTAATAATAATACTTGTACTAATTATATTACTGTTGGGGAGTGGGCTAAGTGACTGGTGTGGTTAGCACCTGGCGCCAGGTCTTGACAAGTTCTAATTGAATATATTTTTTTTCTGTAATACTCTTTACTGTAGTCTGTACGAGTGATTGGCTTGAATTTTCATGTGCACCACGGCGATGGATACAAGCCGTTGGCGGCGTTCTTGTTGACAGGCGGTAAGTGGGTGGCAGCTGGGAGCATACGATGGGTAATTTAACGATCGTGGTTCATCCTTATCGAGATCCCGACTGGAGACTTGGTTGGCCCTTACATATACATCTTTGGCATTTTGTACAAAATGACAGTCGAATCTGGTTATATCACTTATGTGAGTATTACGATTATTCGTAATCCTATTACTTTTAGGGGAACAGGCCAAGTGACTATGGTGGTATGACCTCGCATTCGGTCAGGTTATTCTGATTTCAGAGCGGAATATTTATTTTTTTCAATGTATATATTCCGTTCTGATTTTGGGATTTTCCCCCTAATTCAGCAGGTTGAATACGGGATCGAACCCGCTGGCCCAGCCTTAAATGACCTTAGCTGGTAATAGGCCGTTAAACACCAACAAACAAACAAATAAACACCATTAAAACAAATTAATTCCTCAATGACTGCAGGTCGGGGGACGGCGACGTACGACGGTACAGCAATCGCCTGCTCTGTGGTGCAGGAACTGTCTCGGAATGTCCAGTGTCGCACGCTCTTCTCCACTCACTACCACTCTCTCGTCGAGGAGTTCTCGCATGACCCCAACATCAGGCTGGGACATATGGTATGTACTCTCAGAACGTCCAGTGTCGCACGCTCTTCTCCACTCACTACCACTCTCTCGTCGAAGAGTTCTCGCATGACCCCAACATCAGGCTGGGACATATGGTATGTACTCTCAGAACGTCCAGTGTCGCACGCTCTCTTCTCTTGGCTTCGCGATAACTATTTGGCGGGTCTTGACCGAATTTGGTGTATATATTTATCACGGCAAGATGAAGTTGATGTTTCATCGGTCAAACGTTACTGAATGATGTCATGGAAACAAGTCTTTCAAAGAAAACCACATTCTGATTGCTCATTCTGTAGCCAAAAAGGCAACTTGATAACTAGAATACCATGCTAGTGTCTTTTAATATAAAGTTTAGAAGGCTGGGCTCGGAAACGGAAGGAATTCCTTAACGAGCCTCGTAATTTCTACGCGTTTCCTAGCCTTGCCTGATAAACTTGATATCAAATGACCTATAGCCGATTTCATCAAAATTGCAAAGTATACTTTTCCAGCAAAGTATACTTTGAGGGAGTAATCATTTATTTTTCCTGAAATGCATTTTGTCATATAGAACTAACGACTGCATAATTCCACCTCTCTTTTTATAGCTGCTGATTAAAAGTATGCAGAATTATTATACTGAATTTATTACATTATCACAGCCAAAATGGCTGTGATAATGTAATAAATTCAATATAATAAAAATTAATAAATTTATCCTTAAATTGAAAAGTTCTCCCTCAAAGTATACTTTGCTAGATAAGTATACTTTGCAATGTTGGTGAAATAGGCTACAGGTATTCTCTCTATGTATTGTGTATCTCTGCCGTCGTGTGTGGGTGGCAGGTGGCAACATGTGATGGGCAATTTAACAATCGGGGTTCGTCCTTACTGGAATCCCGACCGTAGACCTGTTTTGGCCCTCATATATGTCTTTTGCATTTTTGTATGTTACATTTGAATCTGATTATACCTCTTTATGAGTATTACGATTATATTATTGGCCCTGCCTTAAATGACCTTTATAGCTGTTGATAGGCCGTTAAACACCAATAAACAAACAAATTCTGCAGGCGTGTATGGTGGAGAACGACGATGATGAAGACCCGACGCAGGAGACGATCACCTTCCTTTACAAGTTCACCCACGGGGCGTGTCCCAAGAGTTACGGCTTCAACGCGGCCCGCCTCGCGAACCTGCCCGAGGACGTGATCAAGGTTGCCGTGCAGAAGGCGAGGGCCTTCGAGGAATCTCAGGACAAAATACGCCTCTTTAAGTGAGTTTTGTTCTTGCTCGCCAATGGGATGGGTTGTGTGGCCAAGAGGTTGGAGCATTGTATTACATCCACAGAGCTCCAGATAAGGAATTAGTAATGAATTGAGTAGTTTCACTCCATCATTTCTGAAGCAATTGGGTATTTCAAAAATTTCATTGGGTAAAAGAAAATCACACTACTGTTTACACATCCACAGACAGCAATTATTGAATAGTTTGCTTCGAAATGAAAACATGTCTTGGCATTTCATCTTGGTATTTCATTAGAATCGTCTCCAAGGAGACAATTCTAATGAAATACCAAGATGTGTACCACAAAAGTGTTATTGCTTTTTGATACTCGCTACTTCTGATTTCAGTTGGGTTCTTCGCAATTTTAATTGGGTATTTAAGCAAATACGCAGCTTATCTGGAGCTCTGCATCAATACCACAGGTTGTGGGTTGAAACCTCGCCTTAGGCAGCAGAGGATCTCCTTAGAAGTGTGACCAGTTTTTCACTGGCAGAAAATTGAAGCGTGCAGACCATGATGATACTGTGCTGATACATAGGCTCATACATAGGCTCATACATAGGCTCATACATAGGCTCATACATAGGCTCATACATAGGCTCATACATAGGCTGATTTGGGTCTACACGTGTCGCGGCCATAACCCTTTCTCGCATTCATATTTAGTCCATGTACAGTCGAGCATCAGTACCTCAAACATCAGTATCTCGATGATATCCCCTATCTCGATGATTCGCTAAAGTCCCGAATTATATCCTTATTTGTTTAATATAAATTTCCTCGGCTATCTCGAACATGCCCTATCTCGTATATGTTCTCTATCTCGACCATTCATTCTGTCCCCTTCGTATAAAAATACGTTAAAAATCATTTCGCTATCTCGATCACATAAACGCTTGGGTAAATCACCTAAGCGCCTGGCTGCCAAGATCAATTTGGTTAACACTAATTTTAAAAACCTATTATCAAACAAAACAAAACACCTACCTCGGGTTGTTTGCTTAATTGTTCCACCTCGATTTGTTTGAGTGTTTGACACGATTCATTAAGCATATCACGCTAGTCATTTAAGCAATTCACTGAGAGTTGTGACGCCACCTGTAATGTTGGGTAGTTTACTACCTTTGGTCATTTATAGTTAATTGGTGATTAAAATTTGTCAGTAAATTAAATAATAATTTTTCATTATTCCTTTATTGTTTACTCGTGATGTGATGGGTAACATGATTTGATGTTTGTTTGCGAAATTATTTGACCATGTCATTTCATCGCTATCTTCAACCTAGTCCTATCTCGACTAAAATACAATCTCCCTTCGACTTCGAGATACTTCATATTTCAATTTTAGTACTTTTCCATCAATAACAAAACGTCACCCTTCCCAAATGTTTTGATTTGATGAAATTCAGTCAAATATTCATTTTATTGCGAAAAACTATTTTCCTATGGGAATTTAACATGGGGGCTAAAAATAGATTTGTTTAAATAATTTTTTATTTGTGAACCGATTTTCAAAATCTAACTTTTGTTTTCTTAGTTACATCATTTAAAAGCTAGCCAGGTTTCGGAGTCAATTTCCAAAATGTTTTTTTTTTTTTTTATTCCACCCCCAGCGCTTCATGTTAAATTCCCATAGAAAAATATTTTTTCGCTATAAAATCAATATTTGATGGAATTTAAAAAAAGTCAGCCTCCCTAAAAAAAAATTTAGGGAGGCTGACTTTTGTTATTGATGAAAAAGTAGTCTTTAGTATATTTTTTAGATTTAATATGTTTAATAACCAAACGTACGTCGGCAGAAAAACGTGGAACAGTCAGTAGTTTCTTATATTCTTCTTGCTCATAATGTTGTGTTCTTTTGTGATTTCAGGGGTGTATGGAAGGACTCGACTCCGTCAAACATTGCCAGTTTACAGCCGAGTATACCAGTATCATAGCCAACATCGTCGTCGACATGCCCGACGATCATATTACTGGTGGAAAACCAGAGGATTTTGTTGGTGTTGGCCTGGTTAATCTTAGCCAGACAAAAACATGTATAGCTTGTACATCACCGACGTGAATTCTTCCATGCACATTGACTGATGATTTTAGTGTAGTAAAACTTGACTTCTTGATATGTCAAACTTTGCCAATTTACAACAGAGTTAACCAGAGTCCATCATTGCTATTCCACAACGTGTATAGCATGTACATGATCGACGTGAATTCTTGGATACACACGGACGTTGAAAAACGTGACTGTCATTTGTCAAACATTGCCAGTTTACCCCATGGTATAGCAGTGTTATTGTGACGAGAAATCTCAACTGTATGATGAATTATGGTGTTAGTTAGGGTGTGATCAAGTGTCATCAGAAAAGTGTGACGTAATGTTTAGCATCATTTCGTAGTAGACTTTTCTTTACAAACTTTTAAATGACACAATGGACTTTCTGAAGCATGGTGTGGCAAATTCATGTACAGCAATGTTTGTTGAAATAGTGTTTATTATCACATGGTGTTCAGGGATTCCGCTGGGGAAAATAAAAAAATCGCCACTTCAAAAAAAAAAAAAATCAAGGCTTTCAAAAATTACAATTTTCGAAAAAAAATCAAAAAAAAATAATTCATTTTCTTTTTCTTTTTTCGAAAATTGTATTTTTTTTATCGCCAATTGTTTATTTTTATCGCCAATTGCGAAAGTGGCGATCGCCAGTGGAATCCCTGGGTGTTGGAATAGTTGTGGGTAAATAAATCTGAAATATTCTCCACCGGAGGTAATAAATGTTTTAATTCTTGCAACTGATGTCGGAGAACATATTTGTGTAAACCATTAAACTATAATGGATTAGATTTTCTGTGTCTTTCCTCTTAACCTAGACTTGTATGCCCCCTATGCGATAGCAAGGGGGGCAATTGTGTTGCTCTTGAGGTTCCGGACGGACGATTCGTCCGTGTACATTTATGTCGAAAAGTTTGTACGAGTTTCTCAAACATGTAATATCTTCAATATTACGTTAAGAATTGCTTCAATACTTGGACACTTGAATCACCTGAACATATGTCACACACTCGAGCGACCATTGACACGACCTTGACCTTTGTCACCTTCGAAATGTCATTGAAACACTTAGCTATTTTGTTACGTCGAAAAGTTTGTAACAGTTTCTCCAACATGTAATACATGTATTTTTAATATTGCGTGAATGATTGCTTCAATACTTGGACACTTGAACTACCTGAACATTTGTCACACACTCGCGCCACCATCTACACAACCTTGACCTTTGTCACCTTCGTAATGTCGCTGAAACACTTAGCCATTTTTGTCGCATCAGCGTTAGCAGAAACTTTTTGACATTGTTGATCCGGAAAAAGCGGCGACTATAGTCGCCGCTTTTTCCGGATCAACAATGTCAAAAAGTTTGTACAAGTTTCTTGTCATCATGATATAACTGTAATATTTCTTTACGATTTACTTCAATATTTGGACACTTGATACATGTGAGCATATTGAACACACTCGTGCCATTAACATGACATTGAGCTTTTTATGCACCCTATGCGATAGCAGGGCGGGCATATTGCGTTGCTCTTGAGGTTCCGTACGTACGTCCGTCCATGTACATTTACGTCAAAAAGTTTGTAACCGTTTCTCCATCATGTAATGTCTTCAATATTACTTGAAGGATTGCTTTAATATTTGGACACTTCAATCACCTGAACATGTGTGACGCGATCACCACCAATGATGTGAACTTGACCTTCAAAATGGTGCTGAAACACGCGACCAGTTTCTTACGTCAAAAAGTTTGTAAGACTTTCTCAAATGACTTTGAAATTTGTGTATGATTAAAGTGTTCTTTTTTTTATGCACAATCTCTGGTTAGACTCCAGTATGCCATGGGGATGGGGGCATATCCGTGTTTTCCAAGAGTGTAGGACAAAATCCCCCCCCCACCCCCCCCCCCCCCCCCGTCGATAAAATCACAGGTAGGACATAATCCCCCCCCCCCCATCAAAATTCAAGGTAGGACAAAATCCCCCCCCCCCCCCCCCCACCCAATGAAAATGTAGCCCCCCATCACATTCAGTACTTTTATTTGCACAATAAACATCCAGCATCAAGCACATTTAATGAAGTATTTTCAGTGGCACAATCAAACAAGCACATTTAATAAAGTATTTTCAGTGGCACAATCAAACAAACACATTTAATAAAGTATTTTCAGTGGCACAATAAACGTCAAACAAGAATATGTATGTATCGTTTGTACATTTGTATACTGATGTCGGTCCCAAACCATATTGTTTTAGTGAAGAATCGATTACCATTTCAAAGAATTATTCGCCAAAACGATACTATAGTCTGTTTCACGAAATATGCCCAAATTTTACGGCTATATAGACAATTTAAAAACAATATTATTTTCGATAATATTAAATTAAAGGAATATTTAAGAATGAGCTTTCTTTTTATTTCGTGAAATTCGGTCAAATATTGATTTTATTACGAAAAATTGATTTGTCTATGGGAATTTAACATGGGGGGGAAAAAGTGGTAAGGAAGTGTGAGAGGAGTCAAAAAACGAAAACATTTGGAAATTGACTCAGAAACCTAGCTAGATAGTTTGGATATGATCTAACTAAGAAAACAAAAGTTAAATTTTAAAAATCGGTCCAGTATTTCTAAAATTCAAAAAAAATTCTCCATGTTTCGCAATAAAATCAATATTTGACCAAATTTCACGAAATAAAAAGAATGCTCATTCTTCAATTTTCCTTTAATTTAATACTATCGAAACAATATTGTTTTTGAATTGTTTATATGGCCGCAAAATTTGGGCAGCTTTCGCGAAACAGACTATAGGTAAATCCTGTAACAATCTTTAATTTCTGTTTGTTTTAATAAAACGTAATCCTTAATCAACTACTTGAAAGAAATCAGGCAATTCAATTACCCTGATTAAAGAGGATTAGAGGGTGAAATTAATTTGAAAACCAATTAATGCAATGATTCTTTCAAATCATATTGATGGGGGGGGGGGGGGGGTGGGGGGGATTATGTCCTACCTGTGATTTTGGGGGGGGGATTATGTCCTACCTGTGATTTTGGGGGGGGGGGATTATGTCCTACTGTGATGGGGGGGGGGGGGTGGGGGGGGGGGGATTATGTCCTACCTGTGATTTTGGGGGGGGGGGGATTATGTCCTACCTATGATTTTGGGGTTGGGGGGGATTTTGTCCTACCTGCTTTTTAGAAGGGGGGGGGTCGGATTTTGTCCTGTGTCAAAGATCATGGGGGGGGGATTATGTCTGGAGGGTGGGGGGGGGGGGATTTTGTCTGTATCCCGTTTTCCAAACATAATGTCTAGTTTACATTCACATTTTTGCGGAAAGACATCATCATATAACTTTAATATTACTTGATGGATTGCTTCAATATTTGGACACTTGATACATGTCAGCATTCGGAACACACTCATGCCGCCATTAACATGACCTTTACCCTTTTGACCTTCACATTGTTGCAGAAATACTTGGCCATTTTTACGTCAAAAGGTTTGTACCCGTTTCTTCATCATCATATACCTAATATTACTTGATATATGTGAGCATTTGGAACACACTTATGCCCCCATTAAATAACTGACCTTTTTGACCTTCATATGGTAGTGGAAACACTTAGCCATTTTGTTTACGTCCATAAAGTTTGTACACGTTTCTTCATCATCATATAACTTTACTATTACATTATAGATTACTTCAATATTTAGTAACTTGATGCATTTAAGCATTTGGAACACACACATACTGCCATTAACTTGAACACACACACTGCCATTAACTTGACCTTGACCTTTTTCGTTCCCATGATGAAATGCTTCAGCAGGAGCGACACCGCTTCCTTGGCGGAATTCTTGTTTCTTGTATATTCTTGTGAAAAGATTCGGAGTGTTTACACTCGACCCATTCTAGAGATAACCTCATCTCAGTACTTTGATATTATGTAGTAACCGCTGGAAACTGCCTTTGTTCTAATTTGAGACTACAGCCCGTTGACTTACAGCCAGCTGCAAAACTGCTTTCGTAGTAGAAATACCCAACAGATTGAACAATCCAATGACAATCGCCCTGTCGAATTGCGAACCGATTTGTCGTTCCGGAGATCTGTGACCTGTGAAAATAATCCTTAAATTTCATTGTCTAATTTCAGTAAATGTCGCGTTCTTCATTCCAATTATCACTAGTAATTATTTGTTTGTTTGTTGTTGGTGTTTAACGGCCTATCAACAGCTAAGGTTATTTAAGGCCAGGCCAACAGGTTCGATCCCGTATTCAACCTGCTGAATTGGGGGGAAATCCCAAAATATGAACGGAATATTTACATCGAAAAAAAAATAATTCAGACCTAAAATTAGAATAACCTGACCATGGTGCCAGGTCCATACTACACGAAAGCCACTTGGCCCCTCCCCCTAAAAGTAATAGGATTACGAATAATCATATTACTCATATAAGGGGTTTTACCAGATTCAACTCGCACATACAAGAAAGCCAAAGACGTACATGATGGCCAAACCAGCTCTCTGGTAGTGATTCCGGTAAGAATTAATCCTGATCATTAATTATTATCCCCTCGGCGATAGGCAAGAGGGGATATAGCGTTAGTCCATGTATGTGCGTGCGTTCGTGTGTACGTATGTATAACTCGTGAACCGCTTCACCGATTTTTAGCTCGACTATTCAAAGAATAGTTGGAGATTATGTTGTCACCACGGCGTCGGCGTCGCCGTCACGCCTTCCAAGTTGTTAAGGTTTTTAGTCAAGCTTGTATATGGAATACTACTGGCCCTACACCCACCATACTTGGACAACTTCATCTCCTAGTGATGTACATCAATAACCCCTGATCTATATTTGACCTTGACCTACATTTCCTCTTGAATTACTTAGTTAATTCCCCTTGGTTAAGGTTTTTACTCAACCTTGGTTAAGGTGTTTAGTCAAGTTTGTACATGGAATACTATTGTGCATACAGACACCATACTTGGACAACCTTTTCTCATAGCGATGTACATCAATAACCCCTGATCTATATTTGACCTTGACCTACATTTCCTCTTGAATTACTTAGTTAATTCCCCTTGGTTAAGGTTTTTAGTCAAGCTTGTATATGGAATAGTACTGGCCCTACACCCACCATACTTGGACAACTTCATCTCCTAGTGATGTACATCAATAACCCCTGATCTATATTTGACTTTGACCTACGTTTCCTCTTGAATTCCTTAGTTAATTCCCCTTGGTTAAGGCTTTTAGTCAACCGTGGTTAAGGTTTTTAGTCAAGCTTGTACATTGAATACTATTGTGCATACAGACACCATACTTGGACAACATTTTCTCATAGGGATGTACATCAATAACCCCTGATCTATATTTGACCTTGACCTACATTTCCTCTTGAATTACTTACTTAATTCCCCTTGGTTAAGGTTTTTAGTCAAGCTTGTATATGGAATACTACTGGCCCTACACCCACCATACTTGGACAACTTCATCTCCTAGTGATGTACATCAATAACCCCTGATCTATATTTGACGTTGACCTACATTTCCTCTTGAATTACTTAGTTAATTCCCCTTGGTTAAGGTTTTTACTCAACCTTGGTTAAGGTGTTTAGTCAAGTTTGTACATGGAATACTATTGTGCATACAGACACCATACTTGGACAACCTTTTCTCATAGCGATGTACATCAATAACCCCTGATCTATATTTGACCTTGACCTACATTTCCTCTTGAATTACTTAGTTAATTCCCCTTGGTTAAGGTTTTTAGTCAAGCTTGTATATGGAATAGTACTGGCCCTACACCCACCATACTTGGACAACTTCATCTCCTAGTGATGTACATCAATAACCCCTGATCTATATTTGACTTTGACCTACGTTTCCTCTTGAATTCCTTAGTTAATTCCCCTTGGTTAAGGCTTTTAGTCAACCTTGGTTAAGGTTTTTAGCCAAGCTTGTACATGGAATACTATTGTGCATACAGACACCATACTTGGACAACCTTTTCTCATAGTGATGTACATCAATAACCCATGATCTATATTTGACCTTGACCTACATTTCCTCTTGAATTACTTACTTAATTCTCTTTGGTTAAGGTTTTTAGTCAAGCTTGTAGATGGAATACTCCTGGCCCTACACCAACCATACTTGGACTTCTTCATCTCCTAGTGATGTACATCAACAACCCCTGACCTATATTTCACCTTGACCTAAATTTAACCTTGAATTACTTAGTTAATTCCCCTTGGTTAAGGTTTTTAGTCAAGCTTGTAGATGGAATGCTATTGTGCTTACAGACACCATACTTGGATAACTTTTTCTCATAGGGATGTACATCAATAACCCCTGACCTATATTTTACCTTCACGTACATTTAACCTTGAATTACTTGGTTAATGTTTATAGTCAAACTTGTATATGGAATACTCCTGGGCCTACATCAACCATACTTGGACAACTTCATCTCCTAGTGATGTACATCAATAATCCCTGACCTATATTTGACCTTGACCTACTTTTATCATTGGATTATTTAGTTATTTCCCCTTGGTTAAGGTTTTTAGTCAAGCTTGTATATGGAATACTCCTGGGCCTACAGCAACCATACTTGGAAAACTTCATCTCCTAGTGATGTACATCAATAACCCCTGACCTATATCTGACATTGACCTACATTTAACCTTGAATTACTTACTTAATTTCCCTTGGTTAAGGTTTTTAGTCAACCTTGGTTAAGGTTTTTATGCAGGCCGCAGCCACCTTGTTTGTCAAGCTATGTGTACATCGACAACCCTCGTAGTCGAGCTATGCTGTTCTCCTACAGCTCTTGTTGATAATATTTGGCTACAATGTGTGTCATGAGACGCTGCTTTGTTTTGCATAAGACCGACGTCCGACCACCTAAGATCAAGGTCACTGAGGAGGTATGTTCACCTTGTTTGTAAGGCAAATATTTTAGTTTTATTTTTTCAATAACTCGTGAACGGCTTCACCGATTTTGATAATATTTGGCCACAATGTGTGTCTAGGGATACTGCTTTGTTTGCATACGACTCACGTCTGACCGCCCAAGATCAAGGTCACTCTGAGGACTTGTGTTTACTTGATTTGTGTCGAGCCCGCTTGCGGAAAACGAGACATAGTGATCACAATGACGTCCGGGTGTCCGTCCGTCCGTCTGTCCGTACAAACGAGAGCTACATTGTGAGGTTAACCACACAGTGATGTTAAGAGATGCTGATTCCGTTTTTAACCCCGTTATGAATTGCTCTTGTCGGGTTATTTACTCGTATGTGGTTGTTGTTTATGTCTGATTGATCTTTACGGGGTCTGATTTAGGAACCCCACAATGTAGCTCTATTATGTACGTCCGAAATCTGCATTAAAGTTTTTAAATACCTTATATCTCTGCAGTCCTAAGTCACATTGACTTGAAACTTCATATGCTTATTAGGCATGATCCATATATTCATGATGTATCCCACTCATGCGGCCCCTGTGCACAAGGTCAAAGTCAAATGACTTAGAAGTTTGCGTTCCGAAATCTGCGTTAAAGTTCTTAAATACCTTATATCTCTGCAGTCCTAAGTCACATTTACTTGAAACTTCATATACTTATTAGTCATCATCCATATATTCATGCTGTATCCCACTCATGCGGCCCCTGTGCCCAAGGTCAAGGTGAAATGACTTATAAGTTTGCGTTCCGAAATCTGCGTTAAAGTTTTTAAATACCTTATATCTCTGCAGTCCTATGTCAGGTCAAATGACTGACAAGTTTGCGTTAAAGTTTCTGTCAAATTTGCGTTAACGTTTTCACATACCTACTATCTCTGTAACCGTAAATCAGATTTGCTTGAAACTTTGTATGCTTAGTGGGCATCAACATTCAAATAAATACACTCTGACATCATCAAATGCCTCGGCGGGCTCGACATGCGGGCCGCGGCCATCCTCGTATTGTTTTTAGCCAGGTTATTTTGGGGGGAAAATCCAGGCTATTGGATTGGCGATAGCCGGGTGGGCTGGCGGCGGGCCGCGTCTACAATCAATGTTAAGTTTTCGTGTTTGAGTCCATTTCTTTGTTACTGTACCACCTAGGACCACCAAACTTTCACAGCTTCATAATCAAGGGGTGCCCACCACATATCACTATCCAATATGTTACCTTTTTTTGAACTTGGCCCATTTTTTCCGCGCAGTCGACTTAGCCATTTTCAATGTTAACTTTTCGCGTTTACAATGTTAAGTTTTCGTGTTTAAGTCAATTTCTTTGGTACTGTACCACCTAGGACCACCAAACTTTCACAGCTTGATAACCAAGGGGTGCCCACCACATATACAACTATCCAACATGTGGCCATTTTTTTTACCTACACCTATTATTTCTACGTAATTGACTTAGCCATTTTCAACGTTAACTTTTTAACGTACGTCTGGTTAAAGTTTTTTGGTTAAAAGTTTTTAGTTATACTATATGTCTGCAACTGCTTCGCCCATTACCTTGAAACTTCACATGGGTGTATCTCCTATTTTCTTTACCCCCTTTTATCACATCCATATTTTCATTCTACCCCCACCCACCCCCCCCCCCCCCCCCCCCCCCCCCAACCGTGCGGCGCCTGTGCCCAATGTCAAGGTCAAATTACTTTGAATTTTTTTAGTTAAAGTTTTTGTTTTTTCGTGTACTATATCTCTGCAACTGCTTCACCCATTACCTTGATACTTCACATGGGTGTTTATCATCATTGTCGCGCCCGCTTGCGGAAAGCGCGATATCGTCGGCATTTTGGCATACGTCGGTCCGTCCGTCCGTCCGTCCGTCCGTGTGTTCGGTTAAAGTTTTTTGGTTAAAGTTTGTCCATCTACTATATCTATTTGTTTAGTGTCCATGCTTCGCCCCAAGGCGCGACATGCAGGCCACGGCCATCTAGTCTACAAAAAGTGGGTATAATTATGTTATCCAAGTGTCCATGCTTGGAAAAAACCTGGCCTTCGTGGCTTTGCCTCGTTTCTTGTTATTAGTATTATTAAGGCTGCCAGCGAGGGGATTAGCTTCGTTTAACGATGCCAGTTCTTGTTAAATGTAAATGCTCATTTGTTACGATGAATATTACATATAGCAGCTTCAGTGATTATGTTTTGCAAAACAATCTGCCGACTTTGGGAGAATTTGGATATGTAAGAATGCACCGCATTGTGAAGTCGTTTTGTCTTGATTTGGACGGAGGTCGTCCTATGGTAAAAAATATGTTATTCAAAACAAGGTGAAGCCCAAAATTAGCTTTTGGCTGCCGGACTACTAATTAGTTGGCTTGTCAACAAAGTCACACAAAGAATACTGGGTTTTACGCTTAGGTTCATAAATACCTAAGTTCCTAAGTTGCAAAATTGGGTCGCAACACATTCTGTTATAGGGTACAAACATGTACGAGTCTTGGTAATATATTGCTCCAGGAGGTCGGATCCACGCGTTCCAGTGGCGCCGTTTGTTAGTCTGATAGACCAGGCACGGGTGCCGACCCTGGACTCTTGAGTTTTAGGCTAAGTTCGAAGAAATCCACTATACGATCGAGTACGTGCCAATAGAATATGATTAAAAAACTACGGTGTTCGTCTTAGAGCGGTTCCAGACCAGGTGAGACTCAGGTGGTGATCACAAGAACGTAACAGTACGAACATAGAAGAGAAAAACAATAAATAAACTTTTTTAAAACATGTGCGTCAAAACACTAAAACAAGTGCAACGGTGAAAAATTTACAAATGCCCAATGGATCAATGACGACACATGCCGAAGAGAGAACGCAACCAGTTAACACTACTCTGAATGTTACAGAAGCAGATGCTATTAAAATTGTAAAATAATTGTAAAATAGAGTCCAGTTAACACTTACAATTTTAATAGCATCTGCTTCTGTAACATTCAGAGTAGTGTTAACAAAATAAAACAATTATATGTAAAAAAGAAACTATCGCAATGCATCATGATAAACGCATGACATGCATACAACGATGGTCGAGGAGCCTGCAACGCGGCGCAAGCATGCACTCCACGACCAGTGGTGTATGTTCCCAAAAGGAAAGCTTGCAACGTATTTTAAATGCATATAAAATTAAACAAATACGATGCAACAAACGTCCGAAAACTATTTCACAATGAACTACCAAGAAAATGAATGAAAACAGAATGAAAACAAGAAATGTCGTCTGTGGCCCCGGTGGCAGATTTAATTAACCAAAGTGATAAGTATGCATGCACAATCACATTTATGAAGGTCAATGCCATATTAAGGGCAATGTTGATGTGTGGCATTTGTCCACATGTATGATGTATTTAAATATTAAAGTAATCCATCAAGGGAGAAGCTCCGGCGAAGTTATTAATGTTTGAAAAAGTTCAAAGTTGTCAAGGTCTAAAGGTCATGGTCATATTAAGGGCAGCATGGATGTGTGGCATTTTTCCACAAGTATGCTGTGTTGAGATATGTAAGTAATCCTTCAAGGAATATAGAAGTTATGACGGATTTGAGAAACTCCGGCAAACTTCTTAATGTTGGAAAAAGTTCAAAGTTGTCAAGGTCAAAAGGTCAAGGTCATATTAAGGGCAGCATGGATGTGTGGCATTTGTCCACATGTATACTGTGTTGAAATATTTCAGCACTCCTTCAAGGGGTATAGAAGTTATAACAGAATTTTGAAACTCCGGTGAACTGTTTAATGTGAGAAAAAGTTGTCATGGTCAAAAGGTCAAGGTCATATTAAGGGCAGCATGGATGTGTGTCGTATGTCCACAGGTACTGTGTTGAAATAGTTAAGTAATCCTTCAAGGGATATAGAAGTTATAACATAATTTCGAAATTCCTACGAACTACTTAATGTGCCGGACACACGGACGGGCGGACAGACACACCGACACACGATCCAAACATTATATGCCTCCGGCTCTACCGAGACCTGGGGCATAAAAACACAAGTCACGATGCAGTAAGTAAGTACACATGATAATTTCGAAATGTATATATATATGTACGGGGTTTTATTATTTCCCAGCTGGTTGCACCGCATTTCGTTTATATCTGCAAAAAAACAGTAGACCATATTTGTTTTGAACCCTCAGCGATCTTCACAAAAGGCAGTGAAATTGGTTGGGAAATATGAAAAACGCGGAAATTAACCGAATAGGATTGGAACAGTTCTGCATAACCCCTAAATGAGCCGCCACAAGCAGACGACACCAAAACGGTGCTGCATCGATGCACACACTATATCCGATAGTGTCTACTAATTTGCAATAATCCTTAGATATGAATCGGCAAATATGTCGACCTATAGCTACGGTCCATCCATTTATCAATGGAAAAAAATGTAAGGTATATTTTCGAATTTGTAGTTACGGATTTTTCGAATATACATATGATGTTTATTCAGATAAAGATTAACGCTTTAAGCCATATGGCCCCTGAAGCAATACACATGTAACAACATACAATTATGGGTGACAAAGACAACAGCCGGTGCATAAACCGTAACGTTAAGAATGCAGCTACTATGTATTGTATTTGATGCAGCTATGCCACCGTCGACCATTGGCCATATCACATGGAGAATATCCTGCGGTGGAATAGCATGCCCAATAAGCACATACAAAATGTCTTGGTTAATCTATAAACATACATTAAGTTATGGCGTTGCAACATTAGTCTATAGGGTAGTGCATTACACATGTACTACAAAACTGAACACGTAAGATATCATGCAATAATGTCAAGTTAATATTTGCAAATATATATGCATGCTGTATTTCTTTATATATGTATTGGGAGAAGGTGACCTCATTGATGTATATATAAATGTTCATTTCTGATTTGAAACGCTTGGCATATGTATTGGCCCAACTCTCTTACAGTTTGTGAATGTTCCGATTTAATCAACTCTATGAATTTAACCATACTTGGCCTGTTCCAATAATACCGGTTTATATATGTTTTCCTGAGATCCATATACATTGTGCATTTTAAATTAAAATGGTATTCGTCTTCCAAATGTCCACACAATGTACATTTCAGGTTTTCAATTGGAGTTCTGTTCCATCTGCCTGATTCTACTTCTAGGCGATGGGACGAAACTTTTAGTCTAGCAAATGCGTACCTAAATTTCGTGAGTGTGTTGTCCTTTAAGTAATATTGCATTTTGAAGTCGCATACATTTCTATAATATAATGCTCTGCTAGATCCGTTAATTCTGGCTTGCCAATCCTGCATAAAGTTATCGGACAATTTTTGTTTGAAAACTATCAGAAACTCTTCAATATTTCCAACCCCTTGATTAAACCAAACATCAAGAAATCCGTGGGTCGATAACACTTTTTTGACTAGTGACGCCCAGTTTGTTTTACTTGGTGTGCTTTGCATGTCTGCTAACATCATGTTGTATATATGTTTCATGTATTTGTGATCATCTGACGCAGATATTTTGAACCAGAATTTAATTATATTTAGATAGCGTCGATGAACAAGTGAGGTACGACCAAGTTCTCCATAGATAAAATCATTTTGCGTATTTCTCTTAACACCTAGTAGACTTTTGCAAAACTGCAAATTAACTTTTTCTATTTGATTTCCCTGCACAAATCCCCATATTTCAGCACCGTAGTTGAGAATCGGTTGTACTAGTTTATCAAATAATTGTAATCTATGTATGGGTGTTATGTCTGTAAATTTATACAGGTATTTGTTAAGCTTGAAAATAGCTTTTTGTGCTTGACCCGATAATAAAGATTGTGTTTCCATGAAAGAACCACCCGTTGTAAAGACTATGCCTAGATACGTGAATTTACTTACTATTTCGATAATATAATTGCCATAATAGAATTCTATGTTTCTTGGCAATTAATCTACCTCCTTTTCGAAATACAAGTATTTTTGTTTTTCCCGTATTGACAGTTAATTTCCATTTCTCACAATATTCTGAAAGTAGTTTAAGTCCTGTTTGCATCCCGTGTTCCGATTCTGAGAAAATATAGTAAAATAAATAATTTTATCAATCCGATATCAATTCCTTCAATACCCTTAGTTTCGAATTCAGCCTCAAGGTCATTTACAAACATGCTAAACATGAATGGAGATAGGCAGTCACCCTGACGTACGCCTAATAAGCAAGAAAATTCACCGCTTAGCATGGTGCTGTGCTTTACGCGCCATGTCACATTAGTTTACATGGATTTAATTATATTTAACATTTTCCCTCGCACTCCCAGTTTTATTAATTTTAACCATAGATTATCACGCACCACATAATCAAAAGCCTTTGAAAAATCCACAAAAGCACAATATAATTTCTTACCCTTATTTAACATATGTGTAATGAGGCCATGCAAAATAAATATGTTATCCCGTGTACCCATTCCCTTCATGAACCCTGCTTGTGCTTCCACATACACATGATATTTTTCAGTCCAGGTAGATAGTCTATTATTTAAAACGCGTGAGAATAATTTCCCAAGTGTGCTCAATAGGGTAATACCTCTGTAAGTATCCACCTCGTTTATATTCCCCTTTGTATGTAGTGGTATAATATAACCTTCCGACCATGTATCGGGATAATATCCTATATTAAACGTTTTATCAAACAATTGTGTAAGTATTGGTAACAACGACTGGTGCCCATGTATAAAGAATTAATTCAGTAACATGTCTGGTCCACCACACCGACCAGCTTTCAATTGCTTGATAGCTATACTGACTTCATCGCAAGTAATGGGAGAATCAAGTTCAGAAAACATTACATGCAATTCATTATTTAAATATCGTTCGTTGAAATGTATAACATCTTCATCTGGTGAAAAAAATGGATCACTTGGGTTATTGACAGCTTTAAAGTAAGCAGCAAAATTATCCAGAGAAATATTCGATGTCTGTATACCCGAGGTTTCTTTTAGCATGTTCCAATATATTTTTGCGTTTTTGGAGCGAGCCTGTTCTAATTTAATAGTTTTCTGCAAGTCATGTTGATATTTGCATTTTCTAATTAGTGATTTATATTCTGACCTAGCTGTAACCATTTCCTGTCTATTAGTATCCGATGGAGCATGCCTATAATTATTTAGTTTTCTATAAAACGTATGTTTCTTATCTTCACATTCTGTAGTGAACCACTGATTGTCTGTATGATTTGTCATCGATGGTGGATCTGATTTAGCCTTAACATTACGTTTAATATCAGAGCAAATATCTTCAAAAATACTTCCGAAACTTAGAAGACAACTATTAATATCCTCATTGTCATGACATTGCTGTATAATATTCGACAGTTCCTGAAATTTGTTACATATATCTTCCGAACCCAACCTTGCCTGATATACACCTACGTGTTCGGTACTCCATATATACTTAGATTGAATAGGTAAGCAGTTATCGTTACCTATATCTTGTTCACGTGTCATTATGTTTTCAAATCTCAAAGAGAACTGTATTGCGCAATGATCGGATAAAATATTTGGTTCACATACGTCGAAAGCAGTAATATTGCTAAACATATCAGGAGACGTGATGATATAGTCTATAACACTCTTGCCATTGCTTGCCACATACGTGTACTCACCGACATTTGCATCATTGCCAATTCGTCCATTTAAAATACGTAGTCCAGTCTGTTTTCATAAGTTAAGCAATGAAATACCGTTATCATTCGGACGCACTTTGTCTTTTGAAGAACGTGGCAATGGCATATCAATAATATAGTCATCGGGTAGTACATTTATGTGGTCTGCAGTATCAAATAATACAAAATCAGAGTCATCTGATGTACGTGCATTAAAATCGCCACAAAGCATAAAATTACACATGCCATTGGTATTGCTATCAATTTCTGCCATACAATTCAAGATACGATCAAAAATATTGGTTTGCAACATAGTACTTCTACTGGTGCCTGCAGGTAATACATAGCATAAACATAAATATAGGTCATGTTGTAGATTTAACAAGTTTTCGTTAATTTTAAGCCAGATAATATCATCCTCATCTTTTTTTAACAGTATATCTGGCGTAATGTACGAGTTTCGAACATAAATAATAATGCCTCCCGAGTCACGCTTAATTAGAACCAACTTTCTTTTCACGCCGATGCACATGAAAATGTGTAAATCCAGTAACATTTAAATCAACCATGTCATTTGCCCATTTTTTCGTCAACATTACTATATGTGAATGAACAAAAATGTCATTGAGTTCCTCCGACACAAGTTTATTTACACGTTTAGTCACAAGACCTTACACATTTAATAACGTGAATGTAAATGGCGCCTTCTCTCGACTGCCCTATGTAGCTGACTGACTACATATGGGGTTATATAATTACCATACCCCGGCCCCCACTCTCGACATTGGACCCCGTTCACTGCGTGCCTCCCAAGGAGGACCAATTATCTTTAAGTCTCTATGTCTTTGAATTAAATAAGCGTACCATTGAGAGGTGCTAAATTAATGTAGGGGAAACGAGAGAAAAAGCTTAATCAACCGACAGTTAAAACCAGTGTATATTATGATTTAGTCTTGTCGTAACGTGCTATTTCATCATGTTCATCTATCTATCTATCTTCCAATAATCTCAAACCCGTGTTGGGGATTTAGAGATGTAGATTTTACTTTATTTCATATAAACATGTACATACAATTTCAAATACAATCGAGGTTACCGGTAACTAGCCGGTACCCATTTACAGCTGGGTGGACTGAAGCAGTGTGGATAAAATGTATTGCTCAAGGACATAACGCACGCCTCCAGTGAGGCTCGAACCCACGACCGTTAGATCAGCAGTCCGACGCGCCCATTGACGAATTGCATGGCTACTGCGGTCCACTTATTAAATTATTATTCATTACACAGTTTACATAACATCGAACGGTGAACCGTGAGATCAACTACGCACGTGTGTGCATGCACCATACAGTAATGTAGTCGATGTCTACACTGGTAGCAATGCCAATGGTATAATTTGACCTATTTTTGTCGCATACTAATTATCATATAATTGTATATGGGTATGACTAAAATAAGAAAAGGGCCCTTTTCTAAGAAAAGGACAGAAAAGGACTTCGTGCCTAAGAAAAGGGCCTATAAAAACCACATTAACGGTTCAAATGAGTGTAAAACAATGTTTATATATGTATAACGATATTTTATTGATGTACCCATAAAATAAAACCCATATCTTGAAGAATAAAGATGTTGTGCCATTTGAAGTAATGTAAAATGGCGGACAGAAAAGGACTTCGTGTCTAAGAAAAGGGCCTATAAATACCACATTAACTTCGAAGTTCATTTACTTGTTGCAGAACAATAGGTTACGATACTCGCTCACTGCAAGGCGAGTTCAATCTCCAAAAGACAAGATGCTACCGTAACACTCACAAAACAAACACAAGGCGGTGTAAAAATCTGATATTGCAGTAACAAATGTCTGCAAAAATTCTAGAGCGGGTTCGGGCCTGACCGGCCGTCGGCACTGACCGGCCCCCCATCAGTAAACACGTTTAAACGTAAGTTGATATCTTATATTGCGCATGTGTTGAAAGTTCATTTCCCAGTGAGTTTTAAATTTGCGACAAACAGTGCAGAGAGTATTGCCAATGCGAATTCAATCGTTTTCCATAGAACAACATCTGTTGCGACAAACAGTGCAGAGAATATTGCCAATACTAATTAAATCGTTTTCCATAGTACAACATATGTAAACCAAGACGTGCATACATATGGTGCAATATTATCTGAGTGTGTCTACATATTGGAATACCGATATTGTAAGTTAAGGCTTGTCACATTCCAATGAATGTTAGCGTGACATAGACAGCAATCATACAGGTGACTGAGTAGAGCCGACATGAAACATATCTATATATACTGTCTGTTCCACGTTTTGCTGCCGACGAACTTTTGGCTATTAAACACATTAAATCTAAAAAATATTTTAAAATAAGTACTTTTCCATCAGTAACAAAAAAGTCACCCTCCCCAAAAACAAATATTTGATGAAATTCCATCAAATATTGATTTTATTGCGAAAAAACGATTTTGCTATGGGAATTTAACATGGTATACGTACTTTAATGTTGAACGTATTTTCCTCCCCATTTACATGTGTATTCCCATCTGTATTTGCTGAACTATCATATAGCACCCAATAAACCAACCAGTTAATCAATACAGAATGACATACCTGGACAGTAAGTATATATTACTGTCTGTTTCATATACTTCTATGGTTTTCTACAATTGTAAATTATTAAAACGCTCAGTAAAGAGGACGTCAAAAAGAAGAAATCGGCATACCGAATCAGCCGTACATGCGCACACGTGCTCAAACGAACTGCATAGTAGTGCTGTATAAAATATAATATCTTAATGAATATTGCATATATCATGATCAAATAAAAAGCATTCAATTCATCATACAAATACCATTGTCATAGTAACAAAATGTTAATTTGACCAAGAATTTCCCGAAGACAGGGTTTCTCGCGACGCGGCTCATATATAAACATTGTTTTACACTCATTTGAACCGTTAGTGTGGTTTTTATAGGCCCTTTTCTTAGACACGAGGTCATTTTCTGTCCGCCATTGTATATAGTTCAATACACGTTTTGAGTCGAGATTACTTCAAATGGCCCAAACTCATGGAACACATTGTAGCCTCTAACCTCACCTCTCATTTCAATAAGTATAACATCTTGTATGACTTACCGCATGGGTTCAGGGAAAGGCGTTCTTGTGAGACACAACTAATCCAGCTTATTGATGACTTGGCCCGCACCCTAACACAAGGCAAACAAGCTGATCTTGTCCTACTAGATTTTAGTAAGGCATTTGATAAGGTGACCCATCTAAAACTGCTTTTCAAACTTCAAGAACATGGTGTTTCAGACTTGACTTTAAACTGGATACATTCTTTCCTAATTGGTAGATCTCAGACCGTTGTCCTAGAAGGTGAAACCTCATCTGAAGTCCCTGTTACCTCCAGTGTCCCACAAGGCTCTGTACTCGGCCCATTGCTTTTCCTTCTCTACATAAATGACCTTCCAGACACAATTACATCACAAGTCCGTTTATTCGCCGATGATACAGCAGTTTACCTAACACTTGATAACAAATCTGTATGTAAATCTCTCCAAGACGACGTTGACCGCCTCGCCATATGGGAAACTAAATGGGATATGGAGTTTAACCCACTGAAATGCCAAGTCATGAACATTGCAAGAAACAAACATCCGATAAAACATAATTATATACTTCATGGACAAATTCTTTCAACAGTAAATGATGCTAAATATCTTGGAGTTGACATTTCTCAAAATTTAACATGGAACACTCACATAAATCGTATTACCAATTCGGCAAACAGAACTCTGGGATTTCTAAAACGTAACATTGAAACTAAAAATGAAAAAGTCAGGGAACTTGCATATAAAACTTTAGCCCGGCCTCAGCTTGAATATGCATCTACGGTGTGGTCGCCCTACACAAAATACAATACAAATAAAATTGAGATGGTTCAGAGACGGGCAGTTCGGTGGGTTAAGCATAATTATTCTACATACGACAGTGTGACCAGCATGCAGACCAGTCTTGGATGGCGTACATTAATTGACAGGCGTACTGACTCAAGATCGGCAATGTTCCACAAAATCTACCACCACCAGGTAGCTGTCACACTGCCCTCGTACCTGCAGCAGCCTATGAGACTGACAAGAAATATGCACCCTTTCTCCATCAGACAAATTCTTACCACTGAAAATTACTACAAATTTTCCTTTTTTCCGCACACTGTTGTTCTCTGGAACTCCTTGCCTCACAATGTTGCCATAATGACCGACCCTGTTCAATTTAGACAGGCAGTCGGCCATCTGGCCCATTGCTAGGAGACCGGAACCGGATGCTTTTATCTATCTTTTGCCTTTTCATGCTTCATGTGCACTAACCAACTATCACTTTATTTCCTCTTACTCTTAGCCACCAACATGTTTTTATTTGTCACCCTTTCCTTCTACTAAAACATCCGACGTGCACTTTCTCATGCTCATAGTCACAGGGCTACTAAAATAATTCCATTGTATTCAATCTGTATACTACATGAATTCAAGTGGGTGGGGATATTCAACATTGCCTGTGCTCATATATAGTCATACCGATTTTATATAATATGGTAATCAACAACGGCGTCGTTGAAAAGTAACGCAATTGGAAGAAAAATTAGTTAACATTTGTGTTCACCGCCTTTAATTTGATACATCAAATTCCAAAATCAGCCTTATAAATACATAACTTATGACCGCATTTGTGAGTTCCGTTTTTACTTGTTTATCTTATACCAATTCCGCAATTCCGGGGAATAAACTTGTCCTTTTATACGAACCCCATAATTAACAACAACTGGCCAATTCACCGGCTGAAATATTTATCGACTAAAACGGACTTAAACATGCTTTAATAATACAGTCTTCTCAAGTACATTTTGTAGAAAGGTATACTATTCTGCTGTGTTTTGTATTTTATCATTGCCTTCTCCATCAAGGAAATGTCATGCGAATTATTACATGCTATATGTCTGCGTCATGTGTTTTCGCGGTTTAACGGAAAAATAATAAGTTGATTAATTGTTACACTGTGGCACAATGTTATCACATTCACAGGCCCGTACGCAGGAATTTATATAGGGTCGTGCGTTATTGACGGCGCGAAGAGCCGGAGTTGCTAAAAAAGTATTTTTACACATCCACAGACGTAGCTTGGGGGATTAAGCGTGGTGCGTATGCACCCATCGCACCCCTGGGCCTGACCCTGCGTACCGTATCCTCGACTGCTCATAATTCGAGACTCTAACGATATTAAACAACATGCATAATAAATAATAGAGTATAAACCTTTTTTATTAGTTGCATGCAAATATAATCCAATTATCTGTATGTATATTGCATTTACTGGCTTCAAAAGCACGGAGAAATGAAATTATTTACTTTCAAAACACGCTCGTCTACAAATGGCCGCCTCCAGCTCCATGAAAAGTCGCGACCTCTGACCCTATGACGTCATGCTCTTCCGGTGCAGGTGTCCGGTTGGAAAACACCACAAATTGTGTCTGCATTATGTACCATTGTGTTCAGGGGTCACGATACATATTGTTTCCAACTTAAATGATTAGACAAACGATTGCCAACTTGGAAAATATAATTTGCTAGATTAAACAAATTAAACAATATGAAGTTTCAACTTGTTGGGTTTTAATACTTTTTTAAAGTGGTAATTTCTATTTTTGGAGTAAGACATTTCAATCCATTCTGCATGTGGTACTCGTCCACAATGGGAATAACAAAAACAGAGACCAGATTGCATATATCTGCTGATAAATGGAGGTATTGGACTGATGTGGACGAACTTAAGTGACAATTTAAAAAAAAATATGATACGGTGGTGACTAAATGAAAATCCATATTCCTACATTATTAGTGCCTTTCTACCTACAAATATTTATGTGACCTCCATTGATAAACTTGTAAACAACATACGGGTTCAAGCGAAGTCATTTATTTGTAAGTATTCCCACCGAAATCCGGATTTTAATGGAGGGGGTTAATGGGATTAGTGGAAAACACAACATTTAGGTATGTTGTGTTATTTGGTAATGTATTAGTCCTGTTTAAATCACATTTTTCTAACTTGGCAGTTGTGACCGTTCATCTGGCTTCGGTTCAACACACAAGTATAATGGAAGTGATGTAACCCGTAAATCTCGCGATAAAACGAGAAAATAAAAATGGCCTCGAATCTGTGCGGCTATCGAAGTTAGAGGATCGTATGATACCCCTGACCCTGTGTACAGGCCTGATTCCGATAGTTTGGTAAGACCAAGGATTTTGTTAGAAGTGTGGTAGAATTAAATTTTTGTTGTGTCCGAACTAGTTCGTGAGCAAAGACAAATTCTCACTAAATAATTACCGGTGTTTCTAGTATTTTTGTCACGTTTGCTTTAGCAGAAGGCGCAACTATAGTCGCCGCTTTTTCCGTTGTCGTCCGAAATGTCAAAACTTTGTACAATCTTCGTCATTGTGCTATAACTTTAATATTAATTTACGGATTGCTTCAATATTCGGACACTTGATACATGTAAGCATTAGGAACCATTTAGGAACACACTCATGCCGCCAATTCACATGACCTTGACCTTTTCTACCTTCAAACTTTTGCTGAAACACTGAGCCATTTTTTTGCATCAAAAACTTTGTACAAGCTTTGTCATCGTGCTATAACTTTAATATTACTTTACGGATTGCTTCAATATTTGGACACTTGATATATGTAAGCATTTGGAACACACTCATGCCGCCATTAACATGACATTGACCATTTTGACCTTCACATGGTTGTGGAAACAGCCATTTTTTTATGTCAAAAAGTTTCTTCAACCTTAACCTTTTTTGTATTTTAAACATGCACTTCTCTGACGTTTTTTCTGCTGCTTACTTTAGCACATGCCCATGATCATGTTATGGTCAAATGCCTCGGCAGGCGCGACACCGCTTTTGTGGTGGAATTCTTGTTGGTGCTTGCAGAAGCATTAAAGTCTGTATTCTGTCAATCCATCGATATTTATCAATGACATTGATCTTTTATGTGGTTTAAACACTGTTTTCTATTTAAAACACATGGTTTACGAAGCCAAATAAACACAGTTTTGACAGTTCATAGATTTGGACTTGAATGAATCTGATTGGATGAATGATCCGTGACTTACCAATGAAACGGTTCGTCCCAGTCAATTTTGTAGAGGTCATTCGGGGTTAATCCTGTGTTTGGATATAAAAGCTCTCGATTTTCGTTGCTCATTAGCAGATCAACTGTGAGAATTGAGGGAGGTTACAACCACCTCCAGGAGTTTACATAAACTAAATACAATGTATAGGTATATTACTTTAAATCTGCTATTCAGGGCAGATCAACTTTTCCAGAATTGGGGGAAGTTCAAATACACTGCCAGTCATGTGGGAGGTTCAAATACACCAAAACACTAATTTAACTCACTAAATCCAACCTTCACTTTATTACAATTTGCCAAACAATACATTACTTGTCCTGTCTATACCCTTGTACTAGTTTTAGATTTAAATACACTAAATTGTGAAACAGTAACGATGATAAAATATTTGAAATGTTAATTGCTGTTTTCCCTTTTCAACACTCTGGCCCTCTGGCGTAAAATAAATCAAGCCGGATAGTTGAAACTTCGACCGAGTTACTTATATAGTCCTCCAGAATTCCTCATTCTACTTCAATCACTGTTCAGTCCCCAGTCACAATTCAGCCACACCTGAACACAGTGGTTACATACTGGTGCTACCCAGTGTTACAGTGGCAAACATCGTAATCAATTGGTGTCTCATTTAGCCCCCTTCGGTCACAATTCAGTCTCCCAGTCACACTTCAGTCACCCTTTCCCCTTAATAACCACCCACATCACCCCCAGTCCCGACAATACATCCCAAAATCCGATCCTGGGAATGAGCACATGCCTAGGGTAGGGAGGATAAGCAGTTACCATCTTGCACCACAACACGAAGTCATTCTCCGACGGCGACCCACACACCATCCCTACCATAGACGGATACGAAACATCACGTTTTCTCTGTAAACTCTGTGTGCCTACCCAGGGATTCCGCTGGCGATCGCCACTTTCGGAATTGGCGATAGAAATAAACAATTGGCGTTTTTTTTTGTTTTTTTTCTCGAAAATTGTAATTTTTAATCGCCAATTGTTTTATTTTTTTGAAGTGGCGATTTTTTTATTTTCCCCAGCGGAATCCCTGCCTACCATGTGTTATGTTTTACTTGGGAGGATTAAGTTGACGCATGCGTGACTCGTTAATACCTTACAAATCAAATACAAGTTCAGTTGACGCATGCGCGTCTCGCTACCTTGCAGGATTAAGCGATGTAGCGAATTCGCGCCTATTCGAAATGGCTAAAATGGATATGAAAAGTAGTCCATCCTATCAGGAAACTGTTATTAGAAAATGAATCACCTAAATACATGTATAGCACCTAAATACATGTATAGCACCTAAATACATGTATAGCACCTAAATACATGTATAGCACCTAAATACATGTACATGTATAGCACCTAAATACATGTACATGTATAGCACCTAAATACATGTACATGTATAGCACCTAAATACATGTATAGCACCTAAATACATGTATAGCACCTAAATACATGTACATGTATAGCACCTAAATACATGTACATGTATAGCACCTAAATACATGTACATGTATAGCACCTAAATACATGTATAACACCTAAATACATGTATAGCACCTAAATACATGTATAACACCTAAATACATGTATAGCACCTAAATACATGTGTACATGTATAGCACCTAAATACATGTACATGTATAGCACCTAAATACATGTACATGTATAGCACCTAAATACATGTACATGTATAGCACCTAAATACATGTACATGTATAGCACCTAAATACATGTACATGTATAGCACCTGAATACATGTACATGTATAGCACCTAAATACATGTATAACACCTAAATACATGTATAGCACCTAAATACATGTATAGCACCTAAATACATGTATAGCACCTAAATACATGTATAGCACCTAAATACATGTATAGCACCTAAAAACATGTACTGTATAGCACCTAAATACATGTACTGTATAGCCACCTAAATACATGTATAACACCTAAATACATGTATAGCACCTAAATACATGTATAGCACCTAAATACATGTACATGTATAGCACCTAAATACATGTACATGTATAGCACCTAAATACATGTATAACACCTAAATACATGTATAGCACCTAAATACATGGTAATAGCACCTAAATACATGTACATGTATAGCACCTAAATACATGTACATGTATAGCACCTAAATACATGTATAGCACCTAAATACATGTATAGCATCTAAATACATGTACATGCATAGCACCTAAATACATGTATAACACCTAAATACATGTATAGCACCTAAATACATGTACATGTATAGCACCTAAATACATGTATAGCACCTAAATACATGTACATATGTACATGTATAGCACCTAAATACATGTACATGTATAGCACCTAAATACATGTACATGTATAGCACCTAAATACATGTATAGCACCTAAATACATGTACTATGTACATGTATAGCACCTAAATACATGTACAATGCATAGCACCTTAAATACATGTATAGCACCTAAATACATGTACTTATGTACATGTATAAGCACCTAAATACATGTACATGCATAGCACCTAAATACATGTATAACACCTAAATACATGTATAGCACCTAAATACATGTATAGCACCTAAATACATGTACATGTACATGTATAGCACCTAAATACATGTACATGTATAGCACCTAAATACATGCACATGTATAGCACCTAAATACATGTATAGCACCTAAATACATGTATAGCACCTAAATACATGTACATGTATAGCACCTAAATACATGTATAGCACCTAAATACATGTACATATGTACATGTATAGCACCTAAATACATGTACATGTATAGCACCTAAACACCTAAATACATGTACATATGTACATGTATAGCACCTAAATACATGTACATGTATAGCACCTAAATACATGTACATGTATAGCACCTAAATACATGTATAGCACCTAAATACATGTATAGCACCTAAATACATGTACATGTATAGCACCTAAATACATGTACATGTATAGCACCTAAATACATGTATAGCACCTAAATACATGTATAGCACCTAAATACATGTACATGTATAGCACCTAAATACATGTATAGCACCTAAATACATGTACATATGTACATGTATAGCACCTAAATACATGTACAGCATAGCACCTAAATACATGTATAACACCTAAATACATGTATAGCACCTAAATACATGATACAGCCTAAATACATGTACATGTATAGCACCTAAATACATGTACATGTATAGCACCTAAATACATGTACATGTATAGCACCTAAATACATGTACATGTATATCACCTAAATACATGTATAACACCTAAATACATGTATAACACCTAAATACATGTACATGTATAGCACCTAAATACATGTACATGTATAGCACCTAATACATGTACATGTATAGCACCTAAATACATGTATAACACCTAAATACATGTATAGCACCTAAATACATGTATAGCACCTAAATACATGTACATGTATAGCACCTAAATACATGTACATGTATAGCACCTAAATACATGTACATGTATAGCACCTAAATACATGTATATCACCTAAATACATGTACATGTATAGCACCTAAATACATGTATAACATCTAAATACATGTATAGCACCTAAATACATGTATAGCACCTAAATACCTAAATACATGTATAACACCTAAATACCTAAATACATGTATAACACCTAAATACATGTATAGCACCTAAATACATGTACATGTATAGCACCTAAATACATGTATAACATCTAAATACATGTATAGCACCTAAATACATGTATATCACCTAAATACCTAAATACATGTATAACACCTAAATACCTAAATACATGTATAACACCTAAATACATGTATAGCACCTAAATACATGTATATCACCTAAATACATGTATAACACCTAAATACATGTATAGCACCTAAATACATGTATAGCACCTAAATACATGTACATGTATAGCACCTAAATACATGTATAGCACCTAAATACCTAAATACATGTATAACACCTAAATACATGTATAGCACCTAAATACATGTATAACACCTAAATACATGTACATGTATAGCACCTAAATACATGTATAGCACCTAAATACCTAAATACATGTATAACACCTAAATACATGTATAGCACCTAAATACATGTATAGCACCTAAATACATGTACATGTATAGCACCTAAATACATGTATAGCACCTAAATACATGTATAGCACCTAAATACATGTATAGCACCTAAATACATGTACATGTATAACACCTAAATACATGTACATGTATAGCACCCTAAATACATGTATAACACCATAAATACATGTATAGCACCTAAATACATGTATAGCACCTAAATACATGTATAGCACCTAAATACATGTATAGCACCTAAATACATGTATAGCACCTAAATACATGTACATGTATAGCACCTAAATACATGTACATGTATAGCACCTAAATACATGTATAACACCTAAATACATGTATACACCTAAATAACATGTATAGCACCTAAATACATGTACATGTACTGCACCTAAATACATGTACATGTATACACCTAATACATGTATAAACACCATAAATACATGTATAAGCACCTAAATACATGTATAGCACCTAAATACATGTACATGTATAGCACCTAAATACATGTACATGTATAGCACCTAAATACATGTATAGCACCTAAATACATGTATAGCATCTAAATACATGTACATGCATAGCACCTAAATACATGTATACACCTAAATACAGTATAGCACCTAAATACATGTACATGTAATAGCACCTAAATACATGATAGCACCTAAAATAATGTACATATGTACATGTATAGCACCTAAATACATGTACATGTATAGCACCTAAATACATGTACATGTATAGCACCTAAATACATGTATAGCACCTAAATACATGTACATATGTACATGTATAGCACCTAAATACATGTACATGCATAGCACCTAAATACATGTATAGCACCTAAATACATGTACATATGTACATGTATAGCACCTAAATACATGTACATGCATAGCACCTAAATACATGTATAACACCTAAATACATGTATAGCACCTAAATACATGTATAGCACCTAAATACATGTACATGTACATGTATAGCACCTAAATACATGTACATGTATAGCACCTAAATACATGCACATGTATAGCACCTAAATACATGTATAGCACCTAAATACATGTATAGCACCTAAATACATGTACATGTATAGCACCTAAATACATGTATAGCACCTAAATACATGTACATAGTACATGTATGCACCTAAATACATGTACAGTATAGCACCTAAACACTAAATACATGTACATATGTACATGTATAGCACCTAAATACATGTACATGTATAGCACCAAAATACATGTACATGTATAGCATACCTAAATACATGTATAGCACCAAATACATGTATAGCACCTAAATAACATGTAACATGTATAGCACCTAAATACATGTACATGTATAGCACCTAAATACATGTATAGCACCTAAATACATGTATAGCACCTAAATACATGTACATGTATAGCACCTAAATACATGTATAGCACCTAAATACATGTACATATGTACATGTATAGCACCTAAATACATGTACATGCATAGCACCTAAATACATGTATAACACCTAAATACATGTATAGCACCTAAATACATGTATAGCACCTAAATACATGTACATGTATAGCACCTAAATACATGTACATGTATAGCACCTAAATACATGTACATGTATAGCACCTAAATACATGTACATGTATATCACCTAAATACTGTATAACACCTAAATACATGTATAACACCTAAATACATGTACATGTATAGCACCTAAATACATGTACATGTATAGCACCTAAATACATGTACATGTATAGCACCTAAATACATGTATAACACCTAAATACATGTATAGCACCTAAATACATGTATAGCACCTAAATACATGTACATGTATAGCACCTAAATACATGTACATGTATAGCACCTAAATACATGTACATGTATAGCACCTAAAATACATGATATCACCTAAATACATGTACATGTATAGCACCTAAATACATGTATAACATCTAAATACATGATAGCACCTCAAATACATGTATAGCACCTAAATACCTAAATACATGTATAACACCTAAATACCTAAATACATGTATAACACCTAAATACATGTATATAAAGCACCTAAATACATGTACATGTATAGCACCATACATGTATAACATCTAAATACATGTATAGCAACCACCAAATACATGTATATCACCTAAAATACCTAAATACATGTATAACACCTAAATACCTAAATACATGTATAACAACCTATACATGTATAGCACCTAAATACATGTATATCACCTAAATACATGTATAACACCTAAATACATGGTATAGCACCTAAATACATATATGCACCTAAATACATGTACATGTATACACTAAATACATGTATAGCACCTAAATACCTAAATACAATGTATAACACCTAAATACATGTATAGCACCTAAAATACATGTATAACACCTAAATACATGTACATGTATAGCACCTAAATACATGTATAGCACCTAAATACCTAAATACATGTATAACACCTAAATACATGTATAGCACCTAAATACATGTATAGCACCTAAATACATGTACATGTATAGCACCTAAATACATGTATAGCACCTAAATACATGTATAGCACCTAAATACATGTATAGCACCTAAATACATGTACATGTATAACACCTAAATACATGTACATGTATAGCACCTAAATACATGTACATGTATAGCAAGAAATAAAAAAATAGTAGCGTCAGAACTCACAAGTTAACAGCGACTGGCTATTTGTTTCACGAACATAGCGAAAATAGCTAAAATACAATATTAATGGTGTTATAATATTGAGGATATGACACAGACACAGAAAATGTATATGTTTCTTGCTTAAAAGTTGTCAAGAAATGGTTAATCTTGTTATTACGTATGTAAACAGCGGGTTTGGTGAGGTTGCCGCGCAATAGGTAATACGGTCAAATAGGTCACGATGCAGTGACTATTTTCAATCAATAACTTATGTTGTAAGCGATTGTAATGTGTATTTTCAATATTTATATTATTAAAATGTATCATATCGGTACCCCTTTAAGTAATATTTGTATATTTTAAATGTAATGATGTTGTCATGAAGCGCATGAATATAAGTATTAATTAATCCAGTTTATATTGAGGCAAATCACACAGCCTAAAAACATAGTGCTGGAGTATAAACCATAGTATCGTATATTATTCATAAGTATATCACTATTAAACATTAATTACAATATGTATGCATATTATTAAAACAGTAGATGCTACCGCTGTTTCGCTGTATGTGATATTTATAACAAAATATTTTTTTTATTCGTCCGCGTACGGATTTCTGTCACACAAAGCGCCATTTTCAGTTCATATTTTGACCTGTGCATATGAACCGGACTAAGTTTAAACAACGCTCGATTCCGTCCAATTCAGATTTCTCTGCAGAATGTTCAGACTAACTACATATTAAGTAATGTTGCTAAATAAGTGTTAACGGCTGGAACATGGTTATCACTAAAAGGAAGAAACCACAGTCGTATTATTGAAAAATAAGATTTACCTGAGACCTCATGGAGGCCGCCATTAATCCAGTGTAAACAATAGACCTGTGATCCCATTTCCTGAGTAGCCCCCGCTTAGTGAAACGATGTGCTAATCATGATATTATGTTCCCCAATAATTGGAAACGGTTTGAATTTCTCGGTAAAAACTACGAAAGTCATAAAAAAATAACGATGTATATTTAACATTGGATACGCTTAAACGGTATTACTCTCTCATCGGATCGTCAGTTGTCGTCGATAGCAATTTAACGTACTGATCTGGTCTTAATTTATTGTCAACTTTCAACGCCATTTACAGAATATATGGTTGATTTTGGAAATAAATAACGGCAAATTACGATGACGTCTGCTCTGAAATATCTGTCAACATGCGGACGTAATTTAAGGAAATCGATTATATTTTAAGGCTACATCTGTGACTAATTACGAATTTATGTATGGTCTTTGGCTACACCCGACACATTACACAGATCTAGTTGTAAATACACGTCGTCGCTTTGTGTGGGGAAAAAATCGATAATGCGTAGTTGTGTGTGACGAGGTGTTGATCTGATGACACCACACAGCTGTGACCCTTAGGCAATGTTTTGAAATTGACGTGTCGTTTTGATGTGTGCCGCAACACCTCACTGTCGGAGACAACATGACAATTAACGATATACTCTCGATTATACACAGATCTATTAGACGGCTGGTTATTTAAAATAAAGAGTAGTTCAGTACACCTTCGCCGATATTGTTTTTAGAAAATCAGTAATATTTTTCCGTAAATGGTGTTGAAAAGTTGACAAAAATTCTATCACCGTATTTAGTTGTGCCGATATTGTTTTAAAAAATCAGTAATTTTTTTCCGTAAATGGTGTTGAAAATTGACAAAATATATAGCCGCATTTCTCCGATATTCGTTTAGAAAATCACCAATATTTTCTGTAAATGGTGTTGACACAAAATGCAGCGTTCACGCGGAATTCAAATAAAATACAAAATAATAATTTAATAAATAGACGCCGATGGCTACTGTGTTTGCGGCCAGTGAATTCTGGTCGTGGTTGCCACAGGCGCAGTTCGAACAGTGTTGTGAGCAGATGGAGGACAATAATTATTTCAAATTCATAAAAAAATGTTTGCTGTCCGAAAATTAATTAATTGTGACAGCCAAAAAAAAAAGATTTTGGGACAGTAAAACATTATATGGTATAGACAGTATAGACAGTACCTCAAACTTAAAAAAACAGTAACAAACTGTCTGTGTATATATTACTTAAACTTAAAACATCAGTAACAAACTGTCTGTGTATATATTACTTAAAGACAGACACTTTAATTGTTGGTAAGTTTCTATCAATTTATAGGTATTTTTATTAAAATCATAAAATTGTGAAAATATTAAAAAATATTAAAATCACAAAAATAATATATATGGAGAAATTTTTTTTATACCACGTCGAGGTTTGAACCACCGACCCTTTCGGGAATCAGTAATTAAATCATTCAAGTCGGCGACCTTAACCTCACGACTGTTGCGCCATTTATGACAATCACAGTTATACAGAAGTGCTATCAGGATTACGCCACCATTTGAACGTAATAATTATTAAATTATTTGCAACTCCATCTACAACAATACCGTTACAGAGATACGCTATTGAAACAACATGTATTAGTACCCATAACATATCAAAGTAATGTATCATTATATATCACAGGAGATAGCTTAAAACTATATATCCTAATCATAAACAGAACAATCCGCTTGGCTCGTATGAAAATAGTTCGCGTGATATTGATTATCTCCCTTGCCGAAAGTAGTTCAGTGATTTATTAATTCCAAATAAGACGTGTTTGCGTAATGTAGCAAGAAATAAAAAAAACTAGTAGCGTGAGAACTCTGCTGCAAGTTTTGCCATGATTGGCTGGTGAACAATTGTCCCAGTGTCTCGCTTGAATTTAAAGGCACACCAGGTAAACGTAATTGATTAATACCTTATATAAGGAGTTACTCTTCTCTGTACATGGTACAGTATTTATGTCTAGTAAAACGTTATTCAGAATAGTCAAAATGTGTAAAATCTTAGACCCTGCGTAGGTATGAAGGTGAAAAGGTTTTTCGAGTTACAAGGAAAAAATGGGAAATTCTGAGTCGGAAAGGGGAAGGTAATCGATGATGGAGGGTCGGATGAAAAATGGGAATTCACTTTGCGTTAATGTTTATTCAGCAATAGGCCTACTGGCCCTTGAGCATACAATATAATACAACAAAATATTTATCACAAGACGACAAACAGTGGTGAAGTATGTATTGATTCACTAGTAAATACATGCATATTCATCATGCGTGCCAAACTATAATGCATTTGCATTATACTTTGGCCCACGATGTGAATACCATGCATTGCGCATCTGCACATGATAACAAAGGTACATACTAAATATCAGGCGCATAGGTATGAAGGTGAAAAAGTTTTTCGAGTTACAAGGAAAAAATGGGAAATTCTGAGTCCGAAAGGGGGAGATAATCCATGATGGAGGGTCGGATGAAAAATCCGAATTCACTTTGCGCATCTGCACTGATAATGAAGCTACATAGCAAATATGAGGCGCGTAGGTATGAAGGTGAAAAAGTTTTTCGAGTTACAAGGAAAAAATGGGAAATTCTGAGTCCGAAAGAGATAATCCATGATGGAGGGTCGGATGAAAAAATCCGAATTCACTTTGCGCATCTGCACATGATAACGAAGCTACATAGCAAATATGACGCGCGTAGGTATGAAGGTGAAAAAGTTTTTCGAGTTACAAGGAAAAAATGGGAAATTCTGAGTCGAAAGGGGGAGATAATCCCTGATGGTGGGTCGGATGAAAAATCGAAATTCACTTTGCGCATTTGCACATGATAACGAAGCTACATAGCAAATATGAGGCGCGTAGGTATGAAGGTGGAAAAAGAAAAATTTTTCGAGTTACAAGGAAAAAATGGGAAATTCTGAGTTCGAAAGGGGGAGATAATCCATGATGGAGGGTCGGATCAAAAATCCGAATTCACTTTGCGCATCTGCACATGATAACGAAGCTACATACCAAATATCAGGCGCGTAGGTATGAAGGTGAAAAAGTTTTTCGAGTTACAAGAAACGTGACGGACGGACGGACACCCGTGACGAAAACAATATACCCATTTTTTTTTACAAAAAAAATGGGTATAATGAGTGTCAATATTATGAACATAACATATTCCAGTAATTATGACATAAATGTACATAATTATGTAGATGACATGTTAAAGTTAAGTATAATCAACAAGTGACTCGGTCAGTGACAGCCATATTTAACATGTGAAAGTTAAAATGCGGTCCATATTCTGGAAAGGCGAAATTTAATTTTCGATACCTTCTACAATGGTAAAATTGTTTCAGAATTATTACTTTGTATTTTATAATACTAATATTTTTTCAGATGGAAAATATATAAAATATGTCATAATTAACTGATGTTGGACAAAACCATCTGCTGAGTTTCAGGGTTTTGTTTCTTTGTGTTGCATTGTTCTTCCTCTACGCACCAAACAATATCCAGAGCTCCAGATAAGGTGCGTATTGGCGTAGTTTACGCACTTATTTTAGCATAATACGCATTGATTATCAAAAGTTGGAGTACAAAATACTCACAGCAATGTGAAAATATGCATTGATTTTCAAAATGAGTAGTGAAAATGTAATTAAGTTGAAAATTTACTTAGTTGAGCTGCAAAAAGCTCAAATAAGTGAATTTTTAAATTTGTTTTATTTGTTATCATTTGTTAAGAAGGAAGAAATAATACTTTTGTAAAAGTAAAATACGCATTGAATTTGAAATCTGGGCGTACTTTAGATACAAAACTTATCTGGAGCTCTGAACATGAATACTAGTACTTCTATGTGAACACTTTCTACAGAACTCGATATGTCATTTATTCAGCATAATGATTAAAGGAATGTCTCTCAGGTTGTATATTATGGCTATCACACTGATTTTGAAAGGTGTGAGTACAAAATACTCGCAACGCAGCAATTTGAAATTACTCACTGGTTTTCAAAATGAGGAGTAAAAACTTAACAGGCTCAAAAGTTATACTTTCATGATTTTGAACTGGCAGAAAACAACAGTTTTAATATAATATACATCTTTGGTAACCTTGTAGATAGTATCACTGTCAATAGTTTCAGTGTTTTATCTACCATTTTGATTTTGTGTGTCAAATTGGTCTGTTTTGAAAAAAATGGCATGTCATCATATGGAAAAATAATAAAATTTCTGAATTTTGGTGTGTATTTGACTCGTGACGCACTGGCAAATTAATCACTAGTTTTACTGTATTTCAGTTCCAAAATAAGACAAGTTACACGGCCATAGAGTGTAAATATGGATGAACTAGCGGAGAGTTTGGCAACCAGTTTTGCCGTCGGTTCAGACCCAAACAGCACCGATGCCCAACACCCGCGATTCGCCGACTACAAGAAGAAGGACAGCAACACGGACCAGGAGGGGCGACGGTCGAGCATTCTTACCAATCAAAAAGAGTAAGTCCTAGAGCTCCAGATAAGGGGTGCGTATTGGCGTACTTTACGCACATATTATGTCTTCCCCCCCCCCCCCCCATGTGTCCTTCTTGCACACCCGGGGATATTTTAGATGCGGATTCATCCAGAGTTATGGTCCTTGATTTAGTGAAACGTGGCGATTTTCAACTTGTGTCGCACATAGCTGAAAGACTATTATTTGAGCTACAGTCGTGAAACTATATAGGAATGTTCGTCACCATGTGAAGTTGCGCACTTGTGGTTTTAGCTGCGGATTCATCCAGTATTCACAGAGTTATGGTCCTTGACTTATTGAAAAGTGGGGTTTTTCAACTTGTGTCCCACATAACTGAAACACTATTTGAGCTACAGTCATGAAACCTTATAGGAATGTTTGTCACCATATGAAGTTGCGCACCTGGGGTTTGAGGTGCGGATTCATCCAGTATTCGCAGAGTTATGGTCCTTGACATAGTGAAAAGTCGCGATTTTCAACTTGTGACACACATAACTGAAAAACTATTTGAGCAAGTCATGAAACCTTATAAGAATATTTGTGAAGTTGCGCACCTGGTGTTTTAGATGCGGATTCATCCAGTATTCGCAGAGTTATGGTCCTTGACTTAGTGAAAAGTGGCGATTTTCAACTTGTGTCCCATGCAACTGAAAAACTATTTGAGCAAGTCATGAAACCTTATAGGAATATTTTTCATCACGTGAAGTTGCGCACCTGGGGTTTTAGATGCGGGTTCATCCAGTATTCGCAGAGTTATGGCCCTTGACTTAGTGAAAAGTGGCGATTTTCAACTTGTGTCAAACGTAACTGAAAAACTATTTGAGCTACAGTCATGAAACATTATAGGAATGTTTAGCAACATGTAGAGTTGTACATCTGGTGATTTTGATGTGGATTCATAGAGTATGGGTGGAGCTATGGCCCTTGACTTAGTGGTGCCGGTAACTCAAAAAGTATTTATAGGAATGTTAATCAGCATGTGTAGTTGTGCTAGAGTGTTTGAGCTAGAGTTGCAACATTTTACAGGAATGCTTGTCACCACTATGTGCAGTTGAACACCTTGGGTTTTTGATGCAGATTCCTGTAGTATTGGCAGAGTTATGGCTCTTGACAAGTGAAAATTGCATATGGTGTTGCGAGAACCTGGTATCAGATCAGGATTATTCTGATTTCAGGGATGAATATATATATTTTTATTGTAAATATGCAGTTCTAATTTTGGGATTTTTCCCCCATTTGTACAGGTAATATGTGGGATTTAGTACTAAACCCATTGGCCCGGCCTTAACTGTCCTTAGCTGTTGATGCCGTTAGACCCTAACAAACAAACAAAACAAACTCTTTTTATTTTATTATCTCCCAATATACAGCTAACTTACGCAGAAAAACAAGGTAGCTACATGTATGCTGTTCTTGCCTTAAATTCTAATTTTGAAGTCCCGATAACATAACATGCAGTGTTGGTGTGGGTGGGGGAGACATATGTTTTTGTCTGAAAAACAACCCTCCAGTTTTAGCAGAATACGCATTGATTATCAAAAGTGGGAGTACAAAATACTCACAGCAATGCGAAAATACGCATTGATTTTCAACTTGTGAAAATATTGTAATAAAGTTGAAAATTTACTTTGTTCAGACAGTGATTGCTTTTTGCAGCCCAAATAAGTGAATTTTTTAATTTGTTTTATTTTTTTATCATTTGTTCCATATTTAATAAGAAAATCAATAGTACGGTACATTTGTAAAAGTAAAATACGCATTGAATTTGAAATCTGGGGGTACACTACTCTTGAGAAACTAAACTTATCTGGAGCACTGAAGTCCACCCGAATTGTAAGTCGCCCTGCATGACAGCCAGACAATTTGGGTTAATGCTGTAGTCGATTTCAACAAAATCAGTATCCTGTTAAGTATACTTTGGGGAATCAATTTTCAATTAATGCATAAATTGTGTTTAAATGAAATAAACTGTTTTCTAATCAAAACGATGCTTGTGGTAATGCAATAAATAAAGCTGCATAATTTTAATCATTAGCTATAAACAGGCCTTTGTTCTATATTAAATAATGTGTTGCAGGAAAAATAAATAATTACTCCCTGAAAGTGTACTTGGCTAGATAAGTATTCTTAGCAGTTTTGGTGAAATCGGCTACTTGTTGTTGTCTTTTCACATTTTTAAAAGACATTCAGCTTTGTTACCAATGATGAGTCGTACATTTTTCAATTTCATGACAAAAAAGTTTGCAAAATTAAAGAAAAAAATTATTTCCAAAGTTGTTTGCATGCTGTGTCACTGTTAACTGAGTTTTAACTGAAAAGTTAACACTGTCACACCAAGATCATACCGTATTTATTCTAATACCTAATGCAATTTTCTGGATTTGTTTATGTATTATTATGGTACAAAACACAATAATTTTGATGTTTGAAATGGCTATACAATGTGAAAATATATTTCTACTGAAACTATGGGAGGATGGCTACTGTTAGTGAGGGGGCTACTATTAGAATAAATACGGTATTTTCCACAATATCGTTGACAATGCCGTGACTGATGGCGTACGTTTCAGCCGGCGTTTCAACTCTGTGAACCATCTACGCCACCTGGTGGAGGACTTTTGGGACGACGACGAGGATGTTGCCGATGACGACAAAATGGAGACGGAAACGACGTCACGGAAACATCACCGACCTGGTCGTTACTATAGAAACCAGGTACAAACAAACGGCTGCATCATTCATGCATTTGAGACAAGCCATGTGATTATGCCCCGTATGCGATAGCAAGGGGGGCGTATTGCGTTGATCTTGACCATACGTACGTACGTCCATGTACATTTACGTCGAACAGTTTGTAAGAGTTTCTCCAGTTAGAGCCCAGTATACCACGGGGTCATATTCATGTTTTACAAACATAACGTCTAGTTTTGTACCGTAGAAGATTTGCGATATATATTTACATAATTTACGATATTTAAGTTGACGAATGTTCAGAGCAATTCTATTCCGGATTTGCTATGAAATTTTTCCACCATTCGACGTCATTTACAGAAAGCATCCCAGTTTCTGTAAAGTCTTATTTAAAAGATTTTTCATGAAAAATCGCACATCTTCTTAGGTACAAAATCACATGGCTTGTCTCATTTTAGTCAAGCCCACTTTGGAGAGCTTGACACTGACCATGGAGAATCTGGGGGCCGTTTCACTAAACTTTGTACGACTAAAATATTTGTAAGTGCAAATTTAGGATCGTCTGGAAATTTCAATTGATGCATTTACATTTATTGAGCATAGGCTGCATATGTAGCCTATGCTCAATAAATGTAAATCCAATTATTGTTTATAAGAAAACATTGCTAATGTGAAATTCACAGACTATCAGTTTGCTCGTACGAACATTAACGATAAGGATTCACACCTTAACATGAATCTTTCTGGGATCCACACCCAAGGGCCAAGTGATCTGTAGCCTATTTCACGAACTTCCGTTAGTCGACTAAACTTTTAGCAGACTAAACTAAGTTTAGTCGACTAACCATAGTCTGCTAAACTTTTTGACATGTTTGCATTTCACGAACGATTTTGTTAGCAGACTATGGTTAGTCGACTAAACTTAGAAGACTAACATCATTCGTAGGTCAAGGTCGGGGAATCCTCGGGGAAATCCCTTCTGCTTCCGGTATATTCGGATGACGCGAACGGAAAGCGGGAAAATCAAACAGTTACAAGCGCAATGGCCGACATCTTGGAATTCCTATGGAATGCCAAATCTACATAAACTGTTTTCCCGCAGAAATATGTGCTTTATTCGTCCTATGTTTCGGTCAAAATGTGGTTATTATATAATATACTAATGATATATTGTAGAAAAAGTATATAATATAATCATAAATGTTATTTTTCATGAAGATTTGGGTAGATTTATTGCTAGCTCGAAATATATATTGCTAGCTCGAAATATTTAGAGCTAGCAATATATATTTGAGTTTATGTAGATTAAGCTATTTTGCTTAGTAGACTAACCGAAAGTTTAGCCGACTAACGAGGAGGCTAAGCAAAGTAGACTTTGCTTAGTCGACTAACGTGTTCGTGAAATGCGTTTTTTCCCGTTAGTCGACTAACGGCCTGAAGTTTAGCAGACTAACCGAGTTTAGTCGACTAACGGAGGTTCGTGAAATAGGCTACTTGTGTAGTAATTGTATCTTTCAATGCTGAAAGTTTTTACTGTAATTATACTCCCCTTTTGTCTGAATATGACCTCGGTGTTGCGTGAATGTTAAACGCCAATCACTCAATCAACCAACAGTGTTCCCATTCTTTGTTTTGTGTATATGGCCTGCTTGGCTTTAACCTTGTGAAAAATGTATAGTAACAGAGCTCCAGATAAGCTGTGTATTTGCTTAAATACCCAATTAAAATTGTCAAAAACCCAATTAAAATCAGAAGTAGCGAGTATCAAAAAGCAATAAAACAATAAACAGACCACAAATATAGCATATTTTTCTTGTTTTCCATGAAAACACATATTGGTATTTCATTAGAATTGTCTCCAAGGAGACAATTATAATGAAATGCCAAGACATGTTTTCATTTTGAAGCAAACTGTTCAATAATTGCTGTCTGTGGATGTGTAAACAGTAGTGTGATTTCATTTTACCCAATTAAAATGTTGAAATACCCAATTGCTTCAGAAATTATGGAGTGACAATACTCAATTACTAATTCCTTATCTGGAGCCCTGTAGTGAGCATAAATAATAAAATAGAAACACAATGATGCTGCTCAAAAAGGAACTTTTTATATGCTCTTGTGGAAAAACTAGACATATTATGTGAGTTCTACTTGACGGATCGTAACCAAATTTGGTACACTTGTTTATCATGGCAAGAGGAAGGCCCTATTAATTTTCAGTGAGCTATCTACCCTTGTTGACTGGCCATGCTTCGACGGGCGTATATTGTAACCTTCGGCACTCTTGTTTGACATTGGGTAAAATCAAATCACAGTACTGTTTACACATCAACTGACAGCAATTACCAGTATTGAATAGTCTGCTTCGAAATGAAAACATGTCTTGGCATTTCATTAGAATTGTCTCCTTGGAGACAATTCTAATGAAATACCAAGATTGTGTTTTCATGGAAAATAAGAAAAATATGCTATATTTGTGGTCTGTTTATTGTTTTTTGCAGCATGATAAATGTACCACAAAATTGTAATTGCTTTTTGATACTCGCTACTTCTGATTTCAATTGGGTTTTTGGCAATTTTAATTGGGTATTTAAGCAAATACGCAGCTTATCTGGAGCTCTGGTGAATGGGGACAAATAATGCCCACTGCCCCCTGACCGTCACGATTGACCATTGCAGTTGATGCTGTCGGAGTGGCTGGTTGAGGTTCCGTCGGACTTCGAGGAGGAGTGGCTGATGGTCATGTGTCCCTGGGGGAAACGTTGCCTTGTCGTCTCTGCCAAGGTAAAGCCGCAGATGTCTGCTAAACGAGTGTACTGATGTCAAATCAGTCGACGCGTTTAATTAATATCGTATGAGATTAACACGTCATATTGGATTAACACAACTAGATCTTTAACCCTTTCAACACCACTGGCCTGTATAGTAGTATTGGCAAAAAGTGTAGACCTAGACGAGCCGCCTCCACTTTCAAATTCAATGCGTATTTTACTTTTACAAATGTATTATTGATTTTCTTCCTTATTAAATAGGGAACAAATGGTAATTTTTTTTGTTGAAAATTCACTTATTTCAGCTGCAAAAAAAAATCCATATTCGTTAGCCAGGTGCGACCCCCTAAAATTTTGCCAGGTGTGTACACATTATTAAAAGCGTACATTGATTGTGTGTCATTTTCTTGCATTTTCACTCTAAGTCTTGCACATGTTGTATTTATTAATAAATAATTCCAGCACAAAAATATTTACACAATTCCTTAACATTTGATTGGCCCGTAGCAAGTCTCTGTCCAAAATTTATATCCCAGTAAACTCCCACGCCAAACTACTTTCTGTAACCGTGAGGCGTAGTTAAAATAATTCTTAAGAAAACAGAAAATAAACACATTTTCTTGATGAATTAATTTCAAATGCTGGAATTATAAGGAATGAATGGCCTTTTTGTTGAATTTATCGGGGATATAAACTTGGAAAAGTCGCGGGAATACTGGACGAAGGCCGGAAGGCCTCGTCCAGAATTCCCGCGACTTTTCCAAGTTTATACCACGATAAATTCCACAAAAAGGCTATTCATTCCTATAGTATTAGCACTATGGTGCGGGCGCATATAACACCTCCTACATGTAAGTGGGCTACAGCGGTGCGCACTTCCAACTTTTAACGTTCATCAATGCGGTGCTGTGAAAAGTCAGCGCCGGAATCTCAACAGGGTAACCAACAACAACAACATGTATGTCTGCTAGACGGCTAGGCTAGATCAATGCACACCCCCTCAGCAAGATCCTGGTTACGCGCCTGTTAGCATTGTCCTCACGATAACACATTCTATTTCATTTCATTTCTTACCAATTCAGTATTCATGTTTATCATGGCCAGAAAAACAACTCTTATTTAAAAAAAATCTAGTGAGTTATCTCCCATTGTTTACTGATCATGTCTCAATGGGCGTATATTAATTTATGATTATGGCGCTCATTGCTACAGAATACGTGTTATGATATCTGCCTGTTACCAGGGTTACACTACCGCATACAACAGGGGAGGTTACCTGATGAACTCGTTCCCATCACATCTACCTGGCGGTAACCGCAAACAACAGAACAAACACAAAGGTAGGGCAGAGCTCCAGTTAAGGTGCGTAATTTGGAGGTAAATTTCTTATTTAGTATTTGACTCATTTTTGGCAGTTATCAGGTGCTCTGCACTTCTGTTACCATGATTTCTGTCTGTATATGTCCTTGATGTTGAATGGACATAAAACTCCAAGCAATCAATAAGTGCTCCCACATACAGGTGCATTCCCATCTGTATATGACCTTGCTGTTGAATGGACATACAACCCCAATCAATACATACACAACCGCCTCGTTAATCTTTCCCAGACTATCAACGTTTCTAACCTATATTGGAAACAAAACTCGCAAGCAAGAGCCTGAGCTGTAGCACAGCTCAGGCTCAGTCAATCAAGCTGCTCAATTTCAAGCACAAATATTAAAGTACAATCTACACACGTTACCTTGGTCCCAAGTACATGTTTTCCTCTATAATAAGTCTTGTTAACTCAAAGTAAAATCTTACTTTGAGTAAATGAGTGACAACTGTAATTTGAAAGACAGAAATGTAGAAATATCGGCAAGATTAGTGCAGGCGGTAGTGTATCGTGTTCAGCAAGTTTACACCTAGCTGTGTTTCAGACAACGCCATCCTGGACTGTATATACCACGAGGTGGAGAAGACGTACTACGTCCTCGACATCATGTGCTGGAAGGACCACCCCGTCTATGACAGTGAGGTACGTGGGCCATTCCATGACACATCAGACACATAAAAACCATGATTGAGTCTTTTGATATTCAATTTGTCAGGTGAGGCTAGGAAACGCGTAGGAATTCCGAGGTTTGCTGAGGAATTTGCTAGCTTGATGTTACTAGTAGCCATTTGGCTATTCACATAGCCATTTGGCTACTAATATTTCGGAAATTTTTCTCCAGACACAGTCGCAAATAAGCCCACTTTCTATCCAATTATGACCGCTGTGACACCTACATGGACACAATATCGTGTTTTATTGCAGACTGACTTCCGGTTCTTTTGGATGATGAGCAAATTACAGGAGATCCCGGAGGTGCAATCTACTGCTAACGTCAACCCGGTATGTTGGTAAACATCAACACGTTTACCTTAAAATAATATTCTATGCAAATTTTACACTGTTATATTAAACCAGATTTGTATACATTAACCATTTTATCTCAAACTGCACGATTCTGTAAATAAACAATTGGCGATAAAAAATTACAATATTCGGAGAGAAAAAAATTGAAAATTGTAATTTTTTATCGCCAATTGTTTATTTTTATCGCCAATTGCGAAAGTTGCGATCACCAGCGGAATCCCTGACATGGTGCACATCCAGTAGCCGATTTCATCAAAATTGCAAAGCTTACTTATCTACCAAAGTATACTTTGAGGGAGTAATCATTTATTTTCCCCGAAATGCATTATGTCATATAGAACTAACTACTGCATATATTTGATGATTAAAAGTATGCAGAATTATTATACTGAATTTATTACATTATCACAGCCAAAATGGCTGTGATAATGTAATAAATTCAGTATAATAAAAAATAATAAATTTATTGAAAATTTCTCCCTCAAAGTATACTTTGCTAGCTAAGTATGCTTTGCAATGTTGATGAAATCGGCTACAGATGAGATGGCTCGATACAAGCCAACTAATGTGGAGATTAGTTGGTTTTTATACTGCAACCATTGCTCCATGTAACATCATAAAGGGGGTTGAATAAATGCTGTTTATATCTGGAGTAACCCAATATACATGCAGTAGCCGAATAAACGTGAAGTGCCGTTTTTGCCTTTATTTTTTTCACCTTTAACCCCTAGTTGCAGCCTCTGATTGGTCAAGTCTCAACAGCAACTTCAAGATGGCTGTGGCTTTTAAAATCTAAATCACTGTCGATTCAGCTGAATGTTGTCCAGTTTTACAGTATATGCGACGTAATCAGCGACACGGACATGTACATCAGGATTGCAATGCGTTTTATTACAAATGTGTAGTCTAAAGCCCGTCAATATTGAAGCTCATCGTAAATAAATTGAATATTAATCAGATACAATACCGAATCTACCTAGCGTGGAAGTCGCCATTTTGCATTGAATGACGTCGCTAGATTTGTAACGTATTTCGAGGGAGTGACGTCAAAACAAGACGTCACACACGTTCAATCAATTGAGTTCAGTATGCGGTATAAATTAAATACATGATTAGTGCCGTCGAATATAAAATATATTCGGTTTCGCACCGACAACTTTATAGGGGCTGTTAATGGAGAAATGGGTTTTGCGACCAGTGTAGATCCAGATCAGCACAGTGATATCTGGCTGTGACTGGAGAAATGGGTTTTGCGACCAGTGTAGATCCAGATCAGCCTGTGCATCCGCACAGTCTGATCTGGATCTGCACTGTTCGCAATTCCATCAATGAAACTCCTGTCTTGCCTCTATAACAAGCATTATAGATTGTGCGTTATCAGGCTACAGGATTGTGCTATTTTTTATCAGGAATTACACTTGTCACCCCATTTCTCCAGTCTTTAAATGACCATAGCTGTTGATAGGCCGTTAAACACCAATCAATCAATCAAACCATTTCTCCAGTTACAGCCACATATTTAGGCCTTGAAATATTTACGCTGGTCTGAAACAACAGAAAGACCATTTCAGTGAATCACTCGGTTGCCTATATTGAGGGGTTATCTGGAAGTCACCATATTTGATTTGCACTGTCACAATCAATCAATCGATCAAGAATTGGTGCCATTTCTGTTTCAGTTCAAGTTTATTCCGCTGCAGTACCATCCCTGTACGAAGGACTCATTGACGGCAGCCTTTCAGACTGCAGACACGGTAACTATAGCTACATGTACATGATTTATGCACCATCAGTGCCCCCACCCCCCCCCCCCCCCCCCCCACACAGACACCCCTAAGTTATTGATGGCCAGTGTGGCCCCCCACCCCTAAATCAAGTTTTTCTGTACTCGTCTTGGAGCCATACTCAACTCGGTTGACTCAGAACTCGCTTTGAGTTTGGGCATGGAAACGTGATCTGAAAAAGTTTATCACTTCGAGTCCTGGGGGTCGTTTCACTAAACTTCGTACGTCTAAAATGTTTGTAAGTCCAACATTATGATAGTCTGTAAATGTCACGTTAACACTGTTTACTTGAAAAAAAATTCAATAAATGTTAATCCATCAATTGAACTTTCCAGACGATCCTAAATTTGCACTTACGAACATTTTAGTCCTACGAAGTTTAGTGAAACGCGCCCCTGATCCTTATGTACATAAATTCAGAAAACACAATTTGCAACAAACTTACTGTACATTACAGGCTAGTAAAAGTTGAGCACAGTTCTGATTTGTTTACGGAACATTTTAGGATATTGTGGTTGGAAGTATATTTATATTCAGTGCTAGGATTTTTAATTTTCCCTCCATAAAGGTGTAACTAAGGGTTGTGGACTTGTGGGTTCAAACCTCACTTTAGGCATCATAAAATACAGTTTACTTTCATAGTATTTCCATCTCACTGGTCTTGCGGATGTGACTTGAAAACGAGGTCCCGTTCCTAAATGACCATAGCTGTTGCTTGGTCGTTAAACCCATTCACTTTCCATAGAGATGTATTCACATTGTTGAATGGATGTAAAAGTTCTTTCAGTCAGTCAATCAAATTGTGACCCAAACATAGCCTCGTTTGTAATAATGAACACACATTGTCACATGGGAAATATTCCATGCAGAACTTCATGGAGTTTGACTGCATGTTCATCGGCCATTGACCAGCAAAATATTACTTTTGATTTATAGTCCACGCTAGTGGAAAGTGATACATGGCGGTCGCATATTCCGGCGTCATAGGCATTGTCTTTGTAGGTGTCAATAATTGTGTCCAAATTTTGAATATCTCGTTATCCGTAAGTCGTATCATTACCAATCTTCATCAATAGCTTCCTCACATTGATGTCATTTGGGTGACCTTGACCTTCGTGACCATCACCTTAGTGGGCGATTGCCTTGTTAGTGGGAAACAAACATTGTTGTCTGCTGTTGTTATACCCCCGGCATACGAAGTACAGTCTACGCTGGTTTACTCGAAGTCCGTAGGACTGTGATAAATACTTTGAGTAAACCGAAGTTCGACTCAACAAAATCTGAACATGACCTCGAAATAATGCCCACGTTACGGGACGCAACTCCCATACGACCTGTGACACATGGAGTTACACTTTTGCAAATATAATGTGTTTACTTGCGTTTGTCTATACACGCATGTGTGTAGTCGAACTAAGTATACGCATCTGTATTATCAGGGTGGAACAAGAAAAAACAATTCAAAGCAGTAAAGTAACATTTTATTATGGTTAATAAATAAAGCATGTAAACCGCTTACAATTTAATTGGTATCGAGTAAATCACCTTTAACACTTATTCAAAGTTTGTTTACAGAGGCTTACACAGGTAAACAAGTCTTTGATCCGGTAAATTGGCGCCGCGAATTCGCACTTCGAGTGCAAACTCGACGTAACGAAATTCGACGTAACGGTAGCAATTTACATTGAAAATAATAGAAACGGGACTTGGACACGACTTCGACGTAACGAGGGAATTTGACTTAACCGACTATGAGTAAACGAATGTAGACTGTATGTCGAGCTGTATATAGTTTTTGTTATTCGGTCTGTCCACGTTAAAGTTTTTGGGTACCCATTATCTCTAATGGTAAGTCAGATTAACCTCAAACTTCATATACTTCCTTATCATCATGTGCCCCGTGCAGGCACCGGGGCGGGATCAACTGATCCTGAGAATAGTGCTGCAGTAGCCATTGCTTGTCGTAAAAGGCGACTAAACTGGCTTAACGATTGGGTTCATACTTTCCGGAACCCACTATACCGGATTTGGCCCTCATGTACATTTTTGGCTTTCTTGTATGTGAGAGTTGAGTCGGGCTATGCCCCATATATAAAAGTAAGATTAGCACTAATCCTATTACTTTTAGGGGATGGGATAAATGATGCTGGTGTGGCGAGGGCCTGGCACCAGATCAGGTTGTTCTAATTTCAGGACTGAATATATATTTTGATTGTAAATATTGAGTTCTGAAGTTGGGATTTACCCCCCTTGGACAGGTGGACACGGGACATGACCCCGTTGACCCGTCTGCGTGTAGACTCCTTGAGGCTTGTACCTCTATGTCAGAAAAGCGGACGTTAAACCCTATTCACTCACTCACTCACTCCTTATCATCATCCATATTTTCATTCCATACCACACCCATGCGGCCTTCATGTCCAAGGTCAAGGTCAAATTACTTGGGACATTTGCGTTAATGTTTTTTAAATATTTGCGTTAAAGTTTTTATTTGTCGGTCCAGGCGGCAGCCGGGGGTATACGTGAGCCCTTGCTCACTTTCTCTAGTTTTATATCATCTTCTTTCTCAATAAAAAAACATTGTTTGACAACACTTTAGAATCATTTCTGGAAATGATTGTAAAGTGCAGTCAAATGTTGTTTTTGAGGAGACATATGGAAAATAAACAGCAGGCAATAACATTCAAGTCCACATAGCAACGGTTAAATGAACTTTCCCACATGCAATGACCGTGTCGTTGTTATAACTTTACAGATCGACGGGTGCCTGTTACAAGCGTGCCCACTACAGGGCTCCAGATAAGGAATTAGTAATTAAGTATTGTCACTCCATCATTTCTGAAGCAATTGGGTATTTCAAAATTTTAATTGGGTAAAATAAAATCACACTACAGTTTACACATCAACAGACAGCAATTATTAAATAGATAGTTTGCTTCGAAATGAAAACATATCTTGGCATTTCATTAGAATTGTCTCCTTGGAGACAATTCTAATGATATACCAAGATGTACTTTCATGGACAATAAGCAAAATATGCTATATTTTTGGTATGTTTATTGTTTTCTGCAGCAAGATAAAGGTACCACAAAATTGTTATTGCTTTTTGAAACTCGCTACTTCTTATTTCAATTAGGTTTTTGGCAATTTTAATTGGGTATTTAAGGAAATACGCAACTTATCTGGAGCTCTGCCGCTACCTGTTTGGTAACAACCCACTCGTCTGACTGAGATGATCAGGGTCAATGTCCAATTACAACACGAATGATTGTGTTACAGATTGACGGGTGCCTGTTCTACCACAAACGCGCCCACTACCTGTTCGGTAACAACCCTCTCGTGGTCTGGCTACGACCCTACATGATCCCAGAGATGCTCGGAATCGACGTGCCGGAGAAATGGATCGAGCAGAAGCCGGCAAACTACACGACGTACCAGGCACACATGGACCACATCAAGGACACGAAAGAGAAGTTTCAGCAAGCGAAGGAGAAGCGAGGCGACGATCGACAGGAGAGGAAGAAAGCCTCGGCCGTGAGGGCGCGCGAGTTCAAAATGGATGTGAGTTTACAGACGAATTTCTGTTTCGGTTCTGGGAATAAATCAGGAAAGGCTGAAACGATGGACGATCAGCCCGCTCCTAGTTGATGGTTTGGTCGTTGTGTTGACTTTCTATGAGACACGCCATGTGATTTGGTACCTGTGCGATATTTCATGACAAATAGTCACAAAATTTACGATCGTTTCCTTAAAAGACATTATTATTGACGAAGTTTTCATAGAAAATGCGGAAATAAATTACGCATTTGCTACTAAAATTTTGTCATCTTTCGACATCATTTACAGAAAATATCACAGTTTCTGTACATGTATTTCACGAAAATCGCACATGTTCTTGTGTACAAAGTCACATGGCGTGTCTCGTGTTTACTCCTATTCAGATCTCGAATGTCGAGGATTAGGTAGATAGATCGACATATATGCCATTTGATAAATGTGTATGTATGATCTAATACTAGACTATTGATCTGTCAACACCTCGCTTTTGCGTGCCACCAAAATTTCTGTTTCGGCTCCAGGGATAAGTAGGTCATGGGAAAGACAGAACTTGTAACCAATCAGGCACATACATCTTACACAGTGCTCCAGATAAGCTGAATATTTGCTTAAATACCCAATTAAAATTGCCAAAAACCCAATTGAAATCAGAAGTAGCGAGTATCAAAAATCAATAAAAAATTTGTGGTACCTTTATCATGCTGCAGAAAACAATAAACATACCACAAATAGAGCATATTTTTTCTTATTTTCCATGAAAACACATCTTGGTATTTCATTAGAATTGTCTCCAAGGGCAATTCTAATGAAATGCCAAGATGCGTTTTCATTTCGAAGCAAACTATTCAATAATTGCTGTCTGTTGATGTGTAAACAGTAGTGTGATTTTATTTTACCCAATTACAATTTTAAAACACCCAATTGCTTCAGAAATGATGGAGTGACAATACTCAATTACTAATTCCTTATCTGGAGCCCTGTTATACTTGATTTATCATTGTCCAATGATTATAAAACACTTTGAAGTCCTTGATTTCTGACGTCGAAACTGATCATTGTCTCGCCCACGTTAGTGGAAAGTGAGACGAGACATAGTGGTCACAGTTCCGACGTCATCATAGGCGTCCACGTGAAATCGTGTATATCTCCTGATATGCTAGTTTGATCCTTACTAAACTTCATTAATGGCTTACTCACATTGATGGCTGTCCACCCAGTGGCATTTCTGTGGCGTTGACCTTCGTGGGTGAGTGAGACACTCGCTGGCGATCACTTTGTTTTTATTGGGTGATCCATCTGCTTGATTGGTAGAGTAAATGCTCTCAGAAAAGATTTATAGTCACTAGACAATTGTTGGCTGTACCCTGTAAAATAAGTAATGGACAACTCTTTGCATGCTGGGAAACTTGTGGGCTATAAATAGTTCAAAACTAGCGGATAAAAATTCATCATATTTTCTTTTATTTCTCCTTGTAAATATCATATTCACATAGAGATATAAGAAAATATACTCCTAATTTGCTTGGCGGACATTTTCACCGCTAGCATGCAAAGAGTTAAGTTTGACAATAAATTAAACGGATGTCGTGGATACGGGTCATGTATAATGTCGTAAAATAGTCACCATGTTGTTGAAAGTCGTCAGTTATATGATGAATTTTATTAATTTTCAACTTTTCTTCAATTACTTTAATAACCCTAAATATTCGGACACGATTTGGTTTGGAAAACCTCTATAAACATCATTTTCCGAAACAAATTGTATCCAAATACATTGTTACTGTGATAATTCCAGCACAAAAATATGTACACAATTCCCTAACATTTGATTGGCCCGTAGCAAGTCTCTGTCCAAAATTTATATCCCAGTAAACTCCCACGCCGAACTACTTTCCGTAACCGTCAGGCGCAGTTAAAATAATTCTTAAGAAAACGGAAAATAAACACATTTTCTTGATGAATTTATTTCAAATGCTGGAATTATAAGGAATGAATGGCCTTTTTGTGGAATTTATCGGGGATATAAACTTGGAAAAGTCGCGGGAATACTGGACGAGGCCTTCTGGCCTTCGTCCAGTATTCCCGCGACTTTTCCAAGTTTATGCCCCGATAAATTCCACAAAAAGGCCATTCGTTCCTATAATAAACCAGGACAACCATACTAACCCTAAATATTGGGACTTCATTGTGGGGGAAACCATACATTTATGTACATTTCTTACAATATATGGCGTCCGAATATATACGGTTATTACAGTATATGTAGTTGTTAACCTTGAATATTTGACACAATATTTCTGGTCCATAACTTGTTTTGAAGGGTATAATTTTGCTTACATAATCATGGAAATGTTGCTCCGTCCTTTCATGTCAACTAAATACAACACAAGTAGCTGAACACTCTTGTTTTTATTGTTGTTCTTTTTTCTCACAAAATTCCTGCAAACTTAACCCTTCCTACGCTGTTGACGGAAATTGCCGTCTGCTGTTTTTCATTTTTGCTTTAATTCTTAACAAAAAACTGGTTTTGACAGCACATGAGAATCGTCTCCACTGGAGACGATTCTCATGTGCTGTCGAAACTAGGTTTTTGTCGAGAAATATTGAAAATAAAACATTTCCAGCAGACGACAACATTTAATTCAGCGTAGTAAGGGTTAATTAGCAAGACGAAAGATGTTTGTCTATATAGGGAAATACACATTATCACAGTGTTGTGTATTTTGTCGAGAAGTGCTTCAATTTGAAAATCATCAAGAATTGAATGCTGCCTTCATTTTAAATTTTGGCAATATATTTGGACACTTTTTCTCCATTTCCATATTATGCGGCAAACATACATGTGTGGCACGTTCAATTTCGAAACGCGGCAAGCTGCTAAAGCAGTTTGCAGCTCGTAAATTTTTATGCTATTTTGTAAATAAATTCTAAATTGAAATGAGTTTTCTTCGTGTTGTATTTCCATTGCCATATCACTGATCAACATTTCCCACACTCAACTGTCAATGTGATGAATCATGTGGCCTAAACTGGCGACAATTTCAAAATAATTTGCCGAGATAAGTCAATAAAACGATGTTATGTTTCATATGCTATACCCTACACAATGTGCTTCATGCTGGTCTATATACGATGGCTTTGCGGAGTTACATACTTTTTAGCTCACCTGAGCGAAGCTCATGCGAGCTATTGTTACCGCAATGTGTCCGTCGTCGTCCGTCGTTGTCGTCCGTGAACATTTTCAAACGTCTTCTTCTCGTTAACCAAACGTCATGGTCATGGTCCTTAGTTAGGGGGATTACAAAATTGTTAAAATGACGTCATTACGTAATCCAAGATAGCCGCCGTCTAAAAATAGCACAAATTTTTCAAAAATCTTCTTCTCAAGAACCGCCAATCGGATTTCGACAAAACTTGGTAGGAATGATCGATGTACAATGCTCTTTCAAAGTTGTTAAAATGGTGACCCTGGGGTCAAAAATGGGCATGGCCCGTGGGGTCAAATTGGGGTCAAATTTTATTTTTTGACCGAATATGGTCATGTCATATATCAAATTGAAGGTATCAATGAGGCGATCACTCTGGTGCATTTATTGACGAAATCGGATGGTTATGTCATCCAAGATGGCCGCCAAAAGATCAAAAGGTCGTTCTTTTATTAGAGATTTCAAAATTCTTCTTCACATGAACCGCTTGGCCCATGGTAGCCAAACTTAAAAGCTATGGTCCATGGGTGAAGCCTTTTCAGATTTGTTAAAATGGAGGTCATAGCTAATCCAAGATGGCTGCCGTCTAAAAATAGCATAGATTCTTAAAAAATCTTCTCATGAACCACTAGCCGGATTTCGAAGAAACTTGGTAGGAATGATCGATGTACAATGCTCTTTCAAAGTTGTTAAAATGGTGACCCCGGGGTCAAAAATGGGCGTGGCCTGTGGGGTCAAATTTTATTTTTGACCGAATATGGTCATGTTATATATCAAATCGAAGGTATCAATCAGGCGATCACTCGTGTCAAAATCGGATTGTTATGTCATCCAAATGGCCGCCGAAATGTCAAAAGGTCTTTCTTTTATTAGAGATTTCAAAATTCTTCTTCACATGAACCGCTTGGCCCATGGTAGCCAAACCTAAAAGTTATGGTCCATGGTTGAAGCCTTTTCAGATTTGTTAAAATGGAGGTCATCGCTAATCCAAGATGGCCGCCGTCTAAAAATAGCATAAATTCTTAAAAAGTCTTCTTCTCATGAACCGCCAGCCGGATTTCGACTAAACTTGGTAGAAATGATCGATTTACAATGCTCTTTCAAAGTTGTGAAAATGGTGACCCCGGGGTCAAAAATTAGCGTGGCCCGTGGGGTCAAATTGGGGTCAAATTTTATTTTTGACCGAATATGCTCATGTCATATATAAAATTGAAGGTATCGATGAGGCGATTGCTCTGGTGCAAAATTTGTCGGAATCGGATGATTATAACATCCATGATGGCCACCAAAAGGTCCATTTATTCAAGATTTTGAACGTCTTTTTCTCAGGAACCACATGGCCGATGCTGGCCAAACTTCATAGGAAGTTAAGATCCTTGGGTGAAGCATTTTCAGATTTGGTAAAATGACAGTCATCGCTTAATCCAAGATGACCGCCATCTAAAAATAGCACAATTTTTTTTAAAACTTTAAAACACATGAACTCAATGTCACATTATCCTCTGGTGTTCATGGAGTCAGGTGAGCGAATTAGGGCCATCATGGCCCTCTTGTTTGTAAACACTTTGGAAATGTGCCGCGATACAACATGTTAAAATATCTAATCTTTTAGATTGTTAAAAGTTAAAATCTTTTAGTACGTTCATTTCCAAAATATTTAAGATCGTTAAAATTAGAACTTCTAGCGTGTTGTATTTCGGCACATTTCCATAGTACAGAACAATACAGTATATGCAAATGTCTGAATTATATACACCCACATGATCGGCATGTGCACATTAAAAAACACAAAAACTTTATTTTTCAAAGATTACAAATTAGCGCGAGAGCATTTCGTTGGCCATGATGAGAGTGTATCATCTCTCAACATTGCTCCAGATAAGGAATCAGTAATTGAGTATTGTCACTCCATCATTCTGAAGCAATTGGGTATTTCAAAATTTTAATTGGATAAAATAAAATCACACTACTGTTTACACGTCAATGTTGACCGCAATTATTGAATAGTTTGCTTCGAAATGAAAACATGTCTTGGCATTTCATTAGAATTGTCTCCTTGGAGACAATTCTAATGAAATACCAAGATATGTTTTCATGGAAAATAAGAAAAATATGCTATATTTGTGGTCTGTTTATTGTTTACTGCAGCTTGATAAAGGTACCACAAAATTTCTATTGCTTTTTGATACTCGCTACTTCTGATTTCAATTGGGTTTTTGGCAAATACGCAGCTTATCTGCAGCCCTGCCTCAAGCTGCCGTGTTCGAGGATCGAACCCGGGCTGCATTGGTGAGAAGCACGCTCGTTACCAACTATGCTAACCAGACAACAATGTCCACATTACAAGGAGACAATTCTAATGAAATGCCAAGACATTTTTTCATTTCGAAGCAAACTATTCAATAATTGCTGTCTTTTGATGTGTAGTGTGATTTTATATTTTACCCAATTACAATTTTGAAATACCCAATTGCTTCAGAAATGATTGAGTGACAATACTCAATTACTAATTCCTTATCTGGAGCCCAGGTAGTGCATATGTTACTAAATCCTAGATATTCAGACTGCATTTATCCTGTGAAACACATACTGCAACCTCTACAACAGCCACACATGGAATACATGCATAAATAATAAAACCAATGCAGCCAATCCCCACAACAAAGAACGTCAACGGAAGGTAACAACTAAAATACTGGGGGCCATTTCACTAAACTTTGTATGAGTAAAATGCTCGTAAGTTCAAATTTAGATCGCACCATTAGTGTTTCCTTATCTGTAACATGGGGCCAGTTTCACTATACGACTAAAATGTCGCATAGGATCGTCTGGAAATTTCAATTGGTGGATTTACATTTATTGAGCACAGGCTGCATATGCAGCCTGTTCTCAATAAATGTAAATCCAATAATTGTTTACAAGAAAACATTGTTAATGTGAAATTTACAGACTATTATAAATTTGCACTTACGAACATTTTAGCCGTACAAAGTTTAGTGAAACGGCCCCCAGGACCACTTGACATGAAAGATGCCACCTGGAAACGATTGGTGAACAAAGCCGTATACTGGAGTAGCCAGAAATATACCTGTACCCGTTTGTGAGTGGCAGGTGGCAGCATGCGATGGGTAATTTAACGATCAGATTTCATCCTTACCGGAATCCCGACCGGAGACCTGGTTTGGCCCTCACTTACGTCTTTGGCATTTTGTATGTGACAGTTGAATCAGATTATACCCATTATATAGAGGATATTTGTTGTTTTCAGTGTAAGATCAAACTATTTTTCATCGAGTGAACACCAACCGTAGTATTTTCACGAGAAAATATAACGTTTGGTGTTCACGAGATGAAAAATAATTTGATCTTACACTGAAAACAACAAATGTTCTGTTTAGTTTATGACCATGTAACAGTATTTACGCTCTTTGCTGATTTAGTATTTACATTAGCACCCACATCATACATCTAGGACTTTGCTAGGAACCTGTGGGGGGCCTCATTTCTCAGCATGACCAATTTACTAAAATGTTGCATAAATGTTGCATAAAATGTTGCATAAAATAATTCCACATTTTATAATTTATTATGCTGATATTCATCTCATAATATTAAAATACAATAGATAAAATACAGTTTACACAAATAATTAAACACTACAATAATACGATTAACAATAATACACATTTTATTAATAGATTTGACATTTTAAGCCATGCCCCCCCATGGCGCAATAATTTCTACAACAGACCGCAGAAAAAATTGCAGCCATGGTGATTCATTCCGTGTCGATCTGGATTTAAAATAACTGACGAGAGTAACACAATTTATCAACATGGATCTACTCACTATCACTGTACTGCACCAAAGTTGATAGTTTGTAAGGCAATTCCAGGAGCTGACCAGAATTCCCACTGTCACGAGAGATGAAATAACAGGTTGTGATTGTCTGATTTTCCAGCGAATGTTTTCCTACAATCGTTAACATTGGTTGTAAGATTGGCCAATCAATCAATCAATCAATCAATCAATTGTCTGTCTGTCTGTCCAAGATTTGCCTTAAAGTTTTCGGCTACCTACCATGTCTGTTTCTGTAAGTCGGATTTTCTTGAAACTTCATATATTTATTTGTGATCATCATCATATTTTCATTGTATGTGCTCACGGTCAAAGTCAAGCGACTTTGAAATTTGTGTTAAAGTTTTGCTGGGTACATCTTCCATCAATGTTACTGATTTCTGGTTTGTTTATAGCTTAGGCCATGCCATTGTTTTTCTCTGCTAAGCGTCCATCTGGATAGCCAAAACCTACTTGTGTATCTTGCTATGGCGGGCAAAAACTTGAAGATATCCAACATATCTAACTAAAGTTATTCATGAACTACAGTCAAACCAGTGAATAAAGCCAGCCATGAGAAGAAGAAAATATGGCCTTTGTTTGCAGGTGGTCTTTATTCGCAGTCATTTATGTGGTAATTTGGAAAGCAAAAATGTGGTTACTGTAGGCAGGGAATTGCTTTTCCGAAGTGGTCTATAGCTCAGGTTCGACTACTGTTGATTCACAGGTGTTTCAAAGTGCAGTCTGCAATCGCTTACTCAAAGTCCAGGGGGCCGTTTCACTAAACTTTGTACGACTAAAATGTATGTAAGTGCAACTTTATGATAGTCTGTAAATTTCACATTAGCTATCTTTTCTTGTAAACAATTATTGTACATGCATATGCAGCCTATGCTCAATAAATGTAAATCCATCAATTGAAATGTTCAGACGATCCTAAATTTGTACTTACGAACATTTTAGTTGTACAAAGTAATTAATGAAAATTTGAGTATTATATAGGAAAACGTACTTGGGCACCAAGAATGTGACTAAGTTATCAGTAGTTTCAGACTGTGGAAACGATGATTACAGAGAAGAGGACAAGCTGCCAGCTTCTATATCATATAAGACAATGTCCGTCCTTTACGATAGCCCGCACAAGGGATGTACAAGTCAGACCGCCGCAGACACGGGTTGTACAAGTCAGACCGCCGCAGACACCGATCTCTCCACCTCTGGTTTCTTATATTATCAGTAGTATAACTGGAGAGTTCAAGGTAGCGAGTGTAGACTGTAATTTGAACGCCTCTCATATGTTCTGGCAGTTGATGATGTCACAGTGGCTACTGGAGACGCCCCTTGACTTCGACACCCAGTGGATGGCTGTCGTGTGTCCAGTCGGTCAGCGATGTCTCGTGATGGCGGTAGATGTGAGTATTTTTGTCCGCAAGGAGATTTGTGAGAAAATGATGAAGGTAGACTATTCAAGCCAGAAACAAATATCACCTGATTATCTAATTTCTAATATAAATTAAAAGGTCAGTAACTGGATGAAACACGTTCCTTTTTCAAACCCGTTAAAATGATAGAAATCGTTACATTACCAATCATTGCTTTGATGTTGAATATTTGCAATAAGACATCGTTCAGCGTTAAAGTGCAGTTCAGCGGGTTAAAAAATACTTGGGTGTCTGTGATACAGCATTATTTTATTCTTCCCCACAATAAGTCGTCAAAGTCGATGGTCCCCTAGAACTGCGAAACGTGTGCCGATTGGCTTTTTCTGTAAACAATGTCACGTCGCTCAAGTTTTGCTGTAACAATGACAGCCAAATTGTTTTCGAAACTACAGATTTATTCACAATTATTAGTCACAATGAGGTTGAAATGGTGTACATTTTATTCTAGATAGATTAATCTTCGTGAAGTAGAAATAGTCTGTATTACACATATTCAACGTGACTTGTTATTGTAAAGTACCGATTTCTATCATTTTAAAAGGTTTGAAAAATGCATATGTTTTTCTACGTTTTACGACATTAAATGGTAAAGTTTTGGCAAAATTTGCATTTAACGTTTTCAGCTACCTATTTCGGCTATTATTTCTGCAACCCTATGTCTAATTGACGTGAAACTTCATATCACTATCCATAGTATCATTCCATAGCCCACCCATGCGGCCTAAATGCCCAAGGTCAAGTTACTTAGAAACTTTCATTGGGAAATTTTGTGTTAATATTTTAAGCCGCCTTGTATCTCTGTTACTGTAAAGTCGGATTGGCTTGGAACTTCATATATACATCTATATGTTTTATCATCCATATTTTCATTCCGTAGCCACCCATGTGGCTCACATGCCCACAGTTAATGTCAAATTACTTAACAATTTAAATTTTTGGCCACACCCATTATCTCTGCAACCCTAATTCGGATTGGCTTGTAACTTCGCATACTTATTTGTCATCATCCATATTTTCATTGCATAGCCCAGATCCCCAAGGTCAAGGTCAAATTACTTGGAAATTTGCGAGTCAAATATTAGTCCATATTTTCATTTCATAACCAATGCATGCTGCCCACGTGTTCAATGTCAAGTCAAATGACAAATGTGTGTTGAGGGTCACGTCCCCATCAGTGGTACTGGTATCATGTTCCATGGAGTTATTCCCCCTATGGTACTTGTATAGTCTGCCTCGATGTGGGTATATTGTGACTCTTGTTTGTTTATGTAGCCTTCTAGACCATATCAAACAATTTTGCAGGGAGAAACAAAATGGTACCACAAGCGCGGTCCCAAGATGCCGGGCTACTTCCTGTCGTACCTGCCGGGCGGCAACCTGACTGAATGTCAAGGCCAGTGTATCACAATGCTCGACTGTATCTTCGTCGAGGAGATGTTCACGTTCTTCATCCTCGACGCACTCTACTGGGACAACAAGGATCTACGGAGTATGGAGGTACGTCGTTTTATAGCCAGAATCTTTCGGAGGTTTTTCCAGGTGATTTTTGAAAAAAACACTGATCTTTGGAATATACGGTACGTGATTACATAGCTGGATTTTTTTTTAGTTTTCTCTGTGCGATTTAATTACTTTGTTTACATGTGATTTTTTAGCCAGAAGTATTTACTAAAAACCATGTATCATATTTAACGAAGAATCATAGCATGTTAAAAAACAACTAAAGCTTACGATTCGATAATATTAGCTTGTCTAGTTCTCTCTGTATTGTGTCCATATCCTTTTTCTACTCTCTCAGAATGACTTCAACTGTTGACAGGCCGTTAAAACAACAGTCCAATCCAATGTGATGTTTCATTTCACTGTTTAATGAAATTTATTAAAAAAAACTATCTTGCCATGAAAGTATTAAATTGTGTGTGCTTATTAACCCATTTAATTCCAGATCCTGATTCACAAGAGTAAAAATTTTACCAACAATTATTTCTCCATATTATTTGATTCTCAACAAAAGTATATGCTGTTACCACTCACTTGAACCGTCTCGCCGAGACGGTTCAAATGAGTGGTAACAACATATACATTTATTATCTCGACTATTCAAAGAATAAGTACAGCTTATGTTGTCACGTCGGCGTCGGCGTCGGCGTCGGCGTCACTCCTTGGTTAAGGTTTTTAGTCAAGTTTGTATATGGAATACTACTGGCCCTACACACACTATACTTGGACAACTTCATCTTCTAGTGATGTACATCAATAACCCCTGATCTATATTTGACCTTGACCTACATTTCCTCTTGAATTACTTGGTTAATTCCCCTTGGTTAAGGTTTTTAGTCAACCTTGGTTAAGGTTTTTAGTCAAGCTTGTATATGCAATACTACTGGCCCTACACCCACCATACTTGGACAACTTCATCTCCTAGTGATGCACATCAATAACCCCTCATCTATATTTGATTGTCTTGGATTACCTACATTGGTCCTATTTGTTGGAATTACTACTAATCCCCTTGGTTAAGTTTTTTTAGACAACCTTGGTAAGTTTTTTCAAAACTTGTATTTTGACCTTGAACCTACCTTCATCTCTTGGATACTTAACTTATCCTGTAAGTTTTTAGTCAACCTTGGTTAGTCCCCCCCAGCTTGTAAATTGATAATACTATGTTGGCAATCAGATCACAATACCTTTCCGACACTTCTCAATAGTATGTTAACATCAATAACCCCTATCTATATTTGACCTTGACCTACATCCTCTTCACTTACTACTTATTCCTTTTGGTTAAGGTTTTTTTTAGTCAACCTTCTACCAGGAATACTACTGGCCCTACACCCACCATACTTGGACACTTCATCTCCTAGTGATGTACATCAACAACCCCTGATCTATATTTGACCTTGACCTACATTTAACTTGATTACTTACTGAATTCCCTTGGTTAAGGTTTTTACTCGACCTTGGTTAAGCTTTTTTACTCAAGCTTGTACATGGAATACTATTGTGCATCCAGACACCATACTTGGACAACCTTTTCTCATAGTGATGTACATCAATAACCCTGATTCTATATTTGACCTTGACCTACATTTCCTCTTGAATTACTTACTTAATTCTCTTTGGTTAAGGTTTTTAGTCAAGCTTGTAGATGGAATACTCATGGCCCTACACCAACCATACTTGGACAACTTCATCTCCTAGTGATGTACATCAACAACCCCTGACCTATATTTGACCTTGACCTACATTTAACCTTAAATTACTTACTTAATTCCCCTTGGTTAAGGTTTTTACTCAACCTTGGTTAGCCCCGTGCAGGCAACGGGGCGGGATCAACTGATCCTGAGAATAGTGCTGCAGTAGCCATTGCTTGTCGTAAAAGGCGACTAAACTGGCTTAACGATTGGGTTCATACTTTCCGGAACCCACTATACCGGATTTGGCCCTCATGTACATTTTTGGCTTTCTTGTATGTGAGAGTTGAGTCTGGCTATGCCCCATATATAAAAGTAAGATTAGCGCTAATCCTATTACTTTTAGGGGATGGGATAAATGATGCTGGTGTGGCGAGGGCCTGGCACCAGATCAGGTTGTTCTAATTTCAGGACTGAATATATATTTTGATTGTAAATATTGAGTTCTGAAGTTGGGATTTACCCCCCTTGGACAGGTGGATATGGGACTCGACCCCGTTGACCCGTCTGCATGTAGACTCCCTGAGGCTTGTACCTCTATGTCAGAAAAGCGGACGTTAAACCCTATTCACTCACTCACTCACTCAACCTTGGTTAAGGTTTTTAGTCAAGCTTGTAGATGTAATACTATTGTGCATACAGACACCATACTTGGATAACTTTTTCTCATAGGGATGTACATCAATAACCCCTGACCTTTATTTTACCTTCACCTACATTTAACCTTGAATTACTTGCTTAATGTTTATAGTCAAGCTTGTATATGGAATACTTCTGGGCCTACATCAACCATACTTGGACAACTTCATCTCCTAGTGATGTACATCAATAATCCCTGACCTATATTTGACCTTGACCTACTTTTATCCTTGGATTACTTAGTTATCTCCCCTTGGTTACGGTTTTTACTCAAGTTTGTATATGGAATACTCCTGGGCTTACAGCAACCATACTTGGAAAACATTAACTCCTAGTGATGTACATCAATAACCCCTGACCTATATCTGACATTGACCTACATTTAACCTTGAATTACTTACTTAATTTCCCTTGGTTAATGTTTTTAGTCAACCTTGGTTAAGGTTTTTATGCAGGCCGCAGCCACCTTCTTTGTCAAGCTATGTGTACATTGACAACCCTCGTAGTCGAGCTATGCTGTTCTCCTACAGCTCTTGTTGAGAAATGAAGAAAATATAGAGAAAAAATGTTTGTAAATTCAGCAAGAAATGTGTTGAGTATTATTCTCGATGTCACAACTGTTTCGTTTTCCCTCCCCAGTTTGAAGAGAGAACTCAACTTGTTCAGAAAGCAATCTACAACAGACCGGACTTCAAATATATTGATGCCCTCAACCATGTAAGTTATGCTGACCAAATCCATTTATATTGCTAAATTAAATTTTGTCATCTGTTTATTTCCATTTTTCTCTTCAAAATCATGTTGTGACAAATTGGGTGTGATGTAGCGATCGCACTGTGTTGTGCGGGTTGTCTGATGCCGATCGCCATTCAGAAGGTGAGGCAACTTTTCAGGAATCCCAGACTTATATATTTCTACGGAGCCCCGCAGGGGACATGGATTTTTTTTAGTAATTTGTTCCCACAAAATAACAATTTGTTCCCTCAAATTAACAATTTGTTCCCACAAAATGACAATTTGTTCCCTCAAATTAATAATTTGTTCCCACGATATAACAATTCGTTCCCACGTATTAACTAGGAACAAATTGTTATTTTGTAGGAGTGTGTTTAATTGAGGGAACAAATTGTTAATTTGTGGGAACGAATTAATAAAAAAAAAAATTTTACGTCCCCTGCGGGGCTCCTTATATTTCCAATATCTGCAGACACGATAGGCTGTATTATCTCTGAATTGTATGTATTCTACAACGTTTTGGAAAACGCATATTAATGACATTTAAAAAGTGACGTTATATCAGGAAGCAATTGTCGTCTGCTGTTGCTTTTATATCTTGCCTTATTTCTCAATAAAAACATGGTTTGACAGCCCTTCAGAATCATTTCCAATGGAAATGATTCTGAAGTGCTGTCAAAGCATGTTGTAAATTATTCTAAAGTGCTATCAAAGCATGTTTTTAATGATAAAAATGGAAAATAGAAAATAAACAGCAGACGACATGAAATTAAGATAGCGGTGTAAGGGTTAATATAAATAAAATATTTGGTGTTACAAAGTGTACGATGTCGCAAAGCAGTGTTTTCATGTGATATGTATACAGTATTGTAGAAAAAATCAAATATGTGAACAATAACATACTTCTAGTTCAGCCAAGTGTACAATGCAATGTCCCATCCGAGTATTGATTTTTCATTTCATGTCGAATTAATTCTGGTAATATGCAACTTATTGCGGCTAAATCTTGCAATATATGAAATAAGTAGAGCGCGATACTGGCTAGCGATTGGCTTAGAAAGTAAGGCGAACTATAAATAGAGAATATTAATTTGCAACGAATATTTCATTTAGAAGCAAACTATTCAATAATTGCCATCTGTTGATGTGTTAACAGTAGTGTGATTTTATTTTACCCAATTATTATTTTGAAATACATGTACCCAATTGCTTCAGAAATGATGGAGTGACAATACTCAATTACTAATTCCTTATCTGGAGCTCTGGATATTGTTACTTTTGCAGTTGAAATTTGTGCCATTAAACCACTTTGAATGTACCAAGGAAGGCATTGAAAAGTCCCTGATGAAGACGACCTTTGAGGTGAGTAAACCCTTATAATACTGAAGGCAATTCTGTCGGCCACTGTTTATTTTTCATTCGGGCACACATTAATGTACTTATGTGGCTAGCCCCACAGGGTTATGGACTTGGTAAAGGATAGGGTTGGTTACAATTAGCCACCTAAAAAATCCTTTTATGTAGCTAAAAATCGTTTTATGTGGCTAATATTTAACATGTGATAAGCCACATAAGTATAGTACTGTAAGAACGTCCGTCCGTCCGTCCGTCCGTCCGTCCGTCCGTCCGTCCGTCCGTCCGTCCGTCGTCCGTCAGTCCGTCCGTCCGTCCGTCCGTACATCACGGTCTGTCACAATTGTGTAATTATAAGGTTTGACAATGTCCAACCATGTGTAAACGTTTGCCGTGGCACAAGGGAACTGTTTGAACCCCAAGGCCATAGGCAAACGTGTACCCATGGCTGGACATGGTCAAACTTTATCGTTTCATTTCCGTCGGAAATATCATGCAATTTGAGTATATATGCAGCACTTTCGGTACTTTGATAATCTGCTCCATTCAAACAGCTGATTTAACAATACATATTCCGGGGCCGCAGTACACGTTGTGTGATGCAGCCGCATCAATTTCAGTGTTGCCGTTGTGAACTGGTTTGGTGACGTTCTGGCGCATTCTAGTAACGCCATGAGACACATGCATTACGTAGGTGTTCATTTGGCCCCGGAATGAGCATTGTCTACAGCCATGGTCAAACAGCACGCGCTATACATTTGAACATGTCTGTGAGCGGTGTCAAACAACGGCAGTCATGTAACAATAAAACATAAACCATCATAATAGGTACAGGGCTCCAGATATGGAATTAGTAATTGAGTATTGTCACTCCATCATTTCTGAAGCAATTGGGTACTTCAAAATTTGAATTGTGTAAAATAGAATCACACAACTGTTTACACATCGGCAGACCGCACTCATTGAATAGTTTGCTTCTAAATGAAAACACATCTTGGTATTTCATTAGAATTGTCTCCAAGATGTGTTTTCATGGAAAAATAAGAAAATATGCTATATTTGTGGTCTGTTTATTGTTTTCTGTAGCATGATAAAGATACCACAACTTTTTCATTGCTTTTTGGTACTCACTACTTCTGATTTCAATTGGGTTTTTGGCAATTTTAATTGGGTATTTACGCAAATATGCACCTTATCTGGAGCTCTGTAGGTAGATTCTTGATACTTGGTCTGTGGCTTTCTTTTGCTGTGGTGATGCGCAGTTAATTTTGATTTTTGTCTCACCCACGATAGTGGAAAGTGATACATAGCGGTCAACAATTTGGGACATGAATTTCGGACGTTGCCAAATTTCCCATATCTCTAGATCTGTTAGTAGAATCATTACCAAACTTCATCAATAGCTTCTTCACATTGATATCTATCCATTCACTGTCATTTGGGTGACCTTAACCTTCGCCTTAGTGACCTTAACCTTTGTTGGACGTAAATTTTCGACATAGCCAGATTTACCATATCTCTTGATCCGTCAGTCGGATCGTTACCAAATTTCATCAATAGCTTTCTCACATTGATGGCTATCCACCCACTGTCATTTGGGTGACCTTGACCTTCACCTTGGTGACCTTAACCTTTAATTCATACATACGACCAAATGTTGAATACCTCCTGATCCGCTAGTCAGATCCTTTACCAAACTTCATCAACAGCTTCCTCACATTGATGGCTATCCACCCAGTGTCTCATTCGGGTGACCGTAACCATGGTGACCTTGACCTTCATGTCAATAATTTTGGACGTACATTGTACATCCAAACGTTGAATATCTCTTTGATCCGGATCATCTCCAAACTTCATCAATAGCTTCTTCACATGTTTAGCTCGCCTGCACGAAGTGCAGAAGAGCTTATGGCATACCCCCGGTGTCGTCGTCGGCGGCGTCGTCCACAAACTTAACGTTGGGGTAAATGTCTTATTTCTTCTGTTTCCTTTCATGGAACACCTTGTTATTTCATACATGCATTCCTCAGATGACCCTCTATCATGCTGTAGCAAATCCACGACCCACCACCCAACCCTTACCCCAAGGTCAAGGTCACAAACCTAGCACATTCATAAACTTAACGTTGAGGTAAATGTTGTGTAACTTCTGTTTCTTTACAGGGAACGCTTTGATATTTCATACAGTAAATTCATGACCCCCCCCCCCCCACCCCCCCCCCCCCCCACCCTTTCCTCAAGATCAACATCATAAACTTAACGTTCGAGTAAATGTCTTTTTATAACTTCTGTTTATTCACAGGGAACACCTTGATATTTCATACATGCATTTATCTGATGATACTCTATCGTGCTATAGCAAATCCATGACCCACTGCCACCCCTTTCCCCAAGGTCAAGGTCACAAACATAGCACATTCATAAACTTAACGTTGGGGTAAATGTGTTATAACATCTGTTTCCTTTCATGGAACGCCTTGATATTTCATACATCTGATGATACTCTATCGTGCTATAGCAAATCCATGACCCACCGCCCACCCCTTACCCCAGGGTCAAGGTCACAAACTTAGCAAATTTATAAACTTAACGTTGGGGTAAATGTCTTGTAACATCTGTTGCCTTTCATGGAACGCCTTGATATTTCATACATGCATTCCTCAGATGATCCTCTATCATGCTGTAGCAAATGCACAACCCACCACCCAACCCCTACCCCAAGGTCAAGGTCACAAATTTAGCATGTTCATAAACTTAACGTTGGGGTAAATGTTGTGTAACTTCTGTTCTTTTGATATTTCATACATGCATTCATCTGATGATCCTCTATTGTGCTACAGCAAATCCATGACCCACACCCCCCACCCCTTTCCCCAAGGTCAAGGTCACAAACTTAGCACATTCATACATGCATTCCTCATGTGAATAGCTATCATGCTGTAGAAAATCACCAACTTTGTGCGTTCATAAACTTAACGTTGGGTTAAATTTTGTTTTACTTCTGTTTTCAGGGAGCGCATTGATATTTCATACATGCATCATCTTAATATGCTATATTATGCTTTAGCAAACACACGACCCACCTTGCACCACTGACCCCAATGTCAAGGTCCACCGCACGCCCCTTAACCCAAGGTCAAGTTATATAATATTCATGTTTTTATACCCTCAGCAACGAGTTGTGGGGGGTATACTGGAGTCAGGTTGTCCGTCCGTCCGTCCGTCCGTCCCTCCGTCCGGGCACACATTAGGGTACTTATGTGGCTAGCCCCACAGGGTTATGGACTTGGTAAAGGATAGGGTTGGTTACAATTAGCCACCTAAAAAATCCTTTTATGTGGCTAAAAATTGTTTTATTCCTTTTATGTGGCTAATATTTAACATGTGATAAGCCACATAAGTATAGTACCGTAAGAACGTCCGTGTGTGCGTGTGTCCGTCTGTGCGTCCGTAAACTTAACATCAGAGAAATATTGTTATGACTTCTATTTCCTTCATCTAAAATGCTTAATATTTCACACATGCATTCCTGTAAGGCTCTACTACCATGCTGTGCCAAATCCACGATCGTCCAACCCCCGCTGATCCCATGGTCAAGGTCAAATACTTAGTCTCTTTACAAAACATAACATCGGAGAAATATTGTTATAACTTCTATTTCCTTCATCTAAAATGCTTAATATGTAGACCTCAGAATTCACAGACTGCGCTCCCCACGTACCACCATAGTTATATCATAGCTTGCACTACGTTGCTGTAAACATATATGGGAGTGGTGGGCGGGTTTCACTCCGATGAAGTAAAGGTTAGAAAGAGGTCGTGGTATGATCACGTGATACGTTTTAACCTATTGTGCAATGATAAAAACAGCATTATTCCAAATTTAATATCTACTGCGCATGTGTGACCTTGTCACGTGCTATCATGTCAGGCCGCATGGATATCACGTGAAACACCTTTTCATTGTGCATAACGATATAAACCGAGGTGTTCCCAACTTCCCATGCAGTCCTGTACTGAACCTTGGCGACCTTTTTGAACCAGGAAATGAACTTAAACAAAAAACAGGTCTGCCAAAATAATAGCGATTTATTTCCATATTAAAATAATCGGCATTATTTCAGGACCGACCTGAATGAATTGGCATGAAAAAATAAAGACCACTTAACATATGACTATATTTATTGTTATTTCCTACCACAATTTTATTTGGGAAGTGGAATATAAATGGCCGCAAGATCTTTCCTATAGAGATACAGTTGATAAGTGTATCACAAGCCCATTACAAGAAAGATCGTCACGGGAATAAAATGAAAACGGTAACCATGAAAATTCATCAAGCCAAAGGACGGGCGTGCAGGTGTCCAATCGGCACCAGGTTAAGTACACAATAGGACAGTCCATCACATTGTACACTCAACCAGGTGCAGATCCAGCCCCTCGCTCCAGAGTACGCACATGCTAGTGTTATACTTATACGAATTTTAGTGACTACATGTGTTGGCGCGAATAAAGACCACACAACAAGCGCCAAATCATTAGACAACAACAACATACTGTACAATGTAGTCAGCCCGTAGTAATCACCATTCAAAGAACTTGAGCCGCCATATTATACTACAACGAGTCGGCTCAATTTAACTACTACTTTTCCTTGAATAATGATTATTAGAAAAAACTTTGCAGTATAAACAAACACGTAACCAAATACATAAGCTAATGCACGTCTTTACACAAGCATTAAATGTTTCCATATGTGCCCACCCACAACGCCCGCCCGTTGGCTTTCTGAATTTTTCGCGCAAAAATTTATCTATAAATTCCCCCAAAAATTCAGATATGGGAAAGCAGATGAACTTTGAGTTTTTCTAATAGATGTCCAGGCCCTCATTTGACAAATGCACACCGTCCGGTCGAAATAATCCCGGGTACGCAGGTTTATACCCAAGTCGAGCGCGTTACCCTTGGTAAGTAAACGCACTTGCTGCCTGCCATATAAATTTACACGGCGCATTTTGCGCACCTCAGCCCCCAGACCACTGGGCCCTCTCAAGAATGTTAATCCATGTGCATGTTGCCTCCGGGAAAGCTGCATGCACTACTTAATTGTGCGCTTTTATCACCCGAAAAAGCTTATACAGGGATGAAGTTTGCAGATCATTTCCACCTAGGTGGAATATAACTAGCCGCGGGACGGGCTGAAATATCACCTTTAGTTGGAGATGGTGCACCAAGTCGCCCCACTTCAGGCCGCGGACGCCGTACCAGCACACTCGCGTCAGTACCGAGGTTACCATGGTTCCTGGTGACGGCCCGTTTACCAGCCCAGTGGGGTATGGAGTCGCCCAGCACCCAGACGTCTGAATTAAAATATAAACAAGGCCGAAAAACCTGGACTTTAACGATCCTATTCAGTTATAAATATAGTAATAGCTATAACACAATATTCATGATTACTATTGATTAAACACATCTGTATATACCCATATACATGTTAAAACATAACTGTGATACAGAAATTAAGAAATCCAAGCTCCCAAGTAATTGAATCCGGAACCCAGATCTCCCAATTCCACAATAAACCCACCCACGCACATATATATTTAAATGTAGCGACGCTCGTGCATGATCTGATAAAAAAACTTATCATTATTTGAAACCAGGCATCAATTTGATGAACGAATGTAAGTTTTGTATGCCTTAGAGCGCCACCTTCCCAGTTTCATGATCACATCCCCAGACACACCAGCTGTCGCCAGCTGTGACGCTCTACCAATGCGAAAACTATGCGATCTGACCATTTGACCACGAAACTGCGACGCGCCAATGCATTTGGCTAAAACTGCACTAAACTGTGAACGTGACAACACCGAACGGTCCGCATGACAGAAAAATGGGCCATGGCCTACAGGACGTATTCTTTTGAAGTTATACATACTTTGTACCGGACACATTGTGCTATCCTCTTCTCTCGCTAACTTAATGACTGTAGGAGAGCCATATTGCTTAGTTTTGTATGTTTTTAAGGAAACCGACAATGATCCGCATTCCTGATCAAAGGCAATATCCCCCACTTTTAGTGCACTACCTATCACTGTTCGGGACGGGCATACCAGTTCGCTGACCCGAAAAAGTCCAAAATATGCCAGCAAGAATGCTGCCTTAAACATGTTTGTTTCGTATTCACTGTAACATACCAGCGGCAGCAATCGACATATTTCCGACAACATTTTGGGCGTTATTGGCGCTCTATTATCGGTACGCATGCGTGATCTATGGCCACCCTCCACTAATTTGCTGATTATGAAAACACCAGCTATGTTAAACCAATTGTGTAACTTGTGAAAATACGTTAAACCATGGACATATGTTGAAATTGTATTTGGTGCCAGGCCAGTTTCGAAACAGTAGGAAATAAACATAACCACCTGCTCAACAGATGCTGGCCAAAGTTGTGGTAACTTATATAGCCGGCGAAATTGCGTGAATACATTTACTGCTGTAGAATATTTTGTTGATGTGTTGGCTGCCCTGCTGGCACACAACAACCTTGCAGCTCGTCGCTGAAGGCAGTCCACAGATGGACCGGCACACTGCATGGCTCCGGATCCGCCCCTGGTGCCCGCTCCTGGAATTTGCTGAGCTGCAAACAAGACAACGCATCACATATACCATTCTTATACCCTGCTACATGAACTGCTTTTAACACCATGTTGCTGTGGAAACATAATATGGCAAGCCTGCGGACCAGAAACATGACTGTCTCCGATTTGGATGTCATGGTGTTCAAAATGTGCACCACCGCCATATTATCACAGTGGAACACAAGTTTCTTGTTCCGCAGTTGTTCGCCCCATATATGAAGCGCGACTAAAATGGGAAAGAGCTCTAGCAGCGTGATGTAATTTGTCAGTCCCCAACTCATGCCACCTATCAGGCCAGGCTGCATAGGTCCAATGCCCATCAAAGTTTGCGCCGAAACCAAGACCATGTCCGGCTGCACTGTCGATAAACAGCTGCGCATCTACATTTGACATCCAGTGACGTTCATGAAAAACGGAAATACCATTGTGATTGTCAGTGTCAACCACATCCCTAGGTCCAGTCGTGTCGGATAGGTCCAGGTGGTGGCGAGGATGAGTGAGACCACAAATGGCGTTTATTAGACGGCGACAGAAAGGTCTGCCTATGACAATGGCCCTACAACAGAAATTCAGTGAACCGATCAGTGACTGCATTGCTTTCAGTGTCGTTTTCTGCCCCGCTAGCATGACCCTAATCTTGTCAACTACTTCAGAAATTTTATCACTCGGGATACGCACGATCATTCGATCAGAGTCTAACTCCAAACCGAGAAACGTGAGAACTTCGGAGGGACCCTCCGTTTTCTCCGTTGCTATAGGAACGTTCAGTTCATCTAGACACTTTTGGATAGTCGACATCGCGTCTCTACATATGGTACCCGATCTATCGCCGCCGAAGAAATCATCTAAATAATGAATTAGTGAACTACCAGCAATCTTGCTTCGAATATAGGCTTCTAAAAATGTGGCAAATTTCTCAAATACACTACAGCTAATAGAGCAACCAAATGGTGTACATTTGTCTACAAAATAGTACCCGTCGAACATAAAACCCAGCAGCTGGAAATCCTCACACCTTACAGGTAATAACCGAAACGCGTTCCTGATATCGATCTTAAAGAGTTTACAGTGTCGACCCAAATCCTGCAGCATAAATACGGCCTCGTCAAAACTGGTATATTCGACTGAGCACAACATTGGATCGATGAAGTCATTTACAGACCCCCAGCTGGATGGGATAAATGGTGTATCATTCTAAATTCCCCCGGTGATTTCTTTGGTACTAGTCATATGGGTGACACGCGCAAACCCGGAAGAGGTCTAGCTGGGAAAGGGACCAGCTACACGACCGGCTGCAATTTCCTTACCAATTTTTTTACGAACAATGTCTGGATGATGAGCAACTGATTTTAAATTTTTTGCTACAGTTGCTTCCCTTGGACCCTCATAGTGCAACGAAAAACCATAACTAAACCCCTGGATTAAAAAATCTGCCAAACCCCTGTTGTAGTTAACAAGATGCAGCGCCCTGCATAACTCCCCTAGATCCACCGGTGACGTCGCTAAATTAGTAATGTCCGCATTAATAGGGAGAACGCCGACCATATCCCCTAGCGAAACGTCTACGACCCCAACTTTGCCCTCGACCACGCTGGAAACCACGTGATTGGCCTCGAAAAGAACCACCCTGTCTGACTTCGCCCGTGGCCGTGCTAGCGTTGCTGGGGTTGTGGATTGGTCTCCAGACGTGTGGTGGGACAATTAGCTACTTTGTGAGGTAAACCACACCCCGAGCAAACATGTGGGAATCGACAGTGAGGCCAGTGACAAGTGCCAGTGTTAAATGCGTTGCACGAATAGGACCTCCCTGTCGTAGCCCCTGGCTGCTGCACATCGGGCCACCCTCCAAATCAACTGTCCGTGGCGCTTTACTGGCGGTCTTCCTCGCCGACGACGCTGATCGCTTCTGCCCCCGTCCTCTGCCCGGCATTATTTCGATCGATGGCTTAATACACGGATTATCTAAGATTATATTATCGAAAAATTGCGAGCTCGATTTTTTTGCTTTCACTCCGATGAAGTGAAAGGTTAGAAAGAGGTCGTGGTATGATCACGTGATACGTTTTAACCTATTGTGCAAATATAAAAACAGCATTATTCCAAATTTAATATCTACTGCGCATGTGTGACCTTGTCACGTGCTATCATGTCAGGGCCGCATGGATATCACGTGAAACATCTTTTAACGTAAACAAAAAACAGGTCTGCCAAAATAATAGCGATTTATTTCCATATTGAAATAATCGGCAATATTTAACACGTGCATTCCTGTAAGGCTCTACTACCATGCTGTGCCAAATCCACGACCGTCCAACCCCCGCTGATCCCATGGTCAAGGTCAAATACTTAGTCTCTTTACAAGACTTAACATCAGAGAAATATTGTTATAACTTCTATTTATACCCCCCCCCCCCCCCCCCCCGCAACGAAGTATACTGGAGTCAGCTTGTCCGTCCATCCATCCATCCGTCTTTCCGTCTGTCACAAAACTTAACAATTGTAAATTTCCTTTTAACTTCTCTCCCTTTGCGGAAATCTTTCATATTTTACCCGCCCCGCTCTGACACTCATACATCATTTCTGCAACAAACCTACGACCCCCATTTATGCCAGGGGTCAAGGTCAACGGACTTAGAAACTTAGAAAAAAAACGAAAACTTAACAATTGTAAATTTCCTTTTAACTTCTCTTTCTTTATTTCCCTTCGCTTCGGAAATCTTTCATATTTTACCCGCCCCTTCTCTGACACTCATACATCATTCTGCAATAAACCTACGACCCCCATTTATGCCAGGGGTCAAGGTCACAGACTTAGAAACTTAGAAAAAAACGAAAACTTAACAATTGTAAATTTCCTTTTAACTTCACTTTCCCTTTGTGGAAATCTTTCATATTTTACCCGCCCCTTCTCTGACACTCATACATCATTCTGCAACAAACCTACGACCCCCATTTATGCCAGGGGTCAAGGTCACAGACTTAGAAACTTATAAAAAAACGAAAACTTAACAATTGTAAATTTCCTTTTAACTTCTCTTTCCCTTTGCGGAATGCAGTGATATTTTACCCGGCCCTTCTCTGACACTCGTACATCATTCTGCAACAAACCTACGACCCCCATTTATGCCAGGGGTCAAGGTCAATGACTTAGAATGTCTAGTTTGCTTTTTTCAACTGGAACCACCATCGCACTCTCCATATGTGCTGACATAGTCTTTTATCTGAAAATGATAGTATGCGAGCTGGAATTAATTCTAGGTTAGGGCTGATGCGGGGGGTATTCCGTAAGCCCCCGCTTACTGACAAATCTAGTTCTTTCATGTAAATGGGTTAAAATTTCACACATGCATTCCTATTAGGCTCTACTACCATGCTGTGCCAAATCCACGACCGTCCAACCCCCGCTGATCCCATGGTCAAGGTCAAATACTTAGTCTCTTTACAAAACTTAACATCAGAGAAATATTGTTATAACTTCTATTTCCTTCATCTAAAATGCTTAATATTTGACACATGCATTCCTGTAAGGCTCTACTACCATGCTGTGCCAAATCCACGACCGTCCAACCTCCGCTGATCCCATGGTCAAGGTCAATTACTTAGTCTCTTTACAAAACTTAACATCAGAGAAATATTGTTATAACTTCTATTTCCTTCATCTAAAATGCTTAATATTTCACACATGCATTCATGTAAGGCTCTACTACCATGCTGTGCCAAATCCACGACCGTCCAACCCCCGCTGATCCCAAGGTCAAGGTCAAATACATGGTCTCTTTACAAAACTTAACATCAGAGAAATATGTTATAACTTCATATAAAATTCTTAATATTTCATGCATGCATTCCTCTAAGGTTCTACTATCATGCTGTGACATATCCCCGCTGATCCCAAGGTCAAGATCACATACTTAGTCTCTTTACAAAACTTAACATCAGAGAAATCGGTTATAACTTCTATTTCCTTGCTCTGATCTGCTTCACATTCATGTTCGTGCCGCCCCTGCTAAGCCCAGAGTCAAGGTCACAAGCCCACACACTTGGAAAGATTTACATATTTAGGGGTACCTGGGCCCACGCGGGGGGTATTCCGTAAGCCTCGTTTACTGACCAATCTAGTTTTATTCAACTGTGCCAAGTTTGAGTGAAGGCTGCCAACATGCGAGCTTCGTTGTCTTCTGACAACTCTTGTTGGATATCTACCAGTGTAATTCGGCTGACCTTCACCTTGGTGTCAACAATTTTGGACATGCGTCTCCCGATCTGTTAGTCATATCATTACCAAATTTCATAAATAGCTTCCTCACATTGATATCTATCCGTCCAGTGTCATTCCAGTCACCTTGGTGACTTTGTCAAGTTGACTTTTGTGTCAATAATTTTTGATTTACGTCCAAATGTTGAATATCTCTTGATCCGTTAGTCGGATCATTACCAAACTACACCAATAGCTTCCTTCCTCACTTTTATGGCTATCCACCCAGTGTCATTTGTGTGACCTTGACCTTGGTGACCGTGACTGCCCCTTTGAATTTTGCCATGTAACTCATAAAACTCGGGATCCACACAATTCGCCGTTCCATCAATGAATCACTCGTCATGCTTTCAACAAACAAATATCAATCATTATCAGGTGACAGTAGTGTGCTATTTGATTAAGACCTACACTGGTCACACATCCCATAAGCCCCATTTCTCTAGTCACAGCCACATCTGAGATATGCCATGTGAATTTCTACCTAAGAACATGTGCGATTTTTCAACATTCAACGTCATTTACGGAAAATATAAACATTTATAAATATTTTTCATGAGAATTCGCACATGTACTGAGGTACAAAATCACATGGCGTGTCTCATATAAAGAACACCATTTTCAGGTTGACGGTTTTATATTCTTCAACAAGCACGTTCTATACGAGTCGGGTGTGACGACGTCACAATGTCTCTGGCTCAAGCCCTTCATGCTCGGCGACGTGTTCGACAATCTGACCATCGCCAAGACACTCATGAACGAGAAACCAGCGGATTACGTTGACTTTGAAACGTTCGTCGAGGAGGTAAAAGGCGGTAAACAGAAACGAATGGAGAAACGCGTGAAGAAACAGAAGAAGGAATGGGTTCCGACGTGCGACTTAAATCTCCCTCCACCCCCGTCACATCCTGTACCGTTAATGGACATACAGGTACAGAAGCCGCGGTACAGAAGCCGACAGTGGAGTTACTACGGGCCAGGGACGGAGAGGCGGGGGCGTGGCCAGGAGCACGGGGGTGGGGCCATGGGGCGGGGCAGGGGAATGAGGGCGGGGCTTGCTGGTCAGGTGGGTCCTGAAGGTGATATGCCGTTCGGGAAAGGCTCACAGACTGGGTATCCGTATTACGGCGACCAGCGAGATATGTATTACCCGAAGCAGAGATTCCCGGAGTACGGCAACGAAGGGAAAAGTCGCGGGATTCTGGGTAAGCAGTTCAACGATTCGTTCGGGATGGGAGAGATGGAAGCGGCATTGGCATACTACGATTACGGCTCCAGGCAGAATTCTCGGCGACCCGTGTCCAAGAAATACTGACATTACGAGGCCATGGAGCGAGTCGTGCGTTAACCCTTTCCCCCTAAGTAACTGGAATGGATTTTGATGTGTTCATTTTTCAACCAATCCAATTGTCACAAAATGTTTTCAGATTACATGTAGTCCATTTATGAAAAGGGCGTGTCGTTGTTCTCAAACATATGAAAATTACTTTACAAAAATTGCAGATCCTGATGAGACGGCTCGTCACGAGCCGGCTCATCTGGATCTACACTGTTTGCCAATGTCACTATAGAGGCCTGTGGTGTTGAAAGCGTTAATCACTGCATTATTTTTTGAGACACGAGGTGTGGGAATTTTCAGGATATATCCTGAAAACAGGATTTGAGGTTCCTGATAATTGCAGAAAAATGCTAATGTTTCAACATGGGAAGCACACTTTTACACATTTGTGGGTGCAAAAATATGTTTGTTTAGCCATTTTCAGGATTTGGAATTTGGAAGTCTCATCCCGGAGACACGCAATGTGATTTTGTACATTATTTGATATTTTCTGCAAATGACGTTGAAAGATGACGAAACTTTCAAGGCAAATGCGGATTAAATTTTCATCATTTTTCCAACGTCATTTATAGAAAATATAACAGTTTCTGTGAATATATTTCATGAAAAATCGCACATGTTCTTGGGTACGAAATCACATGGTGCGTCTCATTTTAAATTTGGAATAAAATGGGCATGTGGTAGGTTTTAATTTCATATTGAAATTGATGTAAAACTAGTGTGTAAAACAATAATTTCAAACTTTTTAGCTCACCCGAGCCTTTGGTAATTAGTATGTTGGAGTTTTGCTTCATGACTCGTAAAACGTTTAAACTTCAACAATTTATTATTTCACCCTTGGAAACGGATTATCTCCCCACTTCAGACTTTGCACCAGCAAGCAACACTTGTTTCAGGGTACATTCATAAGTGTACCAACTTGTTTTAATATGCCTTACCAGTATTTCTTACCAAAAAATAAAAACTTTTTTTTTTCACAGCACATGAGAATCGTCTCCATTGGATTGGAGACGATTCTCATGGACTGTCAACATGTTATTATTGAGAAATATTGGAAATAAACAGCAGGGGCCCGTTTTACTAAACTTTGTAGGACTAAGATGTTCGTAAGTGTAAATTTAGGATCGTCCGGAAATTTCAATTGATGGATTTACATTTATTGACCATAGGCTGTTTGTGCTCAATAAATGTAAATCCAATAATTGTTTACAAGACAATATTGCTAAGGTGAAATTTACCGACTATCATAATTTTGCAATTACGAACATTTTAGTCGTACGAAGTTTAGTGAAACGGCCCCCAAATGAAAAACATAAAATCTAGTAAGGATTAATAATAGACATTAATAATAGACTGCTCCAGATAAGCTGCGTATTGGCGTGTTTGCATCTATTTTAGCAGAATACGCATTGATTATCAAATGTGGGAGTACAAAATACTCGCAGCAAATTGAGTAGTGAAAATACATGTACTGTAATGAAGTTGAAAATTTACTTTAATAGTTGAGCTGCAAAAAACTTTTGCAAAAAGCTTCTTGCAGCTCAGATAAGTTTATTTTTAAATTTGTTTTATTTTTTATCATTTGTTTCCTATTTAATATTAAGGAAAATCAATAATAAATTTGTAAAGTAAAATACATGTTTAATTTGAAAAATTGGTGTACAATACACTTTAGCTACAAAACTTATCTGGAGCTCTGGTGGATATGTAATTGTATCCCCTGGACGGAGTCGGAGTCCGGGGGATACTATGGATTTGACAGCGCGCCGCGTCCGCGTCCGCCGCAGACACTTCTTGTCCGGAGCATAACTCGAACACCCTTTGGAATTTTTTCATGAAACTTCACACATGCATAGACCACGACCCGAAGGTGTGTCGCGCACAAGAACTCTTGCATAGCTAATTTTTGAGTTATCTCCCTTTTTTGTTTCTCGCACTGATTTCGTGTCCGGAGCATAACTCCACCACCCTTTGGAATATTTTCATGAAACTTCACACATGCATAGACCACGACCCGAAGGTGTGTCGCGCACAAGACGTAATGACAACTCTTGCATAGTTAATTTTTTAGTTATCTCCCTTTTTTTGTTTCGCGCACTGATTGACCATAACTCGACCACCCTTTGGAATATTTTTATGATAAACTTAACACATTCAATTAGACCACGAACCGAAGGTGTGTCGTGCACAAGAATGACAACTCTTGCATAGCTAATTTTTTAGTTATCTCCCTTTTTTGTTTTTGCGCACTGATTTCCTGTCCGGAGCATAACTCGACCACCCTTTGGAATATTTTCATGAAACTTCACACATGCATAGACCACGACCCGGAGGTGTGTCGCACACAAGAATGACAACTCTTGCGTAGCTAATTTTTCAGTTATCTCCCTTTTTTGTTTTGCGCACTCTACAAACTGGACAATAATGCATGAAGACCCGACTCGTCTGTCTGCTCTGTACACCTTTTCTCATGTGCTCTGTACACCTTACCTGTAGAGAGAACAATAGAGACTGGGAGAACCATGTGCTAGCATGGGCTTGCATGTGCAAATGTCCAGTGCTTGACCACTGCTGACCACAGGTAAATTACTACATTGGGTACTGTGTTGAAAATATTGTGGCATTATGTGGACCTGTGCAGATATATGTAGATAAATATAGGACTATTAAAAAAAAATCTGGGCTCCAGTAGCAAGCATTATTATTTTTAAATTTTTTTTTTCTTTTTTTTTTCATTTTTTTTTTTTCATTTTTTTTTTTTTTCATTTTTTTTTTTCATTTTTTTTTTTGCATTTTTTTTTTCATTTTTTTTTTCATTTTTTTTTTTCATTTTTTTTTTTCAAATTATTTTTCAATTTTTGTCTAGTAGCATAAGGTCGTAAGTTGCTATATACAGACTATTCACCTGTGCATGTGCTAGCATGTGCAACTGACCACTGACCACTTACAGGTAATTTATACAGGTAAATGATTATATTACATTTCCGTAAACTGTGTTGAAAATATTGTGGCATTATGTGGACCTGTGCAGATATATGTAGATAAATATAGGACTATTAAAAAAAAATTCTGTGCTCCAGTAGCAAGCATTATTATTTTTAAACTTTTTTTTTCCATTTTTTGTTTTTTCATTTTTTTTTCTTCAAATTATTTTTCAATTTTTGTCTAGTAGCATAAGGTGGTAAGTGCTATATACAGACTATTCACCTGTGCATGTGCTAGCATGGGCAACTGACCACTGACCACTTACAGGTAATTTATACAGGTAAATGATTATATTACATTTCCGTAAACTGTGTTGAAAATATTGTGGGAATATGTGGACCTGTGTATATATGATATGTAGATAAATATAGGACTATTAAAAAACATTCTGGGCTCCAGTAGGGAGCATTATTCTTTTTCTTTTTTTTAATTTAATTTTTTTTTCCATTTTTTTTTTAAAATTCTTTTTCAATTTTTTAACTGACCACTAACTTATTACAGGTAATTTATACAGGTACATTATTACATTTCCGTAAACTGTGTTGACAATATTGTGGCAGTATGTGGACCTGTGCAGATATATGTAGATAAATATAGGACTATTAACAAAAATTCTGGGCTCCAGTAGCGAGCATTATTTTTAAAAAAAAAAATTGTATATTACATTTCCGTAAACTGTGTTGAAAATATTGTGGCATTATGTGGACCTGTGCAGATATATGTAGATAAATATAGGACTATTAAAAAAAAATTCTGGGCTCCAGTAGCAAGCATCATTATTTTTAATTTTTCACCTTTTTTTTTCAAATAATTTTTTTTTTTTTTTTTTTACATTCTTTTTCTATTTTTTTACATTCTTTTTCAATTTTTTAACTGACCACTAACTTATTACAGGTAATTTATTTTTCAGCTAAATTATTACATTTACCTAAACTGTGTTGACAATATTGTGGCAGTATGTGGACCTGTGCAGATATATGTAGATAAATATAGGACTATTAAAAAAAATTCTCGGCTCCAGTAGCGAGCATTATTTTTTTTATTTACATTCTATATTACATTTCCGTCAACTGTGTTGAAAATATTGTGGCATTATGTGCACCTGTGCAGATATATGTACATAAATATAGGACTATTAACAAATAATTCTGCGCTCCAGTAGCTTCACACATGCATAGACCCTAAAGGTGTGTCACGCAAGAATGACAACTCTTGCATCACTAATTGTTTAGTTATCTCCCTTTGTCCGTCACCGATTTTGTCTCCGGAGCATAACTCGATCACCCTTTTTTCAAACTACTTGTGTATCTGGGGAGGGGGATACACATGCGCTTGTCGACAAGCGTCCATTTCTAGTTATCTACCGATACGTATACCTAGCTACATGTATTCCATATTACTGAAGTTTAACTGTTATTGACACGTCACGTAATTGATGTATTATGTATAGCTATACCCAATCACTGAAGCTAACCGTAAACACTGTAGAGATCATGGTCAGTTTATTTGTATATTTTTATTCATGTGTTAACGGGATATGAAGTATGAATTCACTGTTTTTTCCAGGTTTTTTGGAAAATATGCATGGAAGAACCCATGTGGGAAACATAATATTGTACAGTAGCTGCACAAAATATTATCATTATAGCATCTAGAGAGTCACAGTCTCTGCGAAAGTCGTCGGTCCGTTAAAATTGGCGCCGGTCCAACGGTAAACCGGAAGTCGCCGGACTGGATAAAAAAAAGAAAAAAGAATTGATGACCAATTTTCTTAAAAAAAGCTCTTAAATATCACACAAAATCAATTTTATTTTTATAAATGTTTTTTTTTCCGTATGGTAAATGTTTGTCCGGTCTGGTAAAAATTTCAAGTTTACCAGACCGAATGTACTGTAAAATGTTGGCAGTTTTGCGGAGACTAGTGACACAAAACAATGAGCATTATTTGGTGTTTGTATCTCGATGCTATTATGTTACAGTTCTGTGCCTCTATTGTGTTACAGTTCTGTGCCTCTATTGTGTTACAGTTCTGTGCCTCTATTGTGTTACAGTTCTTTGCCTCTATTGTGTTACAGTTCTGTGCCTCTATTGTGTTACAGTTCTGTGCCTCTATTATGTTACAGTTCTGTGCCTCTATTGTGCTTCATTACATTGATTTTAAACTTCAGTTTTGTTTATTAACTCTTAGACCGCTCCACACAACAATTGTCGTCTGCTGTTGCTTTTATATCTTGCCTTATTTCTCAATTAAAACATGCTTTGACAGCACTTCAGAATCATTTCCAATAGAAATGATTCTGAAGTGCTGTCAAAGCATGTTGTAAATTATTCTAAAGTGCTGTCAAAGCATGTTTTTGATGATAAAAAATGGAAAATAGAAAATAAAAAGCAGACGACAAAAAGAATAAGATAGCGGTGTACGGGTTAATTTTATGTACATTGTATGTCTGTAATACAGCAGTGGGAAATATTGCTATTATTCAATGTTTGGTTTTATCTGTTGGTTATTATAACATAATTGGTATACGTGTTTGGCATTTTGTATGTGACAGTTGAATCTCGTTATACCCCGTATGTGAGTATTACAATTATTCGTAATCCTATTTTAGGGGAAGGGGCCAAGTGACTGGTGTGGTATGGACCTGGCACCAGTAGCCGATTTCATCAAAATTGCAAAGTACCGGTATACTTATCTAGCAAAGTCTACTTTGAGGGAGTAATCATCTGGATCTACACTGTTTGCCTGTGGTGTTGAAAGGGTTAACGGTTACATCAAAAGTGGAATATGTGATATAGAACTAGCGACTGCATATATTTGATGATTAAAAATATGCAGAATTATTATACTGAATTTATTACAGTATCACAGCCAAAATATGGCTGTGATAATGTAATAAATTCAGTATAATAAAAATTAATAAATTTATCTTTAAATTGAAAATTTCTCCCTCAAAGTATACTTTGCTAGATAAGTATACTTTGCAATGTTGGTGAAATAGGCTACTGGTCAGGTTATTCTAATTTCAGGGCTAAATATATTTGTTCTCGATGTAAATATTCTGTTCTGATTTTGGGATTTTCCTCCCAATGCAGCCGGTTAAAATTGAATTGAACCCATTTGCCCGGCCTTACATGACCTTAGCTGTTGATAGGCCGTTAAATACCAATAAACAAAACATATAACATATTTGGTGGAAGATTTCTGTTTTATAAACATGAACAAGTCATGTGATTTTATACATAAGATTTTTCAGGAAAAGTATTTATAGAACTGTGATATTTTCTGTAAATGACGTCGAAAGTTGACAAAGTTTCATAGCAAATGCAGAATTATATTCTGAACATTTTGTCAACTTTCAATGTCATTTACAAGATATACACCGTAAATACTGCAAATATAATTCACAAGAACTTGCAAAATGTTCAAAATTACGCGGTTTGTCTCCTATTAGGTGCTGCTAATATATAAAAAGTTATCAGGTAACCTGCCCTGTATTGACCGAATACGTACCGACTGATAACATATTGCTGTGTCAGGCATTGATCTGATACAAACATCCGGGTTACAACGAAGTGAAAACAAATGGCGTTCCATTAGTCGGATGACGTCACGTGACGTTACTGAATGAAGTCGGTGTAATGTCGGTGTAAGAAGTCCGCGTTCTGTCCATAGAAGTGTGTGGTGGTCGGACGAATGAGACGGCGTAAATTAACAGTATGGGTTCCTCCTTATAGGAATCACGATTTGCCTGGTTTGGCTCTCAGGTACGTTTTTAGCCAGGTTTTTTAAAAAAAAATCCAGGCTATTGGATTGGCGAAAGCCGGGCGGGCGGTGGGCGGCGTCCACAATCATTGTTAAGTTTTTGTGTTTGAGTCCATTTCTTTGTTACTGTACCACCTAGGACCACCAAACTTTCACAGCTTCATAATCAAGGGGTGCCCACCACATATCACTATCCAACATGTTACTTTTTTTTTAACTTCACCCATTTTTTCCGCGCAGTCGACTTAGCCATTTTCAATGTTAAGTTTTCGCGTTTACAATGTTAAGTTTTTTTCGTGTTTAAGTCCATTTCTTTGGTACTGTACCACCTAGGACCACCAAACTTTCACAGCTTCATAATCAATGGTGCCCATCACATATCACTATCCAACATGTTACTTTTTTAGCCAGGTTTTTTGAAAAAAAATCCAGGCTATTGGATTGGCGAAAGCCGGGCGGCGCGGGCGGCGGTCGTCCACAATCAATGTTAAGTTTTCGTGTTTGAGTCCATTTCTTTGTTACTGTACCACCTAGGACCACCAAACTTTCACAGCTTCATAATCAATGGGTGCCATCACATATCACTACCAACATGTTACTTTTTTGCCAGGTTTTTTGAAAAAAAAAATCCAGGCTATTGGATTGGCGAAAGGGGGCGGGGGCCGGGCGGGCGGGCGTCGTCCACAATAAATGTAAGTTTTGTGTTTGAGTCATTCTTGTTACTGTACCACCTAGGACCACCAAACTTTCACAGCTTCATATCAAGGGGGTGCCCACCCACTATCACTATCCAACATGTTACTTTTTTTTTAACTTGACCCCAAACCATTTTTTCCGCGTAGTCGACTTAGCCATTTTCAATGTTAATGTTTTCGCGTTTACAATGTTAAGTTTTCGTGTTTAAGTCCATTTCTTTGGTACTGTACCACCTAGGACCACCAAACTTTCACAGCTTCATAAGCAAGGGGTGCCTACCACATACAACTATCCAACATGTGACCATTTTTTTACCTTCACCTATTATTTCTACGTAATTGACTTAGCCATTTTCAACGTTAACTTTTTAACGTACGTCTGGTTAAAGTTTTTTGGTTTTAAAACTTTTTCCTTCTACTATATCTCTGCAACTGCTTCGCCTATACCTTGAAACTTCACATGGGTGTTTATCATCATCCAAATTTTCATTCTACCCCCCAACCGTGCTGCCCCTGTGCCCAATGTCAAGGTCAAATTACTTGAATTTTTTTGAAATTTTTTTGTTAAAGCTTTTTCGTGTACTATATCTCTGCAACTGCTTCACCCAATTCCTTGATACTTAACATGGGGTGTTTATCATCTTTGTCCCACCCTGCTTCGGAAAGCGCGATCCTGTGCCCCAATGTCAAGGTCAAATTTAACTTTGAATTTTTTTGTTTAAAGTTTTTTCGTGTACTATATCTATGCAATGCTCCCCAATTCCTTGTTATTCACATGGGTGTTTATCATCATTGTTGCACCTGCTTGCGGAAAGCGCGATCCTGTGCCAATGTCAAGGTCAAATTACTTTTTGAATTTTTTTTGTTTTGTTAAAGTTTTTCGTGTACTATATCTCTGCAACTGCTTCACCCAACACCTTGATACTATTCACATGGGTGTTTATCATCATTGTCACACCTGCTTGCGGAAAGCGCGATATCGTCGGCATTTTGGCATACGTTCGTCCGTTCGTCCGGTGTGTCCGGTTAAAGTTTTTTGGTTAAAGTTTTTTCCATCTACTATACTATTTTTTTAGTGTCCATGCCTCGCCCCAAGGCGCGACATGCAGGCCACGGCCATCTAGTCTACAAAAAGTGGGTATAATTATGTTATCCAAGTGTCTATGCTTGGAAAAAACCTGGCCTTCGTGGCTTTGCCTCGTTTCTTGTTTTTAACTTGACCCATTTTTTCCGCGCAGTCGACTTAGCCATTTTCAATGTTAAGTTTTCGCGTTTACAATGTTAAGTTTTCGTGTTTAAGTCCATTTCTTTGGTACTGTACCACCTAGGACCACCAAACTTTAACAGCTTCATAATCAAGGGGTACCCACCACATATCACTATCCAACATGTTACTTTTTTTTTAACTTGACCCATTTTTTCCGCGCAGTCAACTTAGCCATTTTCAATGTTAAGTTTTCGCGTTTACAATGTTAAGTTTTCGTGTTTAAGTCCATTTCTTTGGTACTGTACCACCTAGGACCACCAAACTTTCACAGCTTCATAAGCAAGGGGTGCCTACCACATACAACTATCTAACATGTGACCATTTTTTTTACCTTCACCTATTATTTCTACGTAATTGACTTAGCCATTTTCAACGTTAACTTTTTAACGTACGTCTGGTTAAAGTTTTTTGGTTTTAAAACTTTTTCCTTCTACTATATCTCTGCAACTGCTTCGCCTATACCTTGAAACTTCACATGGGTGTTTATCATCATCCAAATTTTCATTCTACCCCCCCAACCGTGCTGCCCCTGTGCCCAATGTCAAGGTCAAATTACTTTGAATTCTTTTGTTAAAGTTTTTTAGCCAGGTTTTTTTTTAAAAAATCCAGGCTATTGGATTGGCGAAAGCCGGGCGGACGCGGGACGCGGGCGGCGGGCGTGGGTGGCGGGGCAGCCGGGCGGCGGGCGTGAGTCCACAATCCAATGTTTAGATTAAATTTTTCGTTGTTTGAGTCCATTTCTTTGTTACTGTACCACCTGAGGACCTACCAAACTTTTCACAGCTTCATAATCAAGGGGTGCCCACCATCCATATCACCTATCCAATCATAGTTATTTTTTTATTTTTTTAACTTCACCCATTTGTTTTTTCCACGGTAGTCCGGGACTTAGCCATTTTCAATGTTAAGTTTTTCGCGTTTTACAATGTTAAGTTTTCATCGGTTTAAGTCCCATTTCTTTGGTACTGTACCGACCTAGGACCACCAAACTTTCCACAGGCTTTCATAATCAAGGGGTACCCAACCACATATCCACTAATCCAACCAAAAATGTTTACTTTTTTTTTTAACTTTCACCCATTTATTTTTTCCGCGCAGTCGGACTTAAGCCATTTTCAATGTTAAGTTTTCTTTCCCGTTTACAATGTTAAGTTTTTTCGTTGTTTTAAAGTCCATGTTCTTTTGGTACTGTACCACCTAGGACTCACCAAACTTTCACAGCTTCATAACCAAAGGGGTTGCCTACCACATACAACTATCCAACATGTGACCATTTTATTTTTTTACCTTCACCTATTATTTCTACGTAATTGACTTAGCCATTTTCAACGTTAACTTTTTAACGTACGTCTGCTTAAAGTTTTTTGGTTTTTTAAAACTTTTTCGTTATACTATATCTCTGCAACTGCTTCGCCCATTACCTTGTTGAAACTTCACATGGGTGTTTATCATCATCCATATTTTCATTCTAACCCCCAACCGTGCCGGCCTGCGCTGCCCAATGTCAAGGTCAAATTACTTTGAATTTTTAATTGTTAAGTTATTTTTTCGTGTACTATATCTCTGCAATGCTTCACCAATACCTTGATACTTCAACATGGGTGTTTAACATTCATTGTGCCCAACTGCTTGCGGAAGCGCGATCCTGTGCCATTGTTCAAGGGTCAAATTACTTTGAATTTTTTTGTTAAAGTTTTTGTGTAACTATAATCTCTGGAACTGCTTTAACAATACCTTGTTACTTCACTACCTGGGTTGGTTTTTTATCATCATTGTCGACCTGCTTGCGGAGGAGGAGGAAAGCGCGACTCTCCTGTTGCCAATGTACAAGGTCAAATTTACTTTGAATTTTTTTGTAAATGTTTTTTATTTTCGTGGGTTCTATAATCACTGCAATCAGCTTTTCACCCAATGATACTTCACAATGGGTATTTATCAATCATTGTTTGCACCTGCTTGCGGAAAGCGGCGATCCATGTGCCCCAATGTCCAAGGTCAAATTACTTTGAATTTTTTTGTTAAAGTTTTTTCGTGTACTATATCTCTGCAAACTGCCTTCACCCAATACCTTCATTACATTTCACATGGGTGTTTATCAATCATGTTGGTCGCACCTGCTTGCGGAAAGCGGCGATCCTTGGTGCCCAATGTTCAAGGTCAAATTACTTTGGATTTTATTTTTTTTATTAAAGTTTTTTGCGAAGTACTATATTCTCTTGCCACAACTGCCTTCACCCAATACCTTGATACTTCACAATGGGTGGTTTTCAACAACATTGTTGCACCTGCTTTGCGGAAACGCGCGATCCTTGTGCCCAATGTCAAGGATCAAATTACTTGGAATTAATTTTTTTTTGTTACAAGTTTTTTCGGTTGTACTATATGCTCTGGCAACTGCTTCACCCAATACTCTTGATTACTTCACATGGGTAGGTTTTATCATCATTGTCGGCACCTGCTTGCCGGAAAGCGCGATCCTGTGCCCAATTGTTCCAAGTTCAAAATTAACTTTGAATTTTTTAGTTAAAGTGTTTTTTCATGGTAACCTATAATCTCTGCAATGCTGCTTCACCCAATAACCATTGATACTTCACACATGGGTTGTTTATCATCATTGTCAACACCTTGCTTTGCGGGAAAAGCCGCGATATCGTCGGCATTTTGGCAATACGTCCGTTTCCGTTCTTAATCCGTCCGAGTACCTGGTTAAAGTTTTTTGGTTAAAGTTTTTCCATCTACTATATCTATTTTTTTTAGTGTCCATCAACCTCGCCCCAAGGGGCGGCGACATGCGAGGCCACGGCCATCTAGTCTACAAAAAAGTGTAGGGGTATAATTATGTTTATACCCAACTGTCTGATGCTTGGAAAAAACCTGGCCTTCGGGCGGCTTTGCACCTCGTTTCTTGTTATCTTTGGCTCTTTTAGTTTACCTGGGAGGTTGATTGGGTTATTGCCGTTTATAAAAGTAGTAATGATTTTATTACTGATCCTACTGCTTTTTGGGAGGGATGGGGCCAAAGTGATTCACGGTGTGGCTGAGGACCATGACAATCAGATCAGGATTATTCTGATGTTTCAGGGCTTGAATAACTTAGTTTTTGGTTTTATTATAAATATTTCAGTTCTGATTTTGGGATTTCCCCCCCATTTGTACATGTACATGAAATATATGGGATTTAGTACTAAACCCATTGACCCGGCCTTAAATGACCTTAGCTGTTGATAGGTCGTTAAACCCCAATAAACAAACAAACTGTCCATAGAAAACGACGTCATCTGTGGTCATTTTCGTGCATAAAACGTTACCTGATAAATAGAATACCAGGCTAGTGTCTTTTGATATCAAGTTTATCATGCTCTACTTGAAAATGGTAGGAATTCCTTGGCACGCCTCGAAATTCATACGCATTTCTTAGCCTTGCCCGATAGACTTGGTATCAAGACACTAGCCTGGTATTCTCTATAAAAAGACCAGTTAAATCACAACTTTTGTTTTTAAGTTACATGCCCACTCAGTAGGCACAAAATGTTTTTTACAGGAATTAAATAAGTGTATAATTGTGGAACTACTCCACCAGTTCTAAAAATTACGAGTGCCCGCTCTTCAGATATAATCATTTAGTAATAATTATTTTACTGATAGTGACTTTCATATACAAATGAGGCATGCTATGTTTTTAATTATCTATACTAATTAAATGCGTAACCTGATAAAGTAATATTTTCGACAAATGATAAAGTATGATCATTACACATAAAAAAAAAAAAATACAGAGAAATAAATAGTAATGTCCGTTAACATTTTAAGGAAACGCGGTTATCGCCCCCGATATCGGTGTGGAAATTTACGTCTGATATAAAATGGATAATAATGCCAATCAATACATAGGGTAATGGTGAATGAATGTTTATTTTGCTAGAAAATGGTATAAAGAACATTTTGTGCCTACTGAGTGGGCATGTACCTTTAACATTGTCGAGTATATTTTTGTCTCGCCCACGTTAGTGGAAAGTGAGACAGCGGTCACAATTCCGGCATAGGCAAACACGTATGTGTCGACAATTTTGGACCGAGTCGGATCAATAGCTGCCTCACATTGATGGGCCTCCACCCAGCGTCATTTGTTGACCTTGGTGGCCTGGACCTTTATGGGTGAGACACTTACCGGCGATCACCTTGTTTGCATTGCTTGCCATGTGTTTGGAAAGTTGACGTCATGTGTAGACTGGTTATACCCTGTCACTTAATTAAACTACATTACACTATCACTTAAATTCGGGAAATGAACATTTGTCTGCTGTTTCAATAAAACATGGCATTTTGGGAGGGGGCCAAATGATTCTGGTGTGGCGAGGACCTGGCATAAGATCAGGATTATTCCGATTTCAGGGCTGAATATATAGTTTTTTTATTGTAAATATTCAGTTCTGATTTTGGGATTTTAAATGACCTTAGCTGTTGATAGGCCGTTAAACCCCAACAAACACATTTTTTATTTCTTTTTCTTTTTTAACCCTTTCACCCCTATTAAGTAACTGGAATGGAAATTGACATGTTAATTTGCAAACAATCCAATCGTCACAAATTTCAGACGAGCTCATTTTTGAAAAGAGGGTTTTTTTGTATGAAAATTACTTACAAAAAGTTCAGATCCTGGTGAGACGGCTCGTCACAAGCCTGCTCATCTGGATCTACACTGTTTGCCTGTGGTGTTGAAAGGGTCAACAGTTACATCAAAAGTGGAATAAATATCATTTGTTTTATCGCTGTTATTTTTCACCCTTGCTGTTTGTTTTACTTGCTCATCATGTAGATGAGGAAATCTTACATTACTTGTGTAATAAATTCATTAACTTTCATCCAGACTTTGTTGAAGAGATGTAAAACCTCATTCCATTAATCAATCATTGTTCATGTGCCAATACCACAGAGTGGGTGGTTGGTCGGGCGATTGAGACGGCGTAGGGGTGCCTCCTGATTGGAATCACGATTTGCCTGGTTTGGCCCTCAGGTACGTTTTTTTCACCCTTGCTGTTTGTTTTACTTGCTCATCATGTAGATGAGGAAATCTTACATTACTTGTGTAATAAATTCATTAACTTTCATCCAGACTTTGTTGAAGAGATGTAAAACCTCATTCCATTAATCAATCATTGTTCATGTGCCAATACCACAGAGTGGGTGGTTGGTCGGGCGATTGAGACGGCGTAGGGGTGCCTCCTGATTGGAATCACGATTTGCCTAGTTTGGCCCTCAGGTACGTTTTTTTCACCCTTGCTGTTTGTTTTACTTGCTCATCATGTAGATGAGGAAATCTTACATTACTTGTGTAATAAATTCATTAACTTTCATCCAGACTTTGTTGAAGAGATGTAAAACCTCATTCCATTAATCAATCATTGTTCATGTGCCAATACCAGAGTGGGTGGTTGGTCGGGCGATTGCGACGGCGTAGGGGTGCCTCCTGATTGGAATCACGATTTGCCTGGTTTGGCCCTCAGGTACGTTTTTTCTTCTGCTCTTTTGTTAGCGGGGAGTTGAATTGGGTTATTGCCCATTATAAAAGTAGAAAGTTTATTACTGATCCTACTGCTTTTGGGAGGGGGCCAAGTGATTCTGGTGTGGCGAGGACCTGGCATCAGATCAGTATTATTCTGATTTCAGGGCTGAATATATATTTTTATATTGAATGTATGGGATTTAGTACTAAACCCATTGACCCGGCCTTAAATGACCTTAGCTGTTGATAGGCCGTTAAACCCCGACAAACAAACAAACAAACATCTAGGGCCAAGTGATCCACTTATGTAGTGGTGCCTGGCGGACCAGGACAAAAATTATATGCCGTATAAGTTCCCCAGAATTTCTGCCTCACTGCTATCGGAGGATACAATAGAATAACCAGCATGGCACCGTGTGTGACGGAGATACAACGTAGGGAATCAAAATCCAGCAATAACTCGCCACCACAAAGTGAATGGAAGAAACGCCATTCAATTCTGACGATCTTGTCAAAATGCCTAAATCAATACCTAACCCAGAGATTGGGGGAATTTTGGGGACATTTTTTATCGCATATGGTTATTTTCCTGAATAACTTTTGAACTAGTACAAGGCAGGGGCGGATCTGGAAGGGGGTTCCGGGTTTCAACCCCCCGTTCAGCCACGGAGATTACATAGATCACAGTTTACCACCAGTTGCAGTCTGAATTTAAATGCCGTAAAACACAGGAAAGTGCCTTTCGAAGAGCTCAAAAATAGGACAACCCCCTAGTTGCGAACAGTAACTCTTGCAATTACTCCTGTACAGTCCGTAGCTAGCTACGGACGGTACGGGGAGTAAAATTGCAAGAGTTACCTTCGCAACTAGACAACTCCCCCCCCCCCCCCACCCCCCCCCCCCCCGTTCCTCAAATGCATTTGCCAATAAGACTGCTTCTGGTTTACAGGAATATGACCTGATTTTTATTGCGAAAATAAAAAGGCTATGTTAAAAGGGCACCCGATTACAAAACAAATTGAAAGTGAATAGTTTTAACGTCCCAACAACTAAGGTCATATAGAGACGGGACCACAGTTTAATGGTCTCATCCGACAGACCAGTGGGATGGAAATACTATGAAAGTATTTTAAACGCCTAGAGTGAGGTTTGAACTCACACCTTCCGGTATTGAAGTCCAATGCCATATCCCCTAGGTGCCATCCCACTGATTACAAAACAAAAAATTTCTTGACGTCATTAAAATATGAAATAGAATTAATGGTGATTAATGGCCTGTCAACAGCTAAGGTCATTTTTGGCTGGGTTAATGGGGTCGAATCCCAAATTTCACCTGTTTTGATGTGTTGGGAAATCTGAAAATCAGAACTGTATATTTACAGAAAATATGTATTCAGTTCTGAAATTAGACCAAACCTGGTGCCAAGTCCTCACCACACCAGTCACTGAGCCGCACTCCCTAAAAGTAATATGATTAGTACTAATCCTACTACTTTTGTCTCATCCACAAATGTGGAAAGTGAGAGATAGCGGGCACAATTCCATCATGGTGGTGGTCGTCGTCAACAAGTCCAAATATTGCATATCTCTTGATCCGTTAGTTGGATCATAATCAAACTTCATCAATAGCTTCCTAACATTGATAGCTATCCATCCAGTGTCATTTAGGTGACCTTGGTGACCTTAACCTTTATCTCCTGGTATGTTTGTTGGATGTGTGTCAAACTTCATAAATAATTTTTTTACATCAATACCTAACCAACGTAGGTCATTCAGGCGACCTTGACCTACTTTTTTAATTGGATGTATGTCCAAATTTTGTATATTTCCCCCGATACGTTAGTTGGAAGTTTGCCAACTTCATGAGTAGCTTGCTTACATTGAAACCTAATGTACCCTGGGATATTTGGATGACCGTGACCTACTTTTCACGAAATATAGGTCATGTCTGTCAAAATTTGGCCGTACATCCAAATTTTGTATATCTCCGGAGTCCTGATACGTTAGTCGGATGTTCGCTAAACTTCCTTACATTGATACCTAACCACCCTGGCCCAGGGTCATGACCTATATTTCAAAAAGGTTAGGTCACTTGAATGACCCAGGGTCCCTGTATATCTCCAGGGTCCCTGGGTCATTCAAGTGACCTAATTTTTGTCGAGCCTGCTTGCGGAAAGTGAGACATAGTGATCACAATGACATCGGGTGTTCTAAATTTGCCCTTACAAACATTTTAATCGTACAAAGTTTCAAGTTAGTGAAACGGCCCCCTGTTACTTGGATCTTCAGCAACATTCAACAGTAGCTTACATTGATACCTAACCATTCAACAGTAGCTTACATTGATACCTAACCATTCAACAGTAGCTTACATTGATACCTAACCATTCAACAGTAGCTTACATTGATACCTAACCATTCAACAGTAGCTTACATTGATACCTAACCATTCAACAGTAGCTTACATTGATACCTAACCATCATGGGTCATTCAGTTGAACGTCACCTACTTTCCTTGAAACATAGGTCACGGCCATCAATACTTGGATGGACGTCTAAATATTAATGCATGTCTCCCGATACGTTAGTCAGATGTTCACTACAGTTTTCATTCGTAACTTCCTCACATTGATAGCTAACCACCCTGGATCATTCAATTAACCTTGGCTCATTGTTGGTAGTGCAGGCCCGTACGCAGGGGGGGGTGGGGTGGGGTGCGTACGCACCCCCCTAAATTCGCCGAGGTCTGCTATTTTTCAAACAGTAATCTCAACAAATCTTGAAATGCATTAATATACAGGTAATTTGCATGAAAATGTCACAATATACCACCGTTGAAATCCGAATTTAAATGACTTAAAATGCAGGAGAGTGCATTTCAGGCCATCTAGGTTTAAAAAATTTCAGGGGGAGCATGCCCCCGGACCCCCCTAGCGTACTTGCTCAACTACGTGGGGCTCGCCCCTGATGCACCCCCCAATAGAAAATCCTGCGTACGGGTCTGTAGTGGGGGAGACGCTCCCTGGTGATCGCGGTATATACATGCGGTATATTGGGTATATAGAGAATAAAATGTTAGTGCCATAAATGGGACAAAATATCTGACAAGGCTTAGGAAACGGGATGGGCGAGGCTCTGCTGAGCACATCTCATTTCCGTGCCATGCCAGATATTTTCCTCATTCACGGCACTAACCTACTATTCTATTTATCCCGTCAACACCTACAAATAGCTTTAAAATTAAAAAAAAAATAACCCCAGCCGCATCGTCAAAATCGGAGAATCGACTAGTATGACAACAGCACATATTCATACGCAGTGATTAGGTCATATTGACAGGATACGCACTGTGTTGACGGGATAAAACCAGATTCAACTCTCACGTACCAGGATAAATGTACTGAGGGCCAAACCAGGGATATCTGGATTCCGGTAAGGATGAATCCCAGCATTAAATTTACACTTAGCATGCTCCCAACCAACTGCCGAAAGTCGTAATCTAATCACAGTCACCCAATTAAACAAATTTATTCCGAGTAAAATAATTTGAGAACATAAACTGCTACATTCACTGGTGCTGCACTCCGCTCTGGTGTAAACTGTTTCACGTTGAACAATGTACAGGTTTCCTGACACTCAGATCTACGTAGAACTATCGCATAATCACAGAAATCTACTACCGTAATAACCATAAATATTCAGACACATTTGCTTCGGAAAACCCCCATTAACCCTTACACTGCTATCTTATTTTTTTGTCGCCTGCTATTATACAATGTCAGTGTATGCAGTGTTCGTCTTTAATTCTGACTGTAGTCCATGCCAACAGATTGGACTTTGTATTCTTTAGTACGGTATTCATTCAATGTAGTGAATTCAGAGCGTAGTCTATGACAACAGAATAAAAAATACCATCCTCTTCTTGCTGCCCGTTTTATGAATTCTTCTGTGGGATCTTCATCACAACCTGCAATATACGAGACTTCATCAGTAACCTGTAAGATGTTTTGAATTTTGAAGTTCATAAATGGGTCGCCTGCTGAGAAAATGAACTTACGATGCCTGTAACGAAATATAGAGGATATTCCATCGTACATGTCTGAATAGCATGAAATAATACGCAAGTGTACGTCGGCTTCTGGGTAAAGCAGTGGGTGGTGGTCAGGTGAACGTGACGGCATAAATTAACGGTGGGCTTCCTCACGATATTCCTGATTTGGCCCTCAGGTACGTTTTTTTATATTTGGCTCTTTTGTTACCTGGGAGTTAAATGAGGTTATTGCCCATTATAAAAGTAGCCACTGCTTTTGGGAGGGGGCCATGTGATTCTGGTGTGGCGAGGACCTGGCATCAGATCAGGATTATTCTGATTTCAGGGCTGAATATATAGATATTTCATTGTAAATATTCAGTTCTGATTTTGGGATCCCCCCCATTTGTACATGTACTTGAACATGTATATGTACTTGTACAGGTAATATATGGGATATAGTACTAAACCCATTGACCCGGCCTTAAATGACCCTAGCTGTTGATAGGCCGTTAAACCCCAACAAACAAAATCCATCGTACATGTTTGAATAGCATGAAATAATACACGAGTGTACATCGGCTTCTGCGTAAACAACGAGTAAGCGAAGCCGGTAATTGGATCTACACTGTTTGCCAATACAAGGGATTCCGCTGGCGATCGTCACTTTCGCAATTGGCGATACAAATAAACAATTGGAGATAAAAAATTACAATTTTCAAAAAAAAATTACAATTTTCGAAAAGAAATAAAAAAAAAGAAAGATTTTTTGTTTTGATTTTTTTTTCGAAAATTGTAATTTTTTATCACCAATTTTTTGAAGTGGCGATTTTTGTTATTTTCCCCAGCGAAATCCCTGCAATACCACTATACAGGTCTGTGGTGTTGAAAGGGTCAAATGTGGTTTATTGAAGGGAACTGACAGAAACACCACAAGTACTAGTAATCCCCACCACCAGATCTTAAACTTGTAAGTTGAGTAAACTTGTCCAACCCTTGCACCCCTAAGTAACTGTAATGGATTTTGATATGTTAATTATGCAACCAATCCAGTCATCGTAAAATGATTTTCAGACTAGTTCATTTATGAAAAGGGTGTGTTTTTGCTCTCAAAAAATATGAAAATTACTTGCAAAAAGTCTAGATCCTGATGAGACAGCTCGTCATGAGCCGGCTCATCTGGATCTACACAGTTTGCCAATACCACCATACAGGCATGTGGTGTTGGAAGGGTCAAATGTGGTTTGTTGAAGGTAACTGACAGAAAAACTACCAGTATTAGTAATCCCCACCACCAGATATTATCCCCTTCCCCCCCTCCCCCCACCCCACCCCCTCATAAACTCACTTACCGTTTTCACCTCCGTATATTGGTGCATGCCGTATTCACCACTGAAAGACAATAAATAAATGAAAAGTCATGCAGAGCATGATGTTATTAGCCGATCAAATCAGGGTAAAGTGCATCGAACATATGTAGGTGTCTCTGGTAACATTGTCAATGGTAAACTATTTTCGACCACAGTTCTGTACCCAGCGTTGACATTTTTCTCGATTTTGTGCAGGTTTTGGAAACCCGTTCTCAAATCCATCCAATAGCAGCAATGCCATAGCAGCAATGTTTTGTTGTCACCATTATGTTGCGAAATATTCCAGCGTAACACCTGTACTGTATGCTCTATTTATCTACAAATTACACTCCGCAATACACAAAGTTGTAGTCACTGTGTGTTTGTCCGAATTCTGTGTCAGCGCGCGAGTGGGCGGAGCTACCAGGGCTATATATATATAGCGGTTACAGTGTCATCTAAAAATAGACGCAAGCTCCTGCGTATTCAGGCACATGCCCAGATTGGCCTAATGTGCCCCATCCGTGATTTTTTGTGCGATGTCGGGCGCAAGACAATCAATAATTTGCGGCATTGACAATAATTAAGGGGGATTGCCGCAATCGCGCGTGCTGGATGCATCCCTGCCATCCCTGCATGATACGTAAACAAATCAAAGTTGGCTGTGAAGGGCAATTCTTCGTTTTGATTGGTGGAAAATTTTGTGAATATTAACTAGCGGTCAAATGACGCGCATACGCGATCCAATGGGATAAACCCGAGATGCTGGGATAAACCCGAACATGCTGGGGTTGCTAGTAAGGAGATTTTGAGCTGAGGTCGATTATAAATTAGTCGAATAAACACATTTTTACGCGGATTATACGTGGCTGAAAACTTGTTCTGTTTAATAAATAAAAGCTTTAAATTAGCCCAATAATCGGCGTATGTTGGCGTATATGGCCATTAGAGCCAACTATGGACTTCAACAACAATAACTTCCGGGTTAAATCTCTTCCGGCGTTCAGCTCATTACGTATTCAAAATTGTGTTATTTGGCTATAAGTAAAGTTTTAAACGGAGATAATTGCCAAAAATGCAAACTTTATCGGTTGATGCAATTTGGAAGTGACACAGAAAAATTCGCGTTCGTAGCTTACCGAATAGCGGAGAAAAGGGTTGCTACAAACTTTTTCAGAATTCGATGGATAACCAATATATTAGCCGATCTATAAATAGATCGGCTAATAATAATATACCAGTGACATAGGGAGAGAATATATATCGATGATCGAATATTCAGTTAAAAAATACCTGGTTATACTATACAATCACATATATGAGACACGCCATGCGATTTTGTACCTATGGACATCTGCGATACTTCATGAAATTGTTTTACAGAAAATGGGATATTTTCCGTAAATTACTTCAGAAGTTGACAAAAATTTCAGAGTACATACGGAAAATGTTAAATTTTGTAAATATATTTCATGAAATAACGCAGTTGTCTGAATTAGAACACAAAATGATACAATGATGTGTCTGTTTCACGTTTTACTGCCGACAAACTTTTGGCTATTAAACACATTAAATCTAAAAAATATTTAATTGTAAGTACTTTTTCATCAATAACAAAAAGGCACCCTCACAGTTTATTTTTATTTGATGAAATTCCATTAAATTTTGATTTTATTGAGAAAATAAATATTTTCCTGTAGGAATGTAACATGGGGGGGGGGGGGGGAAATGAGGTGGAGGAGCTGCTGGGTGTTTAAAAAAAATATAACAATGGAGATTGACTCGCAAACCTGGCTAGATAGCTTGGAAATAATGTACCTATAACTAAGAAAACAAAAATTATTTGAGAATTGGTCCCCAACTTCCAAAGTTATTTAAAATCAAAGTACTGAAAGTACTGACTGGCGGGAGACAAGTAGCCACTTGTGAATTTGCATACTCAGAAATTCCTTGTCGGAAATATATTCGATGTTGATTATTGGATGTACAATCTGCAAATTTGGAGAACTTGATCAGTTACTGGTGTTTGTAAAATACAGCCTGCTCTAAACACAAATAGGTTGATGAAGCAAAGGTGCTTTATGTCCGACTAATAAACCGTTTTACGAGGTATATTGCAGACGTATTATGTGAAATCTTTTCAAAATTATGACTGGGCGTAGGCCTACATATGTGTATGCTGCATGAACGGCAAAATGTTTTCATGAATTTTGTTTCGCTCACCCAGAGGGTAATTTTTCGAAAATCGCCCGTAAACCACAATATAAAAAAGAAATGGCCTTCGACGTCGCATTGCGACTGCGTGGTACACGATACGGGGGGCGTCTCAATAACAGCAATTTGTTCTCTTCAAAAGTAAAGTTGGGCATGCCAACTATTTTACACATAATGTTGAACATTGCCGTTGCTATTAATAACTTGCTTTCAGTTCACTCACTGACTTTAAATGTCACCTGACTGTTGTTAATTGCAAACGCAAATTGAGCCTATTGAGACGTCCCCCGATGAACAGAGAATCACGATCCCAATAGCGATACGGGGGGCGTCTCAATAACAGCAATTTGTTCTCTTCAAAAGTAAAGTTGGGCATGCCAACTATTTTACACATAATGTTGAGCATTGCCGTTGCTATTAATAACTTGCTTTCAGTTCACTCGCTGACTTTAAATGTCACCTGACTGTTGTTAATTGCGAACGCAAATTGAGCCTATTGAGACGTCCCCCGATGAACAGAGAGCCACTTCCAAAAGTAGACCCGCGCAAACGGCCAGAATCACGATCCCAATAGCGTGGAGACAGTATGTCTCCCGCCAAAAATCTGTTTTAGCCCCCATGTTAAATTCGAATAGAAAAAAATGTATTTTCTCTATATAATCACTCTGGGGAGGGTGACTTTTGTTATTGATGAAAAAAGTATTTACATTTAAATATGTCTTAGATTTAATGTGTTTAATAGCTAAACGATTGTCAGCAGCAAAACGTAGAACAGACAGTAGGGTGTACCCAGAGACGTTTTCCCACCTGAAAATGTTGATGTTACTTATCCCTATAAGAGACACGCCATGTGATTTTGTACCTTCGGACATCTGCGTAATGTCATGAAATACGTTTACACAATTTACAATATTTTCCGTAAATGGCGTCAAAAGTTGACAAAGTATTCAGAGTACATGCGGAATTATTCCACATGTACTCTGAAAATTTGGTCAACTTTTGACTTTATTTATGAAAAATATTGTAAACGTATTTAATGAAATTACACAGATGTCGCAGGTACAATATCACATGGCGTGTCTTAAAAGAATTACTGACTCACAAATCCTGTAACTGTTCCCTTAGTTGTGCCTCACAGAAAACAACAAATTTCCTCTATTACTTAACCCTTAACCCGAGAATTGTCGTCTGCTGTTGTTATATATTTGGTCTTATTTGTCAATACAAGAATTCCACAATTCCACCACCGTATTTGACCGTAACATGATCATGGGCATGTGCTAAAGTAAACATCATAAAAACCGTTACAGAAGTTCATGCTTAAAACACGAAAAAGGTCAAGGTTGAAGAAACCTTTTGACATAAAAAAATGGCTAAATGTTTCCGCAAAAATGTCAAGGTACAAAGGTCAAGGTCATATTAATGGGGACATGAGTGTGTTCCAATTGCTCACATGTATCAAGTGTCCAAATATTGAAGTACATGTAATCTGTCAAGTAATATTACAAACATTTTGACGCAAAAAAAGTGTTTCCGCAAACATGTGAAGATAAAAAAATGTCAAGGTCATGTTGAGGGTGTTACGAATGATCACATGTATCAAGTGTCCAAATATTGAAGCAATACGTCAAGTAATATTAAAGTTATACCATGATGAAGAAGCTTGTACAAACTTTTTGATGTAAAAGAATGGCCAAGTGTTTCCACAAAAAAATAATGGTAAAATAGGTCAAAGTCATGTTAATGGCAGCATGAATGTGTTCCCAATGCTCACATGTATCAAGTGTCCAAATATTGAAGCCATCCGTCCAGTAGTATTAAACAAGTAATATGAAAGCATATATAACATGATGATGAAGCTTGTACAAAGTTTTTGACGCCAAAAAAAAAGGCTAAGTGTTTCAGCAAAGATTTTAAGGTAAAAAAGGTCAAGGTCATGTTAATGGCGGCATGAGTGTGTTCCTAATGGCTACATGTATCAAGTGTCCAAACATTGAAGGAATGCGTCAAGGAATATGAAAGTTACAGCATGATGATGAAGCTTATACAAAGTTTTTGACACAAAAAAATGGCTAAGTGTTTCAGCAAAGATTTTAAGGTAAAAAAGGTCATGTGAATGGCAGCATGAGTGTGTTCCAAATGCTTACATGTATCAAGTGTCCAAACATTAAAGGAATGCATCAAGTAATATGAAAGTTATAGCAGGACGAGGAAGCTTGTACAAAGTTTTTGGCGCAAAAACAAATGTTTCAAAAGTGTTTCAGCAAAAATTTGAAGGTAAAAAAGGTAAAGGTCATGTGAATTGGCGGCATGAGTATGTTCCTAATGCTTACATGTATCAAGTGTTCAAATATTGAAGCAATCCGTAAAGTAATATTAAAGTTATAGCATAATGATGAAGCTTGTGCAAAGTTTTTGACATTTCGGACGACGACGCGGACGACGACGACGATGGAAAAAGCGGCGACTATAGTCGCGCCTTCTGCTAAAGCAGGTGCGACAAAAAACATGGTCTGACAGCACTTTAGAATCATTTCCATTGGATGAGAAAAATATAAAATAAACAATAACAAAGGGCATCATGTTACTACGAAGCTAATCCCTTCGCCCACAGCCTTGATAATAAAAAAATACTTTTAACACATTTCCCTTACAAACAACGTGAACATAAGTCCTCAGAGGCCTTGACCTTGGGCGGTCTGACATGGGTCATATGCAACACTAAGCTCCATCCCTAGACACATATTGTCGCCAAATATTATCAAAAAACGGTGAAGAGGTTCATAATTTATTGAAAAATGAAAGGTGTTAAATAACATACGTATAAGGTGTTAAATAGCATACGTATGTACATACAGTGCATGAACTAACGTTATAATCCCTCTTGTTTATCGGCGAGGGGATAAACAGCAAACGACACAATGTAAACCAGCATTGTAAGGGTTAATGAGGTACTTTAGGTATTAACTCAAATTCACCCACAAGGCCTTGAAATACATACAGCTCTCTTCCAAGTCCCGACATCTTGAATCCACCAAACGGACTTTGTGGGTTGACGACTTCATAACAGTTCACCCTGTGGTGAGGAAAAAAGTGTGGCCTTTTTAAAAGAACATGAATTCAATGAGATTATAGTGACATATTTTATTGTGAACTAGAGCAAGTGAGCAGGGGCTCATGGATAACCCGGCCGCTGCCTGGACCGACTATCAAATATTTTCATTTTGCTTATTAAGACATACTGTAAACCAAATATGAAAGCGTTCAATCAACAGAAATTAACGCTTTCACTCGTAAGTAACTGGAATGGATTTTGATATATTTATTTTGCAACCAATCCATTCGTCACAAAATGATTTTCCGACTAAAACTATGAAAATTACTTGCAAAAAGGGCAGATCCTGGTAGATCTGGATCTACATTTATTGCCAATACCACTATACAGGCCTGTGGTTTTGAAAGGGTTAAAAGAAAATGCTAATATTATGCGTTACAGACATAGGAAAACAATGCCCTTGACCTTGGGGTAAAGGTAGGGTGTTTTTTTTCGCACATAATGATCAGCCAAATATGAAAGCATTCCATGAAGGGAAACAGAAACTAGAGAAAGTGAGCAGGGGCTCACGCATACCCCCGGCCGTAATTTGAGAAATTTAAGTAATTTGACCATGAAATTGGCCTTCATGGCCACATGGGTGTGGTATGGAATAGAATATGGATGATAATAAGGAAGTATATGAAGTTTGAAGTCAATCCGACTTACCGTTGCAGAGATAATGGGTATACCCATGGGCGGATTCAGGTGGGGGGGGGGGGGGGCGGCGGACCCGGTGCGCGCCCCCCCCCTAAAATTTGCCGAGTAAATATTTTTTACAAGTTACAAGGCACGTTTCATGTCAAGTGCCATGTATTCCATGCATTTTTCGGTCGTTGTCTTATTGTTTCAAAATTTAAACGTTTTCAATCAAAAATCATGTCGAAACATACTGTGACAGTGTCAATATTTTTGCTCCAAAATGCGCCAGAACACAGGAAATGTGATGTAGATTTGCAAAATTTTCCGGGTTGGAATGCCCGGACCCCACTAGCGCTATCTCGACTATTTTGCAATACTTGACTATATTATCGAACGAGCTTAGCTCGTTCGATAATATAATCAAGTATTGCAAAATAGTTACGCCCCCTCCAACCCGAAATCCTGGATCCGCGCCTGATACCCGAAAACTTTAACGCAAATCTTACGGATGCAAATGTCTATGTAATTTGACCTTGACATTGGACATGAAGGTCGCATGGGTGTGGTATGGAATGAACATATGGATGATGATAAGGACGTACAGGGTGGTTAAAAATATATGTCCCCACTTTGTGACCTATCTGCTACAAGTAGATAATAGTGATCAGTGTGACTTATATACATGTATCAGAATAAAATTTAAGTATTCACCATTTTTTCCAGTATATAATAGTCAGCAAACAGTGATTATCTACTTTATACATGCTTTTCAAAATGTATACCCATTTTTTACATAACACGCCGTTGCTGGTCTTTAAAAAATCTAATTTCACGCAAAATGTGTGTCCAACATTTGCCTTTATTTGTGGAGAAATTTATCACCTCAATTGTTTCTATTAATTCTGCTGATGGAATTACTTGTTTGCTTTCACAATCTTTACATATGCAAATACTACAACTGGTTGGATAATGAGAGATTCGTTCCAGACGTGTTCACAAGAACACTCGTGTTAATGACAGTATTGACAATCCGGTTGCTGAGACCATCTACAGCTGTTTTGCATACATATAATTTGATTCTGATGAAACAGTACCATATTATAGGAATGAATGGCCTTTTTGTGGAATTTATCGGGGTATAAACTTGGAAAAGTCGCGGGAATACTGGACGAGGCCTTCCGGCCTTCATCCAGTATTCCCGCGACTTTTCCAAGTTTATATCCCCGATAAATTCCACAAAAAGGCCATTAATTCCTTATAATTCCAGCATTTGAAATAAATTCATCAAGAAAATGTGTTTATTTTCCGTTTTCTTAAGAATTATTTTAACTGCACCTCACGGTTACGGAAAGTAGTTTGGCGTGGGAGTTAACTGGGATATAAATTTTGGACAGAGACTTGCTACGAGCCAATCAAATGTTAGGGAATTGTGTAAATATTTTTGTGCTGGAATTATATTGATATATACTTGTGACTCATCATATGGTCAATGTGTTACCGTAATTGGCCTTCATAATAGATACTATTTGCCATTACATATCTATATGATGAACAGTTCTCATTGTTTTCATAATACGCATTGTTCAATGAAACGTAACGCAACTAACAGATTACTACTTGCATGTAACAACACATGCAATTCACTGTATAATAGACGTATATCGAGTTAATGATTCATATATTCTGTCCTAATATTACCTTTGTATAAGGGTAATGAATCAAATAGTATGTCCTAACATTTCTTTATCTTTGTCTGATGCTATTGGTCGCGTTTTAACATTATATAGTACAACAATTATCGACCAATTTTCATGATTTTTTTTTAATATCATTAATATCATATACATTGCATATTGTGACGTCATACCCTAAAAGTATAGTGACGTCATTAGTTAAATATTATAATGAGTAAAATGCTACAATATATTACTTTTTAATACACTTTAGTTTGAATATTTATCTTACTTAGAACACTACTAAAAAAAAAAATATTGATTTTATTGCGAAAACAAAATTTCCCCATGTTAAATCCCCATAGACATCTTCACGGAGTGCACGGAGTGAAGATGTCTATGGGGATTTAACATGGGGATTTTTTTTTTAATTTTAGTAATACTGGACCGATTTTTAAAATTTAACTTTTGTTTTCTTAGTTAGATCATATCCAAGCTATCTAGAGTCAATTTCCAAATTTTTTCGTTTTTTGACTCCTCCCACACTTCCTTACCACTTTTTCCCCCATGTTAAATTCCCATAGAGAAATCAATTTTTCGTAATAAAAGCAATATTTGACCAAATTTCACGAAATAAAAAGAAGGCTCATTCTTAAATTTTCCTTTAGTTTAATATTATCGAAAATAATATTGTTTTTGAATTGTCTATATAGCCGTAAAATTTGGGCAGCTTTCGTGAAACAGACTATAGTTATGTCTATTTAAATTGGGGACATATATTTTGAACCACCCTGTATATGGAGTTTGAAGTCAAATCGACTTAAAGTTGCAGAGATAATGGGTACCTGAAAACTTTAACGCAAATCTTACGGACAAAAATTTCTAAGTGATTTGACCTTGACCTTGGACACGAAGGTCGCATGGGTGTGGTAAGGAATAAAAATATGGATGCTGATAAGGAAGTATATGAAGTTTGAAGTCAATCCGACTTACAATTGCAGAGATACCGGTAATGGATACCCTAAAACTTTAACGCAAATCTAATGGATGCAAATTTATAAGTACTTTGACCTTGACCTTGGACATGAAGGCCGCACGAGCGTAGTATAGAATGAAAATACCAGCATGGATGATAATAAGGAAGTATATGAAGTTTTAGGTCAATCCGACTTACCGTTACAGAGATAATGGGTACCCAAAATACTTTAATGAATGAACAGACAAACAAACAGAAGGACGGACGGCATTATGAAAACTATATACCCCTCGACATACTTCATATGCCGGGGGTATAATTACAAGAAAATGTTAAGCTTATGTGTTACAGATGGACGGAAGGACGAACAGATAGATGACCAGACGGAAGTGCAAAAACTATATACATTGTACCCCTCAACACACGTTGTATGCCGGGCGTAAATGATATTTATAGAGACAATTGACACAAGTATTATATCACAGGGAATTCAGACTACACATGTCAAAATGATTTGGGATTTCCTTGTAATATTCCGTGTTTAAACCAGTGGCATATATTTGAACAAGAGCACCACAAAATGATACAAGACAAAACAAAATATTTATTTAACGTCTACATGATAACAACAAATAACATAAGCTCATAAGCTTTTGACCAACAACAGATGTGAACGCTCTTCTGTTATTGGATCAGTCAAGTGACAAAAAAGTAGGTCATTAAACACCGATTGGTGGGTTGGTTATGGTATGGTGTGTGATGCCTGGAGTCATTCAAATGTAAAATCTAGGTCAAGGACGCAGACATGAAGCATCGATGATGCCAGATTAGTGATAATAGCTCAATTGTTTAAGGGAAAACAGACGAGGTAATATATACGATATATACCAGACACTGCCTGCCTGAATGGCCTGTGAAAACATCATGGCCTTATTGAGGTCGTTGGTAAAGACGGCAGCGGCGAGACCGTACGGCGTATTGTTGGCCCGCTCAATAACCTCCTCCATGGTCTTGAACTTAAATATACTCTGGACTGGTCCAAATATCTGTAAATGCAGAATAACGGCTAGAGCCCACGATTCTTTCACGACACTCTCTGAGCACGTACTCGTTTCTCATGCTTGAAATCTGGAAGTGTGATTGGCCGAGGCTGAGCTGAGCTCAGTCTCGGCCAATCACACTGCCAGATTTGGAGTACAATTTTGGAGAAGATGCTAAGAATGGACCCAGACGGTATGTCGTATTGTTGGCCCGCTCGATAACCTCCTCCATTGTCTAAAATGTGAATATACTTGGCCGATTATCTGTAAATACAGTAAATAAGTGTTTTAACCAGGGGTGGAAATTTTCAGGATATATCCTGAAATCAGGATTTGAGGTTCATAATTAATTGCAGTAAAATACATGTGAAGCACACTTTTATACATTTGTGGGTGTACAAATATGTTTTTTAAGCTATATTCTGGATTTGCAGGCTTATTTCTTATCCTTGAAATCTGGAAGTTTGATTGGTCAAGGCTGAGCTGTGCTCAGACTTGGCCAATCAAACTGTCCAATTTTGAGTACGAATTTGAAGAACCTGCTGGACTAGCCATAAAGCCCATTTCACCAGTCACAGATGAGACGAGACAGTAAACTGGCCATAAATACAATAAACCCAATTTCATCAGTTATAGATCTGTAGCCGATTTCACCAATATTGCAAAGTATACTTATCTAGCAAAGTATACTTTGAGGGAGTAATCATTTATTTTTCCTGAAATGCATTATTTCATATAGAACTAACGACTGTATATATTTGATGATTAAAAGTATGCAGAATTATTATACTGAATATATTACATTATCACAGCCAAAATGGCTGTGATAATGTAATAAATTCAGTATAATAAAAAATAACTAGAAATGTGGCCTGTCGGCACACGAATACCCCCACTGGCAGCCAAAGAAAACGAGGCATTTTTGATTATAAGCCATTTAGCCGAGCGTTAAGGTTTCAAACGCATCAAGTCTGTGACCTTGACCCTGGGTATAGTGTGATAATCCATCGGTGTAGAAGATATAGAGCGGAAGGGAATTTCAATAGGCTTGACCTTTGACCTTCAACTGTGACCTTGACCTTGGACGTAGGTGCGTGGTTATTGATCGCGACACACCTTCTCATCCTGAGAAACATTTGTGCCACCAAGGCATTTGATAATCCATGCATCGGTGTAGAAGATATAGAGCGGAAGGGAATTTCAATAGGTTTGACCTTTGACCTTCAACTGTGACCTTGACCTTGGACGTAGCTGCGTGGTTATTGATCGTGACACACCTTCGAATCATGAGAAACATTTGTGCCAAGCCATTTGATAATCCATGCATCAGTGTAGAAGATATAGAGCGGAAGGGAATTTCAATAGGTTTGACCTTTGACCTTCAACTGTGACCTTGACCTTGGACGTAGGTGCGTGGTTATTGATCGCGACACACCTTCTCCTCATGAGAAACATTTGTGCCAAGCCATTTGATAATCCATGCATCGGTATAGAAGATATAGAGCGGAAGGGAATTTCAATAGGTTTGACCTTTGACCTTTGACCTTCAACTGTGACCTTGACCTTGGACGTAGCTGCGTGGTTATTGATCGTGACACACCTTCGAATCATGAGAAACATTTGTGCCAAGCCATTTGATAATCCATGCATCGGTGTAGAAGATATAGAGCGGAAGGGAATTTCAATAGGTTTGACCTTTGACCTTCAACTGTGACCTTGACCTTGGACGTAGGTGTGTGGTTATTGATCGCGACACACCTTCTCATCATGAGAAACATTTGTGCCAAGCCATTTGATAATCCATGCATCGGTGTAGAAGATATAGAGCAGAAGGGAATTTCAATAGGTTTGATCTTTAACCTTCAACTGTGACCTTCAACTGTGACCTTGACCTTGGACGTAGGTGCGTGGTTATTGATCGCGACACACCTTCTCATCATGAGAAACATTTGTGCCAAGCCATTTGATAATCCATGCATCGGTGTAGAAGATATAGAGCGGAAGGGAATTTCGATAGGTTTGACCTTTGAACTTCAACTGTGACCTTGACCTTGGACGTAGGTGTGTGGTTATTGATCGCGACACACCTTCTCATCATGAGAAACATTTGTGCCAAGCCATTTGATAATCCATGCATCGGTGTAGAAGATATAGAGCGGAAGGGAATTTCGATAGGTTTGACCTTTGAACTTCAACTGTGACCTTGACCTTGGACGTAGGTGTGTGGTTATTGATCGCGACACACCTTCTCATCATGAGAAACATTTGTGCCAAGCCATTTGATAATCTATGCATCGGTGTAGAAGATATAGAGCAGAAGGGAATTTTGATAAGTTTGACCTTTGACCTTCAACTGTGACCTTGACCTTGGACGTAGGTGTTTGGTTATTGATCGCGACACACCTTCTCATCATGAGAAACATTTGTGCCAAGCCATTTGATAATCCATGCATCGGTGTAGAAGATATAGAGCGGAAGGGAATTTCCAACAGACCGACCGACCGACCCGACCGACCGACAGACCGTCCGACAAGCTGACTCCGATATACCCCCAACAAACTTTGTTTGTGGGGGTATAATAAATTTATCCTAAAATTGAAAATTTCTCCCTCAAAGTATACTTTGCTAGAAAAGTATACTTTGCTAGAAAAGTATACTTTGCAATGTTGATGAAATAGGCTACAGAAGCTAGACTGGTCATAAACCCCATTTCACCAGTCACAGATTGGAAGCTAGTCGAGCAAATGCCATAATTGGGAGGGTGGCAGGTGGCAGAATGCGATGGGTAATTTAACGATAGGGGTCGATCATCCCTAACGGAATTCCGAATGGAGGCCTGGTTTGGCCCTCACATACGTCTTTGGCATTTTGTATGTGACAGTTGAATCTGGTTATAACCCTTATGTGAGTATTACGATTATTTGTAATCCTATTTTAGGGGAAGGGGCCAAGTGACTTTGGTGTGGTATGGACCTGGCACCAGGTCAGGTTATTCTAATTTCAGGGCTGAATATATTTTTTCTCGATGTAAATAATTTGTTTTGATTTTGGGATTTCCCCCCAATGCAGCAGGTTAACACGAGATTGAACCTGTTTGCCCAGCCTTACATGACCTTAGCTGTTGATAGGCCGTTAAACACCAATAAACAAACAAATGAACGAACAAACAAACAAACAAATACCATAAACACCATTTCACAAGTCAGTTATTATACCTCTTCCTTGGCGATCCTCATGTCATCCTGCACGCCACTGAACACGGTGGGCTGTATGAAGTAGCCCTTGTCCCCGATTTGGGCCCCGCCGTACTCCAGCGTCGCCCCGTCTTCTGTCCCCGTCTTGATCAGGCCCAGCACCTTGTTGAACTGCTCCTCATCTATCTATACAGGTATAAGAATATTGGTTGATTGATTGACTGTGTGTGATTGATTGATGGATTGGGGTATTATGTACGCAGGAATTTATATAGAGGGTGCATTATCAACGGCGCCGGAGTTGCTAAACAAAATGTTTACACATACACGGACGGCCTTCGGCAGATTAAGGGAGGTTCTTATGCACCCATCGCACCCCCACCCCCTGCGTACAGGCCTATTACGTCTGTTCAACAGCAAGGTAATAACTTTATAAAGAAGAGAATGTATCTGTATGGTGAGAGGACCATATGCTCAGCATTGAATTTAATAAAAAAAAAAGCTTTCATCACTGAAAGACAGTATCCTGGCACCATGACTACACCAGTAGCCTATTTCACCAACATTGCAAAGTACAGTGCAACCTCTCTACAACAGCCACCCATGGGAAGAGGCAAAATTGGCTGTTATAGAGAGGTGGCTGTTGTAGGGAGGTTTATGCTGAATACAATTTTATCGTCTGATGTTTATTTATTTTCTTCAATAATTCTCAATAAAAACATGTTTTGACAGCATTTTAGAATCATTTCCAATGGAAATGATTCTAAAATGCTGTCAAAACATGTTTTTATTGAGAAAGAATGCAAAATCAACATCAAACGACAATGTTCATGCTCAGCAGTGTAAGGGTTACATATAGATGAAATCATCCATTTGGGATATAAAATAGCGGCTGTTACAGAGAGGTGGCTGTTGTAGAGAGGTGGCCGTTCGGGGAGGTTCGACTGTATACTTTTCTAGCAAAGTATACTTTCAGGGAGAAATTTTCAATTTTAGGATAAATTTAATTTATTAATTTTTATTACACTGAATGTATTACATTATCATTTGGCTGGGATAATGTAATAAATTCAGATAATAATTTTTTTTTTTTTTAAAGTCGGGCATTCGGTAAATTCGGCAATTTTAATGGACATGCATGTCCGATGGACCAACGACTTTCACGGAGACTGGGATACATTGTTAAGATATGCATTCCCTAGCATCTCAACTGTTTTCCAACCGTAAAAACTTCTATCTTCAAAACATAATGGATTAACCTGTGATACTACATTGGAACCTCTCTAAACCAGACACCCTGAGACGTCTCCAGCCTTGGGAGGTCTCCAGGGTTTCCGGCTTAGAGAGATTCCGCTGTAAATCAGGCATATGACCACCGCAAGACACATGTTTATGCTTTGCGATCACAAAACGATATTACCAACAGAGATAAGTGACAAAGAAACGCACCGAGATTACCAACACAGTGATTTATAGGGTGTCCGGTTTAGAGAGCTTTCACTGTACAACACATACCTGCGGTCCATTTTCATTATCTTCCCAGGGGTCACCAACTTTCCTCTTCTTAGCACGCTCGACGCTCTTAAGGACAAACTCGTCGTAAATGTCCTCGTGTACGAACGTCCTTGACCCAGCGACACAGCACTGGCCCATGTTGGTCATACATGCCTCGTGGGCGTACTCCACCACAGAGTCAACTGTTGGTGAACACAGAAACTAGAATGTCCTTGAGCCTGTCAAGTCGTGAGTTATTGCGTTGACAAGCCGTGCACCCACCCGTACATGGTGAATACATAATATGTCCCAGTTTATTTCGAAATGGCCATATAAAACAATAACAACAGCTGATTTGCCTTGGCTTATGTAACATAAAAATGAAACAGATTAGCCCTTAGAATGCTACACATAACAATTTGTCGTTTACTGTTGCTTTATCATGTTTATATATAGCCTTATTTCTCAATAAAAACATGGTCTAACAGCATTTTATAATCATTTCCAATGGAAATTATTCTAAAGTGTTGTCAAAGCATGTTTTTATTGAGAAACAAGGCTATATATAAACATGATAAAGCAACAGTAGACGACAAATTGTTATGTGTAGCGTTCTAAGCATGTTTTTGATGATAAAAATGGATAATAGAAAATAAACAGCAGACAACAACAAAATTAAGATAGCGGTGTAAGGGTTAAACAGATTAGTATTTTTATTCATGTACATATATCTTCACTATGTACTGTCCGTATCGGGGAATATATCGGGGGTATCGGGGAATATTTTTCCCCGATACGGACAGTAAGCAATGACGATACTGTGGCGTAACCAAGGGGTGCAAGGGGTGCGAATGTAGCCCCTAAAATTTGGTCAGGCGAGTATTTTTTACTTCAACTTATGTTTTTCTGAAGGAAATAACTATGATAAATGCTAAAATTATAGCTTTAAAATCACTATAATCGAGGAAATTGAATGTAGAAATCAATATTTTTCTGGGAAGGATGCTCCTGCACCCCTTTCCACACTTGATCCACAACTCACGAGTTATGGATCAAGTGTGGAAAGGGGTGCAAGACCCTGGCTATGCCACTGAGATATGTGAATATGGAGGCTAAAATTGTGCAAAAAAAATCTATTTCATATGTCTGTTTTCATGTACTCACTTTACTTACTGTCAATATCGTGGAATATGAACTACTTACTGTCAATATCGTGGAATATGAACTACTTACTGTCAATATCGTGGAATATGAACTACTTACTGTCAATATCGTGGAATATGAACTACTTACTGTCAATATCGTGGAATATGAACTGTAACTTACTGTCGATCTCGGGGGAATATGAACTACTTACTTTCGATGTCGGGGGAATATGAACTACTTAATACTGTCGATGTCGGTGGAATATGAACTACTTAATACTGTCGATGTTGGTGGAATATGAACTACTTACTGTCAATGTCAAGGGAATATGAACTACTTACTGTCGAGGTCTAGGAAATATGAACTACTTACTGTCGATGTCGGGAAATATGAACTACTTACTGTCGATGTCGGGGAATATGAACTACTTACTGTCGATGTCGGGGAATATGAACTACTTACTGTCAATATCGGGGAATATGAACTACTTACTGTCGATGTCGGGGAATATGAACTACTTACTGTCAATATCGGGGAATATGAACTACTTACTGTCGATATTGGGAATATGAACTACTTACTGTCGATGTCAGGGAATATGAACTACTTACTGTAAATATTGGGGAATATGAACTACTTACTGTCGATGTCAGGGAATATGAACTACTTACTGTAAATATTGGGGAATATGAACTACTTACTGTCGATATCGGTAATATAAACTACTTACTGTCGATATCGGGGAATATGAACTACTTAATACTGTCGATGTCAGGAAATATGAACTACTTACTGTCGATGTCAGGGAATATGAACTACTTACTGTAAATATTGGGGAATATGAACTACTTACTGTCGATATCGGTAATATAAACTACTTACTGTCGATATCGGGGAATATGAACTACTTAATACTGTCGATGTCAGGAAATATGAACTACTTACTGTCAATGATGGGGAATATGATCTACTTACTGTCGATGTCGGGGAATATGAACTACTTACTGTCGATGTCAGGAAATATGAACTACTTACTGTCGATGTCGGGGAATATGAACTACTTACTGTCAATATCGGGGAATATGAACTACTTACTGTCGATATTGGGAATATGAACTACTTACTGTCGATGTCAGGGAATATGAACTACTTACTGTAAATATTGGGGAATATGAACTACTTACTGTCGATGTCAGGGAATATGAACTACTTACTGTAAATTGGGGATATGAACTTACTTACTGTCGATATCGGTAATATAAACTACTTACTGTCGATGTCGGGGAATATGAACTACTTACTGTCGATGTCAGGAAATATGAACTACTTACTGTCGATGTCGGGGAATATGAACTACTTACTGTCGATGTCGGGGGAATATGAACTACTTACTGTCAATATCGGGGAATATGAACTACTTACTGTCGATGTCGGGGAATATGAACTACTTACTGTCAATATCGGGGAATATGAACTACTTACTGTCGATATTGGGAATATGAACTACTTACTGTCGATGTCAGGGAATATGAACTATTATGTAAATATTGGGGAATAATGAACTACTTACTGTCGATGTCAGGGAATATGAACTACTTACTGTAAATTATTGGGGAATATGAACTTACTTACTGTCGATATGGTAATATAACTACTTACTGTCATATCGGGGAATATGAACTACTTAATACTGTCAATGGTCAGGAAATATGAACTACTTCTGTCAATGATGGGGGGGGGAATATGAAATACTTACTCGTGTCGATGTCGGGGAATATGAACTACTTACTGTCGATGTCGGGGGGAAATATGAACTACTTACTGTCGATGTCAGGAATATGAACTTATTACTGTGTCGATGTCGTAATATGAATACTTACTGTCAATATTCGAATTATGAACTACTTACTGTCGATGTATTTGGGGAATATGAACTACTTACTGTCGATGTCAGGGAATATGACTATTACTGTAATGATGGGGGAAATAGACTACTTACTGTCGGGGGATGTCAGAAATGAACTACTACTGTTAATTATTGGGGAATATGAACTACTTACTGTCGATTATGGTAATAATACACTACTTACTGTCAGGGAAATTGAACTACTTACTGTAATATGAACTATGAACTACTTACTGTCGATGTCAGGAATATGAACTACGTACTGTCAATGTGGGGATGATCACTTACTGTCATGTCGGGGAATATGAACTATTACTGTCGATGTCAGGAAATATGAACTACTTACTGTCGATGTCGGGGGAATATGAATACTACTGTCAATACGGGGATGAACTACTTACTGTCGATATTGGAATATGAACTACTTACTGTCGAGTCAGGGGAATATGAACTACTTACTGTAAATATTGGGGAATATGAACTACTTACTGTCGATGTCAGGGAATAGAACTATTACTGTAAATAGGGGAATATGAACTACTTACTGTCGATCGGAATATAAACTACTTACTGTCGATTCGGGGAATATGAATACTACTTACTGTCGATGTCAGGGGAATATGAAACTACTACTGTCGAATCTCGGGGAATATGAACTACTTACTGTCGATGTCGGGGGAATATGAATATACTGTCTATCGAATTATGAAACTACTTACTGTCGATGTCGGGGAATATGAACTACTTACTGTTCTATCGGGGAATATGAACTACTACTGTATAGGGGAATTATGAACTATTACTGTCGTGGTCAGAATGAACTACTTACTGAAATATGGAATATGAACTACTTACTGTGCGAATGTCGGGGAATATGAACTACTTACTGTAAATATGAAATAGAATACTTACTGTCGATATCGGTAATATAAACTACTTACTGTCGATGTCGGGGAATATGAACTACTTATTACTGTCAGAGTCAGGAATATGAACTACTTACTGTCAATGATAGGGGGATATGAACTATCTGTCGATGTCGGGGGAATATGAACTACTTACTGTCGATGTCAGGGGAATATGAACTACTTACTGTCGATGTCAGAAATCTGAACTACTTACTGTCGATGTCGGGGAAATATGAACTACTACTGTCAATATCGGGGATGAACTACTTACTGTCGTTATTGGGAATATGAACTACTTACTGTCGATGTCAGGGAATATGAACTACTTACTGTAAATATTGGGGAATATGAACTACTTACTGTCGATGTCAGGGAATATGAACTACTTACTGTAAATATTGGGGAATATGAACTACTTACTGTCGATATCGGTAATATAAACTACTTACTGTCGATATCAGGGAATATGAACTACTTAATACTGTCAATGTCAGGAAATATGAACTACTTACTGTCAATGATGGGGAATATGAACTACTTACTGTCGATGTCGGGGAATATGAACTACTTACTGTCGATGTCGGGGAATATGAACTACTTACTGTCGATGTCGGGGAATATGAACTACTTACTGTTGATGTCAGGAAATATGAACTACTTACTGTCGATGTCGGGGAATATGAACTACTTACTGTCGATGTCGGGGAATATGAACTACTTACTGTCGATATCGGGGAATATGAACTACTTACTGTCGATATCGGGGAATATGAACTACTTACTGTCGATGTCGGGAAATATGAACTACTTACTGTCGATGTCGGGGAATATGAACTACTTACTGTCGATGTCGGGGAATATGAACTACTTACTATCGATGTCAGGAAATATGAACTACTTACTGTCGATGTCGGGGAATATGAACTACTTACTGTCGATGTCAGGAAATATGAACTACTTACTGTCGATGTCGGGGAATATGAACTACTTACTGTCGATGTCGGGGAATATGAACTACTTACTGTTGATATCGGGGAATAAGAACTACTTACTGTCGATGTCGGGGAATATGAACTACTTACTGTCGATGTCGGGGAATATGAACTACTTACTGTCGATGTCGGGGAATATGAACTACTTACTGTCGATGTCGGGGAATAAGGAGTACTTACTGTCAACATCAGGGAATATGACATTTGGGCTCTTGCCGCCCAGTTCTAGTGTGGGCCGCTTCAGGTTTGTGGCCCCCGCGGCCTGCATGATGATCTTACCCACCTGGAAACCAGGGACAAGAAACAAATTTTAATAAAATCATGAGGTCAATACACTGTTTTATCGACCCTAGAAAAGATATCATTCGTCCTCGGTTGATATCACTTTTCTAAAGTCGATAAAATCACATACTGACTGAGAGAAAAAGATATTAACTGTTTTATTATAAATTGAGAAATTTCCATGTACGTGATCGGCCAGACCCAGACCCATACAAAATTCTACATATTGACCAGAGAGAGAATATTTCAAAACAAACAATATTTTCTGTTTCGTGTAATTTGTGAAAACCTTACATGAAAGGTGTAATTCTACTACCAACCATTCCTTGGTTCGGCTGATGAAACATTCTTAGATTTTGTCTCAAGTTTCCACAAATAACATGTTGTGACAAATAAATGGAACCATTTGAGTTAAAATGACTGACCGTTACATATGTTCCAGCTCCAGCATTTAAGATCGGAAGCTCCGCTTCTAGGTCAATATTGCTATAGTCTGTTTCACGAAAGCTGCCCAAATTTTACAGCCATATAAACAATTCAAAAACCATATTTTTTTTCGATAATATTAAATTCAAGGAAAATTTAAGAGGAAATGGGGAATTTTTTTGGAATTTCAGAAATACTGGACCGATTTTTAAAATTTAACTTGTTTTCTTAGTTAGATCATATCCAAGCTATCTACTGTCTGTTTCACGAAAGCTGCCCAAATTTTTCGGCCATATGAACAATTCAAAAACCATATTTGTTTTGATAATATTAAATTAAAGGAAAATTTAAGAATGAGCCTTCTTTTTATTTCGTGAAATTTGGTAAAATATTGGTTTTATTGCGAAAACAAAATTTCCCCATGTTAAATCCCCATAGACATCTTCACGGAGTGAAGATGTCTATGTGGATTTAACATGGGAAATTTTTTAGAATTTCAGAAATACTTGGACCGATTTTTTAAAATTTAACTTTTGTTTTCTTAGTTTAGGATCATTTCCAGCTATTTCCTAAAGCCTAGGTTTCGGAGTCAAGTTCAAATTTTTTGGACTCCTCCCAACTCTCTCCTTTTTCCCATGGTTAAATTCCCATAGAAAAATTAATTTTTCGTATTAAAATCAATATTTGACTCCTCCAAACCCTCTATACCTTTTCCCCATGTAAAATTCCCATAGACAAATCAATTTTTCGTAATAAAATCAATATTTGACCAAATTTCATTTCACGAAATTAAAAAGAAGGTTCATTCTTAAATTTTCCTTTAATTTAATATTATCGAAAAAAATATTGTTTTTGCATTGTTTATATGGCCGTAAAATTTGGGCAGCTTTCGTGAAACAGACTATAGGTCAATATTGCTAGTCAATATGCTTTCCTCAGGTCAATATCACTTTATATTTAAAAGCACGTATCCAGCATCTGGCCAATCAGGTACATGGAAATTTCTCAATTGATAATAATTATAGGTTATTTGATTTGTATGTGGATATATGCACGAGTTCTGCAGCGTGCGATATTGCGCGACTTTTGTGCGGTGGAACGAGTGGCATATATCATAATACTCTAGTGTAAGAAATATGCAAATGAGGCCACTACAGAAAACCTGCTAGGTAGTCATTACAGTTTCAATGTATTGTTCTGTTCTTATGCAATAAATAGAATCTTAACATTTGTGTCGATATATTACAAGATTTATAAAACATGTTGAATGATTTCATAAGAAACGAGGCTATATGATATATCATCACTCATGGAAGATCCTCTATGTATTAAAACACACCTTTGGCATACTTCATATATGCTGGGGGTATAAATACTGTCTGTTCCACTTTTTGCTGCCGACGAACTAATTAAATTAAGATATTTAAATGTAAAGTACTTACTCCTCAATTTTTTTTATTTTATAAAATTCCATCAAATATTGATTTTAAAAAAGGTAATTGACTCCGAAACCTGGTTAGATAGCTTGGAAATGACGCAACTAAGAAAACAAAAGTTAGATTTTGAAAATTGGTCCACAAATAAAAAAAAAAATGTTAAAAGAAATATATTTTTAGCTCCCATAGGAAAAAATCGTTTTTTCGCAATAAGATCAATTTCATAAGAATTTCATCAAATAATTTTTTTTGTTGAGGGTGACTGTTTTGAAAAAGTACTTACATTTAAATAGGCCAAAAGTTTGTCGGCAGAAAAACGTGGAACAGACAGTAGTGTAATAAATTTGTAAACAAGAAATATAAAATAACACTGATGGATGTACCCAGAGCTCCAGATAAGGTGTGTATTTGCGTAAATACCGAATTAAAATTGCCAAAAACCCAATTGAAATCAGAAGTAGTGAGTATCAAAAAGCAATTAAAAATTTGTGGTATCTTTATCATGCTACAGAAAACAATAAACAGACCACCGTGACAAATATAGCATATTTTCTTATTTTTCCATGAAAACACATCTTGGTATTTCATTAGAATTGTCTCCAAGGAGACAATTCTAATGAAATATCAAGATGTGTTCTAATGAAATACCAAGATATGTTTTCATTTAGAAGCAAACTATTGAATAAGTGTGGTCTGATGATGTGTAAACAGTAGTGTGATGCTATTTTACACAATAAAATTTTGAAATACCCAATTGCTTCAGAAATGATGGAGTGACAATACTCAATTACTAATTCCTTATCTGGAGCACTGTGTACCCCTCAAAAACCTTAAAACAAACAAACTTTAATGCAAACAAGAATATCTGCCACGGAACACGGAAGCGGTGTCGCGCCTGCCGAGGCAATTGACCGTGTTGTGAAAAAACAATAACTTTAACGCAATTGCCTTACAAAAAAAATGGACGACGCGGACGACGCGGACGACACGGACGCGGACGACAACGGAAAAAGCGCCGACTATAGGCTAAAGCAGGCGCGACAAAAACTAAGTCATTTGATCATAATTCCAGCACAAAATTATTTACACAATTCCCTAACATTTGATTGGTCCATAGCAAGTCTCTGTCCAAAATTTATATCACAGTAAACTCCCAGGCCGAACTACTTTCCGTAACCGTGAGGCGCAATTAAAATAATTCTTAAGAAAACGGAAAATAAACACATTTTCTTGATGAATTTATTTCAAATGCTGGAATTATAAGGAATGAGTGGCCTTTTTGTGGAATTTATCGGGGATATAAACTTGGAAAAGTCGCGGGAATACTGGACGAGGCCTTCCGGCCTTCGTCCAGTATTCCCGCGACTTTTCCAAGTTTATACCCCGATAAATTCCACAAAAAGGCCACTCATTCTTATATTAACCCTGAGTAAAGGGGCTGCAGGGGTGGATTATAGAATGAAAATATGGATGAGGACAAATATGAACACGACGTTTCGAGCCAATCTGAAGGTAACAGAGATATTACATAGCCAAAACCTTTAGCACACATCTTGGACAGATTGACAGAAGAACAGATGGACAGAGTGATGATTAAATATACCCTGAAATGCCTGAAATGTTTTTCAGGGTACATAAAATCACAGGTTGAAGTAACGGACCGAGGTCTATAAATACATTAAATATGCCTAAAAGCATCAATAAATGAAAAAAACAAGAAATGCGTCTGTCGAACGCGGATGCCACCTGCAGCATACTTGAGAAACTGTGACAAAGTGGTTAACCAAAAAGTGTGACGGACGGACGGACAGACGGACATACCAACATTTTGGGTTTATGGGCTATTTGCTATATAAAAGATCAAAGGACTAGCCCCTAAACTTCAAAAGGTTTTATGGGCTAACGGAATAAGTTCAAAGAACTTCAAAGGAATCCTTATGTTACTAACCCTTACCCTAAGCTCCTAAACCCCTGATGTTTGCCCGGACGGACAGACGGACGGACAGACGGACGGTCCAAACACTATATGCCACCCGTTTCTTCGAAACCCGGTGGCATAATAAGCTAAACAATTATTTTTATATATGGAGGGAGTAAAACAAACATTTTTAGCTTATTTATTTTCATTTATTGATGATTTTAGGCATATTTAATGTATTTATATACCTCGGTCTGTTACTTCAACCTGTGCATAAAATGGTGATAGGATTTAAAGGGACATGCCCAATCAGTAGGCACAAAATGTTCTTTATAGGAATTAAATTAATGTATAAGTGTGTCTCACTATTCCACCAGTTCTAAAAATTACAAGAGCCCGCTATGCATATATAATCATTTAGTTATGTTTATTTTACTGATAGTGACTCGCGGTGGTATCAGGCTATTTTCATATGAAAATGAGGCATGCTAATTTTTAATTTTATCCCGTCAACACAGTGCGTATGTGCCGTGAAACACGGTGCCGTGAAACATTTTTGATATGCAGTCAATACTATTTTTGCATTTTACAGCCATTTGTAGGTGTTGACGGGATAAATAGAATAGTAGGTTAGTGCCGTGAATGGGAAAAAATATCTGGCGCGGCACGGAAACGGGATGTGCTCGGCAGAGCCTCGCCCATCCCGTTTCCTGAGCCTTGCCAGATATTTTTTCCCATTCACGGCACTAACCTACTATTCTCTATTTATACTACATGTAATTAAATGTGTCACCTGAAAAAATAATATTTTGGACAGATTATAAAGTATGATCATTGCACACCAAAAGATAAATACAGAGAATAAATAGTAATGTCTGTTAAGGAAACACAGTTATCGCCCCTAATATCAGTGTGGAAATTTACGTCTGATATAAAATGTATAATAATGTAATCAATACGTGGGGTGATGGTGATTGCAAAACTATCTGTCTCCCTATATTAAACCTACTGAGTGGGCATGTACATTTAAGATGCCAGCAACAGCTAATGTTAAATATAGTCATACTCAGTTTCTGGTTTCATCCGAAAGACTAGTGGGATGGTGACTCAGTTTCTGGTTTCATTCGAAAGACCAGTGGGATGGTGACTCAGTTTCGGGTTCCATTAGAAAGACCAGTGGGATGGTGACTCAGCTTCTGGTTTCATTCGAAAGACCAGTGGGATGGTGACTCAGTTTCTGGTTTCATTCGAAAGACCAGTGGGATGGCGACTCAGTTTCGGGTTCCATTCGAAAGACCAGTGGGATGGTGACTCAGTTTCTGGTTTCATTTGAAACACCAGTGGGATGGTGACTCAGTTTCTGGTTTCATCCAAAAGACCAGTGGGAGGGTGACTCAGTTTCGGGTTTCATTCGAAAGACCAGTGATGGTGATTTCAGGTCTGTGGTTTCATTCGAAAGACCATGGGATGGTACTCAGTTTCTGGTTTCATTCGAAAGACCAGTGGATGGTGACTCAGTCTGGTTTCATTCGAAAGACCAGTGGGATGGTTGACTCAGTATTTCGGTTTCATTCGAAAGACCAGTGGGATGGTGACTCAGTTTCTGGTTTCATTCGAAAGACCAGTGGGATGGTGACTCAGTTTCTGGTTTCATCCGAAAGACCAGTGGGATGGTGACTCAGTTTCTGTTTTCATTCGAAAAGACCATGGGAGGTGACTCATTTTCGGGTTTCATTAAAAGACCAGTGAGATGGTGACTCAGTTTCTGGTTTCATTCGAAAGACCAGTGGGATGGTGACTGAGCTTCTGGTTTCATTAGAAAGACCAGTGGGATGGTGACTCAGTTTCTGGTTTCATTCGAAAGACCAGTGGGATGGTGACTCAGTTTCGGGTTTCATTTAAAAGACCAGTGGGAGGGTGACTCAGTTTTGGGTTTCATTCGAAAGACCAGTGGGATGGTGACTCAATTTCAGGTTTCATTCGAAAGACCAGTGTGAGGGTGACTCAGTTTCTGGTTTCATCCAAAAGACCAGTGGGAGGGTGACTCAGTTTCTGGTTTCATTCGAAAGACAAGTGGGATGGTGACTCAGTTTGGTTTCATCGAAAGACCAGGTGGGAGGGTCACTTCAGACGTGTCTCATCGGAAAAGACCAGTGGGTGGGAGGTTGAAAGGGCGACTCAGTTTCGGTTTCATTCCGAAAGACCAGTGGGATGGTGACTCAGTTTTTTCGTGGTCATTCGTAAAAGACCAGTGGGAGGTGACTCAGTTTTCTGGTTTCATTCGAAAGACCAGTGGATGGTGATCATCAGTTTCTGGTTTTGATTCGATACCATTTGAGGGATGGTGACTCAGTTTTCGGGGTCAATTACCGGGAAAGACAGTTTGGATTGTGGTGACTCAGTCGGGTTTCATTCGAAAGACCAGTGGGATGGTGACTCAGTTTCTGGTTTCATTCGAAAAGACCAGTTGATGGTGACTCACTTCTGGTTTCATTCGAAAGACCATGGGATGGTGACTCAGTTTCTGGTTTCATTCGAAAGACCAGTGGGATGGTGACTCAGTTTCTGGTCATATTCCGCATCCAAAAGACCAGTGGGAGGGTGACTCAGTTTCGGGTTCATTTTTGAAAGATCCAGTGGGGTTGGTGACTAGCTTCTGGTTTCATTCGAAAGACCAGTGGGATGGTGACTCAGTTTCTGGTTTCATTTCCGAAAGACCAGTGGGGATGGTGACTCCAGGGAGTCGGGTTTCATTCGAAAGACCAGTGGGGAGGGCGACTCAGTTTCTGGTTTCATTCGAAAAGACAAGTGGGATGGTGACTCAGTTTCTGGTTTCATCCGAAAGACCAGTGGGAGGGTGACTCAGTTTCGTGTCTCATTCGAAAGACCAGTGCGAGGGCGACTCAGTTTCGGGTTCCATTCGAAAGACCAGTGGGATGGTGACTCAGTTTCTGGTTTCATTCAAAAGACCAGTGGGATGGTGACTCAGTTTCTGGTTTCATTCGAAAGACCAGTGGGATGGTGACTCAGTTTCTGGTTTCATTCGAAATACCAATGGGATGGTGACTCAGTTTCGGGTTTCATTCGAAAGACCAGTGGGATGGTGACTCAGTTTCTGGTTTCATTCGAAAGACCAGTGGGATGGTGACTCAGCTTCTGGTTTCATTCGAAAGACCAGTGGGATGGTGACTCAGTTTCTGGTTTCATTCGAAAGACCAGTGGGATGGTGACTCAGTTTCTGGTTTCATCCGAAAGACCAGTGGGAGGGTGACTCAGTTTCGGGTTTCATTTGAAAGATCAGTGGGGTGGTGACTCAGTTTCTGGTTTCATTCGAAAGACCAGTGGGATGGTGACTCAGTTTCTGGTTTCATCCGAAAGACCAGTGGGATGGTGACTCAGTTTCGGGTTTCATTCGAAAGACCAGTGGGAGGGCGACTCAGTTTCGGGTTCCATTCGAAAGACCAGTGGGATGGTGACTCAGTTTCTGGTTTCATCCAAAAGACCAGTGGGATGGTGACTCAGTTTCTGGTTTCATCCAAAAGACCAGTGGGAGGGTGACTCAGTTTCGGGTTTCATTCGAAAGACCAGTGGGATGGTAACTCAGTTTCTGGTTTCATTCGAAAGACCAGTGGGATGGTGTCTCAGTTTCTGGTTTCATTCGAAAGACCAGTGGGATGGTGACTCAGTTTCGGGTTCCATTCGAAAGACCAGTGGGATGGTGACTCAGTTTCTGGTTTCATTCGAAAGACCAGTGGGATGGTGACTCAGTTTCTGGTTTCAATCGAAAGACCAGTGGGATGGTGACTCAGTTTCTGGTTTCATTCGAAAGACCAGTGGGATGGTGACTCAGTTTCGGGTTCCATTAGAAAGACCAGTGGGATGGTGACTCAGCTTCTGGTTTCATTCGAAAGACCAGTGGGATGGTGACTCAGTTTCTGGTTTCATTCGAAAGACCAGTGGGATGGCGACTCAGTTTCGGGTTCCATTCGAAAGACCAGTGGGATGGTGACTCAGTTTCTTGTTTCATTCGAAAGACCAGTGGGATGGTGACTCAGTTTCTGGTTTCATCCAAAAGACCAGTGGGAGGGTGACTCAGTTTCGGGTTTCATTCGAAAGACCAGTGGGATGGTGACTCAGTTTCTGGTTTCGTTCGAAAGACCAGTGGGATGGTGACTGAGCTTCTGGTTTCATTAGAAAGACCAGTGGGATGGTGACTCAGTTTCTGGTTTCATTCGAAAGACCAGTGGGATGGTGACTCAGTTTCGGGTTTCATTTAAAAGACCAGTGGGAGGGTGACTCAGTTTTGGGTTTCATTCGAAAGACCAGTGGGATGGTGACTCAATTTCAGGTTTCATTCGAAAGACCAGTGTGAGGGTGACTCAGTTTCTGGTTTCATTCGAAATACCAATGGGATGGTGACTCAGTTTCTGGTTTCACCCAAAAGACCAGTGGGATGAAAACCATCCCACTGGTCTTTCGGATGAAACCTGAAACTGATTATGACTATGAAAGTACTTCTTGTGCTTGGAGCAGGGACTGAACCCATAACCTTTGGTATAAAAGTGTAATGCTCTACCCACTAGACTATCAAGACATCCCTGAAATAACTGAAAGTTACCTCGGTCGAGCCGGTAAATCCGACCTTGTCGACACTTGGGTGGTTGGACAAAGCTGCCCCAGCAGTCGGTCCGTACCCCGACACAATGTTGACAACACCCGGCGGGAATCCAGCCTGCAAATTATTGATTGATTGATTGATTGGTTGGTAGATTGATTTGGTTGGTTGGTTGATTAATTGGTTGGCCGATTGGTTGGTTGGTTGATTAATTGGTTGATTGATTAATTGGTTGGTTGGTTGATTAGTTGGTTGATTGATTGATTAGTTGGTTTATTGATTGGTTGGTTGATTAGTTGGTTGATTGATTAATTGGTTGGTTGGTTGTTGATTAGTTGGGTGGTTGGTTAATTAATTGGCTGGTTGGTTGATTTATTGATTGGTTAGTTGATTGATTGGGTTTTCAACAGTGACCCTTTCATTGTTCGGTCGCTTACTTGATTGATTGATTGATTGACAGGGCCACAATAAAGGAGAACATGATATATTTATGCTTCCAGTAAATCTACCTCCTTGCAGAGCTGAGCTAGGTAAAGCCCAGTCAGTGGTGTCTGTTCCGCCGTCTTGATCACCACGACATTGCCTAGTGCCACGGCCGGAGCCAGTTTCCATGACAACATGACGAGCGGGTAGTTCCACTACAACACAGAAATAAACGGTGTGGTTGTACTACTTACATATTAAAAGGATCTTACACGAGTGATGATTTAATATGGTATTTATAGAACAAGTTTACTGATTCAGAGCTCCAGATAAGGTGCATATTGGATATATTACGCACTTATTTTAGCAGAATACGCAGTGATTATCAAAAGTACAAAATACTCACAGCAATGTGAAAATACGCATTGATTTTCAAATGGAATAGTTAAAATACTGTAAAAAGTTAAAAAGTTTCTTAGTTGAGCTGCAAAAGCTCAAATACTGTAAGTGAATTTTTAAATTTGTTTCATTTTTTATCATTTGTTCCCTATTTAATAAGGAAGAAAATCAATAATACATTGGTAAAAGAAAAATACGCATTGAATTTGTCCATAACCATAACCATGTGTGATAGGAGGGAGTCAAGACATTTTTGATCTTATTTTTTTTCTCCACTTATTGATACGTTTCATGTATTTATATACCATGGTCCATTACTTCAACCAGTGTGTAGGACAGGAGTATAAATATGTTATGCTGAACAAATTTCACAGAGACTTTTGAACATAATTAAATGTGGCTGTGAGATGGAGGATTCCAGATCAGATCAACCTGTGCATCCGGCACGGTCTGATCAGGCAGGATCTGTACTGATCACATTTCCATCAACAAACTAGATTGGTCAGTAAGCGAGGCTTACGGAATACCCCCCAAGTGGGCCCAGGTACCCCTAAATATGTGAAAAATGTCCAAGTGTGTGGGCTTGTGACCTTGACTCTGGGCTTAGCAGGGGCGACAAGAACGTGAATTAGTCACAGGTGGTAGAGGTTCATTGGAGCAATGTGTGTGTGAAATGTGAAGCAGATCCGAGCAAGGAAATAGAAGTTATAACAGATTTCTCTGATGTTACGTTTTGTAAAGAGACTAAGTATGTGACATTGACCTCGAGATCAACGGGGATTTGTCACAGCATGATAGTAGAGCCTTAGAAAAATGCATGCATGAAATATTAAGAATTTTCGATGAAAGAAATAGAAGTTATAAACATATTTCTCTGATGGTAAGTTTTGTAAAGAGACTAAGTATGTGACCTTGATCTTGGGATCAGCGGGGGTTGGACGGTCGTGGATTTGTCACATCATGATAGTACAACCTTAGAGGAATGCACACGAGTGAAATATTAAGAATTTTCTATGAAGGAAATAAAAGTTAGAAGTTATTTCTCAGATGTTAAGTTTTGTAAAGAGACTAAGTATTTGACCTTGACCGTGGGATTAGTGGGGGTTGGACGGTTGTGTATTTGGCACAGCATGGTAGTAGAGCCTTACATGAATGCATGTGTGAAATATTAAGCATTTTAGATGAAGGAAATAGAAGTTATAACAATATTTCTCTGATGTTAAGTTTAGTGACGGACAGACGGACGGACGGACAGACGGACGGACGGATACACGGACAACCCGACTCCAGTATATCCCCCCACAACTCGTTGCAAGGGGTATAAACACACATCATGCTTCTAACAAGCAATACAATATAATTACACACAGCAAAATATTTATTGGCACAAAGTTTTTCGCTATATACAATATCATAGTCGAAGAGTGAATGAGATTTAATGAACTCTTTGCATACTAGCGGCGAAAATATCCGCCAAACGAATTAGGAGTATATGTTTTATTTCTCTCTGTAAATATGTCTTGAAATTTCTAATGAAATTCCTAGACATATTCATGACATTTAATTGGAGAAATAAAAGAAAATATAATGAATGGTCATCTGCTATTTTTGAACTATTTATAGCCCACAAATTTCCCAGCATGCAATACAATGTATCCGATGGGTGGAGAATCAGGCATTAGAAGACTCCTGTGAGAATATGTGTTGACATATCTGCACAGATCATTATCAGGTTACATGAGTGTGCTATTCGATCAGCAGCTACACTGGCCACAAATCCCATACTCCCCATTCCTCCAGTCACAGCCACATATTGTATATTACTACGCTGGAGACGGAAACTGTCATCTGCTGTTTTTCATTTTTGCCTTAATTCTTTACAAAAAAAAATAATTTTGGACAGCACATGGGAATCATCTACAGTGGAGAAGATTCTCATGTGCTGTCAAACAGGTTTTTGTCGAGAAATATTGAAAATAAAACATTTCCGGCAGACGACAAAATTTAATTCAGCATAGTAAGGGTTAATGCTTGAGAACTTACAGGAATAATCTGACCACACACACCAACCGGCTCGTGTCGAGTGAAGCAGAAAAAGTTTCCATCTGAAATAAACAGTAATACAATGAAACCTCCCTAAACCGGACGACACCTGTAAATCAGGCATTTGATCATTCTGAGCCATAGTTGTGTGCGATGCGATCACAAACAGACATTATCACCTGAGATACATGACCAAGAAATTCATCAAAACTAAGATAACATGTGTTTTCTTGGTGTCCGGTTTAGAGAGGTTTCGCTGTACAATGTATGCCATAAATGACCTTGTCATACCGCAGATAAGTTTCTCGGCTTTTGATTGGCTAGCTTGCCTGGTCATATATATTATATGACCTGCCAAGACCGTCGGACATACAGGAATTGCGATTCCCCTCCGGCGCCTCGCGTCCAATGAAGACACATTTTGCAAGCGTCTACCGATTGCGAATTGTATTCCTCACTAAACACAATAAAACCCCGAATTGATCAATAAAAGTAACAAATTGTACACTCAAAACCAGTCTTTATTATTAGCCGATCTATTTATAGATCGGCTAATATATTGGTTATCCATCGAATTCTGAAAAAGTTTGTAGCAACCCTTTTCTCCGCTATTCGGTAATCTACGAACGCGAATTTTTCTGTATCACTTCCAAATTGCATCAACCGATAAAGTTTGCATTTTTGGCAATTATCTCCGTTTAAAACTTTACTTATAGCCAAATAACACAATTTTGAATACGTAATGAGCTGAACGCCGGAAGAGATTTAACCCGGAAGTTATTGTTGTTGAAGTCCATAGTTGGCTCTAATGGCCATATACGCCAACATATACGCCGATTATTGGGCTAATTTAAAGCTTTTATTTATTAAACAGAACAAGTTTCAGCCACGTATAATCGCGTAAAATGTGTTTATTCGGCTAATTTATAATCGACCTCTGCTCAAAATCTCCTTACTAGCAACCCCAGCATTTTCGGGTTTATCCCAGCATCTCGGGTTTATCCCATTGGATCGCGTATGCGCGTCATTTGACGCTAGTTAATATTCACAAAATTTTCCACCAATTAAAACGAAGAATTGCCCTTCATAGCCAACTTTGATTTGTTTACGTATCATGCAGGGATGGCAGGGATGCATCCAGCACGCGCGATTGCGGCAATCCCCCTTAATTATTGTCAATGCCGCAAATTATTGATTGTCTTGCGCACGACATCGCGTAAAAAATCACGGATGGGGCACATTAGGCCAATCTGGGCATGTGCCTGAATACGCAGGAGCTTGCATCTATTTTTAGATGACACTGTAACGGCGAGATATATATAGCCCTGGTAGCTCCGCCCACTCGCGCGCTGCCACAGAATTCGGACAAACACACAGTGACTACAACTTTGTGTATTGCGGAGTGTAATTTGTAGATAAATAGAGCATACAGTACAGGTGTTACGCTGGAATATTTCGCAACATAATGGTGACAACAAAACATTGCTGCTATGGCATTGCTGCTATTGGATGGATTTGGGAACGGGTTTCCAAAACCTGCACAAAATCGAGAAAAATGTCAACGCTGGGTACAGAACTGTGGTCGAAAATAGTTTACCATTGACAATGTTACCAGAGACACCTACATATGTTCGATGCACTTTACCCTGATTTGATCGGCTAATAACATCATGCTCTGCATGACTTTTCATTGTTTATTTTTCCATAAATATTCTTCGCTCATCAAAATATGAGTGAACAAGAAACGAGGCAAAGCCACGAAGGCCAGGTTTTTTCCAAGCATGGACACTTGGATAACATAATTATACCCACTTTTTGTAGACTAGATGACCGTGGCCTGCATGTCGCGCCTTGGGGCGAGGCATGGACACTAAAAAAATAGATATAGTAGATGGAAAAACTTTAACGAAAAAACTTTAACCGGACACATGGACGTACGGACGGATGTATGCGAAAATGCCGACGATGCGTTTCCGCAATATCGCTTTCCGCAAGCGGGTGCGACAATGATGATAAACACCCATGTGAAGTATGAAGGTAATGGGTGAAGCAGTTGCAGAGATATAGTACACGAAAAAACTTTAACAAATAAATTCAAAGTAATTTGACCTTGACATTGCGCACAGGGGCCGCACGGTTGGGGGTTAGAATGAAAATATGGACGAAGATAAACACCCATGTGAAGTTTCAAGGTAATGGGCAAAGCAGTTGCAGAGATGTAGTATAACGAAAAAGTTTTAACCAAAGAATTTAACCAGACGTACGTTAAAAAGTTAACGTTGAAAATGGTTAAGTCAATTACGTAGAAATAATAGGTGAAGGTAAAAAAAATGGTCACATGTTGGATAGTTGTATGTGGTAGGCACTCCTTGGTTATGAAGCTGTGAAAGTTTGGTGGTCCTAGGTGGTACAGTACCAAAGAAATGGACTTAAACACGAAAACTTAACATTGTAAACGCGAAAACTTAACATTGAAAATGGCTAAGTCGACTGCGCGGAAAAAATGGGTCAAGTTAAAAAAAAAAGTAACATGTTGGATAGTGATACGTGGTGGGCACCCCTTGATTATGAAGCTGTGAAAGTTTGGTGGTCCTAGGTGGTACAGTAACAAAGAAATGGACTCAAACACGAAAACTTAATTGTGGACGCCGCCCTCCGCCCGCCCGCCCGGCTTTCGCCAATCCAATAGCCTGGATTTTTTTTTTAAAAACCTGGCTAAAAACTGTCATAAAGTCGTTTTCGATGGATTTATTACTCCATATTTAGTTTGTTTTCGTTTAATAAAAAAACAAAATGTTCATTTACGCCTTTATATTAAGACTGACGGTAGAAAATCGAATCTCGGATTATTTTTCTTCCTGAAAAAACGCAAAGATCAAAAGAAGAGATATGTTTATACGGCCAAATAACGGATCTGCGGTATGACAAATACGTTATTGTGATTCTACACAGGCTATATGGTGTAATATTGCCCGTCTGGAGGTATGTTCACCCGAGGCTGCCCGTCTGAAGGTGAAGCTATCGCCTCGGGTGAACATACCTCCAGACGGGCAATATTACACCATATAGCCTGTGTAGAATCACAATAACTTATAATATAATTGGTTCATTTTCCAGAGACAATATGGTAAGGGCGAAATGGAGGCACAAACAAAATAAGATTACTGTCTGTTGTACAAACATTTAAATGTAAGCTAGTACTTTTTCATCAATAACAAAAGTCACCCTCCCTAAAAAAATATTGGAAATTGCCTCAGAAACATGGCTAGATAGCTTGCAAATGATGTAACTAAGAAAACAAGTTAGATTTTGAAAATCGGTCCACAAATGAAAAATTACTTCAAAAACATCTATGTTTAGCCCTCATGTTAAATTCCCATAGGAACTTTTTTTTTCGCAATAAAATCAATATTAATTTTTGACTAAATGTCATCAAATAATATTTTTTGGGGAAGGTGACTTTCTTTATTATTGATGACAAAATACTTGCATTTAAATATATCTTGGATTTAATGTGTTTAATGGCCAAATGTTTGTCGGCAGCAAAACGTGGAACAGACAGTAGTAGGTAGAAAGACGGTAAGATGAAGAATTGAAAGGATCAGAATTTAAACCCATTAATTAACCCTTGTAAAGCTGAACAAAAGTTGGGTCGCCTGCTGTTAATTACTTTCATAATTTCTTCTTGAAAATATTTTGACATGAACATTTGTTTTGACATGAACATTTTGTTATGAAACAAGAACTGGCATCGTTATATGAACCTAATCCCCTCACTGGCAGCCTTAATAAAAAAATCAGTGACCTTGACCTTGGGCGGTCCGACGTGGATCGTATGCAAAACAAAGCACCATCCCTAGACACACATTGTGACAAAATATTATAACAAGAGTGCCGAAGGTCACAATATACGCCCGTCGAGGCAAGGCCAGTCAACAAGGGGAGATAACTCACTGAAATCCAATAGGGTTCTTCATCATGACGTGATAAACATGTACAGTGCAACCTATGGGAAGACGCAAAACTGGCTGTTGTAGATAGGTGGCTGTTGTAGGGAGGTTAATGCTGAATTATATTTTGTCGCCTGACGTTTATTTATTTTCTTCGATAATTCTCACCAAAAACATGCTTTGGCAACATTTTAGAATCATTTCCAATGGAAATGATTCTAAAATGCTGTCAAAATATGCTTTTATTAAGAAAGAAGGCAAAGCAACAGCAGACGACACTTTTCGTGCTCAGCAGTCTAAGGGTTAAATATAGAGGAAATCATCCATTTGGGATATAAAATAGCGGCTGTTACAGAGAGGGTGTTGTTGTCGAGAGGCGGCCGTTCGGGGAGGTTCGACTGTATGCCGAATTTGGTTACGATCCGTCAAGTAGAACTCGAGTTCAAGGCACAGAGTGCGAACATTAACAAAAACTAAATGACAACTATAACAAGAAAACAGCAGAAAATGTTTTTATCCCGTCAACGCAGTGACTATGTGCCGTGAAACAAGGTGCCGTGAAACATATTTGATATCCTGTCAATACGACCTAATCACAATTCATACGCGTCATTCGTGTTGGTGACTACTTTTTCCAGCTACTTCTTGAGTTGACTGAATAGTCTGATAGAAATGGAACTGTTTACAGTGTGAGGGTTAAATTTGGCAAATAAAAAACCATATCGCCAGAAAATAAAATTAAGTTCATGCCATTTTCTGAACCTCAAATCAATTTTCATTACGACCCTCAATTTCCAATTGTGTTTGCTCTCTACCCATTCCGTGCGTCATTCAGACATGACTGACGTCATACTTATATTTACGTCAATAAGTCTACTATGTCATTTAAAATAAAAATGGCTGCCCCCAGTGATTTCAGTCAGGTAAGGAAATAAACAAAACAAAATGGTGTTTGTGTTGTTGATTTTGATTCTGGACAGATCGCAATCGTTGCAGAATCTGCCCCAAATGGAAATGGATGGGTCTTGTGAATTTTGAGAGTGTATTTCGTTGAAAAGAAGCAGTAATTTCACATTGTCGGTGACAAAATATACAGTATCAACATAACATTCATCTGTTGAACCTAGCTGCCTGAACTATACTCGTTTTAATGGTTAATTCGGGATGGATGGTCGTCATTCTAAATAAGATTAAATCGTAAAGCTGCCATCTTGTTGTTTTTTCATTTCCATGATTCACGAATGTGTAAAGTTCCTAAAGTCTAAAACAATTATTGATCAATTTACTGATTTACTGTTATGACTGTTGATTAAGGGATTTTACAACCATACTTTATCGAACCATGTTCTGTGCACCAAAGAGTGTTTGATGTAATTCGGTTCTAACTTCTCGCTTTTGAAGGCTAAATTAACTAAATTAAGTTGATTTAAATGCTGTTTTAGAATGTTGACGGGATAAATAGAATAGTAGGTTAGTGCCGTGCATGGCAAAACAATATCTGGCTTGGCACGGAAACCGGATAGGCTCGGCAGAGTCTCGCCCATCCAGTTTCCTAAGCCTCGCCAGATATTTTTTCCCATTCACGGCGCTAACCTACTATTCTCTATTTATCCTGTCAACATAGTGCGAAACACTTTTGATATCCTGTAAATACGATTTGGAGATGCTGCTGGGGTAATTTTTTTGCATTTTAAAGCTATTTGTAATGTTGACGGGATAAATAGAATAGTAGGTTAATGGGAAAAATATCTGGCGAGGCACAGAAACGGGATGTGCTCGGCAGAGCCTCGCCTATCCCGTTTCCTAAGCCTTGCCAGATATTTTTACCCATTCACGACACTAACCTACTATTCTCTATATTTCCCACATTCTAATAGATTCTAAAGAACTGCATGGGGCCCGTTTCACTACTAAACTTTGTACGACTAAGAAGTTAATAAGTGTGACATTGGAAATTAGAATAACATTTACACCAATAGGCGATGTTGGTAATTGTTTAGTGGATGTGTTCACATGTAACAATGTAGGCGGAAAATCATAGTATTCGCAGAGCTCCAGATAAGCTGCGTATTTGCGTAAATACCCAATTAAAATTGCCAAAAACTGCCAAAAACCCAATTGAAATCAGAAGTACCAGTAGTGAGTATCAAAAAGCAATGAGAACAATTGTGGTACCTTTATCATGCTGCAGAAAACAATAAACAGACCACCAATATAGAATATTTTTCTTATTTTTTCCATGAAAACACATCTTGGTATTTCATTAGAATTGTCTCCCTAATGAAATGCCAAGACATGTTTTCATTCCGAAGTAAACTATTCAATAATTGCTGTCTGTTGATGTGTAAACAGTAGTGTGATTTAATTTTACCCAATTAATATGTTGAAATACCCAATTGCTTCAGAAATGATGGAGTAACGATACTCAATTACTAATTCCTTATCTGGAGCACTGGTATTCGTCAGCCATGTTAATGTGAAAAACAAATTAATAAAAAAATTTATCGTACAAAATTTAGTGAAACGCGCTCCAGAACTGTAGCCAATTTCACCAAATTCGCTATGTACACTTATCTTGCTAAGTGTACTTTGAGGGAGCAATTTGCAATTTATGCATACATTACTTAATTGTTTATTTAATGAAAAAAAATAATTCTAACCAATGATAGCTGTGATAATGTGGGATAAATACAGTATACTAATTCTACATAACTTTAATCATCAAATATAATTTTTCCCACAAAGTGTACTTATCTAGATAAGTGTACTTAGCAATTTTGGTTACTTTCGTGTAAGAACACCACTCACCAACAGGTATGGTTTTGCCCTGGTTTTTGTCTGCCCAGCCCGCGTAGTACCTGATCACTTTGTTCACAAACATCATGTCACCGAAAGCTCGCTTATATGGCTTGCCATTGTCCATGGTCTCCAGGCTCTGTGGACAGACATAGAGAATACCTGTAGACGATTTTCACCAACATTGCAAAGTATACTTTTCTAGCAAAGTATACTTTGAGGGAGTAATCATTTATTTTTCCTGAAATGTATTATTTCATATGGAACTCACAACTGCATATATTTGATGATTATAATAGTATGTAGAATTATTATACTGAATTTATATATTCAGTATAATAAAAATTAATAAATTTATTCTAAAATTGAAAATTTCTCCCTCAAAGTATACTTTGCTAGAAAAGTATATTTTGTAATGTTGGTGAAATAGGCTACAGGCTAGTGTCTTTTGATATCAAGTTTATCAGGCGAGGTTAGGAAAAGCTGAGGAAGTCCTACCATTTCCAAGCCCAGCCTGATAAACTTGATATAAACAGAACAAGAGTGCCGAAGGTCACAATATACGCCCGTCGAGGCAAGGCCAGTTAACAAGGGGAGATAAGTCACTGAAAATGAATAGGGTTCTTGCCGTGATTAACATGTATATTGAATTTGGATCTGTCAAAATAAATAGGCTTCTTCGTCTTGCCATGATAAACATGTATACTGAATTTGTTTACGATCGGTGAAGTAGAACATGAGTTATTGCGTGGACAAGGATAGAGAGTGCGAAAATTAAAAATGGCTGCCAAGGGAAGATAGGTCATCAGAAAATTTTCAAAATCAATAGACTTCTTCGTCTTGCCATGATAAACATGTACACTGAATTTGGTTACGAGCGATAAAGTAGAACTTAAGTTATTGCGTGGACAAGGATACAGAGTGCGAAAAATAAAAATGGCCGTCAAGGGGAGATAAGTAATCGGAAATTTTTCATAATCAATAGGCTTCTTCGTCTTGCCATGATAAACATGTATACCGAATTTGGTTACGATCGGTGAAGTAGAACTTGAGTTATTACGTGGACAAGGATATAGAGTGCGAAAAATAATAATGGCCGCCAAGGGGAGATAAGTAATTGGAAAATTTTGAAAATAAATAGGCTTCTTCATCTTGCCGTGATAAATATGTACACCGAATTTGGTTACGTTCGGTGAAGTAGAACTTGAGTTATTGCGTGGACAAGCTAGGATACAGAGTGCGAAAAATAAAAATGGCCGCCAAGGCGAGATAAGTAATTGGACATTTTTTAATGTAAATAGGCTTCTTCGTCTTGGCGTGATAAACATGTATACCAAATTTGGTTACAAGCGGTGAAGTAGAACTTGAGTTATCGCGTGGACAAGGATACAGAGTGCGAAATATAACAAGAGCTGTAGGAAAACAGCATAGCTCGACTACGAGGGTGTCGATGTACACATAGCTTGACAAAGAAGGTGGCTGCGGCCTACATAAAAACCTTAACCAAGGTTGACTAAAAACATTAACCAAGGGAAACTAGAAATGTGGCCTGTCGGCACACGAATACCCCCACTGGCAGCCAAAGAAAACGAGGCATTTTTGATCATAAGCCATTTAGCCGTGCGTTAAAGTTTCAAACGCATCAAGTCTGTGACCTTGACCCTGGGCATAGTGTGATAATCCATGCATCGGTGTGAGAATATAGAGCGGAAGGGAATTTCAATAGGTTTGACCTTTGACCTTCAACTATGACCTTGACCTTGGACGTAGGTGCGTGGTTATTGATCGAGACACACCTTCTCATCCTGAGAAACATTTGTGCCAAGGCATTTGATAATGCATGCATCGGTGTAGAAGATATAGAGCAGAAGGGAATTTCAATAGGTTTGACCTTTGACCTTCAACTGTGACCTTGACCTTGGACGTAGGTGCGTGGTTATTGATTGCAACACACCTTCTCATCATGAGAAACATCTGTGCCAAGCCATTTGATAATCCATGCATCGGTGTAGAAGATATAGAGAGAAGGGAATTTCAATAGGTTAGACCTTTAACCTTCAACTGTGACCTTGGACGTAGGTGCGTGGTTAGCAATTTGATAATCCATGCATCAGTGTAGAAGATATAGAGCGGAAGGGAATTTCAATAGGTTTGACCTTTGACCTTCAACTGTGACCTTGACCTTGGACGTAGGTGCGTGGTTATTTATCGGGACACACCTTCTCATCATGAGAAACATTTGTGCCAAGCCATTTGATAATCCATGCATTGGTGTAGAAGACATAGAGAGGAAGGGAAGTTCAATAGGTTTGACCTTTGACCTTCAACAGTGACCTTGACCGTGGACGTAGGTGCGTGGTTATTGATCGCGACACACCTTCTCATCGTGAGAAACATTTGTGCCAAGCCATTTGGGAATTTCAATATTTTTTACCTTTGAGCTTCAACTGTGACCTTGACCTTGGATGTAGGTGCGTGGTTAATGATCGCGACACATTCCTCATCCTGAGAAACATTTGTGCCAAGGCATTTGATAATGCATGCATCGGTGTAGAAGATATAGAGCAGAAGGGAATTTCAATAGGTTTGACCTTTGACCTTCAACTGTGACCTTGACCTTGGACGTAGGTGCGTGGTTATTGATTGTGACACACCTTCTCAACATGAGAAACATCTGTGCCAAGCCATTTGATAATCCATGCATCGGTGTAGAAGATATAGAGCGGAAGGGAATTTCAATAGGTTTGACCTTCAACTGTGACCTTGAACGTAGGTGCATGTTTAGCAATTTGATAATCCATGCATCAGTGTAGAAGATATAGAGCGGAAGGGAATTTCAATAGGTTTGACCTTTGACCTTCACTGTGGGACCTTGACCTTGACGTAGTGCGTGGTTATTGATGCGACACACCTTCTCATCATGAGAAACATTTGTGCCAAGCCATTTGATAATCCATGCATCGGTGTAGAAGATATAGAGTGGAAGGGAAGGGAATTTCAATAGGTTTGACCTTTGACCTTCAACAGTGACCTTGACCTTGGACGTAGATGCGTGGTTTTCCAAGTATGGTTGCTGTAGGCCCAGGAGTATTCCATATACAAGCTTGAGTAAAAAACGTAACCAAGGGGAGATAACTAAGTAATCCAAGGATAAAAGTAGGTCAAGGTGAAATATAGGTCAGGGATTATTGATGTACATCACTAGGAGATAAAGTTTGTCCAAGTATGGTTGATGTAGGCCCAGAAGTATTCCATATACAAGCTTGACTATAAACATTAACCAAGTAATTGAAGGTTAAATGTAGGTGAAGGTAAAATAAAGGTCAGGGGTTATTGATGTACATCCATATGAGAAAAAGTTATCCAAGTATGGTGTCTGTATGCACAATAGTATTCCATCTACAAGCTTGACTAAACACCTTAACCAAGGTTGAGTAAAAACCTTAACCAAGGGGGGGGAATTAAGTAAGTAATTTAAGGTTAAATGTAGGTCAAGGTCAAATATAGGTCAGGGGTTGTTGATGTACATCACTAGGAGATGAAGTTGTCCAAGTATGGTTGGTGTAGGGCCATGAGTATTCCATCTACAAGCTTGACTAAAAAACCTTAACCAAAGAGAATTAAGTAAGTAATTCAAGAGGAAATGTAGGTCAAGGTCAAATATAGATCAGGGGTTATTGATGTACATCACTATGAGAAAAGGTTGTCCAACCTTATGGTGTCTGTATGCACAATAGTATTCCATGTACAAGCTTGAGTAAAAAGCTTAACCAAGGTCGAGTAAAAACCTTAACCAAGGGGAATTAAGTAAGTTATTCAAGGTTAAATGTAGGTCAAGGTCAAATATAGGTCAGGGGCTGTTGATGTACATCACTAGGAGATGAAGTTGTCCAAGTATGGTTGGTGTAGGGCCAGGAGTATTACCATCTACAAGCTTGACTAAAAACGTTAACCAAGGGGAATTAAGCAATTCAAGAGGAAATGTAGGTCAAGGTCAAATATAGATCAGGGGTTGTTGATGTACATCACTAGGAGATGAAGTTGTCCAAGTATGGTGGGTGTAGGGCCAGTAGTATTCCATATAGAAGGTTGACTAAAAACCTTAACCAAAAGGAATTAAGTAAGTAATTGAAGAGGAAATGTAGGTGAAGGTCAAATATAGATCAGGGGTTATTGATGTACATACCTATGAGAAAAGGTTGTCGAAGTATGGTGTCTGGATGCACAATAGTATTCAATGTACAAGCTTGAAAAAAAACCTTAACCAAGGTTGACTAAAAACCTTAACCAAGGGGAATTAAGTAAGTAATTCAAGAGGAAATGTAGGTCAAGGTCAAATATAGATCAGGGTTATTGATGTGCATCACTAGGAGATGAAGTTGTCCAAGTATGGTGGTGTGTAGGGCCAGTAGTATTGCATATACAAACTTGACTAAAAACCTTAACCAAGGTTGACTAAAAACCTTAACCAAGGGGAATTAACCAAGTAATTCAAGAGGAAATGTAGGTCAAGGTCAAATATAGATCAGGGGTTATTGATGTACATCACTAGGAGATGAAGTTGTCCAAGTATGGTGGGTGTAGGGCCAGTAGTATTCCATATACAAGCTTGACTAAAAACCTTAACCAAGGCGTGACGGTGACGCCGACGCCGACGCCGACGCCGACGCCGAGGTGACAACATAAGCTCTACTTATTCTTCGAATAGTCGAGCTAAAAATGGCCGCCAAGGGGAGATAAGTCATCGGAAATTTCAAAATAAATAGGCTTCTTCATCTTGCCGTGATACACATGTATACCGAATTTGGTTAAAATATGTCAAGTAGAACTCTAGTTATTGCGTGGACAATCTGTGCCCGCCCGCCCGTACAAGATGAATACATAATACGTCCCGTTTTTTCAAAGGGCTAGTGACTTGATATCAATAACGTTATTACGCCATGATGTCGCACTTCTGTCAAATCATGACGTTGACTACTATCTGCTAAAGGCTCATTAGCAGCAAGCTGCATCTGCTGATATACATGTACAGTGTCATGGTGATGTAACTTAGTCAGATTAGGCATAGCGTATGAGGTATGTGTCTTTGTTTTGAGAACATTAGGTCTAAAACTGACGTTGACTGCATGCTAAATCATGCCAACTTGCAAGAAAGTTTTATATCTTTATAACTAAGAAAGATATTTACATAAAATGTTCTCATTATGCACAACTAAGATAGAACTTAAAGAAAATAAAAAAGTCTCAAATTAAGGTATTTTTGCGAAATGCCACATTTGACGCTTCCTGCATTAAACGACCCCACCATGGGGCCATTTCACTAAACTTTGTACGACTAAAATGTTTGTAAGTGCAAAATGATTCTGTAAATTTCACATTAACAATGTGTTATTGTAAACAATTATTAGATTTACATTTATTGAGGCTGCATATGCTCAATAAATGTAAATCCATCAATTGAAATTTACAGACTATTCTAAATCTGCACTTACGAACATTTTAGTCATACAAAGTTTAGTGAAATGCCCCCACCTCCCCCCCCCCCCGGGATACAATTTCAGTCAGGATTCCCGTTAATTAGCTGGTACCCACCATTTACAGCTGGCTGAACAGAAGCAGTGTGGATAAAGTGTCTTGCTCAATGGTGCTACACGTGTCTTGGGTGAGGCTTGAACCTACGACGGTTTGATCAGCAGTTTGAAGTGCCACTACTTGGCTATTGCGGTTCATACAACAAAACAAATCTAATTATGTTTCTGACAAGTATGCCATTCCTAATGTGCATTTAAATGTTCCATGAACTGAACACAATACTTTTTATTTAAAAATCTGATAATTGTGTTGATTTCTCTATAAAAGTATATGTTGTTACTACTCATTTGACGGTCCAGACGGTTCATATGAGTGGTAACAACGTATACTTTCAAACAGAAAGCGAGCAAATAGCGGGGGGAAAAATCCTCCAAATTTTCAAACTACGGTAACTGTATCCTACGGTGGCACAGAGGGGACATGGAAACATTTTTTACTATTGTGTGCGCACGCAATAGGGTAATAGCTATCGCATGCGCACGCAATAATAAAACATATTTCCATGTCCCCTCTGTGCCACCATAGTATCCGGCCTACTATGGGATTATGAAAGCCAACTATATGTTACTTACAGCGAGGTAGACCATGTCCCGGTCTATGAGATCGGCCAGTTTGTTCAGTAGTTTACCGCGGTCACTGGCATCCATTGTTCGCCATGGCGACCCAAACTTAAACGCCTTCTTCGCAGCATCTACGGCTTTATCAATATCAGCCTAGAGAAACACATATTATACAATTTACAAGATTTGGTGATTGATCAATTGTGGTTTACTTTAACCCGAATAAGTCAAAGGGTTAACCAACCCTTCAGATATCAAACTTTGTACATAAATTTGATGAAAACAATGCATAGCACGCTGTAGTCTGATGTCTTCCCATCATGTTGCACCAAATTTTATTCATGTGTTTGTCATATATGACATGTGACAAACACCGTAAGAGGTAAAACTGAGCGATGACTTATACACACTAAGATGGCCGACAAGGCAACTCCATGCACTGTGTAGGATATAGTAAGAAGATAATGTTCACATGTATGTTATGCTTATATCCCATCACATTTACGGAGCAATTATGCTTGAATCATTGGATGATCAGGGGCTCCACGGGTCCTTAGCTGATACTTTCAACATATTTTCTAAATACAATGCATCTATTATATTTATACTCTGCCGTATTTTGACAAAATAATAAATCAAATTTTAACTTTTGAAAATGTAATGTATTCTCATTCACATTTGATAACCAACAATTAGTTTATTAAATTGAAGGCCCCCATTTACACTGATCCACTAAATATTCCACTAAATATTCAGGCTTCATATGTTTCCAAAACAAATTGTATCCAAATACATTGTTACAGTAAATATTTGGACATTCCTTGCCGAGAGAAACCTTATATTAATGTGTGTTTCGCAGAATAAATTGTATCAATAGGTCTTTTAAGGTGGGGCCAATGGGTTCGATGCATTGGGGGGAAAATCAGAATGAAATATTGACATAAAAAAAAGTATATATATTGAGCCCTGAAACTCTCACATTAGTCCGGGCGTCAGTAAGAAAAGCGTGCATTAGGGTCCGCACAAAGTTTTATTGCATTTTCGTGATTACCAACCAATACTATTAAATATTCCGCCGGGTGCCACTGCAGCACCCTTGAGCTTTTTTAATAATCTGCATAAATCCAAGATGGCCGCCAGTTTAATATTTAGATGGCCACCAAAAATCAATATTGTCTAACAAAAAAATAAAAGTATGTCGCCTATCATTGACATACATAATTATATAATTGTATGCGTTTTACTTGACGGTGTGTGGCACACACCAACATGTGAAACAATGTATGCAGTACACATGTTTATTGCCGCACATACATAAATCCAAGATGGCCACCAAACGTTTTCAAAATTGGCTAATCTGTTTCTCATATTGCTACTGCTAACACATCTGAGACGTAAACCACCATATCATAGTGAATTGCAAATCCTTACTTTTATGCCAAAGGATGTACTGTTGTTGGATACTTTTCTCAGTTAGATACGTACAGGATGCATGCGAAATGTGCCAACTATGCAGTAGTCACAATTTAGCACATACTTGCATGATACTTCAACATGTCTCTCGTGAAATCACACATTTCTACACTCTTCACAATGTCAATGTACATATGCCACGTAGTCATACACGCAGACTGTTTGGAACATCATGGTTACTAGTCAGCATTGCAAAACGAGGTATTTTCAATGATATATGCCAAACCAACTGAATTTAGGTATGTATGTATGTAGTGCTTCTGATCTCATTCAGTATCATGATCAGAATCATCATCCTTAGCATAGGCAGCAGCTGTTTTTGTATGATCGTTTTGGCAAACAGTTTCTCCCCGGCTCCCCGGCATGTGCAGAACATGGTGCACGATAATTTGGCAGCTGTACAGCGGCATAGCGCAGTATAACATGGTCTCTGCGAGGAACATCCACATCGAATCATCTCCAGGACCTCAGGAGGGGCGAGAGGGACATTTGGTGGCAGCATAATGGGAATAAGTGATTTCGATACTTCATCACGTGTCCATCCACACTGGGTTGGATCCAAGGATGGTGGTGTTGAATTGGCTGCTAAAATGACTCTGTGGTGGGTGGCAGAGCTTTCAGATCAGGTGTTTTCGTGAGCTTTGGTTTCGCCATCTTTGTGGACCACACCTCTTGCCGAACATCAGACATGCGAGTCGTCTTCTTGCTGCCATAGCATGCGGCGATAAATTCAGTTGCTTCGTTAATCACGTCAGTAATGGCAGCATTCTCTTCACCAAGTGAGTGCAGAACTCGGCCCGCAACCAGTGTCTTTTTAGCAGTTCCCTTCCCCCTACCCCACAACTGTGCCACTGTGTCGCAGCCAGTAAGGGCATGTACAGCTGGTAAATATTTCACGATGTCTTTGTCTTTTTCTACTGTAGCGCCAATATCAACCAATGCACGTCCTGCACTGGTTGCCTCCATGGTTAATCGACCCTGCATGTTGAGTTCCGAAAAGTGGTACATAAGGAGAACAAACACATCCGTGTCGTCAGAGATAACGTTAATACACTGGGATCCAGCTGAGCAACTTGGTGTATCATAATGACGTCGGCCTCTTCTTGTGTGTTGAGAAGGTCCCTGCGTGGCAGTTGAATTCCGTGGTGTATTTCTACTGGTGTAGGATCGGAACCTGTAATGACAAGTCTGTGTTTGCTCTTGCTTCCTCGTCCAGCCTCTGTCAACTGTTGGCATATCAGGTCAATAAGTTGCACTTTATTTTCAGTCACAGTTAAGACCACATTCTGCGGCGGCAGTGGAGTGTTCATGGATAGCATATGCCGTCTGCTTGCATGCTTTCCAGCTCTAGCAAACCGTGTCCCACTCTTGATGCTGAAGTCATGGTACCTGTCAAACACCACATATATATCAGATGTCTTGTTCTTTGCCAAGATGTAACCTGTGAAATTATCGAAAAAAATCACATACAGTTCCCCTACTGGGTCAATGCAGTATCCAGAGAATTACGGACCCATCAATGACAGTAACATCTGGTTGGATACCCAGTCTGCAGGAGACTTCCACTTGGATTTCGAGATACGCATATCCCCTTTTTCATCGAACATTGATGTTGGGACTGGCGCAAGTTCATACTTTAGTATGTTGTGTACATTGATTTCACGAGAATGTTGGAAGCCCATGACTCGTGAATATATGATGTTAACATCACATATATCTGTCGACCCGATTCGGAGAACTTTTCGCATCACTGCCATTGTGACAACTTTCTTGGACAAAGCAGCATTAAATCCTGTTGGCAGGCTTTCTTCGAAGGACCGCATCTGGGCTTGTCCAATTTTCACGGCGTTTTGCGCGTTCAAATTCTCTGGCCCAATTCTGCCTGTGATAATATTGACGACACCGTCAGAGTGGTCTGTATGATTCATTCATGGGATCGATGGATGTCTGTAGCTTATCTCTTATCTTTGCTCTGTCTGCAGCATCCAGACGCATACGCGAGGGCATCTCTTCCTTGTGTGTGACAACCTCTGTATCGCCGTATCCATCTGACACATCTGTCATATCCTGGATCAATCGACTGCAGGTATGCATGCTGTATGCCCGTTTCTTCAGTGTTGACGGCTGTAACGTAATTTCAATGATCTTGGTCCGAAACGTCCTGGTGACGGCGAAAATATTTTACAAATATCTCACCGTTGATCACGTTTCATATGTGTTGGCAGTAATAGATCGTTCACACAAAGAGAAAGTATGCATCCTGTGTAATCTTGCATCTCAAATGGTAGTATATCATGAATGATTAGACGAGTTATCACAATATGTATCAACATCAGGGAAGTTTGACAGGTGGCCGCCATTGAAATATTGTTGCACTGGAGAGACATTAAATGCGCAAAGTAGTAAATAAGGCAATTATAATTCTAACGACGAATTTATTGCTTTTATTATTGAAAAATAATGAAATCAGCAACATAAACGTATATACTAATGTCACGGTACGTAACTCACTGTGGGGAGGAAGTGTGTATTCGTGCCCGGCTAGCTCAGTCGGTTAGAGCGATGGTACGGTAAACCAAAGGTCCCGGGTTCGAGCCCCGGGCCGGAGCACATTTTTCTCACCCTGTGACATTTGGCGCCCAACGAGGGACCGTGACTGATATATATACTACCCAAAATGTACCAAATATATGGAATTCAGAGACAAATTAAATATAGAATTCGGGGACGAATTCCAATTTGGTGGGGAAGTATGTCACGGTACGTAACTCACTGTGGGGAGGAAGTGTGTATTCGTGCCCGGCTAGCTCAGTCGGTTAGAGCGATGGTACGGTAAACCAAAGGTCCCGGGTTCGAGCCCCGGGCCGGTGCACATTTTTCTCACCCTGTGACACTAATATCTTGTAATTGTGTTGAAACTATTTTTTTCGTAGAAAATATTATTTGTGTGATCCTGCTTGCAATCCAGTACGATTTTCCAACGAGACTCGATAAAGTTTGCAAAACAGTAAAGGAGTGCAATAGAAATAGGTTAACCGCATTGTAATTTTGAAATTTGCGGCGTATATCAGAAAATGATAGGTCGGAAAACATTTTTAAAGAGATTTTCCGACCTATCATTTTCTGATATACGCCGCAAATTTCAAAATTACAATACTAACTGTATTCTATAATAATTGTAGAAAACCACCTTCATTTGAATGCGACAAGCCTTAACTTACAATATCGGTATTCTGCATTCATGTATGTATACAACAATGTGTTACATATGTACATTCATGTATACATGTATACAGCAATGTGTTACGTACATTCATGTATACAACAATGTGTTACATCATAGTTATGTTGTATGTCTTGGTTTGCAGATGTTGTTCTATGGAAAACGATTTAATTCGTATTGGCAATACTATCTGCACTGTTTATCGCAAATTTAAAACTCACGGGGAAATGAACTTTCGACACATGCGCAATATAATATATAAACTTAGGTTTAAACGTGTTTACTGATGGGGGTCTGGTTAGTGCCGACGGCCGGTCAGACATTTGTTACCGCAATATCAGCTTGGTACACCGCCTTGTGTTTGTTTTGGGAGTGTTACGGTAGCATTTTGTCTTTTGGAGAGTCAACTCGCCTTGCAGTGAGCGAGTATCGTAGCCTATTGTTCTGAAACAAGCAACTGAACTTCGAAGTCAGAGTCAGTGGAAATTACATCAGCTAAGTTCACGATGTCATATCTTGTAACGTCGTCAGACTCCCGAAGACAGGTTTTCTCGCGACGCGGCACATGTGGCCTTCGTTGCTGGTTGAATAGCCTGTCCACTTTCTCTGCAGAGCTTCGTATTGAAACCAGCGAACTCTGGTACATTCTGGTCAGATGAGCATGCGATTGCCTTCAGGAACGAAAAATCCAAATCGCGAGTTCTTGCAAGCTGTACCGACTGGTGGGCCAATATGCGGATAGGTAATAAGCTGCGCTTTGCTTCACTGGTTGGCATCGCGGGCTTCTTAGGGCCTATGTATCGTTCAACCGGAACATCTTCAGCTACAGGTATTTTCATTTCGTCACGGGTCACTCGCCTGATGGTAGATTCTTCATGGCGTGTAGATTGTGTCGTGTCATCCTTAGCCGTTAGAAGCACTGCAAGGGAATGGGTAGATACAAGTCCGTTCTGCGAAGAAATGTTGGCATCAAAATTATCCGAAACAACTTGAACAAGGCCACTGCTTGCATTTGCAACCCCACTTGTTCGCGAATCAATAGCTGCTGGCTTTGCCACTGATGTCTTGAACCTGTTTACTTCATCGTAAGAACAAGTCACACCATAGTCATACATATGCTTTATGAGACTTTTACGGCTGACTAGTATGCACAGTGCTACTTGAAGTGGGGTCAGTCGTTTGGTGATAGCATTAGTTAACATGTTTCCTATAAGAGCTCCCGGAAGTGAATGGTTTAGTTTCTCAGAAATTTTGGACAGTAATGAGTGTAGAGTGGGACTCACAGACTCGAGCGCAATATCAATGTTCATTCTAGTTTGGTAAGTGTTACATTCGGATGATAACTGTTTATATTCTTCAGAAATCGTCTTGGCGAGTCGTTGTAGTGACACGTCTGAGGTGTCGTCTTCATCTGAGGCTATTAAATTGATCACCGTAGATGCTTTATTGCGAAACAGTATCAAACTTGCGAAGCCAGCTCCAGACAGAATCAAAATATCGCAACCAAGTATATCAGATAACTTGGACAATAATGTTCGACGAGATCAGAGCTCGCCACCATGCTCTTTGTATAACTTATGGCCTTCTACTGAATTCCAGATGTGTAACATGTCACGTTTCATAGACGTAATTGTAGACATTATTGCGGGTTCAACTTCATTAATATGCTCCACAGATTGCGCTGCGGTTCAGACAGATTGGGCTGACATGAAAGATTTTCTACAATCGTCATGATATCTCGCGTTTTACACACTGTATATTTTAAATTGAAATAATTAGTGATGACGTAAAGGTACCCCAATTGGATCGCCGGATGTCGCCGCACATTCGGGAAGGTATGTTTGCTTTGTACGCACTGATCGTGGTTGGTGTTTTAAATTATTGGTTACCTTATAATATTGACACCTCCGAAAGATTTTGCGAGGGGAGGTGGGCTATATATTGATTTTTATGTTTTTTCCAGGATATTTGTGTTGGAGGTAGAACATTTATTGGTTGTAAACAAAGTTGAAATCAGCAACAAATAGCAATAGTGCAGCTCAAACGGTCACAACAACGTGGCGAAAACACTAGTGTATGTACATTAAGCATTATTACCCTTCTTGTTACCCTCTTCCATCATGTAGGTGGCCGGATATGCAGCGTACATGTGTCTGTAAGCTGGAAATCAGGAAACGCGTAGCAAACTTCTGCTAAAACAAATGGCGCGTTGTCGCACTAAGTGAAGTAACTAAGCGATGGAGTGCCGCTTCCGATATCGGTTTTCTTTTCCCGGAGGAAACCGCAAATGTCCGTAAATATAGGGAATATAGGAATTAGGCGGCCATCTTGGATTTATCCAACGGAGGCAATACCATATTTACCTCATACACGTTCTCAAACATTGTTATGTGCCGGGCACAGTGAATATATTATATTAAAACACTCAAAATGGTCGATGGTTGTCAAGGATAGGAGATTGTTAAATTGTTTCTTGATATTATTTATTTTTGGCGGCCATCTTGAATTACATAAATGTTACAATGTTAATTTAACTCGAACACTTTCTCAATCTAGTCATGGGTAAAAAAACGAAACATAGCGACCTAGAGGTCAGAAAAATAGCACTTATATGAAATATACGGAAATTCGGTGGCCATCTTGGATTTACGTAAATTATTCAAAATTCTCAAGGGTGCCAGAGTGGCACCCGACGGAATATTAAATAGTATTGGTTGGTAATCAAGAAAATGCCAAAAAACTTTGTGCGGACGCTAATGCACGGTCATCCAATAATACCCTCTTTGACGCCCGGACTACATACAAGAATGTCAAAGAATTACCTAAGGGCCATAACTGTAGCCTATTTCATCAACATTACAAAGTATACTTTAGTAGCAAAGTATACTTTGAGGAAGAAATTTTCAATTTTAAGATAAATTTATTAATTTTTATTATACTGAATTTATTACATTATCACAGCCATTATGACTGTGATAATGTAATAAATTCAGTATAATAATTCTGCATACTTTTAATCATGAAATACATGCATTTGTTAGTTCTATTTGAAATAATGTATTTCAGGAAAAATAAATGATTACTCCCTCAAAGTATACTTTGCTAGAAAAGCATACTTTGCAATTTGGATGAAATCGGCTACTGGTCCCCGGTCGGGATTCTGGTAAGGATGTTAAATTACCCATCGCATGCTCCCAACCACCACTACAACCAACTATTTAGGGTTATTACGATATTCACCCACCTTATCTGCCTCCTGTACTTCGATAATTGTCTCCCCTGTCACCGGGTTGATGGTGGGAAACGTCTTGCCTGACACGGAGTCAACCCACTCATTGTCAATGAACAGCTGCAACAGAAATGGATTAATTAAAGATACGTGCCCACTCAGTATGCACAAAATGTTCTTCTTCAAACCACTCATTGTTAATGAACAGCTGCAACAGAAATGGATTAATTAAAGATACGTGCCCACTCAGTATGCACAAAATGTTCTTCTTCAAACCACTCATTGTTAATGAACAGCTGCAACAGAAATGGATTAATTAAAGATACATGCCCACTCAGTATGCACAAAATGTTCTTCTTCAAACCACTCATTGTTAATGAACAGCTGCAACAGAAATGGATTAACCCTTACACCGCTATCTTATTTTTTTTGTGGTCTGCTGTTTATTTTCTATTTTCCATTTTTATCGTCAAACACATGGTTTGACAGCACTTTAGAATAATTTACAACATGCTTTGACAGCACTTCAGAATCATTTCCATTGGAAACTAGATTGGTCAGTAAGCGAGGCTTACGGAATACCCCCCGCGTGGGCCCAGGTACCCCTAAAACATGTAAAAATTTCCAAGTGTGTGGGCTTGTGACCTTGACTCTGGGATTAGCGGCAGCGGCATGAACGTGAATTTCTCACAGGGTGGTAGAGGTCCATTGGAGCAAGGCGTGTGTGAAATGTGAAGCAGATCCGAGCAAGGAAATAGAAGTTATAACCGATTTCTCTGATGTTAAGTTTTGTAAAGAGACTAAGTATGTGACCTTGACTTCGAGATCAGCGGGGATTTGTCACAGCATATGAAATATTAAGAATTTTCAATGAAAGAAATAGAAGTTATAACATATTTCTCTGATGTTAAGTTTTGTAAAGAGACTAAGTATGTGACCTTGCCCTTGGGATCAGCGGAGGTTGGACAGTGGTAGATTTGTACAGCATGATAGTACAACCTTAGAGGAATGCAAAAGTGAAATAATAAGAATTTTCAAAGAAGGAAATAGAAGTAACAACTTATTTCTCTGATGTTAAGTTCTGTAAAGAGACTAAGTATTTGACTTTGACCTTGAGATCAGCGGGGGTTGGACGGTCGTGGATTTGGCACAGCATGGTAGTAGAGCCTTACAGGAATGCATGTGTGAAATATTAAGCATTTTAGATGAAGGAAATAGAAGTTATAACAATATTTCTCTGATGTTAAGTTTTGTACTAAGTATTTGACCTTGACCTTGGGATCAGCGGGGGTTGGACGGTCATGGATTTGGCACAGCATGGTAGTAGAGCCTTACAAGAATGCATGTGTGAAATATTAAGCCTTTTAGATAAAGGAAATAGAAGTTATAACAATATTTCTCTGATGTTAAGTTTTGTAAAGAGACTAAGTATTTGACCTTGACCTTTGGATCAGCGGGGGTTGGACGGTCGTGGATTTGGCACAGTATGGTAGTAGAGCCTTACAGGAATGCATGTGTGAAATATTAAGCATTTTAGATGAAGGAGATAGAAGTTATAACAATATTTCTCTGATGTTAAGTTTACGGACTAAGTATTTGACCTTGACCTTGGGATCTGCGGGGGTTGGACGGTCGTGGATTTGGCACAACATTGTAGTAGAGCCTTACAGGAATGCATGTGTGAAATATTAAGCATTTTAGATGAAGGAAATAGAAGTTATAACAATATTTCTCTGATGTTAAGTTTACGGACGCACGGACGCACGGACAACCTGACTCCAGTATACCCCCCACAACTCGTTGCGGGGGGTATAATGATTCTGAAGTGCTGTCAAAACATGTTTTTATTGAGAAGTAAAGCAAGATATGTAAGCAACAGCAGACAACAATTGTTGTGAGTAGCAGTCTAAGGGTTAATTAAAGATACATGCCCAATCAGTATGCACACAATGTTCTTTGTATCACAGACATCTTTTGAGATATTTTCTGGCAAAATAAACATTCATTAACAATTACCCCATGTACTAATTGACATTATTATACATATCGGCCGTAAATTTCTACACTGATATCAGAGGCGATAACTGTGTTTCCTTAAAATTCTTAGCGGACATTACTATTTATTCTCTGTATTTATTTTTTGATGTGCAATGATCATACTTTTTAATCTGTCGAAAATATTATTTTTTCAGGTGATGCATTTAATTACCGTAGTATAAATAATTAAAAAAATATCATGCCTCATTTGCATGTGAAAATAGCCTGATACCACCGCGAGTCACTATCAGTAAAATAAATATTACTAACTGATTATATCTGTATAGCGGGCACTTGTAATTTTTCGAACTTGTGAGATAGTGACACAATTATACACTTATATTCAATTCATATAAAGAATATGTTGTGCCTACCGAGTGGGCATGTACGTTTAGATATGAATTGATTGCTGGCTTCAATATGATTTTATGTTATTAATTCCAGACGAGAATGTACCTGTATGGGGCGAGTACCCTACAATCATCACAGAAATTGCAATAAAATGTTCCGCACTGAAAGACAGCATCCTGATCTGCTGCCAGGCACCCTTTCTACCCCCTGTATGAGGAGATCCCAAATTAAGGCAGTGATCTCGCAATAATCCTTATCTGGTGCCAGGTGTTTTAAACACTTTCACCCCTAAATAACTGGAATGGATTTTGATATATTAATTTTCCTACCAATCCAATTGTCACAAAATTATTTTCAGACTAGTCCATTTATAAACAGGTGGTGTTTTTTTCTCTCAAATAAATGTGAAAATTACTTGCAAAATTACTCATTACGAGCCGGCCCATCTGGATCTACACTGTGTTCAAACACCGTTATAGAGGTATGTAGTGTTGAAAGAGTTAACCAGATGGCCGCGGCCCGCATGTCGAGCCCGCCGAGGCATTTGATGGTATTTGTAAAGACTTTAACGCAGATTTCGGACGGACGGACGGACGGACGGACACACGGATGGACGGACGCACGGACGCACGGACGCACGGACGCACGAACACCCGGATGTCATTGTGATCACTATGTCTCTCTTTCCGCAAGCGGGCTTGACAATAAGACTGCGGCTGATACACCGGCTGGTCTCGGTCTTCACTCGTTGCGAAAAATAGCAAGGTAGGTTCATCAGACTGTGGTTTAATGTCATCTTCGGAGCTAAAGATTATGCTAGTACATGTTTTCAACGAGGTCAAAAGCTGAGTCGGCTTAAATCCAACTGATAAAGAAGGTTATCTATTAACTCTTACACCGCTATCTTATTTCTTTTGTGGTCTGCTGTTTATTTTCTATTTTTATCATCAAAAACATGCTTTGACAGCACTTTAGAATAATTTACAACATGGTTTGACAGCACGTCAGAATCATTTCCATTGGAAATGATTCTGAAGTGCTGTCAAACCATGTCTTTATTGAGAAATAAGGCAAGATCAATAAAGCAACAGCAGACGACAATTGTTGTGAGTAGCGGTCTAAGGGTCAATATGTGTCGCTGTATCTGATCTGTAGCCTTTTTCACCAACATTGCAAAGTAAAAATCTATACTTATCTAGCAAAGTATACTTTGAGGGAGAAATTTTCAATTCAACGATGAATTTATTAATGCTTATCATACTGAATTTATTACATTATCACAGCCATTTTGGCTGTGATAATGTAATAAATTCAGTATAACAAGTCTGCATACTTTTAATCATCAAATATTCATTAGTTCTATATGAAATAATGCATTTCGGGAAAAATAAATGATTACTCCCTCACAGTATACTTTGCTAGATAAGTATACATTTGTACTTTGCAATTTTGATGAAATAGGCTACTGGACTCAAGAAACCTCTCGATACACTTTCTGTTAGCCGTCCAGACAATACCGAATGTGTTGAATGTGTTGAAGAAACGTTCTTGTGTTAAACTTCAAACCTTCCGACCCTAAATAACTGGCATTGACTGTGATATGTTAATTTAAGAACCAATTCAATTGTCACAAAATGAGTTTCGGATTAATCCATTTATAAGAAGAGGTTTATTTTTTCTAAAATATATGAAATTTCTTGCAAAAAGTGCAGATCCTGATGAGACGGCTCGTTACGAGCCGGCTCATCTGGATCTACACTGTTATTTTGTCCACAGTTCCTCTCAGTTAGCTAACAATGTACAGTGCAACCTCTCTACACCGTCCACCCTGTGCTTCATTTTGAATTTTGATGATAATGCCTATGTACATACGTGGACTAGTCATATACATAATTCACAGGTTAAAGTAACGGACCGAGGTCTATAAATACATTAAATATGCCTAAAAGCATCAATAAATGAAGAAAAAAAAAGCAAAATTATTTTGTTTACTCCCTCCATATACTCCATTATTGATAATGGAGTAGATGGATGGAGTAAAAAAAAAAACGTTTTTTTTTTTCTTCATTTATTGATGCTTTTAGGCATATTTAATGTATTTATAGACCTCGGTTCTTTACTTCAACCTGTGACCTAATTTACCATGGAACATCTGTAATCTCTGACACCCTGGGACCTCCAAGTGTGTTTGGTTTATAGATGTTGCACTGTAATCACAACTTAGTAAGCATTTCATTAACCCTTACACCGCTATCTTATTTTTTTTGCCGTCTGCTGTTTATTTTCTATTTTCCATTTTTATCATCAAAAACATGCTTTGACAGCACTTTAGAATAATTTACAACATGCTTTGACAGCACTTTAGAATCATTTCCGTTGGAAATGATTCTGAAATGTTGTCAAAACATGTTTTTTATTGAGAAATAAGGCAAAATATAAAAGCAACAGCAGACGACAATTGTTGTGAGTAGCGGTCTAAGGGTTAATGATGATCCATCCTTAATAATTCATACCGTAATTAACCCTGAACCTCACTGAGATTCACACCAGTAGCCGATTTCATCAAAATTGCAAAGTATACTTATCTAGCAAAGTATACTTATCTAGCAAAGTATACTTTGAGGGCAAGATATAAAAGCAACAGCAGAGTGTGAGTAGCGGTCTAGGGGTTAATAGATATTTCATTGTCCTGTTACTACAGACAGTTATTTGGAAATATTGAACCAGATATTCTGTTAACACGATATGCATAGAAATATAGAATAGTAGCTAGTGCTAGGTTAGTGCCGTGAATGGGAAAAAATCTGGCAAGGCTGCCGCGTCAGACATTTTCCCCATTCACGACACTAACCTAGTACTATTCTATTTACCCCGTCAACATTACAAATAGCTTTAAAATGCAAAAAATAACCCCAGCCGCATCCTCAAAATCAGAGAATCGACTAGTATGACAACCGCACTTATTAATACGCAGTGATTTGGTCGTATTGATAGGATATCGAAAATGTTTCAAGTCACCGTGTTTCACGGCACATACGCACTATGTTGACGGGATAATATCTAAATGTCAGACTACAAATACTTTACATTTTTCAATGTGTACATGTACGGAAAAGTGGGTTTACCACAGATGCGATATGCAAAGTCCGAAAACAAGATATACATACGGTACTCACAGTTTGATCGAGGAATACACTGCTCACCATTTAGTCAATGAAAAATTAACGCAGTTAGCCTGTTTGATCCTAACTAACTGGAATGAATTGTGTTAATTTAACCCTTACAATGCTGAATTTAAATTTGTCGTCTGCTGTTTATTTTTATTTTCCATTTTTCTCATCAAAACCATGTTTTGACAACACTTTAGAATCATTTCCATTGGAAATGATTCTAAAGTGTTCTCAAGTCATGTTTTTATTGAGGAAAAATACAAAACATAAATCGACAGCAGACAATAATTTGCGTGTCCCTCGTTCTAAGGGTGAAGGGCCAGGACCAATCCACTTGTCACAAAATGTTTTTATGAAAAGGCGGTGTTTTTTTTCTAAAAAATGAAATTACTTGCAAAAAGTGTAGTTTCTGATGAAACGGTTCATTACGAGCTCGCACATCCGAATCTACACTATTTGCAAACACTGCTAAAGAGGTATTTTGTGTTGAAAGCATTCAAATCTATGGAGCCCCGCAGGGGACATGGATTTTTTTTTATTAATTCGTTCCCACAAAATAACAATTTGTTCCCACGATATATAACAATTTGTTCCATTCGTTCTCACAAATTAACAATTTGTTCCCTCGAAATAACAATTTGTTCCCCCGAATTGACAATTAGTTCCCACGAAATAACAATTTGTTCCCTCAAATTATCAATTAACAATTCGTTCCCACGGTATAACAATTGTGTTCCCACGAAATAACAATTGTTAATTTGTGGGAACGAATTGCTAAATTGAGGGAACAAATTATTATTTCATGGGAACAAATTGTTATTTTGTGGGAACAAATTGTTATTTTGTGGGAACGAATTAATAAAAAATAATTTTACGTCCCCTGCGGGGCTCTGTACAAATCAACCTTACCCACTCTTCCAAATGCAGCGTTTTTCTATAACATACAAAATTACTTGCAAAAAGTGCAGATCCTTATTAGATGGCTCGTCATGAGCCGGCTCATCTGGGGGCCGTTTCACTGAACTTTGTGCGGCTAAAATGTTCGTAAGTGCAAATTTAGGATTGTCTGGAAATTTCAATTGATGGATTTACATGTATTGAGCATAGGCTGCATGCTCAATAAATGTAAATCCAATAATAGTTTACAAGAAAACAGTGTTAATGTGATATTTACAGACTATCATAATTTTGCACTTAAGAACATTTTAGTCGTACAAAGTTTAGTGAAACGGCCCCCAGATCCTTGTTAGATGGCTCGTCATGAGCTGGCTCATCTGGGTCTACACTGTTTGCACACATAGCTAGAGGTCTGTAGTTTTGAACGCTTAAACAATATGATCAGGTTGTAATAATTTTACTAACCCTTAGACCACTACACACAACAACTGACGTCTGCTGTTGCAGGCCCGTAGCCAGGGGGGGGGGGGTCGGAGCGGTCGGACGACCCCACCCCGCCCAGCCTCGAGGTTCACTTGTTTAGCCTTGAGGTCCACTTTTTTAGACCCCCATAGATACTTCAGACCCCTTGAGCCTTCGAAACGACCCCCCCTTCAAACAGGTCTGGCTACGGGCCTGTGTTGCTTTTATATATTGCCTTATTTCTCAATAAAAACATGGTTTGACAGCAATTCAGAATCATTTCCAATGGAAATGATTCTGAAGTGCTGTCAAAGCATGTTGTAAATTATTCTAAAGTGCTGTCAAAGCAGGTTTTTGATGAAAAATTGGAAAATAGAAAATAAACAGCAGACAACAAAAAATAAGGCTTAATCTCAGGGATGTTCATTCCTGAATATTTAACATTGTAGGCCATTAGTGCAGCATGATCTGGGGCTATACTGGTCGAAAACATCGTAAAATATGATAGTCCCATAATCTATCCACCAGTTGCACAAATGCAATGTAGCACAACTATTAATAATGTGGCAATTGACAACAGCTGAGGCAGAAATAGCTGAATTCATAGAGAACTATTTTCCTCTATCTGTGCAACTTAATCTCCATATCATAACTATTATGTTGGACATGATAACACAACATGCAACAGAAATGCACATTGTAAAATAGCTTAATTCAGCTTAACCCATACACCTCTATCTGTGCAACGGGGTAATCCAGGCGCGGATACAGGGGTGGGGGGGGGGGGTCCAGGGGGTCCGGAACCCCCCTGCTCCCGGTGGCCTAGGTGTCAGGAAACTGCATCTGCGGCGGTCTGGCATTTAAAAATTTCCTGGCGCGGAGGTCGGGTACGCCAAATTTTAATTACAGACCCTCCCCTGCAATTATTTCTGTATCTGCACCTGTAATCTCCATATCATAGGTTGTTCAATGCTGAAAAATCTCAATGAACAAATAACTATTATTTTTGGATATGATAATACAACATGCACAATGCACAACAGAAATGCACAATGTAAAATAGCTTATTAAACATTCTCTATTGGTAAAAGTACAGTCAAACCTGTCCTAAAGACCACAAGCAATCACCAGGGCCCGGTTGCTCAAAGCTTCTGTTAGCTTAACAGACTGTTAAATCCTAAGCAATAATTGTGGCATTGGGACAACACAAGTGTGGCCTTTACAGCCAGGACCCGGTTGCTCAAAGCTTCTGTTAGCTTAACAGACTGTTAAATCCTTAGCAATGCTAATGATTTAGCAGTCTGTTAAGCTAACAGATGCTAAGGATTTAACCGTCTGTTAAGCTAACAGAAGCTTTGAGCAACCGGGTCCTGGCTGTAAAGGCCATGGCATTGGGACAACACAAGTGTGGCCTTTACAGCCAGGACCCGGTTGCTTAACAGACTGTTAAATCTTAGCAGTGCTAAGGATTTAACCATCTGTTAAGCTAACAGAAGCTTTGAGCAACCGGGCCCTGGCTGTAAAGGCCACACTTGTGTTGTCCCAATTACTATATAAATGACCCAGTAGTATATAAGAGTCACAATGATACCATCACCTCTGGAAGGTACCAGCTACGCGCGGCACCTTCCACAGCATGATGGTATCATTTGTGACTCTTATATACTACTACCGCGAGACCATATATTTATGACATGAGAAGATACACCCTATTAGAGATAAAAATCCCTATGTTATACTCAGTATATATATACAACAATCTGTCATATTTTTATTACGAATAAAATATAAACTGACACCCTATTGAAGATAAGAAATCCATAAGTTATACTCAGTATTTTACAGCAATCTGTCACAAATATAAACTGACACCCTATTAAAGACAAGTTATCCATAAGTTATACTAAGTATATTACAACAATCTGTCATATATTTATTATGAATAAATATAAACTTACACCCTATTGAAGATAAAAAAATCTATTGGTTATACTCAGTATAATGCCTACCATAAAGCAAATGAGAGAGCAAGCTAAGAGTTGGGGAATTTCCCTAAGAGGTTTGAGACTCAAGAAAGATATAGCAGATAGGATAAGTGACGCGCGAGCCGTCGTCTACGAGGAGAGGCTGCGGCGTGCGGTTTCGACCGGACGACTGCCCGCCGACCCCGAAAAAACGCTCCGAGAAATTGGAGAACGAGACGACGGCCAGTCTGCGCGCCACCGCTTACGCGCAGCGTGTAAAAGAAGATCACAGCGCATGTAGAAAACCCCTATACAAGGCGTACTACAATAAGATTTATCAAGGGTTGGTGGGGAGACCTCCCAAGAAGAGGAGAGATATCGCCAGAGCTTTGGTGGAGGAGGGTCCCAGGATTCTCGCCGAAGAAGCCGAAGTTAGGGAAACTGTTGATAGGGGTAGGAGGAAGATAGTATGAACTTTCGAGAGGGGGGTAGACGGGGAGATCGCTAATCGCATAATGAATAAAATTCGCCCAGAGATGACCACGGCATGTTATCTGAGGTATTCGTGCTCGTATCGTATTAGGAACATAGAGACCGAAGCTACTATGATCTATCACAAACAATCAAAGGGCAGTCCGTGGATAAACGAGATCGCCAAAGCCGAGAGTTGGATATCCGATAGAGAGAAAGGTCGAATGGACATCGACAAAGTGGATAGACCAAACACAAAATGGACCTTCGTTCGTTGGATATCGGTCGAGGTGAAGAGATCATCGACGCACAACAACTTCTCATGGGAGTGGGAAAACTCCCAGACTGGTTAAGACAGAAAAAGGGAATGTATTCCGTCGACACGTACGACGACTACTTGTGTCTGTTTAGGTGCATAGCCATCCAACGAGACCAGACCGCTGTTGTGAGAAGGCACGAGCTCTGGCTCGCGAATACCTCGGGCATGATAACGGACCAGGTAGCCAGGGAATCCCCCTGGACGATATTAAGAAGGTCGAAGAGCATTTCAAGTTGGGTATTCGCGTTTATGAGCCCACCGCCGATGGAGTGTGGTACCTCATGAAGGTTCCGGCAAATTACGACGTGGTTGGGGGGAAGACAATGACGATAGGAATGTTTGGAGGTCACTCTTTCCTCATAACGAACCTCCGCAAGATGACGAACGAGTACGGGTGCACCGGATGTCAACAACGGTTCACAAAGTCGTGTAACATGCACAGGCACGCGACCACCTGCATGGGTGGGAAGACCGTGGTGACATGTCCAGGTAAGAGGGTAGAGAGACCACAGTCGGCCTACGAGAAGGCGTTCTATCCTAAGGGGTCAGCGAGTGTGAGGTCGATTCAATGGTTGAGCAGAGAAGAGAGGGTGGGAAAGCACATACATCACGCCAACTGCGGTCACGGTGGTGAGAGGTGGGTGGCGGTGTATCCGGTCGACGGTTACTGTCACGAGACCGAGACCGTGTTTCAGTTTCACGGATGCTACTGGCACGGGTGTCCAAGGCATTGCATGAGAGGTAACGCGAGATCGCTGTACAAGAGGACGAAAATTCAAGACGCCAAGATAAGGAAGGCGGGTTACGAGCTGGTGGTGATGTGGGAGTGCGAGTGGTTGAATGAGGTGAATACCTACTATCCACAATCGCCACGCGAGGAGGAGACGACTCTGTACCCCCACCAGATAATCTACGACTTCGATGCGTATCTCGACAAGTCAAAAACCACGCGACCCACCAAAGACCTGACCTTCGAGGTCGAGCACGTTCCTATATCGGTGTCGTTGGGGGATACGATGCATGAAGGGATCACACACCTATGCGAACGAGATCCCGACACGCTAGTCGAGAAGTTCGTGACCGAGCTGCAGATGAGAGGAAAGGCAATCAGGGAGGGGGAGGGGGTTAGGAAGAAGTATCTGCCGGCCGACATAGATATGTTATCGAAGTCTCAGCAAGCAAAGATTATTTCTTGGATTGACCAAGTCCCGGTGGTGGGGTTCAACTGTAGCAGGTACGACCTGAACCTCATCAAGCAGTACTTTATAGAGAAGTTGGCGGCCACCGTGAATAAGGTGATGGTCGGAAAGAGAGCCAGCACGACGATGTTTCTGTTTACCCCGGAGTTTAGATTTCTCGACATCATCCAGTATCTGGGACCCGGTACCACGTACGACCGGTGGGTTAAGGCGTACGACTGTAAAATGGTAAAGTCTCACTTTCTATACGAGTGGTTCGATAGCGCGGACAAGCTCGACCATCCGGGGCTGCCAGACTATCCCGAGTGGTACTCGAAGTTGAAGGGTGAGTTCCTACCGTCGTTGTCCGAGTGGAAAGAGTGTAAGAAGGTATTCCGAGAAAAGGGGATGAAGACGTTCAAGGAATGGTTGCAACACTACAACGACTTGGATGTAGGACCGTTCCTGGAGGCTCTGACTAAAATGACGGAGTTCTACAGGGGAAGAGGTGTGGACATACTCAAGGATGCTGTGTCTCTGCCCGGTGTTTCCCTTCAGTACCTACTCAGCGGGTCGATCGATGGGAAGGCGGACACGCCCGAGCTGTGGTCACTGAAGTCTGAAACTTACGAGATGATGAAGCAGGGATTGGTCGGTGGTCCGTCCATAGTATTCTCCAGATACGCCGAGGCTGGAAGGTCAACGATCAGGGGTCAGGTGGGGAGTCGGGAGGAGAAGATGTGCAAGGCGGTGCTGGGTACGATGCCAATGCTCTGTACCTATCTACTCTGTCGAAGGACATGCCGTGTGGTGAGGAGCAGATATGGACGTGTGACGACCCAGGAAGACAGTCGTATATAGACTGTTTCGTGAGGAAGGTCAGGAGTGAAAAGTGGTTCGGATTTGCGGAGTTGGATATAGAGGTCCCTAAAACGTTGAGAGACAAGTTCTCGGAAATGTCACCGCTGTTCGTTAATCGAGAAGTCGATGAGAACGAGGTTCCACAGCACATGAAGGACTACCTGGCCGGGACCGGTAGGAAAAGAGTCGAAGGACAGAGAAAGCTCGTGGGGGCAATGTCCGCCAAGAAGATGATCATATACACCCCGCTGCTAAAGTGGTATCTGGAGCACGGTCTGATCGTCAAGGCGGTGCATAGGGTGATAGACTACACACCCGGCAAACCGTTTCAATGGTTCGTTAAAGAGGTTACCGCTGCTAGACGGATGGGGGACGTCGACAAGAGCAAGGCGGTGTTGGCGGAGATATTCAAACTGGTTGGCAACGCGTGTTGTGGCAAGCTGATAGAGGCACAAGAGAGACACCTGAACACCACATATACGAAGGATGAGAAGACTGTCGATCGGGCACTGAGGTCGGCGTGGTTCGAAGACCTGGAGGAGATTGGGGAGGCTTACGAGATATCGAGCAGGAAGACTCGAGTGGTGATCAACAGACCGTTTCAGTGTGGCATAGCGGTCTACCAGTTGGCCAAGCTCCGGATGCTGGAGTTCTACTACGATTTCTTGGACAAGTACGTGGATCGCGGAGATTCGAACTGATACAGATGGACACTGACAGCATGTACTTCGCGCTGTCGGAGAAGACGCTGGCGGCGGTGGTGAGAAAGAATATGAAGAGAAAGTTTAATAAGGAGAAGACCGAGTGGTTGGCGTGGGACGTGTGGAGCAACAGAACTCCGGGACTGTTCAAGCTGGAATTCGAAGGGGATAGGGCCATCGCTCTGTGTAGCAAGTGTTACTACGTGAGCGGTGATGGAAAATCTAAGCACTCGGCCAAGGGGATGTCGAAGAGATCTAACGATCTGACTTGGGGGAGGTATAAGAGTGCTCTCGAAGGGGGTAGGGATATGGCGGAGAACAGGGGATTCCGAATGATTAACGGGGTGATGAAGACGTACTGTCAACAAAAATTAGGACTCTCGGCGTACTACGACAAGAGGAGAGTGATGGAAGACGGGTTACACACCGAGCCTATAGGATAGGTAAAAAAAAAAAAGAACTCTGAGAGAGAATACTAAAGACTCTGACGATCCGGGAGTAGCTGGGTGTCAGAAGGCACCGCAAGAAGTTCTTCGCGAACAAACCCTCGAGATGGCCCATCATCCAAATAGTAGAGCACGGGCTCATCGGGCTTGGTAATAGATCGATCTAGATGATATACATTCAGAGACCACACGGGATCAGTCGCGCGGCGGCTGCCACCTTCGAGCTCTCCCGGTTGATAGAGGTACCGGACGTCAATATCCGATGGAAGCCGTTGCTCCTCTAAACCAACGGGTCGCCCGCGCGAGACGGCAGAGGGCTCGCTCGTCACCCTTTTAAACTTGATAGCATCTACAGGCTTCTTACCTATCAATCTGGTCACCTCTCCGTTCAATGCGGAGACCACGGCGGGCAGTCTGGCCACCCACTTGGTCGATCGCGAATGAGGGTCTACAAGTTCTTTAGCGTATTGGTGTCCGAACAGTCTCTCAGCCAGGGTTCGATTGAAGCGTTCCACGATCCCCTGGTCCCGGTGGATGTTGACGCGGCCGCGTCTGACAGAAACGTCGTGCTTAGACAATAGATGAGAGACCGCGCCCATGAACTCGCGGCCGGGATCGACCTGGAGAAGATTCGGCCATTTGAGAGGACTCCTCTTATATATTCGGGAGAGAGCCTCGGCCACCTCCTTAGACCCTTTAGTGGCCAACGGCTCAGCCCCCTTATAACGACTCGCTACTGTACGTCTTACGACCGACGCGATCGTGAGGGAGAAACAGGAGATCCGCTTGGTGAACTTGGTTCGGTACCGGCACGTCGAATTTCGGGCGCGGAATATTGTGAGGCGCGGGTAAATAGATCTGCCAGATGGCCTGCTTCTTGAGCCATTCCTTGACAGCGTTTGCTGAAACCTTGGTCGCCGCCGCGAGGTTCTTGATGGCCGCGAGTCCCTTCCAGTAGCAGCGGGGGCTATAGTACATGTTCGCTAGCTTGCGCGTTAGGCGAACCGATAGTTTGGTATTAAGTTTGCGCGTGTTCATAGTATGCGATGTATTCTAATATATCGGACAATCTCCAACATGCCCTCGCCAGATCGTCCGGTAACTGCGTCGATAATAATAAACCTTTGTTGGAAGTACAATCGCGATTGGGGGTTAAGTTCTGAAGGAACTTGGCAAAATCTAATCCCCCAGGATTGGTGGAGGAATCTAACATCCGCTTTGCGAAAAGGGTGGCCGCTTTTTCGTCCTCCCGCCACGTCTCGAGAGAATCTCGGGCCAGACGAATCATACCCTTTGCACCAGCCATGCGGTGTTTAAGGGCAGTGTAGCCTACATCAATCATAGCAAAATAAAGTTCGTCAACTGACATCGTTCTATATATATATATTTATAAAAAAAATTATTTAAAATAATTAATTTAAAATCTCGATCGAATATAGTAGCCGACGAGACCCACCACACCCATTCCCACGACGATGAACGCGATCTCGCGGTCTTTTTGGGGCTCTGACGGTACATAGAAATCTGAAAGTTGGGGCTCGCGATCCAGCGGCGCGAGATTTTTCTGCAGATATGCCAGCGCGTACTCGACTGTTGGCTTCTTCAATGTTCTGAAAAGTTTGCGCGGCGTGATTTTCACGGCGAAGCTCTTCATTGACCCAGTCCAGATGGGCGGTTCGTTTTTTCGACCACGCTTCCTTTGCGCTATTGAGTTGTTCTACAGCTAAATCGTGACGCTTACGCTCCTCATCCACGTTCGAGCTTCTCATTTTAGAGAATATAAAGTTGCTACCGCTGAACGCCAATGCGTTTACAAGCGCACCACCTACTATTACTGCGATTGAAGCCATTTATTTCCATATATTAACTGGTAGAATTCCAGCTTTAACTAGATAATCTCGGGTCCAAACTGCGGCCGCTACATCTAAGGTCGCGAGCCCTACGTCTCTCGCAGTAAAGTCCAATTTGGGAGCGGACCCTCCTAGGGCCATCTTTGATAGTCGAGCATACCCGATACTGAAACCCGATATCACCACGGCGTGATAAAGCGCATTCACTAACATTTTACCATCTTGTTCAGCCATTATAATTATTGCATATAAAAGGGGTCGCGATCAATGTTTAAATGGGGCGCATCCAATCGCGATTGGTGTTTCGTAACTTCTTCTGAACACTGGCTGGTTGTTTTTTCGATAATAGGGGGTATTTCCACACGCACAGGGCACCAACAACTGCCAGACCACCACCAACAACCCAACTCCAATTCACGAATTTGGGTTCAATTGGATTCGCCCAACCTCGATTGGGTGTTGAGTGTGCTTCCAATTCGTGAATTGGGGGTGTTGTTGTACTCAACTCTGTCTTCAGATGTTTTGCTGTCTCCGTCCCCGATTGCAACGACTGTTTAGCCTCTCAAAGCTCGGCGAGTATTTTATCTTGTTTAACTTTTCGGGTGGCAGCCGCCGCCCGCCCAGCTGCCTGTCTTTTGGGATTTTTTATATGCGGTATGTCATCCAGTGGCGGAGTAACATTCGGGTTCGATTGGGTTGGAGCAATCGGGTTCAACTCCGTCACTCTCGCGGGTGTGTCTTGTGTCATCATTTATGATATTAATATTAGGGCTTATAGTTCGTGGGCATATATGTCCAAATTGACAGTGTTTACCCGTGGTCAACGCGGTTGTCAGCGGAGCTAAGTACATTCCAAACTTGTGATAAATTGAGCAGCAGGCTGTTCTAAGAGTGTGACCTATAAAAGGGTCAGTCTCTAGATCGTCAATCAATCCCACGGTGTTTGGTATAGGGAGAAGTATACTAACGGCGGTTGCGTACAAATGAATAGCCGCCGATCCGAGAGTTTTTGTCATCTCCGCATCTAACCTAGATTCGTATCGCGCATATATTTTATCGATCTCCGCATCTGACATCTTATCCACCTGAAAAACTGAGAGACGCCTACCGAGATAATGCTCCGATTGTCCCCCAGCAACCAGCGCAGCTAGCCGCTCTCGTCGCGCCGCATTGCACTCAACCCAATACCAACCGCCGTTGGAGTTGATTCCGATTGCTCTGTCGGATCATTATCTATGTTGGCAGTCGGAGTTGAGGTTTCTTCCATTAGCTGATCGAGAAGTTCGTCGCAGTTCATTTTTTTCAAAATTAATTTAACTATTCTAACAAGTCTCATCACTTTAACATATTGCCAAGCGCACCACCTGATACTTATTATCACCATTATGCTCGCAACAAAGCTCGCAGCGGAGCACCAAATTATTAACATTGTTAACCATTGTTCAGGATTTGTTCAGCATTTGTTCAGCATTGTTCAGCATTGTTCAGCAATTGCTAAGCATTGTTAAGCATTTACTCGGCAATTACTAACGAGCGTTAAGTAATTGCTAATTAATTATAAAATTAATTGATAATTTCGTAAGCAGTTGGTTGATCAGTCTTTAGCAAAAGCTTGGCGTGCTTAGTTTCCGAAAGCATCTGTCGAACCTCCAGGCGCTCCTCACGCGTTGGGATAACGTCATTCTCTCGAAGACAGTCATCGAATGAGTCTCGGTCCTTGCAGTGAAAGAGGGCGACCCATTTCGTTTGCTCGCGCAGATCCTTGAGGACGGCGTTGTACTTTTGAGTGGATATCCATACGCTTTGCCTAGCATGGCGGCCAGAAAATGCGAGCTCGGAGAGCATGTCCTTCTTTTTGGTCATCGCCGCCTTGGCCGAGCAATCGTCAATGACGTATAGGGTGGGCTCACCCTGGGATTTTTGGTATAAACCACGCAACCAATCGTGAAGCCTATCACCGGGGTCAATAACGTATACCTCAGGGTCGGTCCATATCCACGGGCGCCGCTGATAAGTATCGTTGTGCCGCACAGTGGGACACAGGATCACAATATGACGAAAGGCATCGCGGTAGGAGCTCTCGAGCAAGTCTAGGATGAAAACCGTTTTTCCACATCCTGTCTGCCCGCATATTATGGCAGAGTGGGCATCTCCAATCGTGAATTGGCATTGATTGTTAATTTTCTTAAAATTAATTAATAAATCGTTAGATTTAGTAGAGTGCTGAGACGTATCGACCATCTTCGATGTTGAGTTGTGCGTCTGTAATTATATATAAGTACACGTTCAATGGCCCGGCTCCGTCCGCCTCTTTGGTTATCTGGATCGTCACACCCTCGCTAGCGTTCTCAACTTGGCGTCCGTTGCCGTGTATTTGGTCGTCGTCGCTGGCTCGCATGTCTAGCCATAACGCGTATTTGGTATTCAGGAAATCCGCGAGGGAGACGGCCGAGAGATGCAGGTCTTTGGCAACTGCTGCAACCTCTGGAGAGCTCTTGGAGCCGGCAGCAAACTGCTTTCTTACTTCGTCCCACTGCTGGTGTGCGCGCAAAGAATGACCCGCGCTGTAGAGTGATTGGGTACTCCCTCGATCGTCACCTCTACCTTCGTGATTTTGGGGTTATAGAATTTGTCGGTTTTTCTAGCACCGAACGCGAACCGAGCATCCTCGAACAACATCAGTATACCTTTCATCGAGCGGGCGGGTACGTTGACGTTAATATTCCACAATGTGTCGCCTTTGTCTTTCGTCATCTTGCGATGACGAAGAACTCGGTCGTAAAGTATGGCAACACGCCCGGCGTACTGTGTTCTGATCAATCGCGCGAGTTCGGGCATCGTGACCATGTCGTACTCCAGCGAAACATTGTCGATCGTATACGTCGATAACATGTCGGTGGCTATGAGAACTCGGCCGTAGTCGTTGAACGTTAGTTCGTATTCGAGGCGGTCAGCCAAAGCGCTCTGATAGTAGGGCATGTGACTCTCCAGCAACTCAAAGTCGAACGGGATGTAGAAGCGGTTGCCGTAAGCGCCCGCGACCGCATTGTCACTCGCGTTGTTATCTGCCTTGTTAGCAGACCCGATTCTAAGTTTGGTTACGTTCTTATTTTCGCTGGTGTCAATACCCTGATAGACAGCGTTTTCGCGCTCTTGCGCGTCATCCAATAGGTCCTGATAACAATGGTAGACGTTCGCTGTCATCGATCGACATCACCTCATTACCAGAAATCTTTATCATGGTCTTCTTGACGATGGCGCGACCAAGGTTCTGAACGACGGTTCGATCCTCGTCCGTCGACGTCAGCGAAATAGTGAAAGCGAGGCGAACAGTCCCCGGCACAATGACGTCGTTAGCTCCGAGGTTGGGGAAGCGGACCAAGAGCTGCTGGTTCTGGTCGATCGTCGATGGGTTGTTCGTAATAACGACACTCTGTCTCACGCCTTTTGCCCCGAGGGGCTCACGCAGTCTGCGGTATGGATTGAGTTTGCGACCGTATTGACTCGAAGACATAATTTAGTGAAACTATATTAAACCCGTATGGTTTTGTCTTTAATACATAATTAATTTTAAGAAATTATAAATATGGCTGATTACGATATTGACATGGATGAAATCGGCAGAGACGATTTCCGCGATGATGATGACATCGATGACTATGACGATACGACCTTCATAGAGACGCATAAAGATCCTGGGTATGTCGACCCCCGAATTACGCCCTTAACAGCCATACCAATGGGAACTTCACCCGAGACTCCATCCGCAACTCCGGCATGGGCGGGCGGTGCCGAGATTCCTGCGGGGATCTCCAAGAATGAGCTGGCGCCTCTGAAGGAAACGGAGTCTCGGGTGAAACGGTGGGAGAGTGAGGTGTCTAAAAACGGCATCAAGGCCACGTTGGAGTTCCATAGCACTAAAAGAGGAGACTTGTGGGTTAAATGGGGTAATAGCTGGAAGTTGCTGACGTACAAGAACGACCCGACCCGGTTCCTCAACCTCTCTTCCGTGAACCGATATGGAGTATCCCTCGCTCGAGCTCTCGGAGTGATCGATGATCGGTCGCAGCTGCCTCAACAAATGGTAAAAACCCTACAGTCTATCGACGAAACGCTGGCGAAGACGGCCGCCGCTATAGAAATGAGCGAGCTCAGCGATGTCCCTCGCATAGCCACCGACGCTATTAACACAGTGGAAACTACGGTCAACGAAATGAACGGCACGAAATATGACCCACCATTACCTCTTCGCGAACTCCTGGGACTCGATAAGGCTCTGCAAACAACTCGGGGTGAACTGGTCAATAACCTCTCCAAACTCACGGTGCTGGACGAACATATCGCGCTAGAAGAAAGAAAACTTGGGGAAGTCCGTGACGATAGAGAATCTACCGAGCGGATCAACAAACACCTGCGGTCGTTGCGGGACGAAAGAGAAGCTCGCTTGGAGGCTGCTTCGACTAACCGTGAGGCACTTTCCGGCCAATTAAGTCGGAGCCGCGAAACAATCTCGAGGGTTCTGCACGAGGACACGACACTCGGTGAGCGTCTTCGCACTCTGTTCAGAGAGAAGGGCGTCACGATAGTAACCATCATCGCAGCTTTCAGCATGATTATATCGACCCTAATTCTATCTATATCGTCTCTATTTGTAGCTGTCAATGCTGGTGCCGCACCAGCACCCGCACCAGCACCAGCACCAGCACCCGCACCTGCGCCATCCGGCGGAGCCAAGGAGTGGATAAAAAAACAACTAAAAGCCCTCGCCAGTCTCCTGGCTAAATTAGCAGGAAAGTTGGCTGCTGCGCTGCCTGGTTTGATAGGAGGTCTCCTCTCCTTCTTGTTATCTATATTATCAAAAACGGTCGGATGGCTCGCCGAGAATACCTGGGCTTTAATCGTGGCCATCGCCAGTCTCCTACTATTCTTCGCCAGAGAGTTCCTAAAACCAAAGCGTAAATAGTCCGATCGCCACGAGGGCGACGACGAGCGCTAATTTCTCCTCCTCGTGTTTTGTGCTTCCAATCTCGATTGGTGTTTCAACATTGTTGATGGTGCATCCAATTTACGAATTGGGGGTACTGGGTTCGATTGTGTTGAGGGAGGTGTATCCATTTTGTGTTTTGGGGGTTTTATGAAATCGGTTCCACTTACAACACTGTTGAGCCCGATCATGTTGGGGGTGCGCTTGATGATATCCGTGTTCACGTTACCGTTGTGACCGATTTTTTGATTGGCGGTGGCGATTACGATTTTATTATTGTAACTGTCAACCGGGTCGTCTCGTAGTATATTGCTCGGCGCCATATAAAGACCTATTCCAAATACATAGTCCACTGGGGTGCTGGCAGTCTGCAAAACGTCTTGATAATTCTGGATCGCCTTCTCCAGGTCCACCTTAGCTGAGATGGCGTCCTCAACAAGTGCCAAGAACTGTTTTTGCGCGTCAAACGCCGTTCCGACTCCTATTATAGAACTGCGAGTTTGCTTCTGTGCGCCGAGGATGGCCCAAACGTATACGCGAATGGAGTCGTTGAGGCGGGTAACACCGGCCTGTGTAAACCCTAGACCGTCGTTCAATATAAAGGTTTCTATACCCTTCTGCACGTTTTCGTCTTGCAAAATATAATCGACGTGAGCTATTTTTGGTGCATTATACCAGCAGTAATCGTAATTACACGGTCTCTTTGTACTAACTTCAGACCCGAATGTCATTTTATTTACTACATAATCGGTGGCGGTCCAATTTTTATAACCTCTAACTGGGTTCACAACACGATTTGAATAGTAGAAACCAAAGGTTACATCTGGGGTGGCATACTTCGTGCTTGCACCGTAGTCTAGACCACTGAGATAAACAGTACCTAAACCTCCGGTGTCTGAAAATGTTTTCTGTCTCCAATCCGAATCTTTTGAAACTTTAAATTCGTCACATATCCGTTCGAACTCCTTACGGTTGTATGAGTTGGAAATGGGATTCCACCCGTCGTCTTGAGGTAGTGGAGTACCTAGTTCTTTGAGAATCCTCCTAATGGTATAATACACATGAAAGTTGTAGACGCTACTGCTTAACATGCTGTTACGGTCTGCTATTGTGGTCTCTGAAAGAGACGCCACACCCGGTTGTGGCACACCACACGGCAAAATTTAGTTGGTTCTGCCAGAACTGCATAAGATTGTTGTTCCAGTTTGTTATGACATCCTGTGTAATGGTTTTAGGAAGTCTGTACTTTTCAAACATGTTAGTGAAATTTGTGTCGAAACCCATGCCCAAACTAGCTCTTATTGTGGGGTGCACAAGCTCACCAATGGTGTTCTTTTGAGTGTATACACCTCCGACCGCGTACTTTGCATTAGAATTAAAGCTAAATGCTTTGGTATCCATTGAAAGATATTATTATGTTTGCTACTATCACTAATGTTCAAAAAGGGAGTTGTGAACTTCAAAAATTAATAGACAACTGCTGCGGACAACGCCGGGTAGGCCTTAGATCAATCACGTTCACGGTTGGATGGCAGAATGTGGGGAAGAGCGAAGGGTTTTACTATGTGAAGGATGGACAACAATTCGGTGTAAAGCTGCCTCACGGACTGTGGGGAATAAGACAGCTCAAAGATTTTGTCAACTCAGAGCTTGACGGTATAATCAACCTCACAGTATCGAATGCTACCGGGCTCGCAACAATGACCATCAGCACTGATAATAAGGTAGTGGTCTCCCCGGGGTTGGGTATTCAACTCGTTTTAGAGAGACATACTCCTCAAACAAAGGAGTGTTTTACCCCCGGGTGAGTACGTCGGTGATAACCCGGTGGACTTCGCCTTCACGAAAACTCTCAGGGTGCACCTGGATCGGGTGAACACATCGTACAACACGATAGACGGCACTCCCAGCACATTACTGAAAACCGTGCAAGCCAGCGACTGTTTCTATGGTGAGACTGTGACCTTAGACTTCCCACACCCCGAGATGAAAGTTTTGGAATCGGGACATATCCACGAATTTACGGTCTCTATTCTCGATGATCAAGCGAGAAAGTTGAAAAACGATTACCCGTTTCGGATCAGTTCTCGAAATTTCTAATTGAGTATAGGTGCCCAATATTATAATTAATTTTATTATGAGTATATACGGACCAGGTAGTTCTTCCGATTGGGTGACAAATTCAAAGAATTTGGAACCGGCAGAAGGTGGATTCATCCCGACAGAGGGCGACTTTTTAACTACTGGAAAAACCAAGGCCTTGATAAATAAAACTATATCGAAGGTCACAAACGGGATTCACAGGAGTATATCAGATGTTAGAGTAGAAGTGCTGACGGCGACTGCACAAATTGAGGGAGTCCGAACGGATATTGAGAAAGATCAGGCGGCTTATGAGGTGTTGCGCTCAGAGGACTCTCTCATCAGAGAAACGGAACTAAACGAACTAGGTAAAAAAATAACCAAATTTCGAAAAGAGAGCAGGTCGGATATTGATAAAGTCCGAGAAGACCACCAGGCGGCCCTTACGGAGGGTTATGATACTTTGCGCTTAGAGGACTCTCTCGTTAGAGATGCGGCACTTACCGAACTAGATAAAAAAATAACCAAATTTCGAAAAGAGGCCACGTCGGGTATTGAGAAAGCCCGAGAAGACCACCAGGCGGACCTTACGGAGGCTTATGAGGAGTTACGCTCAGAGGACTCTCTCGTCAGAGAAGCGGCGGTTGCCGAACTAGATAAAAGAATAACCAAATTTCGAAAACAGACCCGGTCGGGTATCGGGTATTGATAAAGTCCAAGAAGACCACCAGTCGAACCTTGCGGAGGCCCTTGCGGAGGCTTATGATGCGTTGCGCTTAGAGGACTCTCTCAACAGAGAAGATACACTTACTGAACTAGACGGGAAAATAGCCGAATTTCTGAAAGAGACCAGGTCGGGGGTTGAGGGGGTCCGAGAAGACCACAAGGAGGCCATTGCGGAGGCTTATGGGGCGTTGCGCTCAGAGAACTCTCTCAACAGAGAAGCGGCACTTACCGAACTAGACGAACAAATAACCAAATTTCGAAAAGAGGCCCGGTTGGGGGTTGAGGGGGTCCGAACGGGTATTGAGAAAGCCCGAGAAGACCACCAGGCGGACCTTACGGAGGCTTATAAGGTGTTGCGCTCAGAGGACTCTCTCATCAGAGAAGCGGCGGTTGGTGAACTAGACGGAAAAATAACCTAATTTCAAAAAGAGGCCCGGTCGGGTGTTGAGAAAGCCCGAGAAGACCACCAGGCAGCCCTTGCGAAGGCTTATGAGGTGTTGCGCTCAGAGGACTCTCTCATCAGAGAAGCGGCGGTTGCTGAACTAGACGGGAAAATAACCGAATTTCAAAAAGAGGCCCGGTCGGGTGTTGAGAAAGCCCTAGAAGGCCACCAGGCGACCATTACGGAGGCTTATGATGCGTTGCGCTTAGAGGACTCTCTCAGCAGAGGAGTGGCACTTACCGAACTAGATGAAAAGATAACTGAAGTTTCCGATAAACTGAAACACGATCGTATAGCCGCGACCAAAGCTCTTGAGGAGGCCTCTTATAAGATTCGTACTGAGGCATATAACGCAAACAGTGCGCTTGCCGGAATAGTGCGAACAATGAAAACGCCAAAACGTGTCATAACAGTTTGGGCTGAGAAGCGGGGCCCATTGGTTGAAGTGGGCTATGAATATTCGTTCGGTGCCAAAGCGAGTAATAAATGTGGGGGATACACTATGACAGCTGCAGGTGAAGTTATCCAAATGGCGGTCTGCTCGGTTAATGTTAGTGGTAAACCTGTGGGCGCGGTCGCGATAAATATTGTAGTAGATGGGGAAGAACGGGGGGTTGGAGTCACTAAAATCTCTGGAGATAGTTCGACGGTGGTTTCGTTCTCCGGTTATGATCAAATTAGACTTTCCAAAGGTAGTGTTATTAACTTTGTTACGAAAATCGGTGACCCAGAGAGTTCTTCCACTATTGTCTCATTGTTTAATTGAACTTATTTTGTAAATACTAATATATTGAAAATCATGAACGAATCAACGCTTCCAATTGTCAATACCACTCCATCAACACTGTGTACAATTAACGAAAGAAGTTCAGATTTTAGGTTGAATAATATCGTCGCTATGCAGGATATTTTAGTTAGAGAATATACAAATAGAAAAAGAAACGCTAAAAAATATAGACGCGCGGTGAACACGGCTGAAGCATCTAGCACGGCTCTAGCGAGTGTTTCTGTGTTGTGTGGGGCGGGGACAGCTGCAACTATATCCACCATTATAACGGTTCCTGTAGCGGGGATTTTATGTGCGGTGTCGGCCGTTTCTGGGTTGTTGTGTATGGTAATTAGGGCGTCGGGTGGAAAACTCGAGAACAAATGTAGAAAACATGATAGAATATCTGTTCTCGCCAGGTCGAAGAAAAATACCATCGACGTTATGGTGTCTAAAGCGTTGGCCGATAAGAAAATATAAAATTTAGAGTTTGAATCCGTGGTGGAAGAAATGGGGAGATATGAACAATTAAAAAATGATATAAGAATCAAGGCGCGCGCCACCATGCCCAAAATTGAGTGTACTGATTGGGATAAATTTAGGGAAAAACTTGGAGATAAAGTCGGAAGAAATGTTACAGCACCATTGTGATATTTTATAAAATAATTAATTTTATAATTAATTTAAAGAAAATTATAAAATTAATTATGTTGGTGCAGTAAACAATTTATTAATTAATTTTAGGAAAATTATTAACAATTTAATTAAAAAGAAAAAAAAAGAAAAAAGTTTTAGGTTCCACCGAGGCTCGAACCCGCGCCAGCAAAACCCTTCTGGGTCCACCCCGCTAAGCCTTCGCTTAAATTTCTTCTATTTTTTTTCATTTTTTCGGCTTAGCGAGATGTGTTACACTCACATCTCCTACACCCCATCATTGGACCGATGCCGCGGACCCCACCTCATCGTTACCTCCATCCGCTATAATGTGCAGAGCGGCCAGAGTGAAGTACATGTGGCGAAACTTATCTCACTGTTGAGATATTAATGCCGGCGTCCCGACACCGAACTGTGTTTATTTCTCGTATATAAACTTAACTTTGCTGGTGAAATAAAAAAAATTGTTATTTATTATTAATTAATTATTTTATTATATTAATTAATATGTTTTCTATATAATAGGGGTGTTAGCTTTATTTAAATTATAAATATTTTATTAAAATTAATTAAATAACGAACCATCCCGGAAATTCGTGAACTATATAACCCTCACTAAGTGTTTATAAACTGTGTACACCACCTGTGTAAATCGATAGCCCGTTTACATACCATCGATAAGGCTATAAATAGCCGCGTGTGTAATATATATTACAGTGTGTTTATTTTCCATCCCGGAAGACGTAAATCGTGTAAACCTCTCTATAAATGGACACTTAATATACGTGTAAGGTGGGACACCTAATTTACATTTTCATAACGCGTGTAATTGGAACATTGTCGTCTGGTTGGTGTTGTGATTACAACATAAATTTATAAGTGATATCGTAGAAATGTACGTTCGTAAACGAATCGTTGGGTTTTAATAGTTTTATATAATAAAACGCCTTAGTTTCATATCCGATACGCATTATCTGTCTTGATGTTCGTATTTGCCTCTTGTATAGTTGACATAATTGCCGGTATAATATTGTAAATGCAACGTTTTTATCGGAGTGTAATATATTACGCTGGTATTTCATGTATTCGATATCGCCTAGTGTTCTCATTTTATAGAATTTATATATAGGATTATAACCCCCGTATTCTTCGTAAACTTCTTCAACACAGCCATTAAAAACTTTCAATTCCAATTGTATTGTATTATCCATTTTCTCTAATAATATTGGTACTTGTTTTTTCTGTTCAATTTTCTAATTTTATAAAATTAGTTTGATAATGTTTTTTACAGTGTTTTAATGCTGTAGAAACACCGTGACTTATTAGATCGATTCTATCTTTCTAACTGACCTTCTGATTTGAATTATTACTAAACGATAATACTTGCGAGCACGTAATCCCTTGTTAACCATTCGATGAGTAGCCTGAGTGCCACCGCATGGTGGACATAGCAATGACTCGGCTTTGGTCCCTACCCCACAATGCCGACATGGGCGAGGTGAAACGGAACCTCTTCGCATCCATGCACGGTGATGTTTGCAATATTCGTAAATACCGGTGCGAAAACATCTCTCGTGACTACCTGTCTTCAACCACGCACACTTAACTAGAACCATTATGTTATTATATATACTGAGTATAACATAGGGATTCTTATCTCTAATAGGGTGTATCTTCTCATGTCATAAATATATGGTCTCGCGGTAGTAGTATATAAGAGTCACAAATGATACCATCATGCTGTGGAAGGTGCCGCGCGTAGCTGGTACCTTCCAGAGGTGATGGTATCATTGTGACTCTTATATACTACTGACCCTGCGAATAAAGACCACCTGTGAACAAAGGCCAGATTTTTCACTTCCCATGACTGGCCTTTTTTCACAGGTTTGACTGTATTAAATCAAGTTAGTATCTATACATGTGTGTTTAAGTTTTGGGCTTTTTATTGCAAAGTCCAAACCATGCTGAAAAGGTCATTGCCAGTGGCATAGCCAGTCATACGTACGCACGCACCAGGAGCGGATCCAGGATTTCGGGTTGAGGGGGGGGGCGTAACTATTTTGCAATACTTGTCTATATTATCGAACGCGCTAGGGGGGTCCGAATTTTTTTGAAATCTGAAATTTACATCGCATTTCCTGCGTTCTGGCTCATTTTGGAGCAAAAAAAAACCCAATAAACAATAAATTCACAACGCGAACGTAGAAACGTGCCTTGTAACTTGTAAAAAATCTTTACTCTGCGAATTTTAGCGCGCAGGGTCCGCCTCCCCCCCCTGAATCCGCCCTTGCGCATGTACGCACGTGCCTACGAGAAAAAATAAAAGAATTAAAAAAAAAAAGGCTTATTTTTCGAAATATGCAATAAAATCTTGGGGGTGGTGGTTGCTATTGAGTCTGGAACAGAACGCATTTTGTATCAAACGTACATGTCGATTACAAACAAATGGTGTCGTAAATAATGCAGGAAAACGCGTTAGATAGGATCTCCGTTTCAAAAAAAATCAGGGGGGAGGGGCATGCCCCCGGACCCCCCTAGCACTCTCCCTCACTTCGCTAGGTCGACGAGTGAGCCACGCTCACCCAATGTTCTACCATTTGATATGCGTATCAGAAATTTGTCCCTGGCTACGCCCCTGATTGCACTAATCTATTATTGTTGCAACATGACATGCAACTGAAATAAATGTATAAAACAGCTTTAATACAATTATAGTTTCCATTGGTAAAGAATTAGTAATACAAGTTAGTAATTAGTAATCTCCATACCTGCTTGTACTTAACTTCTGGGTTCTTGATCGGGGGTGGAATGCCAGCCATCTTGTTCACTTGAGTTGCCCGGTGAAACTGCTATCTCGATATTCCGTGTCACAATCTGCACTTCTGTCGTGTGGTGTCTGGCGTGTTCATAGTTTGTTGTCACTGGGGAAATGGGGCTTATTGCACTTGTGGCCAGTTATTCGTTTATTACCGCTTTCACCCCAAAGTAACTGGTACGGACTCTTCCATGCAGACTTTTGAACTGTTCCGTCAATGAGAAAGGGAGTTTTTGTAAAAATAAATCAGAAAATATCCACAAACAGTGCAGATCATGATGAGACGGCAGGCCCGTACGCAGGGGGGGGGGGGGGGGGGGGGAGGGGGGGGGGGGGGGGGGTGGGGGGGGGGGGGGGGGGGGGGGGGGGCTGCGACGGGTGCGTACGCACCCCCCTAAGTTCGCCGAGGTCCGCTATTTTTCAAATTTTCAAACAGTAATCTCAACAAATCTTGAAATGCTTTAATATACAGGTAATTTGCATGAAAATGCCACCGTTGAAATCCGAATTTAAATGACATAAAAAATGCAGGAGAGTGCATTTCAGGCCATCTAGGTTTAAAAAATGTAAGGGGGGTGCGTCAGGGGCGAGCCCCATGTAGTGGCGCGAGTACGCCGTCAGGGGCGAGCCCCATGTAGCCCCTGACGCACCCCCCAATAGAAAATCCTGCGTACGGGCCTGGACGGCTTCGTTGCGAGCCGGCTCATCATGATCTACATTGTAAATATTACGGAAGAGGTCTGTAGTGTCGAAAGTGTTACCGTCTTCCCAGCCCGTGGATGCAGCAGGGAAACCCCCGGGAATTAGACACATTCTAAAATAGACAGTATTAAATTAAATCTGCATCTAATTCCTCATTGTGAGAGGCAGCACAGTTTTCTTCATAGAAACGACAGTAGAGACAGACTGGTGTACGTCTAATATCCCATCTCCCAGAATTTGTTATTGGTCTAATTCCCACTCATAATTCTCTGGCTGTATATTTCCCTCTCCATGCCCGATACCCTAATGGGTGGTTAAAGACACTGGTAGGCGGATTAGGACCTGACCTGATTGCACAATGCAGCAGTCTTATAAGGATCCATTCTGTTTGTTACATGTAGTGTCATGGTTCTTTTACCACAGTGATTGAACTTCGCGATCAATTTCGCCATTAGACAGATCCATCTGGTCTGACTATACTACACTAATCAAATTTAGGATCGTCTGGAAATTTAAATTGATGGATTTACATTTATTGAGCATAGGCTGCATATGCAGCCTATGCTCAATAAATGTAAATCCAATAATTAATTACAAGAAAACATTGATAATGTGAAAGTTACAGACTATAATTATAATTTTGCAGTTACGAACATTTTAGTCGTACAAAGTTTAGTGAAAAGGTCCCCATATGTACACGATGATCAGGGTACACACTGGTTAGATAGGCAATCAGCCCCATTTCTGCCAGCACTGTCACACATCTGGGCATCTACAAAAATGGACCTTACGACGTGTACGACCAGCGTTGTCTCACATCAGCAGTTTGATCAGAAAGTGAATGGGTTTAACGTCTGATCAGTATCTGCACTGTTCGCGCAATTGTATCAATGAAACACCTGCCATGTTTTTAACAATCATTATTAGGCTACATGAATGTGCTATTTGATCAGCGTCTACACTGGTCACAAATCCCGCAAGCCAATTTCTCCAGTCATGGCCACATAGGATGAAAATTGCTTGCTGACACAACAAAATGACAAGTGGCTCCAGCGATATTCAAACCTGAACTGCCAGGTCCGAAGTTCAACACGTTAACCACTGATCCACCTTGTGTCTCCACTGACGTGAGACACTGTTTGTTTGTTTGTGTGTTGGGGTTTAATGGCCTATCAACAGCTAAGGTCATTTAAGGCCTGGTCAATGGGTTTAGTACTCAATCCCATGTTAAAGTACATGTACAAATGGGGGAGGGTGGACTCCCAAAATCAGAACTGAATATTTTCAATAAAACAAAAATATATTCAGCCCTGAAATTAGAATAATCTTGATCTGATGCCAGGTCCTCGCCACACCAGAATCACTTGGCCCCCTCCCAAAAGCAGTAGGATCAGTAATAATCTTTCTAATTTTATAATGGGCAATAACCCAATTCAACACCCAGGTAACAAAAGAGCCAAAGATAAAAACGTATCTGAGGGCCAAACCAGGAAAATCGTGATTTCAGATATGGGATTTCAGAGTTCATGTACACACCAGATTTCAGAGTTCATGGACACACCAGGTATCTTTCACTTCAATTCAAGATTATATAACAGGTGAACGTTGACAGACATTAAAGCAATAGTGTTTAAGATTATGCCCCAGGGGCCCGTTTCACTAAACTTCGTATGACTAAAATGTTCCTAAGTGCAAAACTATGATAATTAAATCTGTAAATGCAGATTAACACCGTTTTCTTGTAAACAATTATTGGATTTACATTTATTGAGCATAGACTGCGTATGCAGCCTATGCTCAATAAATGTAAATACATCAATTGAAATTTTCAGACGATCCTAAATGTGCACTTACAAACATTTTAATCGTACAAAGTTTAGTGAAACGGCCCCCAGATTGTGAATGAGTCGTTTTAAAGGTCTCATAATGTTTCACTTTTCACATTATTCAGTGAGTTTCGGAAATGATACAAACCTATCGTATTGTTTTTTACGGATTTTTTCTTTAAAGACACTATTTATTTATTTAATTTAGTTATTTATTAAATGATGTTTAATGGTCTATCAACAGCTAAGGTTATTTTAGGCTGTGTTAAATCATTCAAATCTCACGTGTACGGATGGGGTAAAATTGCAAAATCAGAACTGAATATTTACATAATAAATACACATATTCAGCCCCGAAAATAGCATAAACTGATCTGGTGCCAGGTCCTCATAACACCAGAGTCACTTAGCCCCACCAACTAAAAGTAATAGGATTAGCACTAATTTGAGTACTCGTATAATGGGTACAACCTGATTCTACATCCCCATACCAGAAAGTAAAAAATGTACCTGCGGCCCAAACCAGGATATTAGGATTTGGGTAAGGATGAACTCCATTGTTAAATTACCCTTCATATGATGCTCCCAACCTGGCGCCCGCTAATTTGATAAAATCTCACAGACAGGGGAGGTAATTGGACATAAAAAATCACCAACAGACAAGACCTACTGTTAACAAAATAAACAAGATTTAAGGAAGCTTAATTGTATACACAACTAAACAAATACTGTATTTGTGCATAGCTAAGCATGTAAATATGTAAACATGGAAAATGAATACCGGTGTCACAGGAAATACTCCCCCCTGGAAATATCCCCCCACCCCCGCGAGGGAAGAATTCCAGGGTCGAGCCTGAAATATCCCCCCCCCCCCCCAAATGAATATCCCTCCCCCGATGACGACTCCTAAATTTCCCTCCCCGTGGGGGGGGGGAATATTTCCAGGCTCGACCCTAGGAAATTCTCCCCCCCCCCCCACCCTGGAAATAAATTCTCTCCCCCTCCCCACCCAAAAGTTTGTGTTTGAATGCTACAAAACATGTGCACATATGCACAATGTATGTCATAGACATTCACAGAGGGATTTAGCAATGGGATTTTTTTCTAATTTAAGAAATAGTGGACCGATTTTCAAAATGTATTTTTTGTTTTCTTAGTTGCATCATTTCCAAGCTATTTCATAGGAGCTTAATGGGATGAACGAAAACCCGATGTGATAATCCAGTTACACTGAGGATCTGTATGAATCTACTATACATCCTGCGATAGGAGTCATTAACACATCGGTTTCGTTCATCCCATAAAGTGCCTATGAGCTATCTAGCGGGATTTCAGAATCAATTATCAAATGTTTTCGTTTTTTAACTCCTCCTCCAGGTTCTCCACCTCTTTTTCCCCCCATGTTAAATTCCCATAGAGAACTCATTTTTTGTAATAAAATCAATATTTGACAAAAGTTCACAAAATAAAAAGTCTCGTTCTTACATTTTGATAAAATTTAATATTACCGAATAAATTATTGTTTTTGCCTTCTTTATACATGTATGCCCGTAAAATTTGGGCAGCTTTCGTGAAACAGACAGTAGAAAATGTGTTCATAGAACACGGATGCCCCCACCTGCAGCCTTGATAGTAAAATGGCATCGTTATTACGAAGCTAATCCCTCGATAGACATTGTAAGCAAATATTATTGAAATCGGTGAAGGTGTTATTAAGAAAAGATTAAAAACATAAATGCATTTGCCTTACAAACAAGGTGAACATAAGTCCCCAATGACCTTGACCTTGGGTGTCCGAGCATTGGTCATGTGCGAAACAAAGCGCCATCCCTAGACAGACATTGTGGGCAAATATTATTGAAATTGATGAAGGAGTTATTTAAAACTTAAATGCATTTGCCTTGCGGACGCACGCACAGACAGGGGTAAAACATAATCCCCCCCCCCAATAAATTGGTGGGGGCATAAAAAAAACCTTCCATGGTATCTTTGGCGTTAGATTTAGCCACAGGTGGAAGACTCGGACCTATGACACCAACAAAAAATGCATATTAAAAATATTCCATTACCCCACCCACTTGGTCTCGTACAGTACCATATGCTATATATATTAGCGTATGGTACTGTACGAGACCAGGTGGGTGGGGTAATGGGATTTTTTTTAATAGGCATTTTTTGATGTCATAGGTCCGAGTCTTCCACCTGTGGATTTAGCGGGACTTGGAAGGCCTCGGAATTCCTACATAGCCTGGTAGTGTCTATTTACACAGTCGAGCAACAGTTAGTGGAGGGGCACTTTGAAGAGAAGTGGCTTAAAAACGATTTCTGTTCCACACAAGAGAGGAAAAGCAACGACTATCAGTATGCTAGATTGATACATCATACATTCCTGAACATGAATCCGGTGTCGGTCAATCAACTTAGGTGGGACAAGGTCACTGTTGAGGTAATTAAGTGCAAAGAGGTCAAATGAGTTCAAAAACATATTTTATGTCAGTAGATGGACATGTACGTGCATATCATGCTTCAAATATCAGATTAGTTTTTATGGTGGTTCAAACCGGTGTGTATTTTCCGATTTTCAAGATGGCCGCCAGGAGACCCGACCGCTGTTGTGAGAAGGCACGAGCTCTGGCTCGCGAATACCTCGGGCACGATAACGGACCGGGTAGTAAGGGAATCCCCCTGGATGATATTAAAAAGGTCGAAGAGCGCTTCAAGCTGGGCATTCGCGTTTACGAGCCCACCGCCGACGGAGTGTGGTACCTCATGAAGTCCCCGGCAAATTACGACGCGGTTGGGGTGAATACCATGACGATAGGAATGTTTGGAGGTCACTCGTTCCTCATAACGAATCTCCGCAAGATGACGAACGAGTACGGGTGCTCCTGATGTCAACAACGGTTCACAAAGTCGTGTCACATGCACAGGCACGCGACCACCTGCATGGGTGGGAAGACCGTAGTGATATGTCCAGGTAAGAGGGTAGAGAGACCGCAGTCGGCATACGAGAAGGCGTTCTACCCTAAGGGGTAAGCGAGCGCGGTGTCGATTCAATGGTTCAGCAGAGAAGAGGAGAGGGTGGGAAAGCACATACATCACGCGAGATGCGGTCACGGCGGCGAAAGGTGGGTGGCTGGCGATCCGGTCGACGGCTACTGTCACGAGACCAAGACGGGTGTCCGAGGCATTGCAGATGAGGTAACGCGGTAGAGCTGTACAGGAGGACTAAAATCCAAGACGCCAAGATAAGGAAGGCGGGTTACGAGCTGGTTGTGATGTGGGAGTGCGAGTGATTGAATGAGGGGGATTTCCACTATCAACCACCGCCGCGCGAGGAGGAGACGACTCTGTACCCTCACCAGATAGTCTACGACTTCGAGGCGTATCTCGACAAGTCGAAAACCACCCGCCCCACCAAAGACCTGACATTCGAGGCCGAGCACGTCCCTATATCGGTGTCGTTGGGGGTTACGATGCACGAGGGGGAACACCCACATCTGCGAACGAGACCCCGACACTCTGGTCGAGAAGTTCGTGACCGAGCTACAGAGGAGAGGTAAAGCCATCAGGGAGGGGGTTAGGAAGAAGTATCTGCCGACCGACATAGAGATGCTGTCGAAACCTCAGCGAGAGAAGATCATCTCGTGGATCGACCAAGTCCCGGTGGTGGGGTCAACTGCAGCAGGTACGACCTGAACCTCATCAAGCAGTACCTTGTCGAGAAGTTGGCGGCCACCGTGAATAAGGTGATGGTCGGAAAGAGGGCCAGCACGACGATTTTTCTGTTTACCCCGGAGTTTATATTTCTCGATATAATTCAGTATCTGGGACACGGTACCACGTATGACAAGTGGGTTAAGGCGTACGACTGGAAAACGGTAAAGTCTCACTTCCCGTACGAGTGGTTCGATTCCCCAGAAAAACTCGACCATCCGGGGTTGCCGGACTATCCGAGTGGTACTCGAAGTTGAAGGGTGAGTTCCTACTATCGTTGCCCGAGTGGAAAGAGTGTAAGAAAGTCTTCCTAGAAAATGGGATGAAGACGTTCCAGGAATGGTTGCGATACTACAATGACTTGGATGTCGGACCGTTCCTGGAGGCACTGAATAAAATGACGGAGTTCTACAGGGGGCTCAAGGATGCCGTGTCTCAGCCCGGTGTTTCCCTTCAGTACCTGCTCCGCGGGTCGATCGATGGGAAGGCGGAAACGCCCGAGCTGTGGTCGCCGAAGGATGAGACTTACGCGACGATGAAGGAGGGATTGGTCGGTGGTCCGTCCATAGTGTTCTCCAGATACGCCGAGGCTAGTAGGTCGACGATCAGGGATCAGGTGGGGAGTCGGGAGGAGAAGATGTGCAAGGCGGTGTTGGGGTACGACGCCAATGCGCTGTACCTGTCTACCCTGTCGAAAGACATGCCGTGCGGAGAGGAGAAGATATGGAAGTGGTACGACCCGGAAAAACAGTCGCATATAAATCGTTTCGTGAGGACGGCCAGACGCGACGAGTGGTTCGGATTTGCGGAGTTGGATATAGAGGTCCCGGAAACGTTGCGAGACAAGTTCTCGGAAATGTCACCATTATTTGTAAACATAGTTTTCGAGGAAGCAGAAGTCCCGAAACATATGTTAAAATATTAGAAGGACACGGACCGGAAACGAGGAGGTAGTAAGAAACTCGTTGGAGCCCTATCCGCCAAGAAGATTATCATATACTCCCCGCTGCTAGAGTGGTATTTGGAGCACGGTCTGGTCGTCAAGGCGGTGCATAGGGTGATAGACTACACGCCTGGCAAACCGTTCCAATGGTTCGTGGAAGAGGTCACCGTTACCAGCCGGACGGGGGACGTCGACAAGAGCAAGGCGGTGTTGGCGGAGATTTTCAAACTGGTTGGCAACGCGTGTTGTGGCAAGCTGATAGAGGCTCAAGAGAGACACCTGAACACCACTTATACGAAGGATTAGAAGACTGTCGACCGGGCACTGAGGTCGGCGTGGTTCGAAGACCTGGAGGAGATTGGGGAAGCTTACGAGATATCGAGCAGGAAGACTCGAGTGGTGATCAACAGACCGTTTCAGTGTGGCATAGCGGTCTACCAGTTGGCCAAGCTCCGGATGCTGGAGTTCTACTACGACTTCTTAGACAAGTACGTGGATCGCGAAATGATACAGATGGACAGGGATAGCATGTACTTCGCGGTGTCGGAGAAGACACTGGCGAAGGTGGTGAGAAAGAATATGAAGAGAAAGTTCAACAAGGAGAAGGACGAGTGGTTGGCTTGGGATAAATGGAGCAACAGAACTCCGGGACTGTTCAAGCTGGAATTCGAGGGGGATAGAGCCATCGCTCTGTGCAGCAAGTGTTACTTCGTGAGCGGTGCCGAACAAACTAAGCACTCGGCCAAGGGGATGTCGAAGAGATCTAACGATCTGACTTGGCGTGAGAATCTGACTGACTATGACGACGGACGGTCCGGGGGTAGCTGAGTGTCAGAAGGCACCGCGAGAAGTTATTCGCGAACAAACCCGCGTGATGGACGATCATCCAAATAGTAGAGCACTGGCTCATCGGTTTGGTAATATATCAATCTAGATGATATACATTGATACAACTGGGATCAGTCGCGCGGCGGCGGCGGCGGCGGAGGGCTTCTGCGCCACCATTTCATACTTCATGGCATCTACGGGCTTCTTACCGATCAATCTGGTCACCTCACCGTTCAGTGCAGAGACCACGGCGGGCAGCCTGCTCGGTCGATCGCGAATGAGGGTTTACCAGCTCTTTGGCATATTGGTGTCCGAACAACCTCTCAGCCAGGGTTCGATTGAACCGCTCCAAGATCCCCTGGTCCCGGTGGATGTTGACGTGGCCGCGTCTGACAGAAACGTTGTGTTTAGTCAATAGATGAGAGACCGCGCCCATGAACTCTCGGCCGGGATCGACCTGGAGAAGATTCGGCCATTTGAGAGGCCTCCTCTTATATATTCAGGAAAGAGCCTCGGCCACCTCCTTAGACTCTTTAGTGGCCAACGGCTCAGCCCCCTTATACCGACTCGCTACGTCAACGACTGTCAGGGCGTACTTGTACGTCTTGCGACCGACGCGATCGTGAGGGAGAAACAGGAGGTTCGCTTGGTGGACTTCGTTCGGCACCGGCACGTCGAATTTCGGCGGCGGAATATTATGCGGCACGGGCAAATAGATCTGCCAGATGGCCTGCTTCTTGAGCCATTCCTTGGTGGCGTTTTCGGAAACCTTGGTTGCCGCCGCGAGGTTCTTGATGGCCGCGAGTCGCTTCCAGTAGCCGTGGGGGCTGTAGTACCTGTTAGCTAGCTTGCGCGCTAGGTGAACCGATAGTTTGCTATTATCAATCTTGCGCGTATCCATCGTATGCGAGGTATTCTAGTAGATTGAACAGTCTCCAACACGCCCTCGCTAGATCGTCCGGTAACTCCGTAGTCAATACTAAACCTTTGTTAGAAGTTTCGCTGCAGCTGTCGGTTCCCCCAATTCACGAATTGGAACAGGAGCGGGAACTCGGAGGAATCTAACATCCGCTTTGCTAAAAGGGTAGCAGCGTTTTCGTCCTCGCGCCACGTCTCGAGAGAGCCTTAGGCCAGACGGATCAGACCCTTTGCACCAGTTAAACGGTGTTTAAGGGCCGTGTAGCTTACATCGAGCAGAGCGTAATAAAGCTCGTCAACTAACATCATTATATATATATTTAAAAAATTTCAATTGCTTATTGCTTTTGTAATATAGCAGCTGACGAGTCCCGTCGCAACCATTCCCACGACGACAAACGCGATCTCGCGGTCTTTTTGGTCCTCTGACGGTACATAGAAATCTGAAAGTTGGGGCTCGGGATCCAGCGGCGCGAGACTTTTCTGCGGATATGACCGCGCATACTCGCGGATGTCATCGTCAACGTTCCGGAAAGTTTGCACGGCGTGATTCTCGCGGCGAAGATCTTCGTTGATCCAGTCCAGACGGGCGGTTCGTTTTTGTGACCATGCTGCGTCTGTGCTTTTAAGTTGTTCTTCAGCTAAATCGTGACGCTTGCGCTCCTCATCCGCGTCCGAGCTGTTAATTTTCGAGAAAAAATAGTTGCTACCGCTGAACGCCAATGCGTTCGACACCGCACCACCTATAAGAGCATTGCGATCGAAACCATTTATTTCCATATATTAACGGGTAGAATTCCAGCTTTAACAAGATAATCTCGAGTCCCAACTGCAGCCGCTACATCCAAGGTCACGAGACCTACGTCTCTCGCGGTCATGTCAACTTGGGAGCGGGCCCTCCGAAGGCCATCTTTGATAGTCGAGCAAACCCGATACTGAGGCCCGATATTACCACGGCGTGATAAACCGCATTCACTATTATTTTACCATCGTATTCAGCCATTGCATATAGTGATAACTATAATTATTGCATATAAAAGGGATCGCGAGCAGTGTTTAAATGGGGTGCAATCGGTTTCGGAACTTCCTTCGTAATCGTACTGGTTGTCGCGAAAGGTAGTTCCGCACACACAGGGTGCCCACAACTGCTAGACCACCGCCAACAACCCACGGGATGATCCAGGTCGGAGCCACAATCTCCGATTGCTCTTTCAACGGCGTTGGGAGAACTGTAAGAGATTGAACCGCAGCTGCCTTCGGATGTTTTGCTGTTTCAACACCCAACTGCCGCTCCTGAGCTGGTGCGGTTGGAGTTGGAACAAATAACGGCTGTTTGGCCTCTCGAAGCTCGGCGAGTATTTTATCTTGTTTAGCTTTTCGGGCGGCAGCCGCTGCCCGCCCAGCTGCCTGCCTGTTTGTTTTTTTGTGTCGTGTAACCGGAGCTTGCTGCTTCAACCACACCTGTGCAGTTGGAGGTGCAATCGGAGATAGTTCCTGTGGAGCAATCTGCTCCGTCACTCTCGCAGGTGCTTCTTGTGTCATCATCATTTTCTGAGCTTATAGTTCGTGGGCATATATGTCCGAATTGACAATGCTTAGCCGTGGTCAACGCGGTTGTCAGCAGAGCTAAGAACATTCCAAACTTGTGATAAATTGAGCAGCAAGCTGTTCTAAGAGTGTGTCCTACAAAAGGGTCAGTTTCTAGATCTCCAATCAACCCCGCGGTGTTCGGTATAGGGAGAATTATACTAACAGCGGTAGTGTAAGATGAATAGCCGCCGATCCAAGAGTTTTCGTCATCTCCGCACCTAACCTAGATTCGTATCGCGCATACATTTTATCGATCTCTGCATCTGACATCTTATCCACCTGACAAACTGAGAGACGCCTACCGAGATAATGCTCCGATTGCCCCCCCCCCCCCCCCACCCCACCCCCACCCCCCCCACCCCCAGCAACCAGCGCAGCTAGCCGCTCGAGTCGCAATCCTTTTTCATTCGGAGTCGTATCGGCAGTCGTGTCGGCAGTCGTGTCGGCAGTCGTTCCTACAGTTCAAACCGTGTCAGCAGTCGGCACGACTGTTTCTTCCATTAGCTGATCGAGAAGTTCGTCGCATTTCATTTTTTTATTTTTAATAATTAGTACTATTCTGACTAGTCTCATAAGTCTAACATATTGCCAAGCGCACCATCCGATACTTATGATCACCGTTATGCTGTCTGTTGCCGGGTCAACGACGTATAGCTCAGGGTTGGTCCATATCCACGGGCGCCGCTGATAAGTCTCGTTGTGTCGCACAGTGGGACACAGGATCACGATGTGTCGAAAGGCATCGCGGTAGGGGCCCTCGAGCAAGTCCAGGATGAAAACCGTTTTTCCGCATCCTGTCTGCCCACATATTATGGCAGAGTGGACATCTTTCGGTAGAGTTATATCAGTAGAGTGCTGAGACGTATCGGCCATCTTCGATGTCGAGTTGCGCGTCTGTGATTATATATAGATACACGTTCAATGCGCCAGCTCCGTCCGCCTCTTTGGTTATCTGGATCGTCACACCCTTGCTCACGTTCTCAACAAGGCATCCACTACCGTGCATTTGGTCGTCGTCGCTGGCTCGCATGTCTAGCCATAGCGCGTACTTGGAAGTCAGGGACTCCGCGAGGGAGACGTCCGAGAGTTGCAGATCTTTGGCAACCGCGGCAACCTCTGGGGAGCGCTTAGAGCCGGCAGCAAACTGCTTTCTGACTTCGTCCCACTGCTGGTGCGCGCGAAGGCCCTGGCTGTAGAGTTGATTGGGAACTCCCTCGATCGTCACCTCGACCTTCGTGATTTTGGGGTTATAGCATTTGTCGCTTTTTCTAGCCCCGAGCTCGAACCGACCCTCCTCGAACAGCACCAGTATGCCTTTCATCGAGCGTGCAGGGACATTGACGTTAGTATTCCACAATGTGTCGCTTTTATCTTTCTTCATCTTGCGATGGCGAAGAACTCGGTCGTAAAATATGGCAACGCGCCCGGCGTACTGGGTTCTGATCAATCGCCTGATAGACCGCGTTTTCGCGCTCTTGCGCCGTCTTCCACAGGTCCTGGTAGCAATGGTAGACGTCGCTGTTGTCGATCGACATCACCTCATTACCAGAAATCTTTATCATGGTTTTCTTGACGATGGCGTGACCCAGGTTCTGAACGACTGTTCGATTCGCGTCCTTCAACGTCAGCGAAATAGTGAAAGCGAGGTGAACAGTCCCCGGCACAATGACGTCGCTAGCTCCGAGGTTGGGGAAGTGGGCCAAGAGCTGCTGGTTCTGGTCGATCGTCGATGGGTTGTTCGTAATAATGACGCTCTGTCGCACGTCTTTCGCCCTGAGGGGCTCCCGCAGTCTGCGGTATGGATTGAGTTTGCGGCCGTATTGACTCGAAGACATTATTGAAACTATATTAAACCCGTATGGTTTTTTGTTTAATACATCGTTAACGATGGCTGGTCGTGATATTGGCATGGACGAATTCGATCGCACTATGGGTGACCGAGACGATTACCTCGATGACAATGACATCGATGATTATAAGAGCGCCGACGATGCCGAAACACCCTTCATATACGCGATATACCGTTCGTCTAAATCGGGAATTACTTGATACAACTGTAGACGACTACTACAACAATTTGGCAGAAAATGGTGAAGTCCCGTCTGTCGGCCGCGACTACTTCAAGTTCAAATTGAATCGGGACGGCAGGTTGCGACTACGATCAGCACCAAATGTCCAGATCGTCAACATGAGGACCGGAAAACCCCTCCTGAGCACCATTGCCGGAAACCGGGGCGGTGGCGAAATCATAAGGAGCGAACTAGGATTCACGGATTGGAAGAGGGGTACAAAAATTATGCCCGCCCGCGCTGTAAAGACCCTACAGTCTACCGATGAAACTATGGCGAAGACGGCCGCCGCGATAGAAACGGTCGAGCTCAGCGAGATCCCTCGTGTAGCCACCGACGCTATTCGCACAATGGAGATAAACGAAAGTGAGTTAGACAGCACGATGGATGACCCACCGTTACCCCTTTGCGAACTCCGGGGACTTGATAAGGCTATGCAAACGGTCCGGGGTGAACTGGTCCTTAACCTCTCCAAACTCTCGGCGCTGGATGAACATATCGCGCTAGAAGAAAGGAAACTGGAGGAAGTCTGTGACGATAGAGAATCTACCGAGCGGATCACCGAACGCCTGCGGTCGTTGCGAGATGAAAGAGAAGCTCGCTTGGAGGCTGCCTCGACTAACCGTGAGGCGCTCTGCACCCAAATAATTCGGATCCGCGAAACAATCTTGAGGGTCCTGCACGAGGATACGACACTCGGTGAGTGTCTTCGCACTCTGTTCAGAGAGCAGGGCATCACGATAGCAATCATCTTCGCAGCTCTCACCATGACTATATCGACCATTGTTCTAGCTATCACTGGTGGTGGCGGTGCGGCGGCTGCACCCGCGCCAGCACCAGCACGCTGGCCATCCGACCGGAGCCAAGGAGTGGGTAAAAAAGCAACTAAAAGACCTCGCCAGTCTCCTGCCTAAATTAGCCGGAAAGGCGGCTGCCGTGCTGCCTGGGTTGATCGGGGGCCTCGTCTCCTTCTTGCTATCTATATTATCAAAAACGGCCGGATGGTTCGCCGAGAATGCTTGGGCTTTAATCGTGGCGATCGCCGGTCTCCTACTATTAACCTCCCGAGAGCTGTTCCTAAAACCAAATCGCGAATAGTCCAACCGCCACGAGGGCGACGACGAGCCCTAATTTCTCCTCCTCGTGGGCACTAGTTCCGAAGGAACTTCCTGGTGCATCAAGTCCACCAGTTGAAACATGCTCGGGAGTGGAGGTGGAGCTTGATGAGACGCTAGTTCCGAAGGAACTTGATGGCATGCTTTGTACTGGGGTGGGTGCTTGCGGTTTTATGAAATCGTTTCCATGCGGGGTGCTCTTGATGATATCCGCGTTCACGTTCCCGTTATGGCCGTTCTTTTGTTTGACGATCATATTATTGTAACCGTGAGCCGGGTCGTCTTGTAGTATCATATTACTCGGCGCCATATACAGACCTATTCCAAATACATAGTCTACTGGGGTGCGGGCATACTGCAAAATGTCTTGATACTGCTGGATCGCCGCCTGGAGGTTCACCGGAGATGAGATGGCGTCCTTGACATTGGTCAAGAACTGTTTCTGTCTATCGAACGCCGTCCCGGTTCCTATTATACCATTGCGCGCTTGCGCCTGTGCGCCGAGGATGGCCCAGACATACGTGCGAATGGAGTTGTTGAGGCGAGTAACCCCGGCCTGCGTGAACCCCAGGCCCTTATCTAATATAAATGTACCCCACACGTCCTGGACCGCAGCAACCTGCTGTATGTAATCGACGTGAGCTCGTTTCGGAGGTAGCCAATTGCAGGATGAGACACCGCAGTGCCGACCTCCAGACACTTCCGGCCCGAAGGTCATCGTCGCGGGGTCAAAATTCCCGGCGTTCCGACTGACGATGTGGTCACCGGAGTGATCGTGTCTAAAATCAGTCTGCGTCCAATTCCCGGACTGGCCCCGAATGAGAACGTCCCCGAGACTAGTGCTGCTAGGAAATGCTTTCTGGCGCCAGTCCGCGTCTTTTGGTATCCCAAATTCGTTACAAAGTCTTTCGAACGCCCTACGGTCGTATGTGTTGGAAATGGGATCACAGCCGCCGTTCTGCGGCAGACAGATTTTCTGTTCTTTGAGAATCCGCCTAATAGTGTAGTACGCGTGAAAGTTGTAAACGGCCCTGAAGAAGGGATCCTCCGTGGCTAGATGGTCCTGACAGGAAACCCCGCATCCAGATGTTGCGCACCATACGGCAAAATTGAGCTGATTCTGCCAAAACTGCATCGGCGTCGCTTTCCACCCGTTCACGGCCTCCATGGTAGTAATATTGGGCAGCCTATATTGTTCAAAGATGTCGGGAAAGTTGGTTCGAAAGCCTGTTCCGCCGCTAACTTGGATAGTGGGGTGCACAAGCCGGGGAGCGCCCGCCTTAGCGGCGTAGACCCCGCCGACCGCGTACTTTGCATTAGAATTAAAGCCAAAAGCCTTGGTATCCATTGAAAAAGATATTATTATGTTTGCTATACTCACTAATGTTCAAAAAGAGAGTTGTGAATTTCAGAAGTTAATCGACAACTGCTGCGGAAAACGGCGGGCCGGCCTCAGATCAATCACCTTCACGGTAGGCTGGCAAAATGTTAAGGAGTACGAAGGGTTCGGCTACATGAAGAACGGGCCACCGGCAGGTGTCAAAATACCACCAGGGCTTTGGAGTTTCAGAGAGCCCCAAGCTTTTGTCGCGTCAGAGCTTGATGGTCGAGCCAGCATCGGAATCTCGAAAGCCACCGGACTCGCGACCTTGACCGTCGAGCGCGCCTACCGGGTAAGGATCACCCCGACATTGGCTTTACAGCTCGGATTTACAACAACATACCCTTCTGCCAATAAGGGATGGTTTAACCCGGGTGAGCACGTCGGTGACATTCCAGTGAACTTTGCCTTCACAAAAACTCTCAGGGTGCACCTGGATCAATTGAACACATCGTACAACACGTTAGACGGAGCTCCCAGCACTCTCGTTAAGATGGTGCACGCCAGCGACTGTTTCTATGGTGAGACCCTGACCTTAGACTTCCCAACCCCAGAGATGAAACGTTTGGAATCTGGTCACATCCACGAATTGAAGATCTCTATTTTAGATGATAAAGCGCGAGAGTTAAAGAACGATTACCCGATTTCGATCGTTCTAGAAATAACCGATTAAACATAATATATATTTACATATTAATCATGAGCATATACGGCCCAGGTAGTTCCAGCTCAGAACAAGACTTTCCCGTCGCGGGCGCAGCATATGATGAAGCCACAATGAGAAGGCTGGAGGGAAGGATAGCGCAGGCCCGCACAGAAGCGGCTATGGCGATTGCGCACTTTCAGCGATTGCAAGCTCAAAAATCCGTCATAACAGTTTGTGCGGAGGAGCGGTGTACACTGAACGAGGGGGCCTACGAATATTCATTCGGTGCCAACGCGAGCAACAGATATGGGGGATACACCATGGCAGCGTCCGGGACGATTCTGCGAATGGCGGTCTGCTCGTTCAACTTTAGGGGACACGCTGCTGCCGAAATCCGAGTGAATCTAGTACTGAACGGGGTAGAGCAGAAGTCTGGCATCACCAAGCACGCGGGGCAGAGGTCAGGGTTTACGATATTCGATGATGACACTGCAATTGAAGTTTCCGCAGGTAGTGTTATTAACTTTGTAACAAAAGTTGGTGACCAATCTAGTTCAGCTACTGTAGTGACACTGTTAATAGAACTTGATTTATGATGAATGATGAGAAACTATATCCACACTTACCTTCGGGGACGGCCGACCCGGCATCCTTTAGGATGACCAGGATCGTCGAGATACAACAGATTCTCCAGCACGAGGGAGAGACTCGGACGGGTCATGCGAAGAAATATAGGCGAGCAGTCAATATAGTTGAGGGAGTGAGCACCGCGTTAGCCTCAGCTTCCGTTGTAAGCGGAGTGGGGAGTGTGTCTTTATTGTCAACAGTCGTCGCTGCACCGGTCGCGGTGATCTTGAGTATGATAACGGCGGGGGCGGGACTGCTTTGCATGACGACCAGACTCGTGGGCCGAAAACTAGAGGCCAAGAGTCGAAAGCACGACCGAATAGCGGTTCTCGCGAGGTCTAAGAAAAACAGTATCGACGTTATCGTGTCGAAAGCGATAGCCGACAACGATATATCAGATAGCGAGTTCAAACTGGTCGTCGAAGAGATGACCAGGTACCAGTAGTTAAAGGGCGCGATCCGGTCCAAGGCCCGACCACAAATTCTCACGGACGAAGACGTAAAAAACTTGTCATGGAGGGAAGAGCTGACGAGAGAAAAAATCTCCTCGCCCGCCTCGGGACATGATATGCTTATTCGCGTGTTTGAGACATCAGGATATCCCTCCAACATACATTCCAGCTGTTCCGACGGCCTCTCCATACGGAACATAAAACTTTTTGGCCTCCGTTAAGCCACCGTGACTTATCAAAAACTACGCATCAGATCGATTCTATCTTTCTAACTGACTTTCCGATTTCAATTATTACTAAACGATAATACTTGCGAGCACGTAATTCCTTGCTAGCCAGTCGATGAGTAGCGCGAGTGCCACCGCATGGTGGACATAACAGCGACTCGGATCTGGTCCAGCAGCAAGAACACACACCACTGTCAGCTCTGGGTCATTGAATGTCAAACCACACTGACCTCGATTTGGTCGAAATAGACCTACTGCGTATTTATTTTGAGTGGAATTTTGCGCTTTTGAATTTCTTTTTTTGCATAGCTCACACTGTGGGTCATCCACTAACTATAAATCTTATTTGATAAATAATTGTTACTTATTATGCATCTCTAAACTGTAAGCTGTATTTGGTAGACACATGCTATTTATAGTAAATAGATATCTACAGCTGGTTCACTTGCCACTTTTTCACCTACATGTATGTCACAAAGGTTTCTCGGGGCGGGTATGGTGTACCACGAGGACATGCGGGTCGTGATTATTCTATTTAATGGAGCTGATGCTTGGAATTTGTTCATTTAACAAACAAAATAAAAATTCACGTGCATTCGTGGCCTATGCTGATCCAGCTCTGACTGACATCTGTGCAGCCCGGACTGTATCACCACTGATCACATGCACGACAGGTGTTTTGGGTCAGATTATTATTATTATAATAATAGTAATAACCCGCATTCACATATGCCAGGTTGAGTAAATTGATCATTGTTTGAAAATGTCTCATTGATTATCAATTATTAATGTTAACTAATTTTAGCAATCTGTGGACCCCGTCTCGTCGTGGCGCATCGCCTGCCTACATCAACTTTATAGACGTCACCATGCTTAGTATTTATCAAACATGCCTTGTTTGTTTCTTATTCCACCTGCGTGTGGATTGAAACTATTTGCGAAAATAGTTTGCGAAAATAAACGATTTGTTCTGTTCTGTTCATACTTTGTCTTGGCCTAATGGGAGACACTTGGCCAGGCTACGAGATATCAAAATTTGGTTGACATGCGATAAAAGATGAGAAATCTATATAATAGGACTTGTCCGGGTATTTTATCAACGCCCCTTGTCTATGCCGTTGATAAAAACGTCGTAATTTCGACGTCATTGATCTAAAACGTCATATAAGTTTTTAACACGGGTCATAAAAATACTTCTAAAATGAAAAATAATTGGGATACATGGATAATTTTTTTCGGCATATGGCTTTTAAAAGATGTACAATTCAGAATACGCGAAAAAGTAAAAACTGAAAATGTTGTCATTAAGCCCGCTTTTCGCACAGCGCGGCTCATATATAAGTACAATCGGGGAAAACATAGATTGTCACCCACTGTCGCATTTCAGTATGTAGTTTGTAATTACATGTAGGTCATTCTTATATTTTTACAGTACAGTACAGTCCCATATTTATATCAGCTGTCTAACTAGATTTGTCAGTAAGCGGGGGCTTACGGAATACACCCCCCCCCCCCCCCCCGCGTCAGCCCTGACGTAGAATGAATTCCAACTCGCATACTATCATTTTCAGATAAAAGACTATGTCAGCACATATGGAGAGTGCGATGGTGGTTCCAGTTGAAAAAAGCAAACTAGACATTCCAAGTCCGTGACCTTGACCTCTGGCATAAATGGGGGTCGTAGGTTTGTTGCAGAATGATGTATGAGTGTCAGAGAAGGGCCGGGTAAAATATCACTGCATTCCGCAAAGGGAAAGAGAAGTTATAAGGAAATTTACATTTGTTAAGTTTTAGTTTTTTTCTAAGTTTATAAGTCCGTGACCTTGAGCCCTGGCATAAATGGGGGTCGTAGGTTTGTTGCAGAATGATTTATGAGTGTCAGGGAAGGGTGGGTAAAATATGAAATATTTCCGCAAAGGGAAAGAGAAGTTAAAAGGAAATTTACAATTGTTAAGTTTTAGTTTTTTTCTAAGTTTATAAGTCCGTGACCTTGAGCCCTGGCATAAATGGGGGTCATAGGTTTGTTGCAGAATGATGTATGAGTGTCAGGGAAGGGTGGGTAAAATATGAAAGATTTCCGCAAAGGGAAAGAGAAGTTAAAAGGAAATTTACAATTGTTAAGTTTTAGTTTTTTTCTAAGTTTCTAAGTCCGTGACCTTGACCCCTGGCATAAATGGGGGTCGTAGGTTTGTTGCAGAATGATGTATGAGTGTCAGAGAAGGGGCGGGTAAAATATGAAAGATTTCCGCAAAGGGAAAGAGAATTAAAAGGAAATTTACAATTGTTAAGTTTTTGTTTTTTTCAAAGTTTCTAAGTCCGTGACCTTGACCCCTGGCATAAATGGGGGTCGTAGGTTTGTTGCAGAATGATGTATGAGTGTCAGAGAAGGGGCGGGTAAAATATGAAAGATTTCTGCAAAGGGAAAGAGAAGTTAAAAGGAAATTTACAATTGTTAAGTTTTGTGACGGACGGAAACGCGGAAACACGGACGGACGTACGGACAAGCTGACTCCAGTATACCGCAAATTGCTGCGGGGGGGGGGGGGGGGGGGGGGGGGTGGTGGGTATGATAAACTGGAGTTCTAAGTCATATACCCACGTTGCCGCAAAGGGAAATAACTGTGGTAAGCAAAATAAGGGGAAGTTACTGTCTGTTTCACGAAAGCTGCCCAAATTTTACGGCTATATAAACAATTCAAAAACAATATTTTTTTCGATAATATTAAATTAAAGGAAAATTTAAGAATGAGCCTTCTTTTTATTTCATGAAATTTGGTCAAATATTGGTTTTATTACGAAAAATTTATTTCTCTATGGGAATTTAACATGGGGGAAAAAGAGGTAGAGGAGCTGTGGGAGGAGTCAAAAAACGACAAAAATTGGAAATTGGCGCTGAAACCTGGCTAGATAGCTTGGAAATGATCTAACTAAGAAAACAAGTTAGATTTTGAAAATCGGTCCACAATTTCTGAAATTTGAAAAATGTCCCTATGTTAAATCCCCATAGACATCTTCATGGGGATTTAACATGGGGAAATTGTTTTTTCGCAATAAAACCAATATTTGACCAAATTTCACGAAATAAAAAGAAGGCTCATTCTTAAATTTTCCTTTAATTTAATACTATCGAAAAAAATATTGTTTTTGAATTGTTTATATGGCCGCAAAATTTGGGCAGCTTTTGCGAAACAGACTATATTCATGCATTGATGGCTGGAAAAACTGGCTGTCCGGAATATGAAATCCATAAAAGAACTGCACATACTGGTCGGATTACTGTAAAATTTGTTTTATTTGATATATAAATGATGAATACATAAGTGTATTGTGAACACAGAAGCTTGTTATAGATTAAATATAACAAATATTCATAAACATATAAAGCAACCACGAAGAACATATGAAGAGCTAATCACATTACATTTACATCCAGTTAAATACACAATGTAAGTATTCTATCATGTATATTGCGATCGTAAACATTTAAAGTAAAACGTGAATTGGGCTTATGGGCTTTGCTACCAATATGTAGATCCAGATCAGCCTGTGCATCCGCACAGTCTGATCAGGATCTGCACAGTTCGCCATTCCATCAATGAAGCCCCAACCAAGCTTTCAACAATAAATATAGATCGCTATCAGGGCCCGGTTGCTCAAAACATCCGTTAGCTTAACGGACTGTTAAATCCTTAACTGAATGGTTAAACCATTCAGTTAAGGATTTAACAGTCCGTTAAGGATTTAACAATCTGTTAAGGATTTAACAGTCCGTTAAGGATTTAACAGTCTGTTAAGCTAACTGGTGTTTTGAACAACTGGGCCCAGGCTAATATAAGGCTAATATAAGGCTAATATAAGGCGACAACAAAAGTACCGGTACTTTGGTTCTCAGATATCGCCCCGTCTGCATAATCCCTACCCGTCGGGCATTTTATCGTCATGGAGAAATCGCATTGTATTATAAATTCGCCACATGATCAACAAAAATAATTATATTCAAAAATATGTTAAATCTGACGAAAATATTGTGATTTTTCACGTCTGAAGAGGTATTAGTAACTTTATAGAACATATTTTTTTGTTTGAGATGTTCGTCTCAGATTTTTTTTCATGTTGCCAGATGGCATCTGGCAACTTGAAAAAAATCAGTGAATGAGTCAATGAATAGGGTTTAACGTCCGCTTTTCTGACCTAGAGGTACAAGCCTCAGGGAGTCTACACGCAGACAGGTCAATGGGGTCGTGTCCAGTATCCACCTGTCCGAGGGGGGGTAAATCCCAAAATCAGAACGGAATATTTACATCGAGAACAAATATATTCAGCCCTGAAATTAGAACTTCAGAACTCAATATTTACAATAAAAATATATATTCAGTCCTGAAATTAGAACAACCTGATCTGGTGCCAGGCCCTCGCCACACCAGCATCATTTATCCCATCCCCTAAAAGTAATAGGATTAGCGCTAATCTTACTTTTATATATGGTGAAAAAAATCAGAGACAAACATCTGAAACAAAATATATATAAAATATATTTTAAAAAATCCGCCCTCATACTTCACATACCGCAAGCCCCGTGTCTGAGAACCACAATACTTATTTGTTATGGCCTGATACATGACATGCAATCACGCATTACATTCACAACCAGCAAACATGTAACATACCGGGTAGTCAAAACAATGCATCACTACACACAGGTTGAAGACTCGGACCTGTGACATAAAACAAATGCCCATTAAATAAATTCCATTACCCCACCCACTTATATAAATAGAACACAGTACTGTACGAGACAAAGAGGGCGGGGTAAAGGAAATTTTTCTAATGGGCATTTTTTTGTGTCAAAGGTCGGAGTCGTCGACCTGTCTCACGACATACATGTACATAAACGTTTAAGCAAAACAAACCGTACGCAACATAGAACAGCCAATCAGATTAGCAATTACATGTACTAGATTTCAGGGTGTGGGATCAGGTATTTCTAAACTCGATTTTCTGACGTGACGTAATCTGTGACGTAATTTTTACAGTATATCGTCTTTAAAATCTTCCTAACAAACGGACGGATTTTGATGATATGTAGCGCACCAAATACGATGGAATCACAGGTTGAAGTAACGGACCGAGGTCTATAAATACATTAAATATGCCTAAAAGCATCAATAAATGAAGAAAAAAAATAAGCTAAACATTTTTGTTTACTCCCTCCATATACTCCATCTATAGATGTGTATTGATGTGTATCTATAGATGTGTATTGATGTGTATCTATAGATGTGTATTGATGTGTATCTATAGATGTGATGTGTATTGATGTGTATCTATAGATGTGTATTGATGTGTATCTATAGATGGAGTATATGGAGGGAGTAAAAAACATTTTTTGGCTTATTCTTTTTCTTCATTTATTGATGCTTTTAGGCACATTTAATGTATTTATAGACCTCGGTCCATTACTTCAACCTGTAGATGGAATATGTGTTTTATGGGTGCTCTGAAAGTTGTTTACAATGACTTATAGTTTTCACAAAGAATCGAGTACCGTTTATTTCTTACATTCAAATGCTCTAGTCTTTATTTACGTTTACGGTAACCGATTCTTCGTCAAAACAAAAGAATTATGAGAGTAAAGCTGCCTATACAATAAAGGACAACGTGTACCGCATTTGCGGCTGTATATTTCATAAAATAGGTCATTCCATTAGAAAGATATAAAAGGAAATCTACTGTAAACGTATCTAAATAACATGACGTCACGCCGTTCGGAAACACTTGAATTTACAGCCTGGATTTACATCCAGTAAAATGCACAGGTTGACGTAATGGACCGAGGTCTATAAATATATTAAATATGCCTAAAAGCACCATAAATGAAAAGTAAAGCGAAAACAAATTGTTTACTCCCTCTATATACACATATAGTATCCATAAACGAAAAAAAAATAAGCGGAAAATGTTTTTTTTCGCTTATTTTCTTTTCATTTATGGATGCTTTAAGGCATATTTAATGTATTTATAGACCTCGATCCGTTATTTCAACCTGTGGTAAAATGCACAATATGTGCTACGCTACATAACAAAAAGGGGCTTATTGAGTTTTTACCAGTTCCACTTTTGGAGTCAGATACAACTAGAAATGTGGCATGTCGGCGCATGAATGCCCCCGCTGTGACCTTGACCTTCAAACAAGTGACCTGGTTGTGGTGCATGACACATCGTCTTAGTATGTGGAACATTCAAATTATTTCAAATCCATCCATAATAGCTAAGTTAGAGTGACTGTTCGGACAAGCTCTTTTGTTCTCTTTTTTTACCTTTGACCTCTAAGTATGACCTTGACATTTGAGTTTTCGCATGACACGACGTCTCTTCACGGTGAACATTTGTGCCATTCCCTTCAGTCGTGACAAAGTTAAAGATCAGACAAGAGATTTAGATGGACGGCCCAACACACAGACAGGGGTAACACTATACAGAGATTAACTCTATACCCTATAAAGCATTGTATGCAAAACTGTAGAAAAGAAATGGCTAAGTTTAAAAGGCGGTATTTTTGTGAAAAAATATATTTTCTGCATAAAAAAACCATGGTGCATATGTTCAATATGTGCAGAAGGCGTGTGTAAAGTTTCACATCGATTGACAGAAGGCTGTCTGACAGAGGAGATGATTAACTCTTTACATGCTGGGAAACTTGTGGGCTATAAATAGTTCAAAACTAGCGGACAAAAATTAATCATAATTCCTTGTGTTTCTCCCCATAAATATCATGAATATGTCTTGGAAATTCATTAGAATCGAGTCCTGAGGACTCGATTCTAATGAAATTTCAAGACATATTTACAGAGAGAAATAAAACATATACATGTACATGTACTCATAATTCGTTTGGCGGATATTTTCACCGCTAGCATGCAAAGAGTTAACTCTATACCCACAGGTTGAAGTAACGGACCGAGGTCTATAAATACATTAAATATATATAGCATTAACAAGTGAAGAAAAAAAAAGTGAAAAAAAAAATTCTTTACTCTCATACACGGATCTTCTTCTGTGTATATGAGGGAGTAAAGAATATATTTTTTTAACTTGTTTTTTTTCTCACTTATTAATGCTTTTAGGTATATTTAATGTATTTATAGACCTCGGTCCGTTACTTCAACCTGTGTCTGTACCCTAAATATTTTTCTTAAAAAAATCACAAGTCTTCGCACATCTTCTTAAGTACAAAATCACATGGCCTATCTCATATGTGTATTGCCCAGTCTGACCAGGCTCACAATGTTCATAAGCCCCTTTTTATTATGGCTAGTTGCGGTTCAGTATTTTCTTATACCTATAAAAAGAATTAAAAGTTTAAAATAAAATTAATCCAATTCAAAGTGACGTACAGCGGAACCTCTCTAAACCGGATACCAAGATGATACCAGTGATCTTATTTTTGTTGAGTTTCTTGGTCATTTATCTCAGGTGATAATGTCTGTTTGTAATTGCATAGTACACAAATCCTATGAGTGGAATCGTAACTGCCTACGGACGGTACGGGAGTAGATTGTAAGAATTACCGTTCGCAACTATGGCCCAGAATGATCAACTGCCTGATTTACAGTGAAACCTCTCTAAGCCGGACACCCTGGGGACCTTACAGGGTGTCCGGTTTAGAGCGGTTTCACTGTATATTCTTCCTGAGTATCGATAAAAGATATATCTTCACGAGTGATGATTTAATGAGACATTTATTAAACAAGTTTACTGCTTTCATAAGAAGCAAGGCTATGTTTACTTATATATTTAATAATGTTTACTGTCTGTTTCACGAAACCTGCCCAAATTTTATGGCTATATAAATAATGCAAAAACAATATTTTTTTCGATAATATTAAATTATAACAAAATTTAAGAGTGAGCCTTCTTTTTATTTCGTGAAATTTGGTTCAATATTGATTTTATTGCGAAAAAACAATTTCCCCATGTTAAATCCTCATAGACATCTTCACAGAGTGAAGATGTTTGTTTGTTTGTTTATTAGTGTTTAACGGCCTATCAACAGCTAAGGCTAGGCAAACGGGTTCGATCCCATTTTAACCTGCTGCATTGGGGGGAAAATCCCAAAATCAGAACGGAATATTTACATCGAGAACAAATATATTCAGCCCTGAAATTAGAATAACCTGACCTGGTGCCAGGTCCATACCACACCAAAGTCACTTGGCCCCTTCCCCTAAAATAGGATTACGAATATCGTAATACTCACATAAGGGGTATAACCAGATTCAACTGTCACATACAAAATGCCAAAGACGTATGTGAGGGCCAAACCAGGTCTCCAGTCGGGATTCCGGTAAGGATGAACCCCGATCGTTAAATTACCCATCGCGTGCTCCCACCTGCCACCCACTAATATTATCGTAACAAATATTGTTTTTGCATTGTTTATATAGCCGTAAAATGTTACGGGCAGGTTTCGTGAAACAGACAAAAGTCCTGTCAACAGCTAAGGTCTTTGGGTTAACAGCGTCAAATCCCACATTTAACCTGCATGGGGGAAAATCACAAAATCAGAACTGAATATTTACATCAAAAATATATATTCAGACCTGAAATTAGAATAAACTGATCTGCTGCCAGGTGCTCCCCACACCAGTCATTTAGCCCCACTCCCTAAAAGTAATAGGATTAGTACTAATCTTCCTACTTTTATAATGGCTATAACTGGATTCAAATCTCATATACCAGAAAGCCAAAAGATGCACCTGATGGCCAAATCAGGGATGTCATGTTTTGGTAAGGATGAACCACATCGCTAAATTTACTCTTCGCCCGCCCGCCAGTGACTGAGTTAAATAAATATCACATTAAATAAACACAGATGTTACATTCTGTGTATTACAAAAGCACAGCATACATTGAAGCTGCATCGGTCACCTGACATGTTTGTAACCGTCTCGTTTGCATTAAATAATTAACCCTTACACCGCTATCTTAAATTTTTTGGTGTCTGCTGTTTATTTTCGATTTTCCATTTCTATCATCAAAAACATGCTTTAACAGCACTTTAGAATAATTTACAACATGCTTCGACAGCATTTTAGAATCATTTCCATTTGGTGGATATCCATTGGAAATGATTCTATCTAAAGTGCTGTCAAACCATGTTTTTATTGAGAAATAAGGCAAGATATAAAAGCAACAGCAGACGACAATTGTTGTGAGTAGTGGCCTCAGGGTTAAAACATTTACAAAGTGACGTTTCTATGGAAGCATCCTGGTGCCAGATGCTAAAATATTTTTAATTCATAATTAGGCAATACTAACTCCTAATTAGGGTGGAGATACCACCTCCTAATTAGGGTGGATATAATAAGTCCTAATTAGGAGATATTATCTCCGCATTAGGACTCACTATCACCTAATTAGGACTTACTAACTCCTAATTAGGAGATACATGTAATATCTCCCAAGTATGAGATAACTAAAGTCATAATTGGGAGATAGTACTCTTAATTAGGAGACACTACATCCTAATTAGCTTCGACAGCATTTTAGAATCATTTCCATTGGTGGATATCCATTGGAAATGATTCTAAAATGCTGTCAAACCATGTTTTTATTGAGAAATAAGGCAAGATATAAAAGCAACAGCAGACGACAATTGTTGTGAGTAGTGGCCTCAGGGTTAAAACATTTACAAAGTGACGTTTCTATGGAAGCATCCTGGTGCCAGATGCTAAAATATTTTTAATTCATAATTAGGCAATACTAACTCCTAATTAGGGTATATATACTAACTCCTAATTAGGGTGGACATACTAAGTCCTAATTAGGAGATATTATCTCCGCATTAGGACTTACTATCACCTAATTAGGACTTACTAACTCCTAATTAGGAGATATATGTAGTATCTCCTAATTATGAGATAACTAAAGTCATAATTGGGAGATAGTACTCCTAATTAGGAGACACTACATCCTAATTAGGAGATAGTATCTTCCTGATTAGGAGTTAATGTAGTATCTCCTAATTAGGAGTTAATAAGTCCTAATTAGGAGATACTAACTCATAATTAGGAGGTACTAACTCCTAATTATGAGATAACTTAGTTATCTCCTAATTATGAGTTAGTATCTCTTAATTATGATCTAGTATCTCCTAATTAGGAGATCAAAATATTTCAGCATCAGCGCCAGGACGCTTCCATACATCCTCGCCACACCAGAATCACTTGTAATGTTGGTGAAATCGGCTACAGAAATTAGTCGGACCACAAATGAGACACGCCATGTGATTTTGTAACTTTGGCCATCTGCATAATTTCATGAAACACATTTTACAATATATTCCATAAATGGCATCAAAAGTTTCAGCGTACATGCGGTACTCTGGAAATTTTGTCAACTTTTTACTTTATTTATGAAAAATATTGTAAATTTTGTAAACGTAAATTACACAGATGTCCGAAGGTAGAAAATCACATAGCGTGTCTTAAATGCCATTTCTCCAGTCACAGCCACACATGCCACAGTTTTTCAAACATGCATAAAAATAGTGAAAAAACGTAAAAACATAAACACGTTTCCCTCATTGCATTGTTTATACAATACTCACATGTCTTGCTACAAAATGATAAACAAAACATATTTAGGTAATTTGACCTTCACCATGGACATGAGGACCGTATGGGTGGGATATACAATGAAAATATGGATAATGATAAATACAGGATCTCAAACGAGTTTCCATTTGATATGAGATTTATGAAACGAGTCACGCACAATTTATAGAGGCGAGGTGCATAAAATTGCGGACGAGTTTCATAAATCTCATATCAAAGGGAAATTTGTTTGAGATTCTGTTTATCACATGACTTCAGCCTACAAAATGCAGAAAACTTGGAGATATCCAATGCGTTTCAATGAGTAGACGCCATTGACTATTTTCGCATCTTTTTGAAAATCTCCACAGAGAAAAATAGTCCTGGCAATATAATTATTAGAAATATTCCATAGAACAGGTTCCTGTTCTTTGCAAATACTTCAGAATACCAAACGGGAGCTCGTTCTGCAGTAATTTTAATGAGTTACGGACGCTTCTAATAACGTTTGAAACATACCGACGTCAATGTCAAAACATTGTTGCTTTGTCGCGCCATTACGAACGTCATTTGGAACGTCTATTGTATTCATTTGACATAATAAGAATACGTAATTAGGGTGAGGTAGCCAGCAAATCAAATGGGCTCCGGCTGTTATTACACATGTGTCATAACACATTTTATGAAATGGGTTAAAACATGCCATAACAAGGATTGTGATAAACAAGCATATGAATTTTCAAGTTAATATGACTTTGCTTGCTGAGAAATAAAGTAGGTAACAAGAGCTGTAGGAGAACAGCATAGCCCGACTACGAGGGTTGTCGATGTACACATAGCTTGACAAACAAGGTGCCTGCGGCCTGCATACAAACCTTAACCAGGTTGACTAAAAACCTTAACCAAGGGAAATTAAGTAAGTAATTCAAGGTTAAATGTAGGTCAATGTCAGATATAGGTCAGGGGTTATTGATGTACATCACTAGGAGATGAAGTTTTCCAAGTATGGTTGCTGTAGGCTCAGGAATATTCCATATACAAGCTTGACTAAAAACCTTAACCAAGGGGAAATAAGAAAGTAATCCAAGGATAAAAGTAGGTCAAGGTCAAATATAGGTCAGGGATTATTGATGTACATCACTAGGAGATGAAGTTGTCCAAGTATGGTTGGTGTAGGGCCAGGAGTATTGGATCTACAAGCTTGACTAAAAGCCTTAACCAAGGGGAATTAGGTAAGTAATTCAAGAGGAAATGTAGGTCAAGGTCAAATATAGATCAGGGGTTATTGATGTACATCGCTATTGTCCAAGTATGGTGTTAGTATGCACAATAGTATTCCATGTACAAGCTTGACTAAAAACCTTAACCAAGGGGAATTAACTAAGTAATTCAAAGTTAAATGTAGGTCAAGGTCAAATATAGGTCAGTGGTTGTTGATGTACATCACTAGGAGATGAAGTTGTCCAAGTATGGTGGGTGTAGGGCCAGGAATATTCCATATACAAGCTAGACTAAAAACCTTAAACAAGGGGAATTAACTAAGTAATTGAAGAGGAAATGTAGGTGAATGTCAAATATAGATCAGGGGTTATTGATGTACATCCCTATGAGAAAAGGTTGTCCAAGTATGGTGTCTGTATGCACACTAGTATTCCATGTACAAGCTTAACTAAAAACCTTAACCAAGGTTGACTAAAAACCTTAACCAAGGGGAATTAACTATGTAATTCAAGGTTAAATGTAGGTCAAGGTCAAATATAGGTCAGGGGTTGTTGATGTATATCACTAGGAGATGAAGTTGTTCAAGTATGGTGGGTGTAGGGCCAGGAGTATTGCATATACAAGCTTGACTAAAAACCTTAACCAAGGGGAATTAACTAAGTAATTCAAGAGGAAATGTAGGTCAAGGTCAAATATAGATCAGAGGTTATTGATGTACATCGCTATGAGAAAAGGTTGTCCAAGTATGGTGTCTGTATGCACAATAGTATTCCATGTACAAGCTTGACTAAAAACCTTAACCAAGGTTGACTAAAAACCTTAACCAAGGGGAATTAACTAAGTAATTCAAGAGGAAATGTAGGTGAAGGTCAAATATAGATCAGGGGTTATTGATGTACATCACTAGGATATGAAGTTGTGCCAGTATGGTGGGTGTAGGGCCAGGAGTATTCCATATACAAGCTTGACTAAAAACCTTAACCAAGGCCGACGTCGACGCCGGGGTGACAACATAAGCTCTACTTATTCTTCGAATAGTCGAGCTAAAAACTTGAACGCAAATATTGCACAGATATTTAGAGGAAATTTCTAAAGCAGTTGACCAGTAGCCTATTTCACCAACATTGCAAAGTATACTTTGTTTTTTTTTGCCCTCTTTTACTCTTGGAGTACTGGGTATAAATCACTGTTCTATTATTTCATAGTTGAGTGGTACATTACAATCGTCACTAATGAGCGACCTCAATTTTCAATAAAAAACCTGTGTTATTAAAAAAAGACTTATACTTATAATAAACCCGCAGATGACAATGTCACTCTCGAGCGCTGCAAGAGCCAAAGTTTGATTTAGCATATGTAATACATGTAATTGATTATCATTCATATTACCCATGATCCAACTGAACCAGCCACACTCTGTAAAAAGAGCAAAGTATACTTTGAGGGAGTAATCATTTATTTTTCCCGAAATGCATTTTATTTCATATAGAACTAACGACTGCATATATTTGATAATAAAAAATATGCAGAATTATTATACTGAATTTATTACATTATCACAGCCAAAATGGCTATGATAATGTAATAAATTCAGTATAATAAAAATTAATAAATTTATCCCAAAATTTAAAATTTCTCCCTCAAAGTATTCTTTGCTAGAAAAGTATACTTTGCAATTTTGATGAAATCGGCTACTGGCCACTTCAAGTCATTCAGACTTGTGATTGCAGAGGTATACAAGAAATTTAATAAAACATATTTTGGATGGACGGGCAGACAGATGCACGGACAGACAAACATCATGTGATCACTATGCCGTGGTTTCCACAAGTGGACGCAGCAATAAAATGATATTTCTAATTGCGCCAGAATATAACTAGATTGGTCAGTAAGCGAGGCTTATGGAATACCCCCCGCGTGGGCCCAGGTACCCCTAAAATATGTAAAAATTTCCAAGTGTGTGGGCTTGTGACCTTGACTCTGGGATTAGCGCGAGCAGGGTGGTAGAGGTCCATTGGAGCAATGAGTGTGTGAAATGTGAAGCAGATCCGAGCAAGGAAATAGAAGTTATAACCGATTTCTCTGATGTTAAGTTTTGTAAAGAGACTACCGTATAACCTAGAATTAACGCCCCCGGAGGCGTTACATTTTACAAAATAAAAGGGGGGGGGGGGGGGGGGGGGGGGGGGGGGGGGGGGGGGGGGGGGGGGGGGGGGGGGGTGGGGGGGGGGGGGGGGGGGGGGGGGGGCGGCGTTTATTGGCCAGTAAAAAAAAATAATAAAAAATAAATAATTACCAAGGACCGCCAATTTCAAACACAAATAAGGATTTAAGGATTATTTGTGTTTGAAATTGGCGGTCACTGGTAAAATATTTATTTTTTTTTTTTAGAGGGGGGCGTTTATTAGGAGGGGGGCGTTAATTCGAGGTTATACGGTATGTATGTGACGTTGACCTCGAGATCAGCGGGGATTTGTCACAGCATATGAAATATTAAGAATTTTCAATGAAAGAAATAGAAGTTATAACATATTTTTTCTCTGATGTTAAGTTTTGTAAAGAGACTAAGTATGTGACCTTCACCTTGGGATCAGCGGGGGTTGGACAGTCGTAGATTTGTCACAGCATGATAGTACAACCTTAGAGGAATGCACAAGTGAAATAATAACAATTTTCAATGAAGGAAATAGAAGTTATAACTTATTTCTCTGATGTTAAGTTTTGTAAAGAGACTAAGTATTTGACCTTGACATTGGGATCAGCGAGGGTTGGACGGTCATGGATTTGGCACAGCATGGTATTAGAGCCTTACAGGAATGCATGTGTGAAATATCAAGCATTTTAGATGAAGGAAATAGAAGTTATAACAATTTCTCTGAGGTTAAGTTTACGGACGGACGGACGGACGGATGGACAACCCGACTCCAGTATACCCCCACAACTTGTTGCGGGGGGTATAATTAACACAGGAGTATAAACACAAAATATAATCACAGATATACACAAAATACTTATCATACCAAGGGCATCGTTATCACTCAGCTAATCCCCTCGCTGGCAGCCTTGATAATAAAGAAAAGTCCTCTGTGACCTTGACCTTGGGCGGTCGGACGTGGGTCGTATGCAAAACAAAGCACCATCCATAGACACACATTGTGGCCAAATATTATCAAAATCGGTGAAGTGGTTCATAAGTTATTGAATAAACAACAAAAACTTTTAACACATTTGTCTTACAAACAAGATGAACATAAATTCTCAGTGACCGTGGGCGGTCGGACGTGGGTCATATGCAAAACAAAGCACCATCTCTAGACACACATTGTGGCCAAATATTATCAAAATTGATGAAGCGTTTATTGAAAACTGAAATGTGTTACTAACGTATGCATGCACGCACGCACGTACACATGTACGTACACATGTACGTACATGGACTAACGCTATACCCCCTCTTGCCTATCAGCGAGGGGATTATAATTTAACAACAATGTCATACATTTACAGAGAATTGACATTAATATTTCTAAAAAAAAATATTGCGTAACCAATTATAAATCACAGTAGGACGAGAAATTTGAATTTCTTTATTTCTTCTCGAAAGTGTTGTTACCACCCAATTGAACAAGGGTGTCTGGTTCAGGTTTCAATGTAGTTAGTACGCCTTATCATTGGATTTGGATTTCTCGGTAAAGCTTTCTATAATATACTATAGTAGAACCTCTCAAAACCGGACACGGAGATAAATTGGTGTTCTTAATTATCGTGGCTTTAGTTTACGTTTATTTATTATGTTAACCCTTAATTTTTTTGTTGTCTGCTGTTTATTTTCTATTTTCCATTTTTATCATCAAAATCATGCTTTTACAGCACTTTAGAATAATTTACAAGATGCTTTGACAGCACTTCAGAATTATTTCTATTGGAAATGATACTGAAGTGCTGTCAAACCATGTTTTTATTGAGAAATAAGGCAATATATAAAAGCAACAGCAGACAATAATTGTTGTGAGTAGCGGTCTAAGGGTTAATGTGTGTTCCTGTTAACAAAGCACAGAATCACTTCTTGGAGTGCTTATTTGGCTGTTTTACAGGGGAACCTCTCTAATGCAGACACCCTGGGAGCCTGGTTTATAGAGGTTCCGCTGTAGTATGAAATATGTACATAAAATATGCAATGTTTCTATATGGCCATAAAAAATGCAATATTTCAATAAATAATAAATTTATACACAAACTATATGGATTTATGAAATATATGCACATAAAATATGCAATATTTCCAGAAATACACACTATTTCCATAATATATCCCAAACGTGACATTGGAAGTACTGTATTTGTGCCTGCGACTGGAGAAATGGGGCTTACGGGATCTGTGACCAGGATAGATCCTGATCCAATAGCACACTCCTGTAACCCGATAACGATCTATATTGCTTGTTAGAAGCATGACGGGTGTTTCATTGATGGAACAGCGAACAGTGCAGATCCTGATCAGACTGTGTATTTGCACAGGCTTACCTGGATCTACACTGGTCGCAAAACCCATAAACCCCATTTCTCCAGTTACAGCCACATTGACCTTTCTTTCTCTCTGATATTTTGGCCTTTATCGGGGTATAAACTTGGAAAAGTCGCGAGAATACTGGACGAAGGCCGGAAGGCCTCGTCCAGTATTCCCGCGACTTTTCCAAGTTCAAATTTTCAAAATTGATTTTTTTTTTCGTTACAGTGTGTAATACTGTGTACATGTATGTTAACAATAGATTATTCAAACACACTTTATTCCGGGAAACACATATGAGTCACGCCATGTGATTTTGTACACAAGAACATGTGCGATATCTCATGAAAAATATTTACAAAATGTATGATAGTTTCCGTAAATGGTGTCGGAAGTTGACGAAACTTCAAATTGATTTCGTCATCTTTCCACGTCATTTACAGAAAATATCAGTTTCTGTAAATATATTTCATGAAAAGTCGCACCTGTTCTTAGGTTCAAAATCACATGGCGAGACTCATAATGGTTTCCCACAATGAAGTGTCCCAATGTTATGGTTAGTTTATTGGTGTTTAACAGCATTTAAGGCTGGGTTATGGCTAGTATTAACCCTTAGACCCACAATTGTCGTCTGCTGTTGCTTTTATATCTTGCCTTATTTCTCAATAAAAACATGGTTCGACAGCACTTCAGAATCATTTCCAATGAATGATTCTGAAGTGCTGTCAAAGCATGTTGTAAAGTGCTGTCAAAGCATGTTTTTGATGATAACAAGAATTCTGCCACGGAAGCGGTATCGCACCTGCCGAGGCATTTGACCGTGTTGTGAAAAATTTGACCATGTTGACGACGTGGACGATGACGCGGACGACGGAAAAAGCGCCGACTATAGTCGCGCCAAAAATGGAAGATAGAAAATAAACAGCAGACGACAAAAAAAATAAGATAGCGGTCTAAGGGTTAATGTAATGGTTTATCACAATAATAATGTGTGTGGGTACAACTTGATTTGGGGGTTTCTCAAAATAAATGTTGTCCAAATACATACGGTTATGATGGTACATTTTTTAGCATAGTAATCAGCAGAGTTAACGGCATACACATATAAAATATAAACCAACATATATTGATACACAAACATGAAGACGTAATTATTTTCAGTATAAAATACAATATGGCGCCGGTATAAATAACAAACAAGTTACAGAATATATAAATACTAGACCTTACGTTTGTAACGCATGAATATGACCCCATGGCATGACCCCATCGTACGACTAAAATGTTCGTAAGTGCAAAATTATGACAGTCTGTAAATTTCACATTAACAATGTTTCACATTAACAATGTTTTCTTGTAAACATTTATTGGATTTACATTTATTGAGCATAGGCTGCATATGCAGCCTATGCTCAATAAATGTAAATCCATAAATTGAAATTTCCAGACGATCCTAACTTTGCACGTACGAACATTTTAGTCCTTGTGAAGTTTAGTGAAACGGGCCCCTGAACTCTAACTAGAGATTGTGTGCGTAAAAAAAAGAAAACTTTAAATACAAGCCTCTAGTTGAGAAAAGGAACCATCTGACATTTTCAACAATCGTTCGTAGATTCCGAACATCCTGCAGTCATATACATGTACATGTCGTTTTTCTACAAGTAAGGCACTACAGACCGATTAGCAAACAGCATAGGCCCAATCAGGCTGTGCATTAACACAATCTGTTTAAGGCCATAAACAGAGCTCCAGATAAGCTGCGTATTTGCATAAGTACCCAATTATGTTGTTTGTTTGTTTGTTTGTTGGGATTTAACGGCCTATCAACAGCTAAGGTCATTTAAGGCCGGGTCAATGGGTTTAGTACTAAATCGCATATATTACCTGTAAAAGTACATGTACATTTTCAGGTACATGTACAAATGGGGGGAAAATCCCAAAATCAGAACTGAATATTTACAATAACAAAACTATTTATTCAGCCCTGAAATCAGAATAATCCTGATCTGATGTCAGGTCCTCGCCACACCAGAATCACTTTGCCCCTCTCAAAAGCAGTAGGATCAGTAATACTCGTACTACTTTTATAATGGGCAATAACCCAATTCAACTCCCAGGTAACAAAACAGTCAAAAACAAAAACGTACCGGAGGGCCAAACCAGGCAAATAGTGATTCCTATAAGGAGGAACCACTACCGTTAATTTACGCCGTCTCATTCGCCCAACCACCACCCACTAAATACCCAATAAAAATTGCCAAAAACCCAATTGAAATCAGAAGTAGCGATATCAAAAAGCAATACAAATTTTGTGGTACCTTTATCATGCTGCAGAAAACAATAAACAGACCACAAATATAGCATATTTTACTTATTTTCCATGAAAACACATCTTGGTATTTCATTAGAATTGTCTCCAAGGAGACAATTCTAATGAAATACCAAGATATGTTGTCATTTTGAAGCAAACTATTAAATAATTGCTGTCTGTTGATGTGTAAACAGTAATGTGATTTTATTTTACCCAATTCAAATTTTGAAATACTCAATTACTAATTCCTTATCTGGAGCCCTGGGCCATATCTGGTTCTCAGAATTCGCCGCGTCACAAAAATCCATGCATGATCAGTAAAAAATACTACCATGCAAAAATATGATCATGTCTGACGAACATCTGGTGATTTTTCATGTCTAAAGATTTAGAGTAATGTTATATAACATATATGTGTCTGGCGACTTGAAAACAACAACAAACAAACAAAATGTCCGCCCTCCCGCATCACATTCCGCAAACCCCGAATCTGAGAACAAAAGTACTTATTTTGTATAGCCTAAATTCTGTATGTTGCTCACAAATAAATGCAAATTTTATATTAGAGCTCCAGATAAGGTGCGTATTTTACACACTTATTTTAGTAGACTGCATTGCTTATCGAAAGTGGGAGTTCAAAATACTCACAGCAATGTGAAAATACACATTTATTTTCAAATTGAGTAGTGAAAATACAGTAATAAAGTTGGAAATTTACTTATTTTTTATCATTTGTTACCTATTTAATAAGAAAGAAAGTCATTTGTAAAAGTAAAATACGCATTGAATTTGAAATCTGGGTGTATAATACTCTTTAGATACAAAACTTATCTGGAGCGCTGTAATATATTTTCAGATTTTACAAATATTGCACATCTATGGAATTGGTTTGTGGGAACAGTTCCAAATGTCAAATCCTGAAAATGGCTAAACAAACATGTTTTTGTACCCAAAAATACATAAAAGTGTGCTTTCCATGTTGAAACATTAGTATATTCCTGCAATTATGAGGAACCTCAAATCCTGATTTCAGGATATATCCTGAAAATTCACGCCCTTGGTAGTCAAATCAGGTCATATACATTGTTCAATATTGAATTGGAGAGTTATTGGCGATGCCTTCAATAACAATATCAGTAGCTTATTTCACCAACATTGCAAAGTATACTTATCTAGCAAAGTATACTTTGAGCGAGAAATTTTCAATTTTATGATAATATTATTATTTTTTATCATACTGAATTTATTACATTATCACAGCCATTTTGGCTGTGATAATGTAATAAATTCAGTATAATAATTCTGCATACTTTTAATCATCAAATATATGCAGTGGTTAGTTCTATATGAAATAATCTATTTCAGGAAAAATAAATGATTACTACCTCTCAAACTATACTTTGCTAGATAAGTATACTTTGCAATTTTGATGAAATCGGCTACAGATCTGTATCTGGCTACATAAATGTACTGCGGGAGCTGCACTGGTCAAAATCTCACTATTTAAGACCATTTTTGCAGCTATGCATACATCATTTATCCCGCCTCCAGAATTACCTCCCTTATTGTATCGCCATTTATTAAGAAATAAAACCATGGGCTGTTGCGTTTACTGCAGTTTGTTTGTTTATTGGTGTTTAACATCCCATCAACAGCTAAGGTCATTTAAGGCCGGGCCCGCATTTAACCTGCTGCAGGAGGAAAGGGATCCCAAAATCAGAACAGAATATTTATAACGTATTTCATGATATTATGCAGATGCCTGAATCCCATGGCGTGCCTGATGTTACAAGAGAGACAGACAACTCCAGTGTATGAGCGGGCCCTTCAAGCCCAGTTCACTGCTTCGACCAATCGTAGTAGGGGTAGACGGGAGCGAAGTCGCGATCCCCCTTTGTGTATTCCGTGTCATCTTCTTCCTGCACAGGGTTCTTGCCAAATACACATTCCGAGTACGATGGCGGCGCTGCAACAAAAGTGATTGATTGATTATTGGTGTTTAACGGCTTATCAACAGCTACGGTCATTTAAGACCGGCAAACAGGTTTGACTATCACGTATTTAACCTGCCCATCATGAGGGAAATTCCCAAAATCAGAACTGAATATTGACAGAAAAATATATATTCAGCCCTGAAATTAGAATATTTTGACCTGGTGCCAGGTCCATTCCACACCAGTCACTTAGCTCCAACTCCAAAAGTAATAAGATCAGCACAAATAATATTACTTTTTAATGGGGTATAACAGGATTTAGCTCTCAAGTATCAGAAGGCCGAAAAAGTACATGAGGGCCAAACCATGTAAGTCGGCATTCAGGCTAGGATGAACCCCGATCGCTAAATTACCCTTTGCATGCAACAAAAGTGAAAGTCAATGTGTTTAATGTGTCAGCAACAGCTAAGGTTATGTAGAGATGGGACCTCACTTTTACAGCCTCATCCGACAGACCAGTGGGATGGACATACTATGTAAGTATTGTTCACGCCTACGGTGGGGATTGAACCAATTGTATGGCCATATGAACAATGCAAAAACAATTTTTTTTTTGATAATATTATATTTATCAATCCTTCTTTTTATTTCATGAAATTTAGTCAAACATCCTATACGAGTTTCAATGACAATGATAATGCAAGAAATGTAAATTATGGTGACAGGGGAGTCGGAACAGGTCCAGCGACTGCCGGATCAATAATTTTAACATACATTTGTATTTGTAATTCATGTATAAAAGAACCGGAATGTAAATATTTTTCTGCTATTTTTCTCATTTCTCATCAAAAGTGTATGTTCTTACCACTCAGTTGAACCGTCTCGGCGAGACGGTTCAACTGAGTGGTAACAACATACACTTTGGGTGGATATCGGGGGCACCCAGTAGATTCGCCGGACAAATCTTATGATGCTTCCGGCGCCCCAGGGTGATAACGAAAAACAAATAATAACAGTTGGAAACAACGTACGGAGGTCGGGCGGATGTTCTGGTGGGGCGGAGGGCATGGCGGCAGTGGCGCCCTCTAGTGGCTGGGGCGGCTGGAAGGGGGAGGGAAACTGCTGCTGGTAGATCTGGCGGAGCGGGATTGTCCCCACGATTATCTCCAAGGGCACTTCCAGGTCAAACCCTATACCTGCCGGGTCAACCTCCAACTGAAAATATAATTATAATCCAGATAACCATAATATTGGAAATCGTTACAAAGATGGATTGTGTTCATATACCAGAGCTCCACTTAAGGTGCGTAATTTGACCAACTTGGGGTGAAATTTTGTTATTTCTTCATCAAAAATGGCAAGCTGGGAGTCCTTTAGAATCGTCTCATGGAGACAATTCTAAAGCACTCCCAACTTGCCATTTTTGATGGAGAAATAAGAACTTTACCTCCAAATTACGCAGCTTAACTGGAGCTCTGGTTGTAGTTATAGAGGGATTGTGCTGATGCTTATTTCAAGGGTCACTTCAAGGTCAAACCCTATACCTGCCGGGTCAACCTCTAACTGAAAATATAATCCAGATAACCATAATAGGAAATCGTTAATAGGAAACTGACCTCCAGTTACCATGATCGGAAGTCAATGATATTTATAAACATCGCCCCCTTGACCAACCTGTAATATGTATCGGGTTGTCAATGATTTATTTATAACATAGCCCCTTGGACCAAACCTGTAATAGGTATCGGGTGGCAATGATATTTATAAAATAGCCCCTCGGACCTACCTGTACTATGTAATGGGGTTTAATCCCAAAATAATTTTTTTTTTTCCTGTATTTTATTATAACTTCGCCCCATCCACCCCTACTTTGACCTAACCTGTACTATGTATCGGGAGTCAATTGAAATTTATTTAAAAACAAAATAGCCCCTCTGACCTACCCTGTAATATGTATCGGGTGGTCAATGATATTTATAAACATTGCCCCTCTGACCTACCTGTAATATGTATAAGGGTGTCAAGATATTTATAAACATGCCCCTTGACCCTACCCGTACAATGTTTCGGGTGTCAATGATATTTTATAAAACATCCCGCCCCACTGACCTTCCTTGTACTATGGATCGGGTGTCATTGAAATTATTAAACATCGCCCCTCTGACCTAACCTTGGTTCTATGTATCGGTGTTCAATGTTAATTTATAAACATAGCCCTCTGACCTTACCTGTACATGTATCGGATGTCCAATATAAATAAACATAAAAAGCCCCACCCCTTTGACCTAACCTGAATATGTTATCGGGTGTCAATGATATTTTTTAACAATCACCCCTCTTGACCTACCTTTATATGTTAATCGGGTGACAAGGAATTTATTTTAAACAAAAACCACATCCGCCCCTCTGACCTTCCTGTAATAGATCGGGTGTCTATGAAATTTATTTACAAACATAGCCCCTCTGACCTTCCTTAAAAATTTTTTTATTTTCGGGTGTCAATGAAATTTATTTTTTAAACCATAGCCCCTCCTGACCTACCTGTAACTATGTATCGGGTGTCAATGATATTTTATAAACATCGCCCCCTGACCTTCCTGTACTATGTAATCGGTGTCAATGATATTTTTAAAACAATCGCCCCCTGACCTACCTTACTATGTATCGGATGTTCAATTGGTTATTTATAAAACTTCGCCCCTCTGACCACCTGTATATGTATGGGTGTCAATGATATTTATAAACATCACCCCCCTCTGGACCTAACCTGTAATAATGTTTCGGGGTGTCAATGAAATTTATAAACAACACCCCTCTGACCTACCTGTAATAAAGATGGGTGTCAATTATATTTATAAACAATCACCCCTCTTGACCAACCTCTTAATATGTATCGGTGTCATGGGATATTTTATAAACGATCCTAACCCTAGACTGTCCCAATGGGGGGAAAAAAAAACTGACCTACCATGTATCGGATGTCAATGATATTTATAAACATCGCCCCCTCTGACCTACCTGTACTATTAATTTCGGGTGTCAATTATATTTAATAAACATCGCCCCTCTGACCTACCTGTTACTATGTAAAACGGATGTCAATTATATTTATAAACATAGCCCCTCTGACCTACCTGTTACAATGTATCGGGTGGTCAATGATATTTATAAACATTCGCCCCTCAGACCATAACTGTAATATGTATCGGGTGGTCAATGAATTTATAAACATAGCCCCTCTGACCTACCTGTACTATTTATCGGGTGTCAATGATTCCTTTATAAACATCGCCCCTCCTGCCTACTGTACTATGTATCGGGATGTCAATGATATTTAATAAACATCTCCCCATCTGACCTACCTACTATGTATCCCCGGGTTGTCAATGAGAATTTATAAACATCCGCCCCTCTGACCTAATGTACTATGTATGGATGTCAATGATATTTATAAAACATGCCCCTCTGACCTACCTAAACTATGATTCGGAGTCCTGATATTTGAAACATCAACCCCTCTGACCTACCTGTACTATGTAGCAGGGTGTCAATTGATATTTATATGCCCCTCTGAACCTAACCTGGTAATATGTATCGGGTGTCAATGATTATTATAAACCATCCCACCCCCCTCTGACCTACAGGTTAATATGTACGGGTGTCAATGATATTTTGATAAACATACCCCTGACCTACTGTACTTTGTATCGGATGTCAATGATTATTTATAAAACATCGCCCCCTCTGCCCCTACCTGTAAACTATGTTAGGGTGTCAAGATATTTTATAAACAATCGTGGACCTACCTGTACTAGTATTGGATGTCAATGAATATTTTTATTAAATCATCGCCCCCTTGGACCTACCTGTACTATGGTAATCGGGTGTCAATATATTTATAAAATTCGCCCCTCTGCCTACCTGTAATATGTATCGGATGTTCAATGATATTTATAAAACATCGCCCCCCTCTGAACCAACCTTCAATATGTATCGGATGTCAATGATATTTAATAAACCATCCCACCCCGCTGACCTTTACTGTACAAAAAAAAAATGTATCCGGGTGGGGTACAATGAATTTATTTAAACAACTCTGATACCTGTACTATGTATCGGAGTCAAATGATATAAGAAAAACACAACCCCTCCTGACCTACCTTAATAATGTATCGGGAGTCATGATTTATTTTAAACATCGCCCCTCTGACCTACCTGTACTATGTACGGGTGTCATGATATTTATAAAAACATAGCCCCTGACCAACTGGTAATATGGATCGGGTGTTCAATGATATTTATAAAACATCGCCCCTCCTGACCAACCTGTACCTATGTATACGGGTGTCAAAGGATATTTTATAAAACATCGCCCCTCTGACCTACCTGTACCTAATGGGAGGGTTCAATGATATTTATAAAAAAAATCGCCCCGCCCTCTACCTACCTGTAACTATGATCGGATGTCCAAAGATAATTTATAAAACTTACCCCTGACCAACCTGTAATATGTTTATAGGGTGGTCAATGATATCGCCCCGCTGACCTCTGTTACTATGTATCGGATGTCAATGATTTTTATAACATTGCCCCGCCTCACTGCCCTACTGTACTATGTATCGGAAGTCAATGATTTATTTAATAAACATTAGCCCCTCCTGACCTCCGTACTATGTATCGGGATGTCAATGATATTTATAAACATCGCCCCGCCCCTCTGACCTACCTGTACTATGTATCGGGTGCATGATATTATAAACAAAATAGCCCCTCTTGACCTACCTGTATATGTATGGGTTTGTTTCAATGGATATTTATAAACCTCGCCCCTCGACCCCTACCTGTACTATGTATCGGGTGTTCAAGAATGTATATCGCCCCGCCCCCTCTGACCTCTGTAATATGTCTATAGGGTGTCAATGTTATTTATAAACATAGCCCCTTCTGACCTACCTGACTATGTATCGGGGTTTGTCAAATGATATTTATAAACATCGCCCCTCTGACCTACCTGTAAATATGTATCGGGTGTCAATGAAATTTATTTATAAACAACACCCCGCTGACCACCTTATATATATCGGTTGTCAATGGATATTTTATAAACAACACCCCCCGCTGCCCTACCTGTAATATGTATCGGGTTTGTCAATGATATTTATAAACATCACCCCTTCTGACCTACCTGTAATATGATCGGGTGTCAAAGATATTTTTATAAAAAATCACCCCTCTGCCGACCTTGTAATATGTTTCGGAAGGTCAATTGTTATTTTATAAACATCGCCCTCTGACCTACCTTGTAATATGTATCGGAGGTTCAATGATGTTTATAAAACATCACCCCTCCTGGACCTCCTTAATTATGTATCGGAGGGTCAATGATATTTTTATAAACATCGCCCCTCTGACCTCCTGTAATATGTGTCGGAGGTCAATGATATTTTTTAAAACATCACCCCACTGACCTACCTGTTAATATGTATCGGAGGTCAAATGAATTTATAAACATCGCCCCTCTGACCTAACCTAAAAACCCAATAAAACACCCCTCAACAACAAACAAAATAAAAAAAAGAAACAAAACACCCCTATTTACGGATAGCAAGCAAACTGTAAAATATAACAAAATAATGTATCGGGTGTCAATTTGATATTTATAAACATGCCCCTCTACCTACCTGTAATATGTATCGGTGTCAAAGTTATTTATAAACATCCCACCCCTCTGACCACCTGTTAATATGGTATCGGGAAATTGTCAATGATATTTATAAACATCACCCCTCTGACCTACCTGTAATATGTATCGGATGTCAATGATATTTATAAACATCGCCCCGCCCCGCTGACCTACCTGTAATATGTATCGGGTGTCAATGATATTTATAAACATCACCCCTCTGACCTACCTGTAATATGTATCGGGTGTCAATGATATTTATAAACATAGCCCCTCTGACCTACCTGTAATATGTATCGGGTGTCAATGATATTTATAAACATCGCCCCTTGACCTACCTGTAATATGTATCGGGTGTCAATGATATTTATAAACATAGCCCCTCTGACCTACCTGTAATATGTATCGGGTGTCAATGATATTTATAAACATCACCCCTCTGACCTACCTGTAATATGTATCGGGTGTCAATGATATTTATAAACATCGCCCCTCTGACCTACCTGTAATATGTATCGGGTGTCAATGATATTTATAAACATCACCCCTCTGACCTACCTGTAATATGTATCGGGTGTCAATGATATTTATAAACATCACCCCTCTGACCTACCTGTTAATATATATCGGGTGACAATGATATTTATAAACACACCCCCTCGTGACCTACCTGTTAATATGTATCGGGTGTCAATGATATTTATAAACATAGCCCCTCTGACCTACCTGTAATATGTATCGGATGTCAATGATATTGCAGCCCACTAGGAAAGATGGCGGGATTGCTGGCACCACGAGTCGATCACCTGACCACACGTCGTTCCCGTACGGTTGTATCTCACCATGTGACAGGGACGTGACCTCGGTCGTAACTGTGCGAGATTTGCTGGTCGCGTGATACACCGTTATCTGTAGGAAGGCAGTGAAATGTGGATCATTACCGACATTGAATAGTGCGTGTATGATAGATCAGGTGCGGATCCAGGCGGGGGGGGGGGGGTGGGGGCATGTCCGTCACATGCCCCGTCTAAAATTGGTCACGCTTGGATTTTAACCCATTTTTTACGCGGAAAGATCTGATTATTTCCTTATTTCTCACCCAAAATGTATGTTGTTACCACTCAGTTGAACCGTCTTGTCGAGACATATTACAGGTAGGTCTTGTCGAGACATATTACAGGTAGGTCTTGTCGAGACATATTACAGGTAGGTCTTGTCGAGACGGTTCAACTGAGTGGTAACACCATATACTTTTGATAAGAAAAGATGCGGAAAACAATTTGAATTTTATGAAAGTTGATGATATGTGTCTCATTTGAAAGGCACGCCCCCTCTAGACATAAATCCTGGATCCGCCCCTGTGGATTGTTATGGATAATTAATGATTTCAGTTTAAGTGATAAAAGCTGCGAAGAATGTTTCAAAATGACTCAGAAACATTAATGCACGGTCATTTGACCCACAGCACAGGTGCCAATTCTATTCCGAATCTGCCATGAAAATTTTGTCTTCTGTCAACGCCATTTACAGAAAATATCGCAGTTCTGTAAATATATTTCATGAAAAATCTCACATGTTATCATGAACAAAATCAGATGGCGTGTCTGATATGGGGGGGGGGTGAAATGGTTAAGACCACCTCATACAGGTGAACTGCACGAATGGCAGAACAGTTTGACGACTCACCATTACAAGTTTCACGCGAGACGAGCACATACGGCGACTAGAGTTGTTCTCGATCTCTGCGTTCAGGTATATCGTGTCTCCTGGCACATATCCTGTCCTGTCCAACCGGAATGTGGCGGCGATCGGCCCGGATTTACAACACCAGCAACACAGAAACTTGGAGTTTTGACCCTGTAGGGCCATCTGTAAGAAATACATTTACACGCTACCATGGGATTTAACCCTTTCACCCCTCAGTAACTGGAACGGGTTTAGATATGGTAATTTTGCAACCAATCCAACTGTCACAAAATGATTTTCAGACTAGTCCATTTATGAAAAGAGGTATCTTTTGTTTTAATAAATATGAAAAGTACTTTCAAAAAGTGCCGATCCTGATGAGACGGCTCATCTGTAGCCGATTTCATTAAAATTGCAAAGTGTACTTACCGGGGTATGTTATAGGAATGAAGGCCGGAAGGCCTCGTGCAGTATTCCCGCGACTTTTCCAAGTTTATATCCCCGATAAATTCCACAAAAATGCCATTCATTCCTTATAATTCCAGCATTTGAAATAAATTCATCAAGAAAATGTGTTTATTTTCCGTTTTCTTAAGAATTATTTTAACTGCGCCTCACGGTTACGGAAAGTAGTTGAGCATGGGAGTTTACTGGGATATAAATATTGGACAGAGACTTGCTACGAGCCAATCAAATGTTAGGGAATTGTGTAAATATTTTTGTGCTGGAATTATATTGATATATACTTGTGACTCATCATATGGTCAATGTGTTAATTGGCCTTCATAATAGATACTATTTGCCATTACATATCTATATGATGAACAGTTCTCATTGTTTTCATAATACGCATTGTTCAATGAAACGTAACGCAACTAACAGATTACTACTTGCATGCAACAACACATGCAATTCACTGTATAATCAAATGTTAGGGAATTGTATAAATATGTTTGTGCTGGAATTATAGCAAAGTATACTTTGAGGGAGTAATCATATATTTTTCCCGAAATGCATTATGTCATATAGAACTAACGACTGCATATATTTACTGATTGAAAGTATACAGAATTATTATACTGAATTATTATACTGAATTTATTACATTATCACAGCCGAAATGGCTGTGATAATGTAATAAATTCAGTATAATAAAAATTAATAAATTTATCCTTAAATTGAAAATTTCTCCCTCAAAGTATTCTTTGCTAGATAAGTATACTTTGCAATGTTGGTGAAATAGGCTACTGGATCAGTACAGTTTGCATTAACCCGCTATAGAGGGCTTTCGGGTTCAAAGGGTTAATTAACCCTTTCAACACCAAGTAACTTAATAGGATGTTCCATGCCAATGTTTCACGCTATTTCATTAATTTTGTTCATTCAATTTATCCCATTCTTCTAAAAGGGTAATCTGTACGACGTTTAAAATTATTAACAAACAGTGGAGATCCTGATGAGACGGCTCGTTACGAGCCGGCTCATCTGGATCTGCACTGTTTGCAAACATTGTCTCTATAGAGGTCTGTGGTGTTGAAAGGGTTAACAGAATTTTTCAGGATGTATTACCTTGGTGTAAATCATGCAATGTATGTGGTTGTGAATGAAGAAATGGGGCTCACAGGATTTGTCACCAGTGTAGCTCCTGATAAAATAACCTGATAACGATCTATATTGCTTGCGCATGACAGGTGTCTCATTAATGGAATGGCGAACAGTGGTCACAATTGTGTCACAATTCTTATTATGTGAATGATGCCGGGATGTAACCCCAAATAAGCCTCTCCAATTTCATACCTCATGGGTGATTCACTCTGCACTGGCGTAAAATGTTTCATGCCGAAAAATGCACCGGTTTTCTGGCGAATTCCCCCTCAGCTCAACAGAGCTATCACATAAACATAATTGTTCATCTAGTAACAGGTGAAAATCTCTTGTGCCAGTTATGAGACGAAATGTGTTTATGCAGTATCTTCCATATGTAGCTCAGAGCTCCAGATAAGGTGTGTATTGGCGTATTTTACACACTTATTTTAGTAGAATACGCATTGATTATCAAAACTGGGAGTACAAATACTCTTTGATTTTCAAAATGAGTAGTGGAAATACTGTAATAAAGTTAAAAATGTATTTAGTAGAACTGCAAACACTTGCAGCTCAACAAAGAAATGTTCAACTTTATTACAGTATAAATAAATGAATAAGTAATAATACACTCAAATAAGTGAATGCTTAAATTTGTTTTATGTTTTCATCATTTGTTCCCTATTTAATGATAAAGAAAATCAATAATCCAATTGTGACCAGTGTAGCTCCTGATCAAATAACACACTCCTGTATCCTGACTGATAATGGTCTACATTGCTTGTTAGAAGCATGGCGGTGTTTCATTGATGGAATGACGAACAGTGCAGATTCTGATCAGACTGTGCAGGCTGATATGGATCTACACTGGTCGCAGAACCCCTAAGCACCATATCTCCAATCACACCACATATTATATTTTTATTACAACAACTTACAGTGGCTGTAGGTTGGGTATTCAGGTCAAGCATACTGACAACGGTGAACATCCTTTTTGTCGTGTGGTCAAACTTCCACGGCTTATCGATCGTGCCCTTCAAGTAGTACCGTACGTTGCCGATGTGACTCTCGTACGACGACGGAAGGCTTGGTGGTAACGTGTAGCAGAATGGAAAAGTGTGTCGACCAGCCTGTAAATTTGTCGATCCAGAGCCTACAAAAGACACACAGTGAAAGTGAATGGGTTTGACGTCCCAGCAACAGCTATGGTCATATAGAGACGGGACCACAGTTTGAAGTCTCATCCGACAGACCAGTGTGATGGAAATGCTATGTAAGTATTTTTCACGACTAGGGTGAGATTGAAGTCCTAGAGCTCCAGATAAGTTGCGTATTGGCGTATTTTACGCAATTATATTAGCAGAATATGCATTGATTATCAAATGTTTAAAGTGGGAGTATAAAATACTCACAGCAATGTGAAAATACGCATTGATTTTCAAATTGAGTAGCGAAAACACTGAGAGTCTAATACTCTTTAGATACAAAACTTATCTGTAGCTCTTGCCCTTGGTCACGGCCCATCCCACACAAAACACAGAAGAACCACTGCAAGCCCGGCACCCAGAAAATATTAACTCTTTCAACCAAACAGACCATGAAGAAAACATTTGCTAACACTGTAGATTCAGACAAGTCGTCTCCAGAGCTCCAGTTAAGGTGCGTAATTTGGGGACAAATTTCTTATTTCTCTATAAAAAATGGCATGTTGGGAGTGATTTAGAATCGTCTCAATGAGACGATTCTAAAGGACTCCCAACTTGCCATTTTAGGTGAAGAAATAAGAAAATTTCACAACAAATTGAACAAATTAGGCACCTTAACTGGAGCTCTAGAGACGGCTTGTTACATCAGGATTAGTAGTGTTTTTCAGTATTCTTCTGATATTTTAACAAGAAAGTCACAAAACACACCGGTCAAGCCATAGCCAGTATATGAGGGGGATAACTCCATGGAAAAAGAAATCAAGAATGATGGATATACCCCTCAAACTTCAAGACTCGAAAGAAAAAACAATTAGCGTGAATATAACAAAAATAAGAGAAGTATTTGACCTTGACACTGAACACAGGGGCCACATGGGTGGAATATAGAATGAAAACATTGATGATGACAAATAAGCATATGAAGTTTCAAGCCAATCTGACATAGGGTTGCAGAGATAGAAAAGGTAACCAAAATGCAAACTAAGTAATCTGACCTTGACCTTGGGCATGCGGGCCACATCTGACTTAAGGTTGCAGAGATAATAATCACCCGAAAACATTAACGCAAAGCGGACGGACGGATGGACGGACAGAGGTGTACCATACTACATCCCATTAATGGGTGTATGAAAACTGAAAGCAGTGAAGACATTGATCACCGATGGTCAGGGACCAAGCTGGTCACAAACAAAAGTGAATGGGTTTTACGTGCCAGCAACAGCTACGGTCATGTAGGGATGGGACTTTGATTCAAAGCTCCAGATAAGCTTTGTGTCTAAAGCGTACTATACCCCCTGATTTCAAAATCATTGCGTATTTTGCTTTTACAAATGGATTAATTATCTTCATTACTCAATAGGGAACAAATGATAAAAAAATAAATAACAAATTTAAACATTCACTTATTTGAGCTGCCAAAAGCAAACACTGTGCGTAATTTGTACTCACATATTTGATAATCAATGCGTATTCAGCTAAAATAATTGCGTAAAATACACCAATACGCACCTTATCTGGAGCCTGTCGATTTCAAGTTTCATCCAAAGAACAAGAGCAATGGAAATACTGTGTAAGTATTGTTTTACCTACAGTGAGGATTGTACTTATAATCTCTGGTAGTGAATGCAAGCTCTACTCCTCTACAACAGACAACAGCACATCCCATGGGCGGACCCGGCGCGCGCCACCCCTAAAATTTGCCGAGTAAAGATTTTGTACAAGTTACAAGGCACGTTTCATGCCATGTGCCATGTATTCCATGCATTTTTCGGTCGTTTTCTTATTGTTTCAAAATTGAAACGTTTTCAATCATAAATCATGTCTAAACATACTGTGACAGTGTCAATATTTTTGCTCCAAAATGCACCAGAACGCAGGAAATGCGATGTAGATTTCCAATTCTTATTATGTCAATGATGCCGGGATGTAACCCCAAATAAGCCTCTCCAATTTCATACCTCATGGGTGATTCACTCTGCACTGGCGTAAAATGTTTCATGCCGAAAAATGCACCGGTTTTCTGACGAATTCCCCCTCAGCTCAACAGAGCTATCACATAAACATAATTGTTCATCTAGTAACAGGTGAAAATCTCTTGTGCCAGTTATGAGACGAAATGTGTTTATGCAGTATCTTCCATATGTAGCTCAGAGCTCCAGATAAGGTGTGTATTGGCGTATTTTACACACTTATTTTAGTAGAATACGCATTGATTATCAAAACTGGGAGTACAAATACTCTTTGATTTTCAAAATGAGTAGTGGAAATACTGTAATAAAGTTAAAAATGTATTTAGTAGAACTGCAAACACTTGCAGCTCAACAAAGAAATGTTCAACTTTATTACAGTATAAATAAATGAATAAGTAATAATACACTCAAATAAGTGAATGCTTAAATCTGTTGTATGTTTTCATCATTTGTTCCCTATTTAATGATAAAGAAAATCAATAATCCATTTGTAAAAATACATTTAATTTGAAATCAGGGGGTACAATACTCACTATTGTCTGTTCCACGTTTTGCTGCCGACAAACTTTTGGCTATTAAACACATTAAATCTAAAAATTATTTCAGTACTTTTTTATCAATAACAAAAAAGTCACCCTCTCCAAAAAAAAATGATTTGATGAAATTCCATCAAATATTGCGAAAAACCGATTTTCCTATGGGAATTTAACATGGGGGATAAAAATACATTTTTTTAAATATTTTTTTTATTTGTGGACCGATTTTCAAAATCTAACTTGTTTTCTTAGTTACATCATTTTCAAGCTATCTCGTGAGGTTTCGGATTCAATTCCCAAATTGTTTCGTTTTTTGCTGCTTCAGGATCAAAAAACAAAAAAATTGGAAATTGACTCCCCATGTTAAATTCCCATAGGAAAATCGTTTTTTTCATAATAAAATCAATATTGGATGGAATTTCATCAAATAATCTTTTTTTGGGAGGGTGACTTTTTTGTTATTGATAAAAAAGTAGACCCAATTCTCATGGATTCATGCCTTCTCATTGATTCATGTCCCTAGAAAACAAGTGAATAAGCATATACTAAGAATAGTGTTAATTGAAAATTATTTAAAAAATGTATTTTAAGTTTGATTCCCACGGTTTTCTAAGTTACAGTTGTATACATTGTGATTTACCACCTATTTTATGATTTTTCCACATATGTCCTTAATCTGAAGGGGGTCTGTTCGCAAATTATGCATAAAATGTGATATATGTTGATTTCTACAGTGCAGTCTGCATTTTTGTTCCACCGTAGACAACACTTGCAAACTCAACGCGAACGCAACGCGAACGCAACGGTTTGCTGTAGCGTTGTATACGTTGTTTAAAAGCATAATACGGTTCGTACACGTGTAATACACATTGTCAAACCGTTTAGTTTAAAAGCGTTGTATACGTTGTTTAAACGTATTATACGGTTTGTACACGTGTAATACACATTGTCAAATCGTTTAGTTTTAAAGTGCGTAATACGTTTAGCTTCAAGGCGTAGAACACGCTTTGGCGTATACATATGTAGCGAGGTGAAAGCGTTGAAACGTGTACAACGCTTTACCTGGAAGCGTGTAGCTATATGAAAGAGTTGAAACGTGTACAACGGTTACACGTTTTAACACGAATACCTGTTCGGCCCCGACTCCTTTGAACACGTAGCGAATCACTTTAATACCCAACCGTATTCATCAAATAAAACTTTTTTGAAATAGAAAGAAGTATATATACACACACGAAGAATGATCTGAGCATGCGCATTCTACGCGATACAAGGTTGGCATACCAAAACGTGTAATGCGTTAAAACCCGTGGAAACGTGTTATACGTATAACACGGTTTCATCTGTACGGTGCTGTGTACATGTAGAAGCGTGTAACCGTTCGTCAAAGAAAGCGTTAAACCGTTTAAACGGTTTACCTTAGCGTTGTATACGTTTACAACCGTTGTATACGTTTACAACCGCTGTACACGGATTACACGCTTTTGAAACTCAATGCGTTGTTTACAACCGTTGTAAACGTTTACAATCGTTGTACACGGATTACACGCTTTTGAAACTCAATGCGTTGTTTACAACCGTTGTATATGTTTACAACCGTTGTACACGGATTACACGCTTTTGAAACTCAATGCGTTGAACACGGTTTGTTCGACTTTCGCGCATGCGCATGAGTGGGGAAACACAACGCATGGCCGAAAACGTATTACACGTAGACGACACAAGGTTTGAAACGCAACTAACGGAAACTCCACGGATACACAACGCACAACACTTTGTACACGTATAAACCCGGAACATTTTGACAGAAACGACTGTAGGTGAATCTGTACTTCACCATATTTAAATTTCATGCATCTAGGCAGCAACACTTCTTCATTATATGAGTGATCAATGAATGTCACATCAAATGTCCAAAAAGTTGTAGGGCACGAACCTGATGAGAAGTTTGAAGATCAATTAGGTGACTTGGGTGGGTTATTTCTAAGGACTCTAAGACTTGCATACACAACAATTTTGGTGATTTCCTTATGTGCACTCATAGTCAACTTTATGTTGATGTATACATTTTCAGGAATTAATCAGAATATAACACACAATATGAATTTATGTGCTTAGGGGCACGAATCCATGTGAACAGCGACTACTTACTTTTAAATATTTTTTACATTTAATGTAATAAACGTTCGTCGGCAGCAAAACGTGGAACAGACAGTAGACACAAAGCTAATCTGGAGCTCTGCATCAGTAACCGGTGCATATTTCGACATGAAACATTTAACTGACACCGGTGTACCTGGCCCAAACAGCAACAATTCAAAGTTGAAGTACTGCTCTGTCGCACTATAATGCCGAGTATGCGTCCTGCGATTTTTGCCCGACCCGGTTGAATGCTGTTCAGTCCAGTGAACATATGCTTTCCCATTGAACTGCAGGCGAATACCTAGAACAGATAATAAACCCTTTCACCCCACAATATATAACATGATCGGCTGCAAGTCACATTTGGAATATTCTTTTAATGAAAACTTAAATCTATGGATTTTTGGGACAGGTAATATATTTATTATTTGAACAACTTGTTTAATGTTTAGATGATTTGTCTGGAGCAATCAATAATGCAACAATTAGATGCCAGAAATTGGAAGAAGACGAGCATAACAGTGTTGTTCTCTAAGTATAAGTAACTTAAAGGTCACATTACAAACAATCACTTATATTCTTCAAAACACGCTAAAAACAACAACGGTGACCCTAATAACCGCTTTCCGATCCGTTTGTATTTTTCGTGATATTGAGATTTCTCATATCGCACCGACACCTATACAGAGCCATGCAATGAATTGGTCATCGCTTATCTCTCCTGTTACTGTGACCTACTGGCGCGAGGTGGTGCTGTAAATATAACCGCTATGACGTAGCATTAGAACAGCCAATAAGTGTACGAAATAACGGCAGCACGATTTACCCAAATCTTCATTAAAAATAACATTTATGATTATGTTATACATGTATACGTTTTCAACAATAAGCACATTTTGACCGAAAAAGGGAAGAACAAAGCACATATTTCCGCGGGAAAGCGATTAATATACATGTAGCATTATCATAAAGGGAGACTACCGTGATCGAGACTCATTAATTGTGTCTCAGTTGTCTAACTTCAAGTTGCCATCGATCATGATTTCATATGGCACATATACTAGTCCAACTGTCTAACCGGTCACCTCCATAGTATTGCAATATGTATTTCGCTGAGTAATTATATGCCAACATCTTTTTGAAATAGTTAAAAACAAAGTATAATGCATTGAATGAACGTTTTTATTAGCACAAATGACTTCTGGACATATTAGTTATTGCAATTTAATTTACGGAGATACATTTCAAAACTCACACAGGAAGGCTATATATATATCTTAATATTCATCTACAATAACAAACGATCTTGTATTAAGAACATTGATGAAAATGAACCTTAAAGGTACATGCCCACCCACTAGGCACAACATGTTCTTTATAGGAATTAAATAAGTGTATAATTGTGTCACTACATTGAATGCACCAGTTCTAAAAATTACAGGTGTCCGCTATACAGATATAATCATTTAGTAATGTGTATTTTACTGAGTGACGTGCGGTGGTATCAGGCTATTTTCATATGCAAATGAGGCATGATCTTTAAAAATTATTTATTCTAATTAAATGCGTCACCTGAAAAAATAATATTTTCGACAGATTATAAAGTGTGATCATTGCACATCAAAAAGTAAACACAGAAAATAAATAGTAATGTCCGTTAACATTTTAAGGAAACATGGTTATCGCCCCTGATGTAAGTGTGGAAATTTCCGTCTGAAATAAAATGTATAATAATGTCAATCAATAGATGGGGTAATGGTGAATGTTTATATTGCCAGAAAATGGCTCAGATGATGTCTCTGATATAGAGCTTGAATGTTTTTCACACCTCTATGTAGACAAAGCCCAATATTATATTGTATTGACCAGAACACAGTGAATTTTAGTGGGGTAGCTCGTTATATATAGTCGATTATGTACAATATGGGAAACTGTGTAGATCCTGATTCGATTGCGAATGCATATTTCCCCTACAGGTATAGCCTCAACAAGTGGCTATGCACAAAATGGGGAACTGGGTAGATCGGACTGTGATTGCAAATTGCCCCTAGAAGGTATAGCCTCAACAAGTGATTGTTATAAGATGGCTACACATCCTGGCGGGCGACACGCGGCTTGCTTGTATACGGTATACAGTGATTATGTACAAGATGGAAAACAGTGTAGACCCTGATCAGACTGTGATTTCAAATTTCCCTAGAGGCATAGCCTCAACAAGTGATTATGTACAAGATGGCTACACGTCCTGGCGGGCAAAAACAGCCAGTATACGGTCGACACCTTCACACGGTCTCCTTGTATGCCAACATTAGAGGTTCTACAGTTTTTTTATTTGTATTTAAATTAAAAATCATCATTCCCATTTTGCATGTTTAGCCATTATAAAGTGGATCATCTTCCTTGGCTTCATAGTATTAAGTTTATCGTGGTACTCTCCCTTTATTTCATATACAAAGATTTCCATTTTGCATCAAAACATTAAAATGGGCCCTGGGCAAATTATTATTATTACATTATGTAAGTACAGCCCAAACATCATTATTATTATGTGCATAGCTTTATTTATTAACACATATAGTAATTATATGAAGATTTGGGTAAATCGTGCCAACCCGAAATGGGCTATTCCAGTTTATATAAGTACCCCCCTATGGAAGAGAAATAAAAAATTGAGGAGGGGGGGGGTGGGGGTAGGCCGGGAAGAAAAATTTGAGAATTGAGAGGGGGGGGGGGGGGGGGGGGGGGGGGGGGTGGGGGGGTGGGTGGGGGGGAGTATCCGGGAAGAAAAAATTATTGAGGGGGGGGGGGGGGTATCATAACGATAATATTGAGGAGGGGGGTATGGAAGAGAACAAAACATTGATGGGGGGGGGGGGGGGGGAGGGGGGGGGGGGGGGGCTCCGGATCCGGAAAGAAAAAATGAGGGGGGGGGTATCTGGGAAGAAAAAATTGAGGGGGTGGGGGTATCATATTGAGGTGGTGGGGCTATCCGGGAAGAGAGAAAAAAATTGAGGGGGGGGTTATCTGGGAAGAATTAGGACATAACGGACCCTGGACATAACGGACCGGGACATAACGGACTCGATTTCGGACGAAACAGACCCGATTTCTGGACATAACGGACCCGATTCCTGGACATAACGGACCCCGTGTGGACATAACGGACCCCGTATAAAACCTATCAGAAATGCTATAAGAAATACTATTTTTGTTATATATTGATTGATTGGTCTAATGGAAAATGAAAGTTGGGAATGTAAATTGGGAAATAAAATACAAATTGGGAAAAAAATATGTTTATAATTTAATAATAATAATATAAGAATTCCCAACTTGTCATTCAAGGAAATTATTTAGTTCTAACGCACTCCCAACTAGCGATTTTATGGTTTTAAGCTTTTGTGAGTAAATTCTAATGCACTACAAACTTGTCATTTTATGCGTTTGTGGATTTTCTTACTAAACTTTAAATCGTATGTTATTACTGTTTCTATACAAATTGAAGTAAAGTAAATTTATTAAAATACTTCTAAAATGTTATTCATTTTTGAAAGTTAAATTGTCTTCTATAAGTAACGTGATTAAACCGAATATTGCAGATTGGAACGTGTCAAACACAGTTTAGTCCACTGGCAATATCCGGCCATATCCGGAGGGGATTAATTAGCCCGAAAGCCATTGCGATGTGCGAATTCCACAATTGCCCCCCGGAAATTTCGCCAACAACTTTTTTCCGTAAAATTTAGAGAGTTTAAAACATAAAATAATATTAAAATAATAATTTCTTAAAAGTTTACTACAAAAAAAAATAATAGCATTTCTGATAGGTTTTATACGGGGTCCGTTATGTCCACACGGGTCCATTATGTCCATGAATCGGGTCCGCTATGTCCAGAAATCGGGTCTGTTTCGTCCGAAATCGGGTCCGTTATGTCCGGGTCCGTTATGTCCAGTTACCTCTGGGAAGTAAAAATTGAAGGGGGGTATACGGGAAGAAAAAATAGAGGGGGGGGGGTATAATAAACGATAATATTGAGGTGGGGGGGGGGGGTATGGAAGAGAGACAGAAATTGAGTGGGGGGGGGGGTATCCGGGAAGAAAAAATTGAGGGGTGTGGTGTATCCAGGAAGAAAAAATAGGCAGAGATAATTACTAACACACCCCTCATTTTCATGCTTTCATTTAATTCCACCGTGACGTAGCCCTCTATATTTTGTCCTGCAAAGTAAACCGGCTGTGGGGTTGACAGGGTTATCTCAAATATGTTTAATTTTCCCATTTTGTTTTGTTCCTTGTTTACTGTCAGAGCCAGACTTGAATGTGGGGCGAGTTTATTCGGTACACACTAAAACGCAGACGCTATTGCAGACACTATGTAACATATAGTGATTGCAGACAAAAGGAAATGGGGTAAGCGGTATGGCATCCATTACAACCCCATATGTTCTCTTGATGTGTTTGTCAATTCGGTTTTTAAACATGTTTATGCTAGTGGCACTTACTACACTGAGTGGCAAATTGTTCCAGGCCAAGATTGTTCTCTGTGAGAAGAAACTTTTACGTAGGTTTAGCCTGCTGTAGTTCATATAGAGCTTGTGAATATGTCCCCGTGTAGATTCGGTTAGTTTCTTTCGAATAGGTGATGTTCCAGGATACATTCTCGGCCGGTTAAAATCTTGAAGACCTCGATCATGTCACCGCGATGCCTTCTAAGTTGAAGAGATGAAAGATGTAAAATTCTCAGCCTTTCAGGATATGGTTTTTCTCTTATTTCAGGAATCATCCTTGTTGCGCGACGCTGGACTTTTTCCAGAAGCTGAATATCTTTCATTAAGCAAGGGCTCCAGGCCTGAATTGAATATTCTAGATGGGGCCGTACTAGCTGCTTATAAAGCCTGACGATGATGTCTTTCCGCTTGTACACTATATTCCGATTGATGCAACCCAGCATTCGATTAGCAAGCTTAGCAGATTCAGCACATTGAAGAGATGGTTTAAGATCATTTGATATTAAGACACCCAAATCTATTTCTGTTGAAACAGACTCAAGAACAGTACCGTTCATTATGTATTTGGCATTGTGATTATTATAACCAAAATGAATAACAACTACACTTTGACTCATTGAAGACCATCTGCCAATCCTCTGACCACTTACATAGACTATCAAGATCCTTTTGTAATATGTCTATATTTGTTTGACTTTTTACCTTACGATAAACTTTGCAGTCATCCGCAAATTTCTTCATGTAACTGAATATACTTTCATCAATGTCATTGACAAATATAATAAATAGTAATGGGCCCAATACCGAACCTTGGGGAACACCACTAGTAACGTCTGACCACACCGAAGCCGCTCCGTTAATCACAAAGCGCTGTTTCCTGTTTGAGAGCCAGTTCTCTATCCAGTTAACTATATTCCCAGATATGCCGTGTGCCCGCAGCTTTACGGTCTATAACAAAATCTGTTCGTATATGTAATCATCTCGTTAATATTGAAAAGTGTACCGGATTACTATTATTATATATTAGTGTTGTGTTGTGTTGTAAAATGGCTGTAGTGATTGGACATAGTCAGACTAAGTACTTGTCGGAATACCTTCCAGGCGATTACCAAGTGTTTTAATTTCCTGGATATAGTGTGAACCAGTTTCTTCACGAAGAAGTACTTTTTGAAGTTGTTCCCTTTTTCTCGGTGAGTTATAAAATAGTTGATAACATATTTGTGTTTTATATATGAGCCGCGCCGTGCGAAAACCGGGCTTAATGACAACATTTTCAGTTTTTACTTTTTCGCATATTCTGAATTGTGCAACTTTTAAAAGCCATATGCCGCAAAAAATATCAATGTATCCCAATTATTTTTCATTTTAGAAGTATTTTTATGACGCGTGGTAAAAACATATATGACGTTTTTTATCAATGACGTCGAAATTACGACGTTTTTATCAACGGCGGATACAAGGGGTGTTGATAAAATACCCGGACAAATCGCATGTCAACCGAATTTGGATATCCCGTAGCCTGGCCAAGTGTATCACATTAGGCCAAGATAAAGTATGAAAATAATGTTCATAGCTCGTGTTGAAGTTGCTAATGTAACGTCATGTTTTGGATTGCGGCCCAAGTAATGTAATTTCGTATGAATAATTTTCAAATAAGGCAGAGTGAGAAGTGTTGGCGTTTCCCTATTGTTTGTTGCTGTCTGAAATAATTTTGGGGAATAATAGCGACATTATTTAGCATTTCGTATGCGATGAACTATTTTAAAAATCTGACATCATGACCGGAAATGACATAGTTTAACGACTGCCAGCTCTGTGTAAGAGAATATGCCGGAAAAACCAAAAGATTATATTAAAGTTTGTATTTTAACACAAAACACGAGATATTGATGAGGAGAGAAAGTCCATCATCGGGATGACAATCTACGAAAGATACAGTCGGATAGACAATGGACATGAAGGCGCGGACGGCTAGGCGAGACATGGACGTACAAAAGTGACGTCGTCAGACGTTGTGACCCAAGGTAAATGTCTTGGTCGACTGACCACTTTTCGTGAAATGCCAGATCGGTTGAACTCATTGTGTGATTAAAAATATTTAAATATGAGGAGACATATGGCTAGATGGATCCCGATGATGGTGAACATGTAGTAGAAGGCCAGGCGAGTTCCTAATTTCTAATTTCCTAATTTCTCTCTCGAGTTTTAGGATAGTTGAAATGACATCTGTACATTTTTCCAATTGCCGGAGTGGTTACATGGATGAATAATATTAATCAAATATCCTCGATTGAGGCGTTATTCAATCCTCCATATTCGCCCAATCTTGCCCCATCTGATTTCATTTTTTAATACCGTACACGAACAGCCGCATGAAGGGAATCCAATTCGACAACGTCAGTAATCAATAATGTTACTGCTGGTATTTGAGGTGCTATGTTTGAACAAAGGTGAATTGCATTGCCTGACTTAGCTGTCGGAAGTGCATGTAGTATAAAATAAAAGATGCTATACCGTTTACTTTGAAAAATAATAACCCAATGTGCGAGCACGAATGTAAGCATGAACATGTCCTTCGTCCATTGAACAATATGGAGCATAACATTAACATAACATCATTTTGACGTCGGGCCCCATATTGCGTGATGACGTTGTGTTGGTAACGATAACTTTGCCCATGATATAGTATTGATGAGTTGTGCATATGAAATCGATGAAGCATTTATTACATTATATGATATTAAATAGTGATTAATTTGACTTTTATTGCCTTTTTTATCTTCTTGACGCTTCTTGTCACTTCTTGTCGCTAATATTGTTCTTGTCACTTTTTAGTGAGACCGGCATTTATCAATCATCATGGATGTGAATTTTCAGTTAACCAAACGCATATGGATTTTGCAGCATAATAATAATGGTTATTCAACCAACACTGGACATCGAAAACTATTACAAGCAACCTATCCGCGATGACCAGTGGCTGGTAATAATGTGATGTGTTGGCAGTTTCAACATTAGCCACACGAGTGACCGTACAACTGTATGTACATATTGTGCTTGCAAATCTTCTAAAATTATCCCGCGGGACCATAACCCAAACCGCGTAAATATAATACATAGGCTAATTGGATGTTGCAGTTGCAGGTTATGCATATGGGATGCCAATCCCCCATATAAATCCGCCACAGCTGAAGCTCATTTTTAGACATGTAACGAATGACTTTTCATAACATGATCAAAGTTGTGTTATTTTAAATTACTACATACCAACACAGATTGAAAGAAGTGATAAAAAGAAAAATCACGTACAAACTTTCAATTTCTTTTTCTTTTCATTTCAATATGAAATACATTTCATTCAAACACACCGATTGGCATTCAGGGATGAACTATATTCCCAAGGGGCGCTTGTCCCCGCCCAACCCCTAATCCCCACTCTTCGTCGCCGATCATATGATTGTGCCACACGTAATTTTCACGATCATAATGTTTTCTATTCCAATATTATATCATAAGGATGCAGTAGGCGGCTTATAACATTAACTTTGTGACAAAACACGACGTCGGGCAGATTTGGTAGCTTATAATTGTCACCAGGTGTCTTTCTTGAGGATCGCATTACCATCGCCTGATTCAGACATACATTATTATGCAATAAAGTGACAAGCTGATAATTTGATACTACAAATCGTGCGAAAAGCAAGTTTATGACCATCAAATTTCCAATTAATTTCGGGACTTTTCGAAAACTCCACCTGTGTGTTTTGTGCATTATGTATTGCTTATACACAAACAATCAAGAAGCTGCATTGAAATCACTAATTCTGAATTCTGGTAATACCGTTGACATGCATACACTAGGTTGTTCATATTTAAGATTATTTAGGGATCAAAGTGCAGTGTAAGTGAAGACTTCGCTGATATGTAGCCAGTTAAATTATGCGTTCACCATTTTGAATTCATGAGGAGAACCGACGAAAAAGAGTGACAATGTCAAAGAACGGCAGTTAGGCGACAATGTACAGCGGCTCAAGCATTTGTAAGTCATTGATGCTGCGAAGGTTCAAGTAAACTAAAAACTCTTAAACACCATATACAGACACTGAGCAGAGGAGCTTACTGGGAGTATGTTGAGGACTTAATTACTCCAAAAGATGAAAATTCAGTAACTGAAAACTTCAATATTACAAAACGTTTCTGGACTTTTATTAAGCACAAAAAAACAGATGCTATTGGACTTAAGTCCCTGAAGAGAAACGGAGTATCTATTACCGATCCAATCTCAAAAGCCAATTTGCTTAATGACCAGTTCCACTCTGTTTTCTCTCAGCAAACTCCCATGAAACTCGTTTCTTACTGCAAATATGTTTCAAACCTTTTTTCCAGAAAAGAAAATGACATGCCTGAGATAGAGGTAACAGAAAATGGTGTACAGAAACTTTGCAAAACTGTCAGAATCCAAGGCCCCAGGCCCAGACAATATTACTCCTACTATTCTGAACGCCTCTCGGCTGAACTTGCGCCAATTCTTACTCTACTTTTCAATACCTCACTTCAGCAACAGTCCCTACCAGACATTTTGAAACAAGCCAATGTAACACCAATATACAAGAAAGGTGACAAAACGACACCTTCGAACTATCGCCCTGTCTCTCTAACTTGTATCTGCTGTAAGCTCTTGGAGCACATTGTTTGCAGTAATATGATGCAGCATCTCAATAGGAACAATATTCTTTATCCCCTCCAGCATGGCTTTCGGGAGAAGCGTAGCTGTGAAAGTCAACTTATTGAATTTGTTCACGACATAGCCCTCAACATGCAGAGTGGTAGACAGAATGATGTTGTAGTCATGGATTTCGCTAAGGCCTTTGATAAGGTAGCACACAATAGGCTCCTCTACAAACTCTCATCCTATGGCGTGAAGGGATTAGCACTCGGTTGGATAGGATCCTTTTCTTAGTGGTAGGTCTCAGCGTGTCGTCCTTGAAGGGAAAGCTTCTACGTCCGTTCCAGTACTATCTGGTGTTCCACAAGGCTCTGTGCTTGGTCCTGCGTTATTTCCTTGTTTATATTGAATGACCTCCCGGAGTACACAACCCATAGTACTGTCCGGCTCTTTGCAGATGACACATTGTTGTACTTAGCTTTACATAGCCCATCTGACTGCAACAAACTTCAAGAGGACCTTTCATAATCTCGAGAGATGGGAATCCGACTGGCAAATGTCTTTTCATCCTGACAAATGCGAGGTTATTCACATTACCACCAGGAAGGCTCCTGTTATGCATAACTACTCTCTCCACGGCCAAATTCTTTCTTCAGTTCCTTGTATTAAGTACCATCGGGGTTAACATCAGCCACGATCTGAAGTGGAATAAACACATAAACTCCGTCTCATCTAAGGCCAATCAGACTCTAGGTTTTCTGAAACGTAACCTCAGGATCAACTCGAAGATTGTCAAAGAACGAGCTTATAAATCCCTTGTTCGTCCTAAACTAGAATACTGTTCCACAGTCTGGGACCCCAAGAGTATTAGCAAAGACAATGAGGGTGACTTAACTCTGCATAGGCTTGTACACCAACTCGAGATGGTCCAAAGGAGGGCTGCAAGATGGGTTTCTAACCGTTATCACAACACATCTAGTGTAACCGATATGCTGCACATCTGGAGTGGAGATCACTTGAACAGAGGAGAGTCGATGCCAGACTGAGTATGCTGTACAAAATTAGGAACAATCTTGTAGCCATAAATGAGGATAACTACTTAACACGAGGCACTGGTAGACGCCAACACCAATACCGCCAGTTGCGTGCCGACAAAGACTACACTCGTTTCTCCTTCTTCCCAGAACCGTTGTACAGTGGACTAACTGCCCACTGACACCTGCCTGGCAGAGTCGCTGGATTCCTTTAAGGCTCAGGTCTTGAAGGTTCAGCACTCCAGACTCATTTAATTCTAAACCTTCTTCTTTCTCTTTTTCTTTCTCTCTCTATGCTTCCTTCTACCGTTCCTTGGCCTACTGCTCTATCTAGTCTTTTTCGTTTTTCCTCTGATTTTCCCCTAGCACTCAACTGGTGATAACACTCATGTGTGAGGGTATACCAGTATACCGGCAAAAGCAAAAGGAACTCGTGCAAGTATCATTGCTATAATATTTGTCACGACACAATGGCCATTAACGTCAAACATGGATTCACGTTCCGTGACGTCACAAGTGTGTGATTTCACGTCATGACGTCATAATATGTGTACTGAGGCATCGCGTCTCATATTAGTGAAAGTTTCAATAAGTTATCATTTTCCGTTTTCTGTTCACACTTAATGTTAACTGACACCAATAAACGTAAATGGGAGGGCAAAATGTAAACTTTTACGGCGACGTTAGACAATTTGAATCGTCGTTTTTCCGACGTCGTTTACCGCTTTTCACGACGTTGTCATTAAGCCCGGTTTTCGTATGGTGCGGCCCATATGTATTATTGAACGTGAACTTAATATTACACGATAAAATATACTGCTTATCTGGAGCTCGAAAGTATTTACCTAGCTTACATGGAGCGTAACTAACTGTATACACAGTACGTGTGGAAATAAACTGATCAGTGACAAAATAAACCATATGTCTGCATTATCGCAGTTGCGAAAAACGCAGACACTATACGTTATATAGTAGAACTAGTTTTTGCTATATAACGTATAGTGTCTGCAATAAGGTCTGCATTTTCGGGTTTCGCTATATAAATCATATGTCTGCATTATCGCAGTTGAGGAAAACGCAGACACTATACGTTATATAGTAGAACTAGTTTTTGCTATATAACGTATAGTGTCTGCAATAAGGTCTGCATTATCGGGTTTCGCTATATAAATCATATGTCTGCATTATCGCAGTTGCGAATAACGCAGACACTATACGTTATATAGTAGAACTCGTTTTTTAGCTATAATCGCAGTTGTGAATAACGCAGACACTATACGTTATATAGTAGAAATCGTTTTTGCTATATAACGTGTAGTGTCTGCAATAATGCTTCTGCAATATAAATCATATGTCTGCATTATCGCAGTTGAGGAAAACGCAGACACTATACGTTATATAGTAGAACTCGTTTTTGCTATATAACGTATAGTGTCTGCAATAATGCGTCTGCAATATCGGGTTTCGCTATATAAACCACATGTCTGCATTATCGCAATTGTGAATAACGCAAACACCATTCGAATTGTATCAAACGATGCAATTCCTATGAAATTCCGTTACATATTTTCAGTTGCGAATAACGCAGACACTACGTCAGGGGCGTAGCTGCTTATACGCGAGTACGCGGCTGAATCCACATGATTCTGAGGAAAAAAAATCGGCCAAAGTTGCGAGTAAAGGGTTTATTTGTTGATTTATGATCATAAAACTTTCCATTTTCGAGTACTAAATAAAGCACCTCAGAACGCCCAGAATGCACCAGATTGCACCATTGTTTTCAAATTTTTCCGGACCCCCTAGCACAATTATGAATCCACATGGATAGAGGGCTAGCTATACGCCCCTGTACGTTATATAGTAGAACGATTTATAGCTATATAACGTGTAGTGTCTGCAATAATGCGTCTGCAATATCGTGTTTCGCTATATAAATCATATGTCTGCATTATCGCCGTTGCGAATAACGCAGACACTATACGTTATATAGTAGAACTCGTTTTTGCTATATAACGTATAGTGTCTGCAATAATGCGTCTGCAATATCGGGTTTCGCTATATAAACCATGTGTCTGCATTATCGCAGTTGTAAATAACGCAGACACTATACGTTATATATATAGTAGAACGATTTATAGCTATATAACGTACTACAATAATGCGTCTGCAATATCGTGTTTCGCTATATAAATCATATGTCTGCATTATCGCAGTTGAGGAAAACGCAGACACTATACGTTATATAGTAGAACTAGTTTTTGCTATATAACGTATAGCGTCTGAAATAAGGTCTGCATTATCGGGTTTCGCTATATAAATCATATGTCTGCATTATCGCAGTTGCGAATAACGCAGACACTATACGTTATATAGTAGAACTCGTTTTTTAGCTATAATCGCAGTTGTGAATAACGCAGACACTATACGTTATATAGTAGAAATCGTTTTTGCTATATAACGTGTAGTGTCTGCAATAATGCTTCTGTAATATAAATCATATGTCTGCATTATCGCAGTTGAGGAAAACACAGACACTATACGTTATATAGTAGAACTCGTTTTTGCTATATAACGTATAGTGTCTGCAATAATGCGTTTGCAATATCGGGTTTCGCTATATAAACCACATGTCTGCATTATCGCAGTTGTGAATAACGCAGACACCATTCGAATTGTATCAAACGATGCAATTCCTATGAAATTCCGTTACATATTTTCATAGTCTTCTGCTGCAAATATTTGATGTATTTTTTTCTATCGTTTATTTCACTCAGCATGCAAATAGTTAAGCATGTATCCATGTATTTTGTTAAATATGCCATATGTTAAATGTTGTTAATGATGTATGGTATGGTACAACTACACAAATAAAAGTGATCAGACTGTCTTTATGTGCTGTTATGATTTGTTGAAACCCAAATGAACATTACCATTGTATACAGGTTGTAAGGTCCCTTTTCACCAATCTTGGATGATTATGTGCATATACTCTGCTTTTTTAATTTGCTAGATTGACTTGAGTCATAATGTCCCCTCTATCATCCAATTACCATATAATCTACAATTATACATGCTGTAAGGTCCTTTTACACATGTTATATGTAATTGACACTCCTCGTCCTCGTTCACAAATTTAAATTATCAGCATGAATGAATGACATGAGTCATATAAGGCCCCTTTTATCAGCCAATTAACATCAATTAACATCAATTTACACTTGTACATCCAATAAAGTCCTTTTTTTTTTAAATATCTATCATTATATGTTGTAAGGTCCTTCTTTTTTTTTTACTTCAAATAGCACATCAAATGGGTATTTCTTTCTATATAAGTATGTTGTCTGCAATATCCCAAATCACTATATATATAAGCCTTTTGTCTGCGTTTTCCGAAATCACTATATATATAAGCCTTTTGTCTGCGTTTTCTCGATAATCCCTATACGCTGTATAGTGTCTGCAATAGCGTCTGCGTTTTAGGAAGACCCAGTTTATTCCAACAATAGGTAAACAACATTCGCCCTAGTTCAGTTCGTCCAAGTCAATACAGGATGCTAACGAATTCGTAAGACGCAAGTCATATAACCTATACTTAACTATCATAAAAGAGAAGCTGTCACACACGTTCAAGCCACCTGATCTGACTCAGAAGCTATTGATTTTACGAGTAATACAAATGTTTACAATCTGACAGTGGATGGTTGGAAGGATGGATGGACAGACTGACGGACGCTCTAATGATTAGGAACTTCACAGACGGACAGACACATGTGCTAGATAATGCGTACACACTCTGACAGTGGTTGGATGGATGGTTGGATGATGGGTGCATGGACGGACACGACGGAAAAACATATGAGATAGATAGAAAGGACAGATATGACACATACATACAGGACATATAGCTATAGCCAGCTAGGATGTATAGGACAGATAGACCGACTGGAGAAATGGGGCTTATGGGTTTTGCGACCATTCTAGATCCAGATCATCACAGAGTGATCAGGATATGCACTGATCCCGATTCCATCAATGAAAAACCGGTAATTATAATGATCCTAATAAGAAATACAGATCATTATCCGGCTACGGGAGTATGCTATTTGATCAGTATTTACACCGTTCACAAATCCCATAAGCCCAATTTCTCCAGTCACAGCCACAACTATAGAACACATACGTACGTACGGACGGGGCCTCTCAATAAGGCACAGGAATGGGTCATTGGATTTGGCGGCTCAGCAGTTAAGTTAATTACTCTATATCCTCTTTAGAGTGGAAAATCACAAGATTTTCGTCACAGACATGATTGGATTTAACATAATTATTTTTGCATGGAAGTGTTTTTTATTTTTATTGATCATGTGGCGACTTAATGTATAGTACAATTTTATTTCTCCATCATGTTCATGACGATGAAATGCTCGACGCGCAAGGATTATTCAGATGCGGCAATATCTGAGAAACAATTAAAGTACTTTTAGTATGGCCGAATGGTAGTTTCCCACAAAATGAATATTGGGCAAGAATTATCCCAGACCAATCCCTAGGGTAGTGGGGGACCTCCCTATGTGCGGCTTACATCGGTCTTAGCTCTTCGGAGGCTGAAATGAGTCATGTTGGCCGTTTTGCCGGTAACAGTTGGTTTTATGTTTTTATCATACGATACATTTTCACATTAATTGTCCAGTTCACGAGAAAAAAGTACCTTACACATTTTTAAAATTGAAACCAACTAAGGTACCTGTTCCCATGAATTGTGCAGTGTCAGTTCACGAGAAAAAGTACCATATGAAATATTAAAATTGAAACATATACTGGTGTTATGTTTTTATCATAAGGTACCTTTCCCATCAAGTGTCCATTGTCAGTTCTCGAGAAAAGGTGTCTTATGAAATTTTCAAATTGAAACCAGCATAGATATGCTGGTTTTATGTTTATATCATAAGGTACAGTTTGCAAGAAAAAATCCTATGAACTTTTAAAATGGAAACATTTATGCCGGCTTTATGTTTTTATTCGAGCGCTAGAGAAGAATTATACAACCAACATCCAAATTTGAGGTCTTGCAGCTTTTATATGTCCGTCTCAGCACATATTTTGCAGGTTGAACTTTTTAAAAACACGGGTCTTACGCCATAAAAATAGTTCCAACAGCTAGATCGCCTTTTCATTTTTCAGTGTAATAAATGTTTTGTTTGCATTTTTTTGTGTTAAATTTATGTTATTGCAAACGTTTCCATATGCCATTTAACCCCTTATTGCACAGAAGCGCATTTCATGGATTTAATCCCATTCTTCCACATATCCCGTCAATTATATTGGAGGGCATGGCGCTAATTTCTGGTAGAAGGGGCAGGACTGCGCATAATCAAATGAATGAACGTCCTGAAATTCTACATTTAAAAATATGGTTCACAATATGGCGCACATTTTAGACATTCCTCCGTAGAAGGTGCATTACTACATCACAAAAATAACTTCCATACTTTTAGCCACGCTGAATTCGAAGTAGCTACCAATAAAATGAAGATATGCTGTACGACAACAATCCTCACACAACTTAGCCCGAGTATTTATAACAATTGTTTCTGACATCCTTAGGAAATTGGGTCGTATATCAAACGTTCGGTCACTGTCTCAAGGATTTATATATCCATGTAAACTCGATAGAAGCCTTATTTTCAAACATGTTTTTACCAGATCTGATCACATCTTCATCTAAAATTAAAACAAGCAGAAATCATCTTTAACTGAGCCAATGGCAATGAATAGTTGTCCGGAACCTTTTCACATTATGTCAGAAACACACGCGTCGACTTGTCAATAGTGCAAAAAGTTCCGCATCCCTTCTATTCCGAGTCTTTCAACTACAATGTACTTGAAACGTTTTCCACTCCAGATTACTTATTAGTCTATTTGTCATCCACAAACACATACTGCGAAGAATTTCAGGACGTTTAGTCTTTTGATAATATAGTACTTTTTGTGCGCAAGCAAAACCGTTTTGCGTGCGCACGTGAAATCATTTTGCGTGCGCATGCGAAACCATTTTACATGCAGACTCAAAACCTATTGCGTGCGGACGAAAAAGTAAATGAAAAGTCACATGTGCTAGATAATGCGTACACAACTCTGACAGTGGTTGGATGGATGGTTGGATGATGGGTGCACGGACGGACGACGGATGATGTTATTAGCCGATCAAATCAGCGTTCAATATATGTCCACATTTTAGTAGTTACGGAATCTCAGGAAAAAGTGAGAGAAGTGTTGATTTCCTCCCCAACCAAATTCTCCCAGTTATATTTAGTAAATTACTATGGATTTGCCATTTACTTGGCGGCCATTTTGAGTTTTCTGACAATGGAATATATTAACTGCAATAGTATTTCAGTTGAAAGAATTAACCTTTGAATATAGGTGAAGGCGCTTAGCATTACACAAATATGTAGCAAGTCAACCGAAATCTCATAAATATCCGATTTTTGGCGGCCATCTTGAAAATATGATAATAATTTCTTTAATATATCCATCTGAAATGTTTTTGAACAACTTACACCAATTTCAAAGTTAAGGACCATGACCTACCTATTGGCTCATATATTGGCAATTTTCGACTTCCGTCAAGCATAAAGTTCAATGACCTTGAAATTACCTTGAACTTGGTTTAAAAAAATGGCACCCGGATTTTTTGTAAACCTTATACATTCAGGTTTATAAAAACACCGGGTGCCATAAATTAACACGAGGTGCCGGAATCTTGTATATATACCTATTGCCCAGACTATAGAAAGATGCCATAATTTAAGAAAAACAAGCGTGTAAAAAGGTGATTAATTTGGTGTGCAAGTACTGTATGTGAACTTCAATGTATGTATTGCCAATGCAAATATACTGTCTGTATAATCGAGACGCACCATGTGATTTTGTATCTACAAACAGGTGCGTAATTTCATGAAATATGCTGAAAGTTGATGAAATTCTCAAAGCAAATGCGGAATAGAATTCTGCATTCGCTCTGAAAATTTCGACAACCTTCGGTGTCATTCCAGGAAAATATCGTAAATTTTGTAATTTTTTTATGAAATTACGCACATTTGTGTAGGTACAAAATCACATGGCGCATCTTAATTATCATTAGTACACTGGTGCTGCACTCCGCGCCGGTGGAAAATGTAAGACAATCCACTTGAAAAATACAATATGCGCCATTATAAAATGTTTCTAGATGAGTGTTAAAAAATCAATAAAATTACTACTCGTCTTGAAACATGTTTTTACAATTAATATCGCCTATTGTATCTTTCAAGTGGATTGTTTTAGCACCAGTGAAGTAAGTGGACTGTTTCTCTAACGGTGAATCACAAATATAGAAAAGTATATGTGACCGTGGCTTGAGAAAAAGGCCTTATGGGGTTTGATCAATCTGGATATTAATCTGCTAGTCTTCTAGCACATACCTTCAGTCTGGTATTGGCATATACTGCCTGTGAGTAGCAGGACAGGAGAATTACTGACCGAATGCGCATGGTTTAATCAAACTGAGTGGTGTGCTGTTAATTTTTCTGTACGACATTTATATTACAAAATGTTTATCTGATTTAATATAATATAAACTGACATGTATTAATTTGAGTATATTTTTTTTCACGCGCAATGATACAACCTCGTGTCTCATGAAAAGTAGTTTCCGCCATTTTATGCAGACAAATTACAAAATCGTTTACATAGTCATAGGTCAATGGCTCGATAAAATCCAACATTGGACAGCGAAATGATGATGATTTAAAACAGAAACATTGTTTTTTGACAGTTACATACCGCATGCTTTAAATAATCATCTTGAGCCATCGATATTATTAATCAGTGTCCATTTTACTTAAAACATCAACTAATCTATAATGACGTTACACAGCATATGCAGTACGATACACTTCACAAAGGAAACGTTGTCTTAGAGTTTGAATAATTATAGGTTCCGCCGAACGAACGAGTACGCCGAAATATATTTCCGTACAAATCCAATAACCTATTTATTATATACCCGTTCAACAAAACATGCATCCTAATCATTAAATAATCCGATAGTGTGATGAAATGCGACTCTCTATTATTTTTGTTGAACAATCCGAGCGCCTGTGATGGCTTCAGTTTATGCAAATTGACAAGATCATTTCGCGCACCTGAGTCGATACAATACACGAACAACCAAGATGGCTGACATCACTACAGACACAACAAAACCGGGAAAAAGGCGTTAAATTTGGATAAAAGGCCATACTTAAACACGTAAGTTTATTTTAACACATGTTTTATTTGCCGACGATATTAATGAATATTGTTAATACCCCAAAACTTTCCGGCAAAAATACGAAGCACATCAATCAGCATCGGATCGACTGTCAATAATTTCGACACGTTCAACAACTGCTGAATTTAATTTTGTTCTGAAGACAAAATAACAACATAATACACAATATTTAATTATTGTATGTATCGGTACTACGGTAGTAAACTTCACGGCAACATTTTCAGTTCCATTGGCCAACGAAGCAAAAATGAACAAAATTCATCAATAAATGATCATAAAGACAATATTTTGTGTTTGCCTTGAACATCTGCTTACTATCCTTCAAAAAAACACCATCACCCTCCATATCTCATTTCTACGTGTGTTTTACACCAATTACATGATATTCAGTACAATACAGATCCCTACAATTAGTTGCGAACAGTAACTTGCATTCTACCATCCGTATCGAGTAGCGATTCCACTCATAGGCTGCAGAATAATTAGCTGCTAAAGTTTGAATAAAATCGGATTCGCTATTCTGCAAAGGAAGCCTATGTTTGGAATTGTAACTCAGACTACGGACAGTAGATTGCAAGAGTTACTGTTCGCTTCTAGCATACAATAAGGTGATTTTCGTACAACTAAATGTTATTGACATTTATCACATTTAAATTTCAGATGTGATTTGGTACAGCTCAAAAGTTTCCGAAACCGTGGAATGTATTTCCAGACAAGAATGTTGCAGGAAATGGATTTTAGGCAGAAAAAGTGTTCGCTGACGAGGCGACATTTTCGATCTCCTGTAGCGGCAGAACATTCACACTACTAGGGACAGATACAGTGGCCGTGCTCGGTGGGGCGATTAATTGACCCAGTTGTACTGTGCTCGGTGGGGCGATATTCTGACCAGACTGTAATATATTTGATATCTGACGATATTCTCTGATAGACAGTTCGGCGTCATAGTGTGTGATGGATTGTATATTTTTACGTCCCGTAATTTTCATTATTTGTTGTGGGGGAATTCCTGCTTTCGATAAAGTGGTGACTGTTGACTTTCTAATACTGTGATTTGTCAACCGTGACGAGATTCCAGCTTGCTCTGCAACATTCTTCATCAGACTGTCAAGTGTAGCCTCTCCCATGGGCCGTGGGTAATACCTGAAAATAAATATTTGGGAGAAAATGTGTAAGAAACACTTTTGAGAACTTTGCATATCGACCAGGCTGTAGAATCATTTTAAGATCACTATTCAGACACACTGAATTACATCTAATTTTTCACCAATTATAATAATTATCAAAAAATTGTCGTATTTATAACTATTTTACTTTTCTAACTAAATATTAATGTCACTTTCTATAAAACTTCATTTGATCTTCAGCCTTGTCCGTAATGATTTTCAGTGTCATATGATAATGTTTAAATAACATTTAAAACAAAATGGAAAACAATCATAGTGCATTATTTCACATAATAAATTTCATACTATGGCTCATTTTCTGTGCCTTTCAATCGTTGTTCTGGTACTGCTGTCAGGTAAAATGGACTGTCAGCAGCCAACATCTCGGAAGGTCGGCGACTTCTGAAGATCTCAACAATCTTGACAGGGTGACTCGGTCTCTCAAATGGAAATATTGGTCCATAAAAAAATGTTATGTTTCTCATATATTGTCACGCCAGACGGCCGATATGGATTTCAAACAAAAATATAATAGTTTTTCCAACAAATTTCACACTACATTGTATTCACAGAATTATATCTGAAATTCAACTTCAGATGTATTTATGGATTTAAGTCGATATCAACAAAATACAGTGATAAGAAACAATATTTGTTTCACATGCTGGCCCAGATATATTTGCGAGCGGTAACTCTTGCAATTTGCTCCCATACCGTCCACGAGTAGATTGCAAGTTACCGTTCGCACCAAGCTTTATAGTTTAAACATAGTTTATTGCATATAAATACAATAGGCTCGGGCTACAAGTTCTCTCAACATTAGTTACAGCCCTCACCTAAGTGTTACAAAGTACAATAATTCAACAGCAAGCTTTATTCGCTGATGTTGCCATGCCAATTCAGACCTATTTATCTTATTAACAATGATATAGTAAACTTTCTTTACTGAATGTATGAAAAGCAAAATACTTTTTATGGACTACAAGTAGTAGTGATCACAATACATCGGACCTCCGCTCGTATGCACCTAACTTTATTGTGTCTTGAGATATTTGAATTAATAAAAAATGTATAACTAAACGAATATTTATATTTGAATGCTGATATATTGAGGATCGATTAACATTACGCTCGTGAACATTTGATCGATTCTCCAAGTATCGTCATGACAACCGTGATAGTTTTCAAGTTATTCAATTTTCTATCGACAATATCTCACGACTCAAACAAGTTTTGCGCTTACAAGGCCAGCAAACATACCTGGTGTTGTCTGTTGCAAATATCTTCGGTGTGTTCTCTCGTGTATTCGACAGATTCCCCCCATCCCTGGTCTTGCTTGCCCTCTCATTGAACTCGAGAAACTTTTCCCCACTGGATTTCTTTTTCATCTCTATATCACCGAATTTCAATTGTCTTGCTTCATCTCGTCCACGCAGACCGAACATTTTTCCGAAATAGTAAAATATCGTGAATTGAAGGCTTTTTGGTGTACTTGTACCTAGAGACCCAGATGAATACATTATGGAAATAGTTGGCCCCAGTTTTGGGAGTGGCCTACATTCTGGGACTGACCCCTCTATCTGAGTCTTACATTTCGATATAAAGATCAATTTTGTATCAAGAAATAGATACTATCAGTTGCTTATAATGCTTTTTATTTGTCATTTATTGCAAATAAACATTTATTGACATTTATCTATGTATAACCTGATTCACATATTTATTGTAGGGCGGCGTTTGGGCGATGACACAATCAATTGCGTGTGATGAGGGGAGACATGGCGTTCGTGCAAATACGTAAGTAAACAATATACTTTATACTTGCTAATATGTGGCTGTGACTGGCGAAATGTGACTTATGGGCTTTTTCGACCAGTCATCAGCATCTGCGCTGTTCGCTACTCCATCCATGAAACACCCGACATGCTTCAGGAATTTGCTACTTGAGCATGGATATACACTGATCACGAATCCCATAAGCCCCATTTCTCCAGACTCTATCACATATGTGCCGTTTCGCATTGTGGCTGTTTCGCACCGGCAATGCGACAACTGAGCAACTCGAAAACGTGGGGAAAAATTGAAAATGCACATATCACCCACCATACTATCGTCCAGCATAAAAAGTTACGTGATAAATACCAGCCACAGGCTATTGTCTGTTGATATCAAGTGTATCAGGCTCCGCTCGGAACGAATTGTAGGCGAGCCTCGGAATTCCTATGTGTGTTTCCTAGCCTTGCATGATAACCTTGATATTAAACGACACTAGCGGAATATTCCACATGTATCCATGCATTGCAGGGTGTCGCCAGGCCCCATCAGTACCGAGCTGGCAGAGGAGTTTATGGCGACCAGTGGCCTCGAGGACCCAATGGCATTGAAACAGGCTTTAGTGTAAGTTTAATTACAATGCGACACAAATTGAATGAAAATGTTGGTACAACATAAAATACTTGAATGGCTGAGCCTGAGCTGTGCTACAGCTTACGTTCAGACAATCACATTGCTGATTGCTAGTTGACATTGCCCATATAATAGCTGTTCAGAAACGTTGATAAGCTGGGCAAGATTAACGCAGGTGGTTGTATGTATAGCTATTGACCGACAGTCTCCGTGCATCTATGACCGAGACTACATATTATTCATACTGTTCGTCGAGACCAAATATGCACACATCCATATAAACACGTGGTTTCTTAGGTCCTTTTCTTCTTGGTTTTCCTAAATTGATTAACTTTGACTTCCCGGTATGCGCTTATACTGATGGCTTGAATATTAGACATGTGTGTGAATATTGGCGTTTATATAGTCCATTAACGGAGACTCTATTTTTAAATATTACCCAACTCCCTATCTAAGTTGATACTCCATAGATTCGACAAATTCTCTGGGTTTTAACGTGCCTGTCCAATGTTTTTTGACGGTCAGTCGACACGCCGCACGCCAAATTTCCATGCATTGTGTCGCATGCACTGTTTACAGGTTGAGTAATGGTCATTCGGAGAACAGTCAAAACATAGTGCCTCTCGGTGCTGTGGACGACCCGATGCACTATTGCCCTCGGCCTCCGGCCTCCGGGCAATAGTGCCTCCCACAGGGTCGTCCACAGCACCTCGGCCAATATGTTTTGACTGTTCCCCGAATAACCATGAAATAACTGTATAATATTCGGTGTTACTGTATATACGAATCGGTACACTATAATAACTGACCAGCGACCAACATATTGCAAGCTATTTTTACACAAGACTAATTAACATTGACGTGTTTTAATCACCACAGATCCTCCAGCGAAGTGGTACAGTAGAATAAGTAGCCAAAGGCTGTCTATACTTGGCTGCGGACGGCACCTACTGTACCGGAATGGACTTGAAGATTTCTGGCGGGACTGAGATTGATTTCGCGCCAAAAATAGGCAGCGCACCGGTCCAGCTGAAATACAAGACTAAGTAGATATGATACACGAACTGCAAATACATGGAATACGTGGCTGTGACTGGCGAAACTGGGCTTATGGCATTTATGACCAGTGTAGATCCTGATCACATAGTACACTCCTGTAACCTGATAGAGATACAAACATGTATATTGATATATTGATATAATTATTTATTGATTGTTATAAACATAACGGGTTTCATTGGCGGAATGGTGAACAATGCAGATCCTGATCATACTGTGCGGATGCATAGGCTGATCTGGGTCTGCATTGGTCGCAAACTCCATTTTCCCAGTCTCAGGCAATGTACATAAAATAATTAGATGGATATACTCAATATACCACAACATATATGGATATATGTACTGCCCATACACACACGCGCATACGCAATTAATGTACATAGATAAGTACAATGTAGATGGATATATTCATTGCACATACAGGAAGTAGATTAATATACGCACTGCACATACAGGAAGTAGATGGATATATTCACTGCACATACAGGAAATAGATGACTATACGCACTGCACATACAGGAAGTAGATGGATATACGCACTGTACATACAGGAAGTAGATGGATATACGCACTGTACATACAGGAAGTAGATGGATATACGCACTGCACATACAGGAAGTAGATGGATATACGCACTGCACATACATGACGTAGATGGATATACGCACTGCACATACAGGAAGTAGATGGATATACGCACTGCACATACATGACGTAGATGGATATACGCACTACACATACAGGAAGTAGATGGATATACGCACTACGCATACTGGAAGTAGATTGATATACGCCATGCACATACAGGAAGTAGATGAATATACGTACTGCGCATACAGGAAGTAGATGGATGTACGCACTGCACATACACGAAGTAGATGCATAGGTTAGAGAATAGCAAATGGCGCGAAATCGCCCAGGGGTATGCAGAAGTAGTCCGGTATAAACAAAATAGTGCGGGCATTTTGAGGTCACAGACCTAGATTGCTTGCAAATCTTGATCTACTACTACCCAGTTTCACTTGAGGAACATTTTGGGGTGCTTAGCCTTTTAACACCAGTTTTCAGCATATTTGTAGCATTTAAAAGAAAACACTGAACCTGTTGGTCACGTGATGTAAACAGAGTTTCCCGCGTGGCCAAAAAATGTAAACAATATTGGGGGATATGACGAGAATTTTTCTTTCTTAGGAGTAAGTGAACCTATTGTTTAATTCATGCAGAACCAGTACGGACTGGCTGCAGGTCATGTACAAGTAGGTCCCACAGCATCCATACGAATAGTGAAAGTAGGAGAGACTGACCTTATTGGATGGGATTCGGTTAAATTATATAGTAAAACTAGTTGGTGTGTTCTAACATATATACGCACTGCACATACAGGAACTACATGAATATACGCACTGCACGCACTGTACGCACTACACATACAATACATAGATGTGTACATACAATCAATATATGGATGTACGCACTGTACATACAATAAGTAGATGGATACTAACCAGTATACGCAATACCGTGGGAAGTGGCATTACACAATGGACCACGAAATCTAGACCCAACATGCCCATTGTGAAACATACCGACTACCCTGAACAGTTCGATGACGTTGCTTACGTTGAAATGATTACGTTAACGTTCCGTTAATATTCAGATAAAGGCACTGGACGCACCAGCATAAATATGGTCTTTAATATCCCATCTCCGTACCAAAGATGTTACCCATGTGATCAAACATCTGTACTCAAAGTAGTAGCTTAAACCTAGTAATTCTCGTATTATGGAAGCAATTACGTGGGTGTGGTTGAAGCACCTTAAATATACGACCGTATACTTGTATCAAGTAAATTAGCTCTGTCGTGGGTCCAAGTAAATAGCCCATTAGAAAAAACGGTACGCCACCCACCCCACCCCCCCCCCCCACCCCTCCATTTATGTACATTATAATAGCGTTTCAAGGTTGTAAATATCGTATGGTATAAAGAATGCCATTGTCTTGGGCTCGCTCAGACAGACGGATTTTGATGCTATATAGCAAATAGTAAACAACGATCCTAATGCACCGAAACTTGAAAGCACGCATCTGATTGGTCAATTGTAATTACAGCCTATAAAATATGAAAAATCACAGCATATAAAATATCCGTTAAACCAGACTGTCTTTTAAATTTAACAGATTTATGTAACCCTACGCGCTTTTATAAACAATGTCCAGCGGCGGAGAACTCAACTATTTCCCAAATAATTGTTTTCGGTACATCTTCGGTTAATCATTCTGCCATATTAACCTGTACAACCCAAAGCGGAAAAGAGAATCGACCAACGACTGACAAACATGACTTCAGGTTGGCCCTTCAACAAAATCCCCAAAAATATTACCCCACCCGCCCAAAAGGCAAACTACAGAAGAATTTACGAAAATGCTCAAATGCAAATTGAATATGCCAGTACCAGCCTATAACGTCAATGTGCACATACATGACTATACATAATAAACTGTATTGCAGAGGGGTCATCACCTGAATTACTAAAAAGAATAGGCGTAAATCCTAGGAAATCCTGTCGACCCTTGTTTACATTTCCTTTGTAAAAATCACACGAACCCACAGCAGAAATGTCGACATTTCTTTAAACATGTTAAATTAATAAAAGCAATTACCTATTGCAACTACACATAGAAAAAAAATACAATTGTTAATATAAACTTTAGAGTTGAATACATGTATACATGTCTTAGAAAAGGTCCCGTTAACATCAATTTGAAATGGGAATATTCTTCGGCGGAGTTACATTTCTTCAAATTAATTTGGTGTGAGGCGGTTATAGATGACGACAACAACCTGCTGACGTATTGAAACATATCACTGTCGACGTTTCAGATTGCAGGGAGCACCATAGGTGCATTATAATGGTGATAACCATGCAACTGATTCACAGACCATAACACCTCCCACATACCGCTCCAAATCGAAAAACAAAACATGGTTATCCCCTAAATTACGTGTTGTATGGTTGCACTAAACTTTCTTTACGTAATAGTTATAGTTCACACATTGCATTTTCAATAAATTAATTACGAGCGAGCGCTAACGAGTTTATTAAACATGCAATATGTGAACTATCACTTACTTATTGTTTACCCAGCTTAGTCGCGAAGCTCAGCCTCTAAACGCGATTTCGATTCGCTATACTAGTATGTGATTGGCGGTGTGACACGCTGACAAATCGTAAAATCGTTCTAAATATAGCCATGTACATTTAATGATTAAGTTAATAGATATTGGCGAAAGCGTCGCAATATGCGATTAATTGAGACGAAATGCTGCTCTTTCATTGGTCGAGAAACTATGGTAAACAATCAAAAAACCTTAGTGTTTGCCTTGTTTCTCGACCAATGAAAGCACACCATTTCGTCTCAATTAACCGCATTTGTGACGCTTTCGCCAATATATATTAAACGTTGGAATACGATACAGATATCCCCCTCCCCCGTCTTGTTGACGTACTTTCGTGCGGCCCGTGTCTCCGCGAGTACACGACCGAGACAATGTAAAACCGCCAATAACGTTCAAGTATCGGGATTTCAAAGTGTGAAGGGGGCGGCGCTCCGTTCAATAAGTAAGTTATAGTTCACATATTGAATGTTTCATTGATGGAATGGCGAATAATGCAGATCCTTATCATTGATCACTCGCTACGAAATTAATGTATTCAAGGTTCAACAGTCGATATGTGAACTATAACTATTACGTTTCCATGCCAGTCGCCCGACATTATGTATAAGTTAGATCACGTTCGTGATCTAACTTATTTATCACATCCTCATGCACATACCATGCACACGAGCTGTGTTAATACAGAAATAACACCCGGAAATGTGTCAAAGATGTGATAAGCTTTTATACACACTAGTCGCCGTTGTCTGGTGAATAAGGCACCCGTCTTGCAACTTGGAGTACGAATGTTCGAACCTCCGCTCGGACTGATGTGGCCGGTTGTTTACGTGTAATGGTACCAATTGCCTTCCTGCCTTGTGCGGGGCAAATGGGATAGGAATTTGGAAGTACTGCTTGTTCGATAGAGTGTACGACTGGTACTTTCAATAAGGGTGGAACTATAATAAACAAACTTTACTTGTTTACATACCACCATTTTTCGAGTCCAATACACATATCAGGATTTAGCTTTACACAGATTCTCCTGGACCAATCTTACTCCTAAATTATGACTGGCACACACACACCAGGAGTCTGACTGCCACAGTTGTTATGTTTGTTTGTTTATTGGTGTTTAAGGCCTATCAATAGCTATGGTCATTTAAGGCCGGGCCAACTGGTTCGATCCCTCATTTAACCTGCTGCATTTGGGGGGAAATCCCAAAATCAGAACGGAATATTTACATCGAGATAAATATATATTCAGACCCGAAATTAGAATAACCTGAATTGGTGCCAGGCCCATACGACACAAGTCACTTAGCCCTTCCCCTAAACGTAATGCCGGCAGAATTACTCTTATAACGGGTATAACCAGATTCAACTGTCACATACAAGAATGCCAAAGACGTACCTGATGGTCAAACAAGGTCTCCTGTCGGGATACCGGTAAGCCTTGAATAACGATCGTTAAATTACCCATTGCATGCTCTCAACCAACCACATGACGGACACAGATGTCATATACCAAATATTTCCAAACACACCCATAGCACAGGAGCTAGACGGGTCAAAGGGTCATAAGCCACATTTCTCCAGTCACAGTGTCTGCCAGGAGCTGGACTGACCACATATGCAATCACCCCCATTCCTCTGGTAACACCTACAGATCAGGAGCCATATTATATTGGTCACATATGGCACAAGACCCATTCATCCAGTAACATAAACTCCATTTTGCCAGTCATTGGTCATATAAGCCCTATTTCTCCAGCCGCATCAGTAAATAAAGTTGTCACAGATTCCATAAATCCCATTACCCATGTCTGTTTCACATACCAGCAGCTAGACTGACCAAATAATTACAGTGGAACCTCGCTAAACCGGACACCCTGGGAGGTCCCCAGGGTTCGCTGTAAATCAGGCATTTGATTATTCCGAGCCATAATGATGTTCGTGCTATGCGATCACGAACAGTTTTGTTTGGTTATTGGTGTTTAACGGCCTATCAACAGCTAAGGTCATGTAAGGCCGGGCAATCGGGTTCGATCCCGTTTTAACCTTCTGCATTGGAGGGAAAATCCCAAAATCAGAACGGAATATTGACATCGAGAAAAAATATATTCAGCCCTGAAATTAGAATAACCTGACCTGGTGCCAGGTCCATACCACACCAAAGTCACTTGGCCCCTTCCCCTAAAATAGGATTACGAATAATCGTAATACTCACATAAGGGGTACATGTATAACCAGATTCAACTGTCACATACAAAATTCCAAAGACGTATGGGCCAAACCAGGTCTCCAATCGGGATTCCGGTAAGGATGAACCCCGATCGTTAAATTACCCATCGCGTGCTCCCATCTGCCACCCACGCCCCTGATATGTAACTGACAAGAGAAAGTGGGCTAAAGAAATCTAGAGCTCCTGATCTGGTTCTGGAGAAACAGTCCATGCCTAGGGTGGGGATTGAACCCTCAACTGGTGGTATTGGTCAATGGAGTTCAGTACAATACAATCAAGTCATCCCCAATGTCTGTCAGATCCTGGGGCCCGTTTCACTAAACGTGGTACGACTAAAATGTTTGTAAGTGCCAAAATCGGCAGCAAAACGTGGAACAGACATTAGTGTTTACTGCAATCGATGCCATGGTGACTAATAACTACTTTATGTTTATTTATATTATTTAAATTTGTGTGTCTAATGGAAACTTCTTTCTAAATGTCGTATTGTACGATTTCACAAATGTTCTATGCATAGCGAAAATGCATACACATTATCTCGGATCTCCCCCGTTTGTCACTTTCGCTGAAATGTATACTTGCATATAACGCAAATCTTTTTGAATTTGATCAAATTGTGTGATTTGTTGATAAACAACGTGTATGATCACGTGGTTACAATAACAATAAGTACTGAAACTTCCAGAAGTCCTCCTAATCAAAGTACGTATTATTTTATTTTGTCCTTATTGTGTAATGGATTTTGATGAAATATGGCTGCATCAAACGCGTCTTGTTAAGCTGCATTTGGTGGTCTCGGTACTTTGAGCCAAACTTCTGTCGTTTTTGCGAAGAATCGATTTCTGGGGACCAATGAAATGCAGGTCTTGAAGACGTGTTTGCTGCGCCATATTTCATCAAAATCCGTTGCCTATTAAGGAAAATATCAAATAATACTTTGGAGTGGACGTGCGTTCAACAATTCCAGCATATGGTGGTTTTGTTGTAACCACGTGATTATTCACCCTGTAAAGGTCACTTGCAATGCATGAAGTGAACAACAGAAATAGAGAATACCAGGCTGGTGTGTTTTGATATCAAGTTCATCACGTAACTTTTTTGGCTACATAATGAGCATGTATAGCATTGTTTTTGTTGAGGCCATTCCACTGAAGAAATTTGGTAATGTGATGCCTTTCGACCAATGAAACGTTAGTTTTTATTTTGCTGTTACCCGGATATTCGTATCTGTAGCCTATTTCACCAACATTGCAAAGTATACTTTCATAGCAAAGTATACTTTGAGGGAGTAATCATTTATTTTTCCTGAAATGCATTATTTCATATAGAACTAACAAATGCATATATTTAATGATTAAAAGTATGCAAAATTATTATCTGAATTTATTACATTATCACAGCCAATTTGGCTGTGATAATGTAATAAATTCAGTATAATAAAAATTAATAAATTTATCATAAAATTGAAAATTTCTCCCTCAAAGTATACTTTGCTAGAAAAGTATACTTTGCAATGTTGATGAAATAGGCTACAGGTCAATGCCAGGTCAATGCCAGGTGCAGGTCAATGCCAGGTCAATGCCAGGTCAATGCCAGGTGCAGGTCAATGCCAGGTCAATGCCAGGTCAATGCCAGGTGCCAGGTCAATCCAGTCATCCAGGTCAATGCAGGTGCAGGTCAATGCCAGGAGGTCAATGCCAGGTGCAGGTCAATGCCAGGTCAATGCCAGGTGCAGGTCAATGCCAGGTCAATGCCAGGTGCAGGTCAATGCCAGGTGCAGGTCAATGCCAGGTCAATGCCTGATACAGCAATATTTTATCAGTCCTTATGCAGAGCTTCAGATAAGTTTTGTGTCTAAAACGTACTCTACCCCCTGATTTCAAAATCATTGGTGTTTTACTTTTACAAATGGATTATTGATTTTCTTCATTACTACATAGGAAACAAATGATAAAAAAAATGTAATACATTTAAACATTCACTTATTTGAGCTGCAAAAACGCTTTTTTGTGGCTCAACTAAGTGAAATTTCAAATTTATGACAGTATTTTCACTACTCAATCTGAAAATCAATGCGTATTTTCACATTGCTGTGCGTATTTTGTACTCCCACTTTTGATAATCAATGCATATTCAGCTAAAATAATTGTGTAAAATACGCCAATACGCACCTTATCTGGAGCTCTGCGTATGTATTAGGCCAATACAAAGCTCAATACCTGATAATACTGAATATTGGAAGCATCATCCGAGACATAGTGCCTTTAAAGCTATCATATCATTGGACACAAATCTGGGTGATAACAAATATGTGGCTTTGACAAGGCTTATGGAATTTGTGATCAGTGTCACTCCTGATCAAATAGCACACCCTGTAGTCTGATAACGGTCTACAGTGCTTGTCAGATTGAATAAAAAAAGGTGTTTCATTGACGGAATGGTGAACAGTGTAGATCCTGATCAGATTGTGTGGATGCACAGGCTGATCTGGATCTACACTGGTGGCAAACCACATAAGCCCAACTTATAAGCCCAATCACAGCCACAGATATGGACATGCACAAATAAAATGAATTTTAAGACATATTTTATTTAAAGTCAGCGTACCAAAGCATGATGTGCAACTAGAATGAAACAATAAATATCAAAATATCAGATGTCCAGAGTTTCAGTTTGGTCGAGAAGTTTGGCTGACTGCATTCACAAACACTGGTAAACTTGTAAGACATTCATTCTGTAAATCTACAAGAAAAAAAAGAAAAAACATGATACACACTAACAAGTAACGTAATATGTAGCTGTGACAGGAGAAATGGGGCTTATGGGTTTTGTGACCAGTGTAGATCCAGATCAGCCTGTGCATCCGCACAGTCTGATCAGGATCTGCACTGTTCGCCATTTCATCAATGAAACGCCTGTCATGCTTCTAACAAGGAATATCGATTGTTATCAGGCTAACGAAGTGTGAAATTTCATCAGGAGCTACACTGGTCACAAATCCAATAATCCCCCAGAGCTCCAGATAAGCTGCGTATTTGTTTAAATACCCAATTGAAATCAGAAGCAATAAAGCAATAAAATGTTTGTGGTACAAGCTGCAGAAAACAATAAACAGACCACAGATATAGCATACTTTTCTTATTTTCCATGAAAACACATCTTGGTATTTCATTAGAATTGTCTCCAAGGAGACAATTCTAAAGAAATGCCAAGACATGTTTTCATTTTGAAACAAACTATTCAATAATTGCTGTCTGTTGATGTGTAAACAGTAGTGTGATTTTATTTTACCCAATTAAAATTTTGAAATACCCAATTGCTACAGAAATGATGGAGTGAAAATACTCAATTACTAATTCCTTATCTGGAGCGCTGATCCCCATTAAAGCCTCATATAATTATGACTGTTGCTGAAATATTATAAGTCAATCTGACTTACGGTTGCAGAGATATAGAGAATAGTAGGTTACTACCGTGAATGGGAAAAAATATCCCATTCACGGCACTAACCTACTATTCTATTTATACTGTCAACACCTACAAATAGCTTTAAAATGGAAAAAGAAAAACAGCCACATCCTCAAAACCGAAGAATTTACTAGTATGACAACCGCACATATTCATACGCAGTGATTAGGTCCAATTGACAGGATATCAAAAATGTTTCACGGCACATACGCACTGTGTTGACGGGATAAATTGTGTACTTAAAAACTTTAACGTAAATATTTAAAAAACGTATACCCCCCAAAATACCATGTACTGTAAGAACCCTAAATATTCGGACAAAATATATTCTGGGAAACACATACAAATACATGTATATGATTTCCCACCATGGTCCCAGTAGTTATGCTTAGTATTATTGTACTGGTTTATCACAGTAACAATGTATTTGGATACAGTTTACTTTCATAGGGGTTGCCAGGCCCGTACGCAGAGGGGAGCGAGGGGTGCGTATGCACCCCCCCCCCCTTAACCATTAAACACCACCGGTCTGTATAGTGGTATTGGCAAAAAGTGTAGATCCAGATGAGCCGGCTCGTAACGAGCCGTCTCATCTGGATCTGCACTTTTTGCAAGTATTTTTCATAATTTTGTGAACAAAAACACCCCATGTGAAAATCATTTGTGATGATTGGATTGGGTTGCAAAATTAACATATCAAAATCCATTCCAGTTACTTAGGGATGAAATGGTTCTGCCGAGGTCTGTCCGTGGATGTGCAAAAAAAGAGTTTAGCCCTTTCCGCCGTCGATAACGCACCCCCCTAAATTAATTTCTGCGTACGGGCCTGGTTGCCCAAAACAAAATGTGTCCGAATACTTTGGGTTTTTACGGCGGTATAATTACGGGCAAGAGGTTTTGTTTTGTTTGTTTGTTTATTGGTGTCTAACGGCAGATCAACAGCTAAGGTCATGTAAGGCCGGGCAAACAGGTTTGATCCCGTTTTAACCTGCATTGGGGGGAAAATCCCAAAATCAGAATGGAATATTTACATCGAGAACAATTATATTCAGCCCTGAAATTAGAATAACCTGACCTGGTGCCAGGTCCATACCACACCAAGTCACTATGCCCCTTCCCCTAAAATAGGATTACGAATAATCGTAATACTCACATGAGGGGTATAACCAGATTCAACTGTCACATACAAAATGCCAAAGACGTATGTGAGGGCCAAACCAGGTCTCCAGTCCAGTAAGGATGAACCACAATCGTTAAATTACCCATCACATTCTCCCACCCGCCACCCACAGGGGCAGAAGGTATAATTAGGAAACACATGAAAGTAAGCTATCACAGGTTAATTGTCTTTGTTTAGGTATCACATAAAATATGCTTTCACAGTGGAATAACACAATAATAATCCAAATACACTAGAGCAAGTGAGCAGGGGCTCACGGATACCCCCTCCCGGCCGACGCCTTGTCCGACCAACAAATATTTTCCAAGACATTTGGCACGAAAGCCACATGGGTGGACTATAGAATGGAATGAAAATATGGATGATAAGGAAGTAAATGAAGTGTGAAAGTCAATCTGGCAGAGATAAAGGGTACCCAAAAACTTTAATGCAAATCTTAGGGACCTACAAATAGACAGACGAACGGAATGACGAAAACTATATACTTAATAAATACAATATGAAATCGTCACTTATGTATAAAGATCTTCTATTTCCGATGCAGAAACTTACATGTGATGAGCTATCGGGTAACTATTTGTCCTTCTTCGCGACTTGGCCGCTGTAATATGGGATATGGTCTACCACGACTCGCCAGTCCGTGAAATAGAAGAAGCCTGCCCATATTGACACGTAGAATACTGCTCCTGGTACAGCCCTGAAAGAACAAAATGGAAATACAGCACCCACCTGTGTTAAGCAAGCAATTTTGGACTTTCCCATGGCCGCTTGCTTAAGACAAGTTTGACTGTACATGTACTTGCTTTCAATTGAAATCTGTGTTAGAATTAGAAAACTGATATAAACTAATACTTCTAAAGTAGTTTTTATCCTTGTAGAACGTCCAAGGAATAAAAGTTTGTCTACTTAGAAACTAGGGTCCAACAAAAATATTTCATGTGAGTTTTGGCTGGTACTGATTGGGTCTCTAGTAGATTGTAGCTTAAATTTACTTAGTATGTAATATGCTAGTTTCATAATACTGGCATTTACTGTCATTTCGGCTAATTCTGAGCATCGGCTAATGTGCAATTCACATCAAATTTAGCCTTGCGTACGTCATAATAAAATATGTGGATTTTGGAATAAACAAGCCGATTAATTGATACACTGTGGGACAATGTTATTGCATTCCGATAGTTTGGTAAAAGGTTATTCAGAATATAGACAAAATGTGCAAATCATCAGACCCTGCTGATATAGCTTATTTACTAAATTGACTGTTCAACTAAGAAACTAACCTGTCATGATGTCACCAGAGAGTTCTGCTTCAAGTTTAACACACGTTGGACACACGCATGTGATGTCGTACATTACACAACTTACGTCACTTACTGACGTCAGAACTTTATGACATTTTACCTGCACAGACTTCTTAGAATGTCGTTGAATAGTCAGGGGATTTTGACTGATTTTGACTGAATATGGGAATGTTAATGACATTTATATTTGTTTGGAAAGCCTTAGGTGCGCAGAATCGGCAGCACAATTTACCCAAATCTTACCCCAATCTTCATTAAAAATAACATTTATGATTAAATTATATACTTTTTCTACAATAATCATTAGTTTATCATATAATAAGCACATTTTGACCGATAAAAGGAAGAACTAGATTTGTCAGTAAGCGGGGGCTTACGGAATACCCCCCCGCGTCAGCCCTGACCTAGAATGAATTCCAGCTCGCATACTATCATTTTCAGATAAAAGACTATGTCAGCACATATGGAGAGTGCGATGGTGGTTCCAGTTGAAAAAAGCAAACTAGACATTCTAAGTCCGTGACCTTGACCCCTGGCATAAATGGGGGTCGTATGTTTGTTGCAGAATGATGTATGAGTGTCAGAGAAGGGGCGGGTAAAATATCACTGCATTCCGCAAAGGGAAAGAGAAGTTATAAGGAAATTTACATTTGTTAAGTTTTATTTTTTTTCTAAGTTTATAAGTCTGTGACCTTGAGCCCTGGCATAAATGGGGGTCATAGGTTTGTTGCAGAATGATGTATGAGTGTCAGAGAAGGGGTGGGTAAAATATGAAAGATTTCCGCAAAGGGAAAGAGAAGTTAAATGGAAATTTACAATTGTTAAGTTTTCGGCTTTTTCTAAGTTTCAAAGTCCGTGACCTTGACCCCTGGCATAAATGGGGGTCGTAGGTTTGTTGCAGAATGATGTATGAGTGTCAGAGAAGGGGCGGGTAAAATATGAAAGATTTCCGCAAAGGGAAAGAGAAGTTAAAAGGAAATTTACAATTGTTAAGTTTTGTGACGGACGGAAACACGGAAACTCGGACGGACAAGCTGACTCCAGTATACCCCCCCCCCCCACAACTTTGTTGCGGGGGGGTATAATAAAGCACATATTTCCACGGGAAAGCGATTAATATAGCATTATTATAAAGGCATATATCGCACACATGTGGCTATGACTAGAGAAATGGGGCTTATGGGTTTTGCGACCAGTGTAGATCCAGATCAGCCTGTGCATTCGCACAGTCTGATCAGCGTCTGCAACAGATGTCATTCCATAAATGAAACCCCAGTCTTGCTTTGAACAAGCAATTAGGTTGTTATCGGGCTACAGAAGGGTGTTATTTAATCAGAACCTACACTGGTCACAATTTCGATAAGCACCATTTATCCAGTCACAGCCACATATAAATATTAATGTAGTATTAGTTTTAAAATATTACTAATTTATATATTTAAATTATATATTATACTAGTTGGCAGAACAGTTTGGATGTCAACATTAGAGAGGTTCTACTGCTTTTTATTTGTATTTCAATTAAAAATCATTTTTCACGCTTAGCCATTATAAAGTGGACTGTCTTCCTTGGCTTCCTAGTACAAGTTAATCGCGGTACTCTCCCTTTATTTTGAACACATACAAATAGGACTAGTTTTCGGGGTATTAACAAGTTTATCAACTAGCGGTTTTTATAAAACATAACATATGAGCTAACTTGTCAGTTCAGTCCAATGGTAAATATTTCTTTCAATGTTTCTTGCCTTCAAAATAAAATTGTTCTTAGATTAAAATTCGCGTTAGCGCGTTTAGCAACACAGGGGTCAGCCATCTTGCATCTTGACCTATGGTTGGTGTTTTCGGGGTACATTATGTTCCGCAAGTGTCAATAAATTTGCTAATTCGTCCCGTGTTTTCATTGGCTGTTGATCATCTCACAGATGAATGAGGCAAAGTGAAGGAAAACTTGAAACTTTTCTATTGTACATGATTTTAACAATATTAAAGAGCAGTTTGTTTTTTGGGGTTTAACGGCCTATCAACAACTAAGGTCATTTAAGGCCGGGTCAATGGGTTTAGTACTAAAATCCCATATATTACCTGTACAAGTACATGTTCAAGTACATAATTATACAAATGGTGGGGGGGGGGGGGGGTGGAATCCCAAAACTATATATTCAGCCCTGAAATCAGAATAATCCTGATCTGATGCCCGGTCCTAGCCACACCAGAATCACTTGGCCCCTCACAAAAGCATTAGGATCAGTAATAATCTTACTACTTTTATAATGGGCAATAACAAGTAGGAATCACTACCGTTAATTCACGCCGTCTCATTCGCCCGACCACCACCCACATTAAAGAGCAGATTAATGGCGGATGCAGAAAATCACGGTAGGTTCGTGAACAAAATGACCTACAATGGTGTCAGCTAATTCTGCGCACCTAAGGCTTTCCAAACAAATTTAAATATCATTAACATTCCCATATTCAGTCAAAAATCCCTGAATATTCAATGAAATTTGAAGAAGTCTGTGCAGATAAAATGTCATAACGTTTTGACGTCAGTAAGTGACGTAAATTGTATGATGTATGACATCACATGCATGTTTGCAACGTCACATTTTTTTCTGCTAATGCTGCGCATCTGGTAGTGTAAACAAAAATTTGACGTGAATTGCGCATTAGCCAATGTGCAGAATTAGCCGACATGACAGTAAATGGCAAAAATTGCCAGTATTTAGTCCAATTAAACACTGTCATTGGATTTGGTAGCATTTTTAAAGGACTTAATGTACGTCAAGTCATGCTTATTTTAATCACCTGACGTAAAGCACATCGCGGCTGCACACATGTCTATAAATTACAAAATATGTGAAAACCCCAAAAACTCTGACTACCCCGAAAACTGGCGTCTCGACCATACACAAAATTGATCATAATTAACATTTGAAGTGCGAACCAGATCGGATTCGCTACTCTGCAGGGGAATGATATGGGAGGAACTGTACCTCTGGTACGTACGGTACGGGAGGGTCACATAGTTACAGGCTGCAACTATCTTCAACTTTGCAACTAGCAAAAACCGTAACAACTGTACAAATTATAGACCATACCCCACCCACAAATTTAACAACAGGCACTATTGAAAATAAGCTATCCCTGGAAGAATAGGTTGAAACAAAAGGATTATCTAACTGAAAATATATGTAATTACCAGTTCTTAGCAACGGCCTGCACTCTGTTCACATTGAGCTTCACCAGTGGGCTCATAAACTTGTTAAGAATCATTTTTGCAGTGCTGTTGACCTTGTTGTTGTTGTTGTAGTTGATATACGGCGTCTGTTTCCGCCGCTGATTTTTTGTCTCAAAACTAGATATGACGTCTTAATATCATGGCGATACTACAATATAATTATTGATTGATTGAGTGATTAATTGGTTGGTCGGTTGATTGATTGATTGATTTAGTGATTTAGTGATTGTTTGATTGATTGATTGATTGACGACAACAACTGAATTGTATACATAGACGGACGTGTCCGAGGAAGTTCGCATGTAACATATTGAATGCGGGCATGTAACACTTATTATACTCCCGTTTCGTCCGTATGTAGCTACGGACGATACAAGAGTATTTGAATTGTTACGTGACCACTATACGTTCGACCTATATATTGGCCTGTCGGTAAAGATGGGGGTCCCTTACCAGACATGTTGCCCAGAATATATGTTTATATTACCTAGTTTCGAGATGGGTTAACAGAGCTCCAGATAAGGTGCGTATTGGCGTATTTTACGCAATTATTTTAGCTGAATACTCATTGATTATCAAAAGTGGGAGTACAAAATACGCACAGCAATGTGAAAATACGCATTGGTTTTAAAATTGAGTAGTGCAAATGCAAATGATTTTGAAATCAGGGTGTATAGTACGCTTTAGACACAAAGCTTATCTGGAGCTCTGGGTTAAATTCCATCGGTTTGTATGCTACTGAAAATTGTTATGCTTTTAAACAAATGAACTGGGATGTGTAAAATTTGAGCATATGAAGTTGATGCTACAATGATGTTTTAAAGTAACATTGTCTGAATAATATATGCAATATGCCACTGATTAAGCAAGAAATAATGAATAATGTGGCAAACACTGTTGTAGTCACCGACAAAAGAGGAACGTGTATCAGCACTAATCACCCACCAGCATGACCAAGGTATACACATGTCACAGGGCAAGAAAAATGCGGGTTTTCTCTCCACGGTGTATTATTTGTAAATAGTTGATTACGGGTTTTCTCTCACAGCGAAACCCGTGCAAACTAGATTGGTCAGTACGCGAGGCTTACGGAATACCCCCGCGTGGGCCCAGGTACCTCTAAATATGTAAAAATAAATCAAAATGTGTGGGCTTGTGACCTTGACTCTGGGCTTAGCGGGGCGGCACAAACGTGAATTTGTCACACGGTGGTAGAGGTCCATTGGAGCAATGCGTGTGTAAAATGTGAAGCAGATCCGAGCAAGGAAATAGAAGTTATAACTGATTTCTCTGATGTTATGTTTTGTAAAGAGACTAAGTATGTGACCTTCACCTCGAGATCAGCGGGGATTTGTCACAGCCATCATGATAGTAAAGCCTTAGAGAATGCATGCATAAAATATTAAGAATTTTCTATGAAACAAAATAGAAGTTATAACATATTTCTCTGATGTTAAGTTTTGTAAAGATCAGCGGGGGATGGACGTAGATTTGTCACAGCATGATAGTGCAACCTTAGAGGAATGCACGAGTGAAATATTAAGAATTTTCAATGAAGTTATAACTTATTTCTCTGATGTTAAGTTTTGTAAAGAGACCAAGTTGTTTTAGCTTGACCTTGGGATCAGCGGGGGTTGGACGGTCGTGGATTTGGCACAGCATTGTAGTAGAGCCTTACAGGAATGCATGTGTGAAATATTAAGACGAAGGAAATAGAAGCTATAACAATATTTCTCTGATGTTAAGTTTAGTGACGGACGCACGGACGCACGGACAGACAACCTGACTAAAATATACCCCCCCCCCCACAACTCGTTGCGAGGGGAGGGGGGATATACTAATTTGCAAGAGTGTAATAAAGAGTGTTATCAGGCTACATGAGCAGATGCACTGGTCACAAATCCCATAAGCCCCATTTCTCCAGTCACACCACATATTGCGTGCTACGGGTGTTTTATTTATGTAATAGCGATCAGTGCAGATCCTGATCAGACTGTGCGGATGCACAGGCTGATCTGGATCTTCACTGATCGCAAAACACATAATCCCCATTTCTCCAGTCACAGTCACATATAACTGTGATCGCATTCGTCGAGACCGTTCACATATATGATAAAGAGTGTGTTTTTTCAACTATTTTCCATGTATCTTCTTGAAAGATGTCGTATATGTCGAAGTAATATTCGTTTAAACCTCGACTCCCACATCCCAGATTGTAATACATGTATAAGCATATATTTATTTTTCGCCCATTCTTTTAGATTAATTGGCATTATTTTATTTACATGTATACATCAAACGTGAATTGTCACTCTTGATGTCAAGGGCGATAATCGTGTTTGCTTAACAGGTTAACGGAACCAACTATTTATTCTCTCTATTTATTTGTTTGGATGTGTAATGATCATGCTTTATAATATGTCGATATGTATTCAGGTGACGAATTTACTTGATATAAATAATTTACATGGGCGGATGCAGCATTTGGGGAACGGGAGCGGGGGTTGTCTGCGAGAGTAATTGCAAGAGTTCTCCTTCCCAACTAGGGGCCCGTCCTATTTCGAGCTCTTCGAAATGCACTTTCCTGTGTTTTACGGCATTTAAATTCAGACTCCAACTTGTGGTAAACTGTGATTTATGTAAACTCCGTGGCTGAACGGGGATGGAGGGGGTGGATGGGGGTGGGGGGGGGGGTGGGTGGGGGGGGGGGGGGTTCAACCCAAATATTTGCAACCCCGGACACCCTCCCCCACCTCCAGATCCGCCCCTAATTTATAAATATCCTGCCCCAAGTGCATTTCAAAACAGCCTGATACAAACGCGCGTCTCATTTATCTGCATAGCGGGCACACGTAAAGCTGGTGGAATAGTTACACAAATACACGTATTTAATTCCTCTAAAACCAGTTGATGCCTAATAGATGGGGCCCCAACTTAAAGGTACATGCCCACTCAGTAGGCACAAAATGTTCTTTATAGGAATAAAATAAGTGTATAATTGTATCACTATTCCACAAGATCTAAAAATTACGAATGCCCGCCAGACAAATTTAATCATTTATTATTATTTATTTTACTGATAGTGACTCGCGTTGGTATCAGGCTAGTTTCATATGCAAATGATGCTTGGCAGTTTTCTTTGTTATTTAATCTAATTAAATACGTCAACTGAAAAAATAATAGTTTCGACAGATTATAAAGTTTGATCATTGCACATCAAAAAGGAGAGTAACTGAAGGAGAAGAAGATGAAGGAGCTGTAGAGAGTACAAGCATCCAGCTGGTGGAGGAACATGAAAGCAAGGAGAGGAGGTGATGGAAAGTGAGCAGTGTGAGGTTAAATATCATGAGAGTGCAGAAGGAGCAGAGGATGGGGATGAACATGATGTGGAGGTTTCTGACATGGAATATCCAAGTCAAGACCTTTTTGGCGCAGTGAGTTCGGACAGCTGCTCCGACACAAATACGGCAGTAGAGGGGGAGGTTGTGCCGGAGAGCCAGTGGACGGACTCAATGAGAGAGCAAGAGGAGGATAGGCAGAAAAGGGTGATTCAATACATACAAAACGAGGGCATATGTAATGAAGAGTTTGTGAGCCCATTGGGAATTACAATGTCCCAGATGGACCAGGAGGTCCAGATGGCATCTCCCGTTGGTATTTCCCTTACTCAGCTAGCTAAAGTTGAGGAGGGAGCCAAATCAAACAACAATGATTAATTAACTATAATCATAATATACACATAAACAAGCACTAAATTGGGGAATTTCTTTGAAGTATTTTGTATAGGAATAATATTTAGCTATATCAGTACCATGACCTATTGCCTTAGTGTTGAGAAAAGGATATGCCCTAAAGTGAATAAGTATAATATTGTCATCGTAGTCCCTCTCATCAATTATGAAGTTAATAACAGTTAATTTAAGAAGTATAAATAATAAAATTGATGAGACAGTATCCTTAATACAAACTAATGATATAGACGTAGCTGCATTCCAGGAGACCTACAAAATAAATGATAAGACCAAATTTGAAATTGAAACCAGAACAAACGGTATTCTATATAGCAGTGCAACTGAACATTGTAAGGGTGTAGCGCTTCTATTTCGAAATCAACTTTTAAAATTCAATAGGGAACATTTGATCACACCACCATTTTTTCACAATAGATTGGTGCATGTACAAATTCAATCATCCAAAAGAATTAATTTTATAAGTATATATGTACCAGCTACACCAATTGATAGGCCGCTATATCTCAAGGAATTAACACATTATTTAAGGAGTTATGATACACAAGATATTTATTTAATGGGTGATTTCAACTATGTTGAACAATCAATAGATAGGACATTAGGATTAAATTGCATAGACAAGATTTTATTTAAAGCGTATAAAGATCTTCATGACAATATCAAGATACTAGACACCTTTAGGTATAAGCACCTCAAGAAGACAGACTATTCTTTTTATTGGAAATACCGAAGGGGGAATAGGCTTGACAGGATATACATAAGCAAACATATGAAACGAGAGATTCTGGGTTGTGACTACCTGAATATGCTTTCAGATCACAGGCCGTTGCTATTAAACATTCAATTACCAGAAACAGAAAATTGGGGGAAAGGACATTGGAAATTTAACTTTCGAACTTTGCAAAACAAATCATATGTTCAGGATATAGGAGGCTTAATATACAATTTTTATGAAACAGATGACATATTTACAAATTGGGAAAAGTTTAAGGAAAAGGCAAAAGGTGTTTCAATTAGGTATGGGAAATTGGAGAAAAAGAATAGGGAAAATGATAAATTAATGGCCAATAAGCTTATAAAATGCAGTAATGAATATATAAATGACAGAACAAGAGAAACTTTAATGAACATTGAAGAATATGAACAACAAGGGCTGTTAATTAGGACAAATAACATGGAATTAGATAAAATATATAACTTAGGTAATTCAATTACGAAAACAGAAGAAATCAGGAAGGGGAATGCCAAAATGATTACATGTGTTGAAATATTAGATCAGGGAAGAACAACTACAGATAGGAATGAAATATTGCACGAAATTTTTAAGTTCTATACAAAATTATATTCGTCTCAAAATATACCTACAGAAACAATAGATACATACCTAGAAGACTTCAAAGTACCACTACTACAGGAAGATGACAAGAGTAGACTGAATGATCTTATTACAAAAAGTAAGATCTTACTGGCTATTAATGATCTGAATAAGAATAAATCTCCGGGAATAGACGGATTGACCTCTGAATTTTATCAGTACTTCAAAGTTCAACTTTTAGATATATTGCATCTATTATATAACAATACTAACTTTAGTAAAAAGATGCCGGACAATATGAAAGTTGGAATAATTACATTAATGTTTAAGAAAGGTACGCATACATTACTTAAGAATTGGCGACCAATTACCCTATTAAATGTGGACTATAAAATACTCACCAAAATTATTACCAATAGGCTTAAATGTCATGTTACCAAATTAATAAATACTAATCAAACATGTGTACCAAATAGATCAATACTGAACAATCTTCTGAATATCCAAATGATAATAAAGCATATGGAAACAAATCAGCAAGAGGGAATGTTAGTGGCTTTTGATCAGGAAAACGCGTTTGACAGAATTGAGCATAACTTTTTGTTTTCGGCATTGAAGAATACAATATCAGTGATAATTTTATCAACCTAATTATATGTATCTATCACAATTCAACAGCCAAAATGAAGGTAAATGGAACTTTTACTGATGAAATAACGATTAACAGAGGGGTTAGACAAGGCTGCCCTTTATCAATGATCATGTATGCAATGGGTGTTGAGCCATTGCAGTATTTTATCCAAAAAGATAATTTTATCTCTGGAATCAGGATACCAAACTCAATAGAACCAGCGAAAACATTTCAACATGCCGACGACCTTTCTATTATTACAACAAACACATCTTCATTATCAAAAATCCAAAAACAGATTGAGAAATATGGAGAACATTCTTGATCAAAAATGAACAGTGATAAAACAAAGATTCTAATAATAGGGGATAAGGGAAAACACATTGATGTACCGGCAGAGCTGATACATGACACAGTCAAAGTATTAGGAATACATTATGGGAGCAATCAAGGGAAAGAGAATTTCGCTTCTATATATAAAAGTATTCGGTGTAAGATAAGAATATGGCAGAGTATAAACACCAATATGTACCAGAGAAGATTAATAATAAATACATATATTTCCAGTCAACTCTGGTTCCTATTGAAGATTATCAATATACCAAAAGTATACATACGAAAAATCAATAGAGCAATATTTCAGTTTTTGTGGAAAGGTAATGAGGATATTAATAGGAATACATTAATGCACAGTGAGAAAATGGGAGGGATGGACTTCATAAATATAGGGAATAAGAGGGTAGCATTTGTAGTACAGAACTTAATACAATTAAAAAGGGGGGAATGTGCACTAATATGGGAGAAACTGCTAACATATTATTTTGGATTGAGACTGGGATTTCTAAATCCAAAACTGGCAGCAAACACAAATGTTCATACATTAATACTTCCTGCAGGCATGAAGGAAATTCATGATATTATTACACAATATAGAAATAACACTCAGGTATGGCAGTTTCTAACAGCAAAACAAATATATATGGAAATAGATGAGAATAAACAATTCAGAACGACAATCGAAAAGAGAATGCCGGAAATTAATTTTAAAGAAATATGGGAAAATCTAAACGCGATAAAAGATCTAAATGTGAAAGAAACAATTTACAAATATGTGCATAAAGCTCTGAGAACACCAGTATTTTACTATACAAGAAAAATGATTAAGAAAATACCTATGTGTCCATTGTGCAATCACAGTAGGCAAACTAATATGCACTTGTTTTGGGAGTGTAAAGCCGTCAAGAAGAATAAAGATGACATGATATTAGATCTCTTGAATATGGATAAAACAATGGCACTGAACTATAAATCTCTGCTGTACTTTAAAGATAATAATGGGAAGATAATTAACGGCCACAAATTTATATTGATATCTAAATATATACATGTGTGTTGGAAAATTTCGGCCAAAACACAATACAAAAGGTCATCTCTGTTCTAATACTATTAATAATTTGGGAAAAACAGATGGCAAGTTACGAAAATTATACTATTAACTTCTCACTACAGAAATTAACTGATGAAAACTATGGAGGATGGAGGACGATATAAATAGAAAAGCGATGAACAGACAACAGTTGTTTTTTTTTTGCCTAATTCGAGAATTAATAAGTTTACTAATGTGAGATTTAGAGATTAATGTTGGTATAATAAGCTTTTACATACAACTTAGAGACAATTGTACAAGGTGTGTCTATTACATGTATATGTATTATGTGTAAATGTGGGTATGATAAAAAAAAAATGATAAAAAAGGGAAATAAATAAAGGAAAAATATTCATACAAAAAAAAAAAAAAAAAATGAATAAAAAATAAAATTAACAGAACGTAAAAAAAAAAAAAAAAAAAATAAAAAAAAAAATACGGATAATAAATAGTAATGTCCATTAACATTTTAAGGAAACACGTTTATTTTTATTTTCGTCCAACATAAAAAGTATAATAATGCTAATCAATACGTGGGGTAATGGTGAATGAACGTTTATTTTGTCAGAAAATGTCATATCTACAGCATGTACACAACTATCTGTCTCCCTATATTATAACCTGGCATGTTGTGCCTACTGAACACCGGAAGTCCCCAGGGTGTCCGGGCTAGAGAGGTTTCACTGTAAATCAGGCATTTGATCAGTTTGAGCCATATCTATGCGATCACGAACAGACATTAGCACCTGGGATAAATGACCAAGACACTCATCAAAAATAAAATCACAGGCGTTTTCGTGGTGTCCGGTTTAGAGGGGTTCCACTGTATTGGCATTTCAGTTGTATGGTTACTTCGCACATGCGTACACGTGTATTTACGCCAAGTGTAGTGTATGATCTACGAAGTCATATCAGGGTTTAGTATGTTTGCCACTCGGTCCACTCTGTTTCTATGCTATTCACAACACATATTGGCAAAAATAAATACGAGACAAGGCAGGTGATTGTGTACCTAGGTGCGATTTTTCATGATTTTTAATAAATTTTGATTTTTTTTTCTGTAAATGTCGTCAACTTTTGATGTAATTTTCGAATTACATTACGGTTTATGTATCACATGTCTCAATGTTTAACTGCCGTATTTCGCCGATATTCATTTCGGAAATGTGTCACATTTTCAATAAATGATGTCAAAAATTGGCACAAAATTTGCATGAACTGTGTATTTTGTGTCAATTTTGTACCCACATTTACGGAAGAAGACAGTGCAGTTTGTCGAACTCAATATCGGCGGGCGAAATACAGCGATGCGATAAGGGAGATAATACAACCGGGCCTTGAGGGATCATAGCTAGTTATCTCCCTTTGAATTATTTATTTTTAGAAATGCGGTCCAAATTGTGTAGTTTATGGCCTTATTGCTTATAAATAGGGCGAATGTAGCATGATGGAACCGATGTAAGGTGTTCGAGCCAATTCCCACCCTTAAATATAAGCCGAATGAATGAATGATTTGTTATTAAAAGGAGCAATTATAGTGATTTCAACTAGTGCTGATCCAGATCATCCTACATATCTGCGCAATCTGATCCGAGACTGTATTATTGGCCAGATTCATATTTGACACTTATATGCAAACTCAATGTGTGTGTTATTCAGTAAGAAATAAACGCTGAAATACTGCATAGGGCCGGATATCTATAAATATATTTGCAAAGGGAAATAACTACGATCCGTCATACACTACTCATGACTCACTCACTTGACCTTACATAGGCCCAGTTTTCAAGTAATTCACCACATTTTCGAGAGGCCTATGCACACAACGAAACCACTAATTAGTTCATTATTTCTTTCAGAAATCCCCCGAGTCGCCCTCTTAAACAGTAGCGGCAAATATTTGCTCAAATATTCTGACGGAAAGTATTTGCAGTGAAAACACTGTCAGATTTCCCGTTATTATGAGAAGTTTGTCAATTCAGGAGAAAGTTTGCACTACCGTGTAATGTTGCCAAACGTATTGAGATATATATACCGTGTACATAGTTTTCTATAAGCGTGGCAAATGACGTCATTATTGTACATAACTGCACACATTTGGCTTTCTCAGCGTAAACAGGGCCGTAACCAGTAACATATTTCACCGAGATTGCAAAGTATACTTATCTTGATAAAGTACACTTTGAGGGAGAAATTTTAAAATTAAGGATAAATTTGTTACTTTTTATTATACTGAATTTATTACATTTTGGCTGTGATAGTGTAATAAATTCAGTATAATAATTCTGCATACTTTTAATCATCAAATAATTATATTCAGTCGTTACTTCTATATGAAATAATGCTTTTCGGGAAAAAATAAATGGTTACTCCCCCAAAGTATACTTAGCTAGATAAGTATACTTTGCAATTTTGGTGAAATAGACTACTGAGACGAAGTGAAACAAGTCCCGATATGGGGATCAGGGAGCATTCTCCCGCCACCAACCCGGGGATTTGTTTAATTCTTAAAGGTACATTCCCACTCAGTAAACACAACATGTTCATTATAGGAATTAAATAAGTGTATAATTGTGTCACTATTCCACCAGTTCTAAAAATTACAAGTGTCCGGAAAACAGATATAATCATTTAGTAATCTTTATTTTACTGATAGTGACGCGCGTTGGTATCAGGCTATTTTCATATGCAAATGAGGCATGATAGTTTTTACTAATTTATACTAATGAAATGCGTCGCATGAAAAAATAATATTTTCGACAGATTATAAAGTATGATCATTGCACATCAAAAAATAATACAGAGAATAAATAGGAATGTCCGTTAACATTTTAAGGAAACACGGTTATCGCCCCTGATATCAGCGTGAACATTTTCGTCTAAAATAAAATGTATAATAATGCCAATCAATACGTGGGGTAATGGTGAATGAATGTTTATTTTTGCCAGGAAATGTCATACGTACATAATATACAAAAGTATCTGTATCACTATAATATAACCTACTGCGTGAGCATGTACCTTTAAATTCGAAAAAATGACAGTGCATACGACTGCCTCGTCTGTCTCATCCTGGTTACGGTACTGCTGGGACGAACATGTATGTATGTATACATGGGGCCCGTTTCACTAAACTTCCTACGACTAAAATGTTCGTAAGTGCAAAATTATGATAGTCTGTAAATTTCACATTAACAATGTTTTCTTGTAAATAATTCTTGGATTTAAATTTATTGAGCATAGGCTGCATATGCAGCCTATGCTCAATAAATGTAAATCCATCAATTTAAATTTACAGACGATTCTAAATTTGCGCTTACGAACATTTTAGTCGTAAGAAGTTTTGTGAAACGGCCCCCAGGTCTCTAGGTACTAGCACAACTGGGAGACTTTAGCGTGGGAGACTTTAGCGTCTCCACATGCCCGTAGCTTCGTTGATCTCGTCAATTTAAAAATGGGATCCCATCTATTGGGCACAACATGGTCACAAACTGTTCTGTATAGCAATTAAATAATTGTATAATTGTGAAACTCTTCCACGAATTTTAAACATTACGAGTGCCCGTTATGTAGATATAATCATTTATTAATCTTTAAATTACGGATAGAGATGCGCGGTTGTATCTGGCTATTTTGATATTCAAATAAGGCAGGACATTTATGAATTATTATAATGTATGATCATTGCATTTCAAAAATATATTGAGAGAATAAATAGTTGTTTCCGTCAACCTTTTAGAGAAACACGCCGGTTATCGCCCCTGAAATCAAAGTGGCAATTACGTTTGATATAACATCACTGCTCCAGATAAGGAATTAATAATTGAGTATTTTCACTTCATCATTTCTGAAAAAAATGGGTATTTCAAAATTTTAATTGGGTAAAATAAAATCACACTACTGTTTACACATCAACAGACCGCAATTATTGAATTAGTTCGCTTTGAAATGAAAATATATCTTGGCATTTCATTAGAATTGTCTCCTTGGAGACAATTCTAATGAAATACCAAGATGTGTTTTCATGGAAAATATGCTATATTTGTGGTCTGTTTATTGTTTTCTGCAGCATGATAAAGGTACCACACAATTGTTATTGCTTTTTGATACGCGCTACTTCTGATTTCAATTGGGGTTTTCGGCAATTTTAATTGGGTATTTACGCAAATACGCAGCTTATCTGGAGCGCTGTAACATGTTTATAAAGGCAAATTAACACACCCTGTAATGGTAAATTAATGATTATTTTGCCTGAAAAAGTTCGTATCTAAACAATGGGCGAACACATACGATGGTACAGAGGGGACATGGAAAACGCAAAACCTATCGCGTGCGCACGCAAAACCTATCGCGTGCGCACGCAAAACCTATTGCGTGCGCACGCGAAAGTAAAACATATTTCCATGTCCCCTCTGTGCCACCGTAAACACAACCTGTGATGCGGAAGTGCAGGTTTTAAAGTACACGGGTCTGCAAATAAAATTTGAGTAGGTGCTTTGGAAACCAAAAACATTTTGTCATGAGCTCTCACATGACGTACACTTATGTTGAAGCGTGATTAGAATTGATCAATAAAAGATTAATTTAACTCACGCGAACGGACTTTTTACAATAATGTTCTACTCTTTTACGTAACTTAGTGCATGTGTGGGTATTTGCACGGCGTGCCGTACCAGTAACGGACTGTGATTGTATTAACGAGTGTTGTGGCAAAGTACCAAGTTCGTTCATTAAATTGTTTGATTTAAATTAAAATTGTCAGCGCTATGTTTGTTTTAAGTACGAAACGCTAATATGACAGCTGATCAATTCCTTTAGCAAACAGGCAACTGAAACGATTGGTTTTGTACTGAAATTGCATGCTCACGAAACGGATAGAGTATAGGCAAATGTGTATAAGACTCGGACCTGTGACACACACACAACAACGCCCGTTAAACAATCCCATTACCCCACCCACCTGATCTCGTACTGTACATTACGTTATATAAATGTCGGCAATATATAGAGCATAGTATTGTAATAGACCAAGTGGGTGGGGTAATGCTTTTTTTAATGGGCATTTTCTTTTGGTGTCACAGGTTCGAGTCTACCACCTGTGGTATGGGCAAGTGAAGTTTCTATCTGGACGACTCCAAGGTGCATCCTCACGTGGTTACAACAACAACAACAATGGATGAAAGTGTTGAAAGCGTGCCCACTCCAAAGTAAGTATTATTTGATATATTGCAATGGATTTTGATGGTCCCGGGAGTTCGGCACAGTAGACACGGAAATCGATTCTTCGCAAAAACGACAGAAATTTGGCCCAAAGTACAGAGACCGCCAACTGCAGCTTAACAAGACGCGTTTGATGCGACATATTTCATCAACATCCGTTACATAATAAGGACAAAATAAAAGAATACGTATTTTGAATCGGAGGGCTTCTGGAAGTTTCAGTATTTGTTGTTGTTGTCATAACCACGTGATCATGCACCTTGGACTCGTTCTTTGAAGAGACAGTGCGGCACAAACATTACAACATATAGGAATCAAGGTGTATGATCACGTGGTACTAACAACAACAACAAGTACTGAAATTTCCAGAATACATCTGATTCAAAGTACGTATTCTTTTATAGTGTCCTTATTACGTAACGGATTCTGATGAAATATGGCGCATCAAACGCGTATTTTTAAGCTGCATTTTGTGGTCTCTAGCTGTATTTTCGACCAAACTTCTGTCGTTTTGGCGTTTAATCGATTTGGAGACACGGAAATCCATTCTTGAAAAAACGACATAAGTCTGTGCCGGGACTCCCGGGACCATCAAATGCAGCTCATGAAGACGCGCTTGCTGCGCCATATTTCATCAAAATCCGTTTCATATTAAAGCCCCTATAGCGCTCAAGTTGCCGAATTTGGCCTCCTATTGGGTTTTCCCACACATAAATCCAACAGGTTTCTATTTACACACACTTTGAAACTGTTTGCATTCATTTTGGTACAAAAATGAGTTTGTAGTCGATGAAAATATCAATAGTTGTTGATCAACAAACAGCAGGTGCGTGTTTCAAAGCCCGATCGATTTTCCGATAGACGCTCGGGTCAACTTCTCAACTCCCCGATTTGCGGCCGATGAATTCCGATAGCCGGAGTTTATCGACTCGCTTCCGAGCCGAAGCCGTTGGGTTACGGAAATGAAATTGTCTCTTATTGACATTTTGAGATGTATCTATTAGGCAGTATATGTTAGTTTTGTGTACTAAATCAGTTGCCAAACATGTTTTTGTGTTTGAAAAAATCGGAAAATTGTAATACTGAGCCGTTCAGGGCCTTTAAGGAAAATATCAAATAATACTTTCAAGATTTCAACACTACCACTGTTGTTGTTGTTATAACCACGTGATCATGCACCTTGGACTCGTTCTTTGGAGAGACGTTGCGGCACAAACGTAACAATATATAGGAATGTATGAGTTGAAATCCAATCTGGACGAATTGATAATTAAGAATTTGTCGAGGCCTGCTTATGAGTTGTGCGACCCGTGTAGATCCAGATCAGACTGTGCATCTGATCAAGATCTGCAATGTTCGCCATTCCATCAATGACATACCCGTGATTTCTCTAACAAGCAATATTGATTACTATGCGGGCCACCAAATCCATCAGCCCATTTGTTTCAGTGACAGCCACATCATAGCGATTGTTCAAAAAGTTTGGGTCCCTCAAATTATGTAAAACATATATTGTTACGGAAATTAAATGTGTACAATGTACCTAATTATATAACTATTCCAAGTTATTAACATCAACAGTGTTCGTTTTTTACACAGTATTAACTATTATCCCGTCAACACAGTGCGTATGTGTCGTGAAACACGGTGCCGTGAAACATTTGTGATATCCAGTTAATACAATTTTTGCATTTTACAGCCATTTGAAGGTGTTGACGGGATAAATAGAATAGTAGGTTAGTGCCGTGAATGGAACAAACTATCTGGCGCGGCACGGAAACGGTATGTGCTCGGCAGAGCCTCGCCCATCCCGTTTCCTGAGCCTTACCAGATATGTTTTCCCATTCACGGCACTAACCTACTATTCTCTCTATATTCCAATACGGTGTTGGTAGTGGTGATCACCAGTTTATGTGCAGGTGAAGACAGTGTGATTAGTTTTAATTGTTTAAATCAAGTATGTGTATCAACTTAAATACGATTGCTGTCGGTATCTTATTAAGTATAGTTATTGTACACCAGCAATTGCATTCGACTTCCTTTGAATAAATGTCCAAGTTGCATGATCACGTGGTTACAACAACAACAACAACAACAATGGATGAACGTGTTGAAAGCGCGCCCACTCCAAAGTAAGTATTATTTGATATTTTCCTTAATCCTGACAATGCTGAATTCAATATTGTTGTCTGCTGTTTATTTTGTATTCTCCATTTTTCTCATCAAAAACATGATTTGACTGCTCTTTGGAGTCATTTCCAATAGAAATGATTCTAAACTGCTGTCAAACCATGTTTTTATTGAAAGAAAAGAAAAATAAGAAGCACTAGCAGACGACAATTTTCGGTTCCCGCAGTCTAAGGGTTAATAGGCAACGGATTTTGATGAAATATGGCGCAGGGAGTTCGTCACATACGTATGTTACTGACACGGAATTCGATTCTTCGCAAAAACGACAGAAGTTTGGGCCAAAGTACCGAGATCACCAAATGCAGCTTAACAAGACGCGTTTGATGCGCCCGATTTCATCAAAATCCGTTACATAATACAATAATTATAAAAGAATACGTACATGTCCTTTGAATCGGCTTCTGGAAGTTTCAGTACTTGTTGTTGTTGTTGTAACCACGTGATCGTACACCTTAACATTTTGAGAAAACGCGGTTATCTCCCCTGACCTCAAGATTATTGATTTCTGTCATACAAATATTACAAAATAGTACCAATATTTTTGTATATACATGTATTAATGACATCTCTCAATGCTGAACCAAAAAAAAGACAACCTCTACAATACATCCTGTTGCGCGGGACCCCATCTTTAAGCGTAGAACAATAATTTAATTGAATATTCAGAAACCAGAAAACGCCAATAATTTCCATAATAATTAGATCTTTATTCTGGTTTAATGGTCACAAACTGCATTGAATTGACATTTGCCAGCGTAATGCGTTTTTCTTGGAAATTATAAATCGTTTCTGTATTTTGAAGGCATGTAACGTCCATTACTGCATGCATTTATTTTTTATAATAACGGGTTATCAATATCGTGCGCCGATTTCCATAATTTATAAACCATACTTGATTATAAATCGTGATCTGCAATGAAAATAAGACACGTATTAGGTTTCGAACCTACGGAGCCCCGCAGGGGACGTAGAATTCTTTGTTTTTTTCGTTCCCATGAAATAACTATTCGTTCCCACGAATTAACAATTCGTTCCCTCAATTTAACAATTCGTTCCCACGGGAACGAATTGTTAATTAGTGGGAACGAATTGTTAATTTGTGGGAACGAATTGCTATATCGTGGGAACGAATTGTTAAATCGAGGGAACGAATTGTTAAATTGAGGGAACGAATTGAACGAATTGTTAAATCGAGCGAACGAATTGTTAAATTGAGGGAACGAATTGTTAATTCGAGGGAACGAATTGTTATATCGTGAGAACGAATTGTTAAATTGAGGGAACGAATTGTTATTTCGAGGGAACAAATTAATTTAAAAAAAGCCATTGTATTTGCAATTTCACAATGGTTTTTGGCGGGAGACATACTGTCTCCACGCTATTGGGATCGTGATTCTGGCCGTTTGCACGGGTCTACTTTCGGAAGTGGCTCTCTGTTCATCGGGGGACGTCTCAATAGGCTCAATTTGCGTTCGCAATTAACAACAGTCAGGTGACATTTAAAGTCAGCGAGTGAACTGAAAGCAAGTTAAAATAGCAACGGCAATGCTCAACATTATGTGTAAAATAGTTAGCATGCCCAACTTTACTTTTGAAGAGAATAAATTGCTGTTATTGAGACGCCCCCCGTATCGTGTACCACGCAGTCGCAATGCGACGTCGAAGGCCATTTCTTTTTCATATTGTGGTTTACGGGCGATTTTCGAAAAATTACCCTCTGGGTGAGCGAAACAAAATTCATGAAAACATTTTGCCGTTCATGCAGCATACACGTATGTAGGCATACGCCCAGTCATAATTTTGAAAAGTTTCACATACTACGTCTGCAATATACCTCGTAAAACGGTTTATTAGTCGGACATAAAGCACCTTTGCTTCATCAACCTATTTGTGCTTAGAGCAGGCTGTATTTTACAAACACCAGTAACTGATCAAGTTCTCCAAATTTGCAGATTGTACATCCAATAATCAACATCGAATATATTTCTAACAAGGAATTTCTGAGTATGCAAATTCACAAGTGGCTACTTGTCTCCCGCCAGTCAGTACTTTCAATACTTTGATTGGATGATACATGCGTTGTTCAACTTAATAGTAACATTCACAGGCATTCGGCGTGTTCGGCTTTCATCGGTATAACTACATGTATATTAATAATGCTTCGGACACGGCCTTGTATCATAACAAAATAACATGTTTAGAATTGTAATATTCTATGCATTCTATGTATTTCTGCAGGATATCGATAATTCTCAAATGATCATATGAACTTGCCACTACAATATTGATGTTAGAGCCTTAAACACATTATTACAGTATTTCATTTATGATACGAGGTTTGCCTAGGAAATGGAGCTGTAATCGATATTATTTGCATAAATATGTTCTAACTAATTCTAACTAATAATTCTCAAATGAACATGTGCACTTTCCGCCAAAATATTCACATGAGCGTTAATAAAATCGCGGAATGTGTTATGATACGAGGTCGTGTCCGACCAAAGTTAGAAGCCTTGGTCATATATATTCTTATACCGATGAAAGCCGAAACACGCCGAATGCCTGTGTATACATTCATTGAGAAATAAAGAAACAAAAGGTTGCTCGGGGGCAAGCAGACAAAGCATGCGATGCCAGAAGCTAAGTCCCCCCCCCCCCCGCCTCTAACTCCGGTGTATGTTTTGTTTTAATTAACCCTTTACATCGTGGAGACACACAATTGTTCTCAATAAAAGTATTTTAAACACATTCTACACAAAAGTAAATGTTGTGACCACTCATGAGTGGTAACAACATATACTTTCATTGAGAAATAAAAAAATAGAAAAAAAGTTGGCGATGCCAAAAGCCACGTTACCGCCTCTGACACCGGTGTATGTTTTGTTTGACGGTTCAAATGAGTGGTAACAACATATACATTCATTGAAAAATAAAGAAAATAGAAACAAAGTTGCGATGAGAAAACAGACAAAGCAGGCGATGTCAAAAGCTACGTTACCCCGCCGCAGACACCGGGTGTATGTTTTGTTTTAATCATCGCTAATGCTGCCAACACGGACAGGTGGTTGGACGGATTTCATCAGATCGCTAATGATGCGCGCTGCCCCTCGAACTTCCGTCTGAAAAGTCTGCCAATTAAACACGCCGTGAACGATATTCATACGCGGCGTGGCTTGAGAGAATACACGACCGCTTGCGTTAATCTTGCCAAGATGTCAACGTTTCTGTTGGCAACATCAACTCGCAAATCAAGCAGTTTGATTGGATGTGCATGAGCTGTAGCCCGCGTTAATCTTGCCAAGATGTCAACTTTTTTGAACATCTATTGACAATATCGGATACATAGAGACTTGAACTCCTTAGCAATGTCAACTCGCAATCAAGCAGTTTGATTGGCTGTACCTGAGCTGTAGCACAGCTCAGGCTCAGCCAAGCAAGCTGCTTAATTTCAAACACAAAATTCAAGTATTTTTCAATAAACCAATTTATAAATATTGGCACGATTAACGCAGACGGTGGTGTACGTGTTACCGTGTATGCTGGGACAACGTTGGTATCAAACACAAGGTGTATGATCACGTGGTTACAACAACAACAACAATGGCTGAATGTGTCGAAAGCGCGCCCACTCCAAAGTAAGTATTAGTTTATGTTTTCCTTAATGGCGCACCAAGCTCGTCTTCATTAGCTGCATTTTGTGGTCCCGGGAGTTCGGCACATACGTATGTCGTTATTGCGAAGAAACAATTTCCGTGTCAGTAGACACGGAAATAGATTCTTCGCAAAAACGACAGAAGTTTGGGCCAAATGTAGCTTAACAAGACACGTTTGATGCACCATATTTCTTCAAAATCCGTTACATAATCATGCAGGACAATATAAAATAAAATACGTACTTTGAATTTGAGGGCTCTAGAAGTTTCAGTAATTGTTGTTGTTGTTAAAACCACGCGATCATACACATTGAAACTACGCTATGCTGTGGCCGTGACTGGATAAATGGGTTTTATGAGATTTGCGACCAGTGTAGCTCCTGATCAAATAGCACACTCGTGAGCCTGATGGCGATATATATTCCTTGTTAGAAGCATAACTGCTGTTTCATTATAGGAATGAATGGCCTTTTTGTGGAATTTATCGGGGTATAAACTCGGAAGGCCTCGTCCAGTATTCCCGCGACTTTTCCAAGTTTATATCCCCGATAAATTCCACAAAAAAAGGCCATTCATTCCTTATAATTCCAGCATTTGAAATAAATTCATCAAGAAAATGTGTTTATTTTCCGTTTTTCTTAAATAATTATTTTAACTGCGCCTGACGGTTACGGAAAGTAGTTCGGCGTGGGAGTTTACTGGGATATAAATTTTGGACGGAGACTTGCTACGGACCAATCAAATGTTAGGGAATTGTGTAAATATTTTTGTGCTGGAATTATAATGATATAAATCATTTAAAAATACCCTGCCTCATTTGAATATCAAACTACCCGGATACAACCGAGCACCTCTATCCGTAAATTAAAGATTACTAACTGGTGATATCTGTTCTGTATAGCGGGCACTCGTAATGTTTAAAACTGATGGAATAGTTATTACGCAATATACCACTTATTTAATTCCTAACAGTTGTAACCATAGCTACAAGAGTTGCCTACGATATGGTTATTATCGTCAATTGTCGTCTGCTGTTGCTTTTATATCTTGCCTTATTTCTCAATAAAAACATGGTTTGACAGCACTTCAGAATCATTTCCAATGGAAATGATTCTGAAGTGCTGTCAAAGTATGTTGTTAATTATTCTAAAGTGCTGTCATAGCATGTTTTTGATGATACAAATTGAAAATAGAAAATAAACAGCAGACGACAAAAAATAAGATAGCGGTCTAAGGGTTAATGTGATTTCTTTGATGTATTTCCCTCTCGGAGTAAATCTTTCTTCCTAGGAGGACACGTGACGTCATTTACGACATACATTGGCGTCAATTACGGCGAAGGCAAATTTCATACGCTAACGTCAAATTTCTCAAAATTGATAATTTCAATTTCACTCTGTTACCATTTCTATTTCACTCAACTTTGCTCATTGCGTAAAATATATAATTCATTCAACAATAACTTTGACATATGGATTTGTATTTCTCTCCATGTTTGTAAATCCAATAAAGAGACGAGCGCTGCGCATGCGTCTCTACGGAGCCCCACAATAACAATTCGTTCCCTCAATTTAACAATTCGTCCCCTCGATATAACAATTAGTTCCCACGAATTAACAATTCGTTCCCACGAAATAACGATTCGTTCCCTCGAATTAACAATTCGTTCCCGCGAAATAACAATTCGTTCCCTCGAATTTACAATTCGTTCCCACGAAATAACAATTTGTTCACTTAGTTTAACAATTCGTTCCCTCGAATTAATAATTAACAATTCGTTCCCACGATATAACAACTATGTTCCCACAAAATAACAATTGTTATATCGTGGGAACGAATTGTTATTTCATGGGAACGAATTGTTAAATTGAGGGAACGAATTGTTATTTCGTGGGAACGAATTGTTATTTCGTGGGAATGAATTGTTATTTCATGGGAAAGAATTGTTAAGTTGTGGGAACGAATTGTTAAATTGAGGGAACAAATTATTATTTCGTGGGAACAAATTGTTATTTCGTGGGAACGAATTAATAAAAAAGAATGATACGTCCCTTGCGGGGCTCCCCGTACGTTTCTTTATATAAATTGCAAACAGTTCTAAGACATAGATCCCATTTTTAAAAAGATTGTTGCATAAATTCTATGTGTTTCGCCAACCAACGGAAAATATGAAGTAATGTCATGAATGGAAATTAAAATTAGAAATATTTGACCGGTGGGGGTTATACTTTCACTTCCACTCACGCTGTTGACAGACACAAACAAACTCGATGATCGATCAACAGTTCCATAGAAATCCTCTAATGACGAGATTTACATTTAAATCTCGCCTGAAAAGGTTAATTATATACACACTGAGTAGCAAAAATAGTTTCGCGACATGTATGGTGCGCTGGCTGTGACTGGAGAAATGGAGCTCATGGGATTTGTTAACCAGTGTATCTCGTGATCGAATAGCGCACTCCCGTAGCCGAATAACGATCTATATTGCTTGTTACTAGCATGACGGGTGTTTCATTGATGAAATGGCGAACAGTGCAGATCCTGACCAGACTGCGCGGATGCGCAGACTGGTCTGGATCTACACTGATCGCAAATCCCATACCACCCATTTCTCCAGTCACTGCCACATTTGCGTTTGTGGCCAGCGTAGTTACAAATTAAACTGTGCACATGATCAGGGTTTATCTTGTTTTCCAATGAGATATAATGGCAAACTTCAACATGTTCAAACTATTGTAAGTGGTGTAGACTCTGGGGCCCGTTTCACTAAATTTCGTACGACTAAAATCTTCGTAAGTGCAAATTTAGGATCGTCTGGAAATTCCAATTAATGGATTTACATTTATTGAGCATAGGCTATGCTCAATAAATCTAAATCCAATCATTGTTTACAAGAAAACATTGTTAATGTGAAATTCACAGACTATTATAATTTTGCACTTACGAACATTTCAGTCGTAGGAAGTTTAGTGAAACGGCCCCCTGGTTTCTAGCTATGCTGGTTCAAGGCTGTGCTTGGTCTCGTTTTTGCCAGTTGCGTGTTGTTACAGTAACGGGTGCGAATTTACATATTAACACGAAATACTGCTCGTGACATCGTCATTTCGTGAGGCTGTGGCTGGTGAAATGGGGCTTATGGGCTTCGCGACCAGTGAAGACCCAGATCAGACTGTGCATCCGCACAGTCTGATCTGGATCTGAACTGTTCGCCATTCCATCAATGAAACACTCGGTATGTATGCTTCTAATAAGCAATATAGATAGCGACCTAGCTACAGAAGTGTGCTATTTGATCAGGAGCTACACTGGTCGTACATATTACTTGTTACCACCATGACGGTTGTTTTATTGGTGGAATGGCGAACAGTGCAGATCCTGATCAGACTGTGTGGCTGATCTAGATATACACTGGTCGCAAAACCCATAAGCCCCATGCCTCCAGCCACAGCCACAAATATGATGAACGTTTCACTGATGAACAAAGAAACCGTGACAGTATAACTAGCGAACAGTTGATCAGACTTAGAATGAAACATGTTCTGATCGGGGTCTACACTGGTTACAATGCCATTCAATAGTGTTTGATCTACACTGGCCGCAAACAATATATCGCCCCTTCTCGTAAAATACTCCTTATTTTGTAAATACACGACATGTGACATAAATTCTTTGAAACTCGATATGCGCAAGCAAACATACGTGCTTAAATTTGATCATGAGGATTTTGAATTATTTGAACAGAATTACTCGGGTCTGCTTCGTTATTGACTTTAGAGATAAAACACACTTTTCCTGTTGTACAATTATACTTGGATGAAAAGTATCAACATTCGGTTTAATATTAATAATAGTTAACACTGTAGGCTGGTCAATGAATACTCGGGACCTACTTTAAATGTTATTTTTTTTTTTTTTTTATTAAACGCTATTATCCGTGTGGTCGTCCTTTCGCCCGTCCGTCCGCGTGTGTTATCCTGTCGGTGGTGCATCCGGGCCAACGTCCGGTGGTTTAAGAGGTTAGGGGGCGTGGCCTAACACAACAGATTCCTTTTGATTTATTCCGTAAGCTCCTAAATTCTATTGACGTTTAGAGGCTTTTTCTTTGTTCTTCAAACAATGGAAATACACCATAAACCCAAATTGTTCGTCCGTCCGTCTGTCCGGGCCAACATCGGGGGTTTAGGAGCTTAGGGGCTGGGTTAGGAACAAAATATTCCTTTGTATTATTCTGTTAGCTCCTAATTCTATTGAAATTTAGGAGCTATTCCTTTGATCTTTTAAAGAACAAATAGCTCATAACTCCCAAATGTTTGAACGTCCGTCCATCTGTCTGTCCATTGTGGAGTCATTAAATACGACTGTTACATGATCGCCTGTGGACACTGATGCTAGAAACACAACTATTCGTGTTTCTATTATCGGTTTATAATACATACTACCCAGTGATTTACCGTGATTCTGGAGGGATTTATTTCTTTAAAGGAAAAATTTCCTCCTAGACGTTCGCGAGACGTAATTGACGTCGATGAAGCAATTCATACGCTAACGTCAAAATTGATAATTTTGGCTACGTTATAAGCTGGTCCAAGAGCATTTCACATTTTTCAAAGAGCATGTAATATACAATTTATTCCACTACCATTTTCAAATACCGGATTTATTTCCCTTGACATCTGTAAATCCGACAACTCGGATTTCCACATGTCTGGGGAAATAAATTCGGTATTTCACAATGGTAGAATAAACACTATATATAGTTTGGTTTGGCTAATACAACAATCAGTGGCAATAACCGCTATCCTGGTTTACCGTATGCAATCCGATACTAGAAACACAAATATTCGTGTTTCTAATAACAGGTTTCATTTGACGTGGTTAAAATAATCAGTGGCAAAGACAACAGCTATCATGCAACCAAACTATAGTATGTTTCACAAAAGCTTCCCAAATTTTACGGCTATATAGACAATTCAAAAACAATATTTGTTTTGATAATATTAAATTAAAGGAAAATTTAAGAATGAGCCTTCTTTTTATTTCGTGAAATTCGGTCAAATATTGATTTTATTGCGAAAACAAAATTTCCCCATGTTAAATCCCCAGACATATTCACAGAGTGAAGATGTCTATTATATGGGGATTTAACATGGGGAAATTCTTTTGAATTTTAGAAATACTGGACCGATTTTTAAAATTTAACTTTTGTTTTCTTAGTTAGATCATATCCAAGCTATCTAGTCAGGTTTCGGAGTCAATTTCCAAAATTTTTCGTTTTTTTACTCCTCCCACACTTCCTGTACCACTTTTTCCCCCATGTTAAATTCCCATAGCGAAATCAATTTTTCGTAATAAAATCAATATTTGACCGAATTTCACGAAATAAAAAGAAGGCTCATTCTTAAATTTTCCTTTAATTAAATATTATCGAAAATAATATTTTTTTTGAATTGTCTATATAGCCGTAAAATTTTGGCAGCTTTCGTGAAACAGACTATAATTCCTTGATAAAGGCCTTGTGCCGAAACGTCGGAAAAGTGAGTTCCTGGTCTTTGCAAAATTGTTGAACATAGTTTGTATAGTCACTATTTTTATTAAATGTTCGACCACACGGTCACGTAGGACTGCCAATACAGTTTCTAACTATTTTGATAAAGATCATGTGGTCGAAAATTTAATAAAAAATAGTGAATATAAAAATGCATCATGTTTTATATAGTTACCCTATGCAACCTGAACCTGAACACGAATATTTGTGTTTTATCATATGATTGATCTGGGTGAATCAGCAGCAAAGAGAACTGTTATCCTGGTTTGCCCTCTACAACCCGATACGAGAAACACGAATATTCGTGTTTTTGTATCAGTTGCATAGGGTAACGAATGTGCTGGGCGGAATTAGACTCATGAACGAAACTTAATAAATGCTTTTTGTCGTGGTGAGCTACAGTTTTAATCAGAAATAGTAAAACAGGTGTTGAATCTGTCACGTTTACAGATATGTTAAAGGGTTCTCAAATTAATCACTTGAGGCCAGCTTTCTATCCAAATCCCAACTTTAAATAGAAGCTAGAAAACAGACAAACAGAATACTTGAATTATTCAGTCCAACCAAATAATTATGAATTTTCTATTTTCTATGGAGTTTCGTCCAACATGTATGTAAAAACGAGACACCAGGGGCCCGTTTCACTAAACTTAGTACGACTAAAATATTCGTAAGTGCAAATTTAGGATCGTCTGGAAATTTCAATTGATGGATTTACATTTATTGAGCATAGGCTGCTTGCAGCCTATGCTCAATAAATGTAAATACAATAATTGTTTACAGGAAAACATTGTTAATGCGAAATTTAAAAACTATCGTAATTTTGCACTTACGAAGATTTTAGTCGTACGAAGTTTAGTGAAACCACTGCAACACTGATGTTTGTACCTCTTCAAAGATTTTAACGCAAATTACAAAGCACATGACCACCTAAATTGGCTATAGAATGAAAATATGGATGCTGACAAATAAGTATATGAAGTTTCAAGCCAATCCGAATACCGTAACAGTGCTAATAGGTAGGCGAATATTTTAACGCAACTCTTGCACAGACAGACATATGGACAGACAATGAGACGAACATATGACAGGGTGGCGAATATTTGTGCCCTGGATAAATTTTTTTTCGAGGCACGTGAAAAATCACGATGCTGGTGTTGTGAAAAAAAAAAGTTTAAACTTGATTTATTTTACAACGATCACAAACAAGCGCGAGAGCACTTATAAATACAAATGATTTCGTTGGCACAGATGAAGGCGTAAGGGCGGTCATTAATGTGTGAGGAAACCGGAGTACCCGGATGAAACCCACTTGTCCGATCTGGCGACCAACGTACCACCTCACATACTGCACCGGCCGAGGATCGAACCCGGGACCGCATGTTGTAAAGCACAGGCGGTCGGCATGTTGATAGGATAGTATATTGTACTCATTGTTCATGTGAAATTTCGTGTTTCTAGAAGCCGGTTCTATATGGTATTCCAGGATTATAGAACACCACATCTACATAAACTCAAATAATTAATGCTAGCTCTAAATTAGAGCTACCATTAAATGTTTAGAGCTAGCTGCAAATCATTTGAAGAGCTCTCTAAATAATTTGGAGTTATATCTAAGTATTTAATGCTAGCTCTAATTATTAGAGCGAACAACATTTATTTGAATTCCACGATGGACTGCGGGATTATTCGTGTTTCTAGTACAGTGGAACCTCTCTAAACCTGACACCCTGGGGCTCACTGTAATTCCGATGTAAAAGCAATCAATCACATGCCCGTGTGTATTGCAATCATGAACACTGATAGATATCAGCTATATTTGATAGTGAACTCGGTCATAATTTAACACATCATGTCGCAAGGTTGTTCGGTTTAGAGATGTTTCACTGTAATTCCGATATAAGAGAACTAAAACACATGCCTGAGTGCATTGCAATCTTGAACACTGAAAAATATCAGCGAAATTTCAGTGACAGTTAAATTGGTCATAATTTAACACATCATGTCGCAAGGTGGTTTTGGTTTAGAGCGGTTTCACTGTAATTCCGATGTAAGAGATAGAGAATAGTAGGTTAGTGCCGTGAATGGGAAAAAATATCCGGCAAGGCTCAAGAATTTCTTTATTTCTCATCAGAAGTATATGTTGTGACCACTCATTTGAACCGTCTCGGCGAGACGGTTCAAATGAGTGGTCACAACATATACTTTGGTTCAGAAATAAGGAAAATAGATAGAGAATAGTAGGTTAGTGCCGTGAATGGGAAAAAATATCTGGCAAGGCTTAGGAAATTAATAATTTAACACATCATGTCGCAGGGTTGTTCGGTTTAGGGAGGTTCCACTGTATAAGGTTGCACACTATTTGTTAATACGTCAACCTAGATTTACAACTGACGCAAAAGTTGGAGGCCGAATTTAAAGGATTTCGTCTTGAAGTATTATACGACAGCGCACCTTTAAATGTAATCCGCGTTTCACGCGAGATACTGTGAAAATAATACTCCAATACACGTTAGACGCTCAACATGTGATTCCGGAATAAATTTAAATAAATCGCGATTAAATTTAAGGAATTTTAGTGCTTTTATTCTGTCCATGTTTAAATACACTTACGAGCGTGTAAAATAGGAAATTAATTCCTTTTATTCTTGTATTAAGGATTTCCGTACCGGATCTCAATTGTATCAGGTATTCATTTTGGAAATAAATAATAAATAATCAAAGGAATCCTCATCAAAGTTGTTTAATTATACGTTTTATTAAACAAAAAAATCACCGATAAATGTTTAACTTTTATTTTTGGATTCGTCGTCTTGAAATTTATCTGTAAATTAAATATTTCTATACATAACAACATATTTATTTAATTGTAAACAATATATGGATGTTTTAACACATCATTGATATTTTATTAACCCAGAGTACATATTTTTCGCACGTGTGAATTTATTAAAGAAGCTATGTTCGTGATGGAAACACGTGGAATGTGTAACTTATTGAGGATCTTACGAGTGATGATTTAATATGATATTTATTCAACGGATTTACTGATTTCTACGGAGCCCCACAGGGGACGTAGAATTCTTTTTTTATTAATTCGTTCATACGAAATAACAATTATTTCCCACGAATTAACAATTCGTTCTCACGATATAGCAATTCGTTCTCACGATATAACAATTCGTTCCCTCCAATTAACAATTCGTTCCCACGGTATATCGTGGGAACGAATTGTTAGTTCGTGGGAACGAATTGTCAATTCTAGGGAACGAATTGTTATTTCGTGGTAACGAATTGTTAATTCGTCGGAACGAATTGTTATATCGTGGGAACGAATTGTTATTTCGTGGGAACGAATTTATAAATTTAGGGAACGAATTGTTATTTCGTGGTAACGAATTGTTAATTTGAGGGAACGAATTGTTAATTCGTGGGAACGAATTGTTATATCGTGAGTACGAATTGTTATTTCGTGGGAACGAATTAATACAACAAATCTATGTCCCCAGCGGGGCTCCGTAGTCCGTAGCGTTTATAATGGCATATTCTTTCTACATGTAGTATAGTATGATCATTTAACAACAACAAATAAAGACATTTCACCACTATTTCTTACTGGTACATACGTATATAGCGAAAATGCGAAAATAAATTATCTCCCATATTTATGACAGTTTCTGTCATACTTTTATATAACGGCTGTCTATGGAAATTACATCAAATAAAATGGTGGATTATCAGATATATTTCATTTATAGTTCGCCCTACTTTCTAAGCCAATCGCTGGGCAGAACTGTGCTCCACTTGCACAGTATTGCAACGTATAACCGCAATAAGTTATATATTACCAGCTTTAATGATTAACTGTTCGAAAGGAAATGTAAAATCAATACCCGGATGGGACATTGCATTGTACATTTGGCTGAAGTATGCTATTGTTCACATATTGGGGTTTTTAGGAACTAAATGCTGCGGTCGCTAGCGCTCCCTCGCATTTAATTCCTTAAAAATCCAATATGTAAACAATAACTTATACTTACTGTGCGTGAAGTCAACAACCACGTATTGTATATCTGTGACATCATCCAAGTCGCCATCCCTTTAATATATAATCATACTAAATCAACACACATAGGAGATTCGATTTATTGCATAAGTACATCGTCATTCACTGAAGCTGCACTGATCAACAATGTGTTTTCTGTTGCGGTATCATGTACATATGAGACACGCCATGTGATTTTGTACCTTCGGACATCTGCATAATTTCATGAAATACGTTTACAAAATTAACAATATTTTCTGTAAATACGTCAAAAAATTGACAAAATTGTCAGAGTACATACGGAATATTATTCCGTATCTACTCTGAAAATGTTGTCAACTTGACTTTATTTGTGAAAAATATTGTAAATCTTGTAAACGTATTTAATAAAATTACGCAGATGTCCGAAGGTACAAAATCACATGGCTCGTCTCATATGTATTATGATGTTCATACATTGTGTTGTTACACTGTGAACGCCTGGGGCCGTTTCACTAAACTTCGTACGACTAAAATGTTCGTAATTGCAAAAATTATGATAGTCTTTAAATTTCACATTAACAATGTTTTCTTGTAAACAATTAATGGATTTACATTTATTGAGCATAGGCTGCATATGCAGCATATGCTCAATAAATGTAAAGCCATCAATTGAAATTTTCAGACGATCTTAAATTTGCACTTAAGAACATTTTAGTCGTACGAAGTTTAGTGAAAAGGGTCCCTGGTTTATGCAATAACTGTTCTATAACTGTGGATACAACAACAACAATAACAACAATAACAACAGCAACAACAATCAGACGGCGTCGGCGACAGTTTTGGTGTTACATCCACGAGAATTGCTGACATGTTATGTTTAAAATGCTGTCTCGAATTAAAGTGAAATGACAGCGAATAACATACAAAGGTAAGTGGTAGTTTCAAACCTACACATTATAACATGTACGTGTGAATATGGAACACATATATACTGAGCTTAGACAAGCCATATGTGGTATACTTAAGAAAATATGCGATTTCTCATGAAAAATATTTACAAAATGTATGATAGTTCCCGTACATGACGTTGAAAGTTTACGAAATTTTCAGGGAAAATGCGGAATAGAATACCGCATTCGTTCTGACGATTTCGTAAACTTTCGACTTCATTTACAGAAAATATCACAGTTTCTGTAAATATGAAAAATCGCACATCTTCTCAAGTACGGAAGAGCGTGGCTTGTCTTATTGTTGTTGTTGCGACACCAAAACGATTGTTTGTGATTATTAGTTGACTGGAAAACATAAACCGTCCCAAAAGCATATCGCCCATATCGCGGCAAGACGATACAAATAATATAAGGTCTAAAAAATGCTTCATGAAAAAAAATGAAAACAACCTATGTTGCTAAAAACACGAAGAAACAAGATCCTCGTATTTGTAGGATGACCTGATATCACGAGTCGTTACCATTTCGAGTTTATTGAATTGACAAAAACATGTGTTTGTTTTATTTTTTTCTAATTTCGTTTCCGCCGTATTGCTCAAATTATCTTCCCATCGGGGGGTAGTCAAACGGCGAGTGTGGGAGATGAAAGGCTGTGCTTGTATTCTGATACTCTTGTACAGAAGTTCTTCAACATACACCTATGTATCGGGGGTATTTCATATAATATGGCCAGGGGCGGATCTGGAGGCGGGTTCCGGAGTTGCAACACTCCCGTTCAGCGGCGGCGTTTACATCGATCAAACCACTTGAGACTGAATTTAAATGCCGTAAAACACAAGAAAGTGCATTTCTGGACATTTGGATTTCAAAATTTGTCCTGGGGGACATGCCCCCCAGGACAAATTTATATACGTGGAGCTCGAAAATAGGACACCCCCCCCCCCCGTTCCCCAAATGCTGGATCCGCCCCTGATGGTTGTGACTGGAGAAATGGGGCTTATGTGTTTGTGATCAGTGTAGCTACCGATCAAATAGCTCATTCCGGTAGCCCGATAACGATATAGAGTCCGTGTTAAAACCATGACGGGTGTTTCATTGATGGAATTGCTAACATTGCAGATCCTGATCAGGTTGCTCTGGATATACACTGGTTGCAAAACCCGTAAGCCCCATTTCTCCAGTCCGAGTCACATATGAGACACGCCGTGTGATTTTGTACCTAAGAACATGTGCGATTTTTCATGAAATATATATTTACAGAAACTGTAATATTTTGCCATAACATAAGTAGAATTCCGCATTTGCTATGTTAAAGGTACATGCACTCAGTGGGCACACAATGTCCTTTATGGGGATTAAATAAGTGCATAATTGTGTCACTATTCCACCAGTTCTAAACATTACGAGTGCCCGTTATACAGATATAATCATTTAGTAATATTTATGTTACTGTTAGTGACTCGCGGTGGTATCAGGCTATTTTCATAGTTTGATATGAGGACCTTCCAAACACGCGCATTTGAGCCCAAAAAGTGTCAGGCAAATGACCGTTGGACCGTTTGTTTCGGAATTTACTAGTATCTTCCATACAGTCCTAGCATTAGTTCTATGTGATAGAACGGCGGCAAATCTATTTTTGTAATCTGTTATTCTCTTTATTTGCACATCAGCGACAACAACAAACACAAAGTTGCTAAGATTTGGTCACACAGAACCATCATAATATGTGCATGAAATGAAGGAGGCGATGAGGTGGTTAATTTAACCTAGCTAGTTCATTCTCCTATCTCACGATGCCTGTATGTCATACCGTGAAAAGGGCTGAGTGTTGGTGAATGTGATATATGGAGACACAGTCGTAACAGTGTTATCCTATAATATGATGATGATATTTGAGGGTTGGTCAGGGCAATACATATCAGGCAGGGAATGATGGATATTGGGTTATGCAAAGTATGATGTAATATGTTTTCGGGCCCAGCTACCGTCGCTTCGCGGCTTATATATTTTCATATGATATTTTTTAAAAAATTTTAATATTTATACTAATTAAATTCATGCGTCACCTGAAAAAATAATATTTTAGACAGATTACAAAGTACGATCATTGCACATCAACAAAATAAATACAGAAAATAAATAGTGATGTTCGTTAACATTTTAAGGAAACACGGTTATCGCCCCTGATTTCAGTGTGGAAATTTACGTCTGATATAAAATGTATAATAATGAAAATCACTACGTGGTGTAATCAATGGTGTATAGCGGGCACTCGTAATTTTTAGAACTGGTGGAATAGTGACACAATTATACACTTGTTTAATTCCTATAAAGAACGTGTTGTGCCTACTGAGTGGTCATATGCCTTTAATTTCGTTATCTTTCGACGTCTTTACGGAAAATGAAACACTTTTAAATGACATTTGCACAGCAAATGCGGAATTCTATCTATTCAGCATCTGTTATGAAAATTCGACGTACGTCACTTACGGAAAATATCGTAAATTTTATAAATAGTTTTCATGAGATATCGCACAATCATGTTCTTAGGTACACAATCACCTCGAGTGTCTGATATGTGGCTGTAACTGGAGAAATGGGGCTCATTGGTTGTGTTACCAGTGTAGCTCCTGATGAACTAACAAACTCCTGTAGCCTGATAACGATATATAGCGCTTGTTAGAAGGATGACGGGTGTTTCATTGATGTAATTGCGAACAGTGCAGATTCTGATCAGACTGTGCGGATGCACAGGCTGATCTGGATCTACACTGGTCGCAAAACCAATAAGCCCCATTTCTCCAGTCACAGCCATAATTATGACATGTACACTTGCAAGTATGTGCCTGAGACCCAGAGTGTTCAACGCTTTCAACAATATATATCTCTTTTCTACAGTGGAACTCCTCTCAACCGAACACTCGGGAAAATGGACATTTAACCTACATGTGTTATGTGTAATGCTGTTATGTATATCTGATTACATTCACTTTTCATGATTGCAAAACACTAGAATGTGCCATGAAGCCCTCACATGTCTGATTTACCGTGGAACATCTCCAACCCGGAACCCTAGGGACCCCCAGGGTGTCCAGTTCGGAGAGGTTCCACTGTAATTCTAAAAACAGTGTAGATCATGATGAGCCGGATCGTAACGAGCCGTATCATCAAGATCTGCACCATTTGTGGATAATTTTTTACAAAACCACCCCCTTTTCTGTATAATGGAAGAGTCTCAAACTTAACTTGAACTAGATTGGTCAGTAAGCGAGGCTTACGGAATACCCCCCGCGTGGGCCCAGGTACCCCTAAAATAAGTACAAATTTCCAAGTGTGTGGGCTTGTGACCTTGACTCTGGGATTAGCGCGAGCGGCATGAACGTGAATTTGTCACAGGGTGGTAGAGGTCCATTGGAGCAATAAGTGTGTGAAATGTGAAGCAGACCCGAGCAAGGAAATAGAAGTTATAACCGATTTCTCTGATGTTAAGTTTTGTAAAGAGACTACCGTATAACCTCGAATTAACGCCCCCGGAGGCGTTACATTTTACAAAAGGGGGGCGGGCGTTTATTAGCCAGTAAAAAAAAAAAAAAGAAAAAAAAAAGAAAAAAAATTACCCAAGGACCGCCAATTTCAAACACAAATAAGGATTTAAGGATTATTTGTGTTTGAAATTGGCGGTCATTGGTAAAAAAAAAATATTTTGTGTTTTTATTTGTGCGTTTATTAGGAGGGGGGCGTTAACTCGAGGTTATACGGTATGTATGTGACGTTGACCTCGAGATCAGCGGGGATTTGTCACAGCATATGAAATATTAAGTATTTTCAATGAAAGAAATAGAAGTTATAACATATTTCTCTGATGTTAAGTTTTGTAAAGAGACTAAGTATGTGACCTTGACCTTGGGATCAGCAGGGTTTGAACAGTCGTATATTTGTCACAGCATGATAGTACAACCTTAGAGGAATGCACAAGTGAAATAATAAGAATTTTCAATGAAGGAAATAGAAGTTATAACTTACTTCTCTGATGTTAAGTTTTGTAAAGAGTATTTGACCTTGACATTGGGATCAGCGGGGGTTGGACAGTCATGGATTTGGCACAGCATGGTAGTAGAGCCTTACAGGAATGCATGTGTGAAATATTAAGCATTTTAGATGAAGGAAATAGAAGTAATAACAATATTTCTCTGATGTTAAGTTTTGTAAAGAGACTAAGTATTTGACCTTGACCTTGGTATCAGCGGGGGTTGGATGGTCGTGGATTTGGCACAGCATGGTAGTAGAGCCTTACAGGAATGCATGTGTGAAATATTAAGCATTTTAGATGAAGGAAATAGAAGTTATAACAATATTTCTCTGATGTTAAGTTTTGTAAAGAGACTAAGTATTTGACCTTGACCTTGGGATCTGCGGGGGTTGGACGGTCGTGGATTTGGCACAGCATGGTAGTAGAGCCTTACAGGAATGCATGTGTGAAATATTAAGCATTTTAGATGAAGGAAATAGAAGTTATAACAATATTTCTCTGATGTTAAGTTTACGGACTAAGTATTTGACCTTGACCTTGGGAACTGCGGGGGTTGGACGGTCGTGGATTTGGCACAGCATGGTAGTAGAGCCTTACAGGAATGCATGTGTGAAATATCAAGCATTTTAGATGAAGGAAATAGAAGTTATAACAATATTTCTCTGATGTTAAGTTTACCCGGACGGACGGACGGACAACCTGACTCCAGTATACCCCCCCCCCCCCACAACTCGTTGCGGGGGGTATAAATAGTCCATGGCAGTTACTTAGAGGTGAAAATATTATGGTTTAACTAGAAATGAATATAAATTGCAGACCTGTATATGGCAATATTTTGAGAACCAGTTGATGGTTATCTGGCATTAAATGGGTCCAGTTGGCGCCTTTTCATAGACCTCTTTCCGCCCCGGATCGATCTTTCTGTTTAAGACTTTATTTTCTTGCAAATTTATCTGTCAGATTTTGAGAAAGCAATTATTTCCAACGCCTATTTCATGGAGAGTCATTAATAAAGCCGAGAAACTTGCGAATAATTCCCCCGAAACAACAGTATTTGGGAATGAATTTGGGAAAAGGATACTTCGGGCCGTTGTTTGTTTTGCGTGACTAAAATCCCTACAACCTGATTATTATTCCCCCTATACGATAGCAAGGAGGGACATATTGCGTTGCTCTTGAGGTTCCGTCCGTTCGTCCGTCCGTATACATTTACGTCGAAAAGCTTTTAAGAGTTTCTCCAACATGTAATATCTTAAATTTTGCGCGAAACATTGCTTCGATACTTGGACACTTGAATCACCTGAACATTTGTCACAAATGTCACTCGCGCCACCATTAACACGACCTTGACCTTTGTCACCTTCGAAATATCACTGAAACACTTAGCCATTTTGTTAAGTCGAAGAGTTTCTCCAGTTAGAGTAGTCCAGTATGCCACGGGTAGGGAGATATCCATGTTTTACAAACACAATGTCTACTGTCTGTTCCACGTTTTGCTGCCGACGAACTTTTGACTCATATTAAATCTAAAAGATATTTAAATGTTAGTAATTTTTCATCAATAACAAAAGTCACCCTCCCCAATTTTTTCCATTTGAACAAATTCCATAAAATATTTATTTTATTGCGAAAAAACCTGGAAGATAGTTTGGAAATGATAAATGATGTAAATAAGAAAACAAAAGAGTTAGATTTTGAAAATCGGTCCACAAATAAAAAATAATTTAAAAGAAAATCTATTTTTACCCTCACCCTCCCCCCGCCCCCGCCCCCGCCCCATATTAAATATTGTTTAGATTTAATGTGTTTAATAGTCAAAGGTTCGTCGGCAGAAAAACGTGGAACAGATATGAGTTTGTCTTGTGATTCAACACACGGGTGGATACAAATGTGGCACGGATGGTAAAAGGGTGAAACAAATCCTAATTATGTTTAGAAACCTATGGTGGCATATTTCTGCCATCTACTTAACGTGATAACGTGATAGTAGCTACATAATTATCCCGTCAAGACGTCTTACTGACCGGTCAGGACGAGATAAATCAGACGCGATAACTATCACGAAATCTTGTCACAAACGTGATACTGTACACTAGTGACATCGCTTTTTATTTTCATTTCCACATATGTTATCATCGAAAAAAGACAATAAGATGACTTAACACAGTTTATCCCGTCTTGACCAGTTAGTAAGACGTCTTAACGCGATAATTATCGCGTCAAGACGACTTACTAACTGATCAAGAGGAGATAAAATGTCATGAAATCAATATCATTAGTGAGCAGTATCACGTTTTTGACAACATTTTGTGTTAGTTATCGCGTCCTATTTATCTGGCCTGGACGCGATAATTATGTAGTTACGACGACTTATAAGGTGCATTAAGACGACTATCACGTTATCACGTTAAATAGAAATATGACACCATAGAAACCAGCAGAGACAGAGAAATAAAAATTGCCATGAAAGGAAAAAATCTACTCAAAATTCCTATTACTAGAGAATGGTTGGTCTATTTTTGTCATCCACATAACGCGATAACGTGATAGATAAGTCGTCTTAATACACTGTATAAGTCGTCTTAACTACATAATTATCCCGTCAAGACGACTTACTAATTGGTCAGGACGAGATACATTGGTCGCGATAACACGAAATATTATCAAAAACGTGTTACTGCCCACTAGTGACATCGATTTATATTTTCATTTCGAATAAAGACAATAAGACGACTTAACACAGTTTATCCCGTCTTGATCAGTTAGAAAGACGTCTTGACGCGATAATTATCGCGTCAAGACGACTTACTAACTGATCAAGACGAGATAAAATGTCATGTAACCAATGCCATTAGTGGGCAGTTTTTGACGAGATTTTGTGTTAGTTATCACGTCCAATTTATCTGGTACGGACGCGATAATTATGTAGCTACGACGACTTATAAGGTGTATTAAAGGTACATGCCCACTCAGTAGGCACAAACTGTTCATTATAGGAATTAAATAAGTGTATAATTGTATCACTATTCTACCAGTTCTAAAAATTACGATTGCCCTCTGTACATATATAATCATTTAGTAATATTTATTTTACTCATAGTGACGCGCGGTGGTATCAGGCTATTTTCATATGCAAATGAGGCATACTATTTTTTAATTATTTATACTAATTAAATGCGTCACCGGAAAAATTAAATAGTTTCGACAGATTATAAAGTAATGGAAAATGAATGTTTATTTTGCCAGAAAATGTCTCAGATGATGTCTCTGATATATAGAACATTTTGTGCCTACTGAGTGGGCATGTACATTTAAAGGTACATGCCCACTCAGTAGGCACAAAATGTTCTTTCTAGGAATTGAATAAGTGTATGATTGTGTCACTATTCTACCAGTTCTAAAAATTACGACTGCCCGCTATACAGATATAATCATTTACTAATATTTATTTTACGGATAGTGAGTCGCGGTGGTATCAGGCTATTTGTATATGTAAATGAGGCATGATATTTTTAATTATTTATACTAATTAAATGCGTCACCTGAAAATAATAATATTTTCGACATCTTATAAAGTATAAAGCACATATAAAATAAATACAGATTATAAATAGTAATGTTCGTTAATATTTTAAGGAAACATGGTAATCGCCCATATCAGTGTGGAAAATTACGTCTGATATACAAAGTATAATAATGCCAAGCAATATGTGGGGTAATGATGAATAAATGTTTATTTTGATGAAAATGTCTCAGATGATGTCTCTGATATAAATAACATGTTGTGCCTACTGAGTGGGCATGTACCTTTAAGACGACTTAGTTATCACACAATCAAGTTAAGTAGATGACCGAAATATGCCACCATGTGTTACATATCTCTCGTTTTCTTTATAGGCGATCTGTTGTCACGTCACATTTTAAGTCTCGCCATGTTTGTCAAGTTATTATTATTTATTTATTTATTTATTTATTATTTATTTATTTATTTATTTATTTATTTATTTATTTATTTATTTTTTATTTATTTATTTATTTAATATGATAATCCACGATGTTTTGCGAGTGGATTATTGATCGTACATGCGGACGAACGTGGTCGAACTGTTAAATCCTCATGTTCATACATTGCTCGTGTGTTGTGTAAATGCAGAAACATAACTCGAAAATGTATCAAAGGTGTGATGATTAGTGTTATTATTATTTTTATTAATATTTTTATTATTATTATCATCTCTATTCTACTTAAGAGCGTGCTTCTTTTCGTTCAGTCATTCTTAAAATCAATGTACCACGTACCACTTATTCCTGCTCGACTCGCCACCTTATCAGTTCGGCCCAGCTCAATTCACGATTCTGGGCTAATTATTTTCGTACGGCAGGGAGTAGTTCTGGGAATACGTTCACACCTTTGTGCTCTCCGCATTCAAACCTTGACAGTAATGGGAAAACAATATTCCGTACAACAAACTGACAGGACATGAAGAAATGTACATCTAGGCAATTGGGACCATTGGCCAGGGGGCAATTTCACTAAACTTCATACGACTAAAATGTTCGTAAGTGCAAACTTATGATAGTCTTTAAATTTCACATTAGCAATGTTTTATTGTAAACAATTAATGGATTTACATTTATTGAGTATTGGCTGCATATGCAGCTTATGCTCAATACGCGTAAATCCATCAATTGAAATTTCCAGACAATCCTAAATTTGCACTTACGAACATCTTAGTCGTACGAAGTTTAGTGAAACGGGCCCCAGTTTCGGCTGGATAAAGCTTTCTCAAGCCAGTACATGTGTCCGTGACAGGAGAAATGGGGCTTAAGGGTTTTGCAACCACTGTAGATCCAGATCAGCATGTGCATTCGCACAGTATGATCAGGATCTACACTGTCGGCTATTCCATCAATGACACATCCGTCATGCTGCCAACAAGCAATATAGATCGTTAGCAGGTTATATGAGTGTGCCATTTGATCAGGAGCTACACTGGTCGCAAATCCCATAAAGCCCATTTCTCAAGTCACAGCCACATATATAAATCTACAAATCTATACAAACCCCAGGGGGTCGTTTCACTAGACTTCGTACGACTAAAATGTTTGTATGTGCACATTGCACATTAACGATGTTTTCTTGTAAACAATTATTGGATTTACATTTATTGAGCATATGCTGCATATGCAGCATATGCTCAATAAATGTAAACCCATCAATTTAAATTTCCAGACGGTCCTAAATTTGCACTTACGGACATTTTAGTCGTACAAAGTTTAGTGAAACGGGCCCCAGGTGCTGCGTTGCTCCACATACTAGTAAACTAGAAAATGTGTTCATAGGACACGGATGTCCCATCTACCGTGTTGACAGTAAACGATGCAGAATTGCAAAATGCTAAGTCCAAAAGGGAGAGATACTACTATATCGAATCAAAACTAGAAATTCACTTGTGCATCTACGCACCAAAGAGAAGCTACATTTCAAGCACCAAACCATCACATATTACGGTTTGAAAATATTATGAACTACATACAAAGCTAAAATGTAAAATGAGTATATAGAGAATATTAGGTTAGTGCCGTGAATGGAAAACAAATCTGGCAAGCCGAACCCATCCCGTTTCCGTGCCGCGCCACCTTTCAGTTTCCATTCACGGCACAAACCTACTATTCTATTTATGTATATATGTATATGTTTGTATATGTATTAACAAAATGGAAAAACATGTAAAATTCTAATTCCAAATGTATGAAATAATCCAAACCCCGGGGGGTTCGAATCAAAAATCGAAATTAACACATCTACACACCATAAGGAAGCTACATACCAATTATCAAGCCACCAACTATTACGGGTAAAAATATACGGACAGACGGGACAACAATAGTAACACTAAATTCCCCTCAACTACCGTGGTGGGGCATACACATCTTGTGAAGAATGTAGATTCTAACACAACGCGCTGCACTGTATTGTATTGCATTGGTGCCCAAAGTTTGCAAAATTAATAGTACAAGGTTCATGATCACGTGGTTACAACAGCAACAACAACGGCTGAAAGTGTTGAAAGCGCGCCCATTCCAAAGTAGGTATTATTTGATATTTTCAACGGATTCTGATTAAATGTGGCGCATCAAACGCGTCTTCATGAGCTGCATGTGGTGGTACCGGGAGTTCGGCACATACCTCTGTCGTTTTTGCGAAGAATCGATTTCCGTGTCAGTAGACACGGAAATCGATTCTTCTCAAAAACGACATAAGTTTGGGTCAAAGTACCGATACCACCGAATGAATCGTAACAAGACGCGTTTGATGCGCTATATTTCATCAACATCCGTTACATAATAAGGACAAAATAAAATAATACGTACTTTGAATATGAGGGCTTCTGGAAGTTTCAGTACGTGCTGCTGTTGTTGTTGTAATCACGTGATCATACACCTTGATAGCAGCTGGCTAGTTATCTCGTGAACAGACATAAATATCCTACATGCTCTTATACAAATACAGTGGCATGTAAACTTGCGAGCTGCCTAGCTGGAAATTGTACCTTATGACATTTGGTAAGGCTAGTAAGTGTATAATTAGCACAGAAATTGGCCGGGCCGAACTGATAAGGGGACGAGTACAACGAATATGACTTTGGCAGTGAGTGAGCAACGGTGTCACTATATTAAAATACCAGATTCTTTTACTATAAAACTGAAGGACTGACTTTACAGAACACCGTCCTATGTTTCGAAGAAATAGCTTCATCAATGTGATTGAATACTTAGACAAAGTGTATCTTACACAGGGATTCCGCCGGGGAAAATAAAAAATTCGCCACTTCAAACAAAATAAAACAATTGGCGATAACAAATTACAATTTTCGAAAAAAAAAATAAAAAAAATTTGATTTATTTTCGAAAATTGTATTTTTTTATCGCCAATTGTAATTTTTTTATCGCCAATTGTTTATTTTTATCGCCAATTGCGAAAGTGGCGATCGCCAGCGGAATCCCTGCTTACATTTTAGAGTTTAGTAAAACTAATAATCCATGTATAAAACGTGGTACATACACTTTGACATGAGCTAATTGATAGCACATTGTAGATATGCATCTGTGGAAGATGTTATACCAAATGTTATGAGTGTATCTGTAATATTTTTGCTGTATGTGTCAAACGAGATCAGTAGCCTGTTTCATGAACATTGCAAAGTATACTTTAGTAGCAAAGTATACTTTGAGGGAGAAATTTTCAATTTTTTTGAAAAATTTATTAATTTTTATTATACTGAATTTATTACATTATCACAGCCATTTAATGGCTGTGATAATGTAATAAATTCAGTATAATAATTCTGCATACTTTTAATCATGAAATATATGCATTTGTTAGTTCTATATGAAATAATGCATTTCAGGAAAAATAAATGATTACTCCCTCAAAGTATACAGAGATGTACGGAGCCCTACAGGGGACATGGATTTATGTTTAGTATTCGTTACCACGAAGTAACAATTCGTTACCTCAATTTAACAATTCGTTCCCTCGAATTAACAATTCGTTCCCACGAAATTGCAATTCGTTCCTTCAATTTAACAATTAGTTCCCTCGAACTAACAATTCACGAAAAATTCGTTCCCACGCATTAACAATTCGTTGTTAAATTGAGGGAATGAATTGTTAATTCGTGGGAACGAATTGTTAATTCGTGGGAACGAATTGTTAAATTGAGGGAGCGGATTGTTATTTCGTGGGAACGAATTGTTATTTCGTGGGAATAAAAAAAAGAATTCTACGTCACCTGCGGGGCTCCGTAGAGGTGAGACTGACACATGGTATGTAAATACTAAGATGGCCGAGATAGCAACTCCATGCACCGTATAGGATATACAGTAACAAGACAATATTCACTTATATGTTATACGCATTTACAATGCAATTACGTTTGAAACAAATCAAATGATAACCAAAGGTAGGACGGGTCCTTAACCGAATACTCCATATATACCCCATTCTCTGTTACTTCCATACGGAGCCCCGCAGGGTACGTATACATTTTTTTTTTATTAATTCGTTCCCACGAAATAACAATTCGTTCCCTCAATTTAACAATTCGTTCCTTCGAATTAACAATTTGTTCCCACGAAATGACAATTCGTTCCCTTAATTTAACAATTCGTTGCCACGATATAACAATTCGTTCCGACGAATTAACCATTCGTTCCAGAATGGTTATTTCGTGGGAACGAATTGTTAAATTGAGGGAGACGAATTGTTATTTCGTGGGAACGAACGTGGAAAAAAATCAATCTCCGTACTTCTATTTGTATTTATCCCGTCAACACAGTGCGTATGTGCCGTGAAACACGGTGCCGTGAAACATTTTTGATATCCAGTCAATACTAGTTTTGCATTTTACAGCCATTTGTAGGTGTTCACGGAATAAATAGAATAGTAGGTTAGTGCCGTGAATGGGAAAACATATCTGGCGCGGCACGGAAACGGGATGTGCTCGGCAGAGCCTCGCCCATCCCGTTTCCTGAGCCTTGCCAGATATTTTTTCCCATTCACGGCACTAAGAGCCGAGCACATCCCGTTTCCGTGCCGCGCCAGATATGTTTTCCCATTCACGGCACTAACCTACTATTCTCTATGTGGATCCCACAGAACCTACTTTTACATAAGCTGCAGTCTGTCTACACTGGCTCTACACTTAACATACCGAATCCAATCACCCAGGAAACCCTACTACCAAGGTGTATGATCACGTGATACTAACAACAACAACACGTACTGAAACTTCCAGAATCCATCTGATTCAAGGTACGTATTATTTTATATTGTCCTTATTACGTAACGGATTTTGATGAAATATGACGCATCAAACGCGTCTTGTTAAGCTGCATTTGGTGGTCTATGTATGTTCGCGCAAACGTCTGTCGTTTTTGCGGAGCATCGATTTCCGTGTTTTTTTATGAAATATGGCGCATCAAATGCATCTTGTTAAGCTGCATTTGGTGGTCTCTGTATTTTCGCCCAAACTTCTGTCGTTTTTGCGAAGAATCGATTTCCGTGTCTCCGACATAGGTCTGTGCCAAACTCCTTGGACCACCAAATGCAGTTCATGAAGACGCGCCATAGTTCATCAAAATCCGTTGCATATTAAGGAACATATCAAATAATACTTACTTTGGAGTGGGCGACGTTGTTGTTGTTGTTGTAACCACGTGATCATGCACCTTTACTACTATAAAATGTACATCACGTGACGATCATGTTCGAATATTTTCCCCCAGGGTGTCCGGTTTAGCGAGATTTCACTGTAAATCAAGCATTTGATTATTTCGAGTCATAGTTCTGTGCTACACATTACAAACAGGCATGATCACCTGAGATAAATCACCAAGAAACCCATCAAAATTATTATAGGAATGAATGGCCTTTTTGTGGAATTTATCGGGGTATAAATTTGGAAAAGTCGCGGGAATACTGGACGAGGCCTTCCGGCCTTCGTCCAGTTTTCCCGCGACTTTTCCAAGTTTATATCCCCGATAAATTCAACAAAAAGGTCATTCATTCCTTAGAATTCCAGCATTTGAAATAAATTCATCAAGAAAATGTGTTTATTTTCCGTTTCCTGACGGTTACGAAAGTAGTTCGGCATGGGAGTTTACTGGGATATAAATTTTGGACAGAGACTTGCTACGGACCAATCAAATGTTAGGGAATTGTGTAAATATGTTTGTGCTGGAATCACATATGTTTCTGGTTGTCCGGTTTAGAGAGGTTCCACTGTATACTTATCTTGCTAAGTACTCTTTGAGGGAGAAATGTTCAATTTAAAGGTGCATTCCCACTCAGTAGGCACAAAATGTTCTTTATATCAGAGACATCATCTGAGACATTTTCTGGCAAAATAAACAATAATTCACCATTACTCTACATAATAATTGGCATTATGAAACATTTTATATCTGACGTAAATTCCCACACTGATATCAGGGGCGATAATCGTGTTTCATTAAAATACTAACGGACATTACTATTTCGTATCTGTATTTATTTGTTGATGTGCAATGATCATACTTTATAATCTGTCGATTAGGTGACACATTTAATTAGTATAAATACTTCAGAAATACCATCATTTGCATAATAAAATAGCCTGATACCACCGCGCGTCACTATAAAATAAATATTATTAAATGATTATATCTGTAAAGCGGGCATTCGTATTTTTTTTTGTCAGTCGCAATAGCTCAGTGGTAGAGCATCGGACTACGGATCGAAAGGTCCCGAGATCCAATCCCGACACTGGCCGATTCGGCGTGTCCTTGGGCAAGACAACTTCGTGCTAGCCTAGGCCTATCGGATGGGGACTTAAATAGTCGGTCCCGACATGCAATGTCATCGAGCCAGTGCCATCGTTAAATCAAAGCATTTACATTTTACATTTACACTCGTATTTTGTAGAACTGGTGGAATAGTGACACAATTATATACTTATTGAATGCCTACAAAGAACATGTTGTGCCTACTGAGTGGGCATGTACCTTTAAGGATAACTTATTAATTTGTATTGTACTGAATGATTACATTATCACAATCATTTTGATTGTGATAATGTAATACATTCAGTATAATAATTCTGCATACATTTAATCATCAAATATATATTCTATAGTACTAAATGAAATAATGCATTTTTGGGGAAAAAATTATTACTCCCTCAAAGCATACTTAGCTATAGTCTGTTTCACGAAAGCTGCCCAAATATTATGGCCATATAAACAATTCGAAAACAATATTTTTTCCGATAATATTAAATTAAAGGAAAATTTAAGAATGAGCCTTCTTTTTATTTCGTGAAATTTGGTAAAAATATTGGTTTTATTACGAAAAATTGATTTCTCTATGGGAATTTAACATGGGGGAAAAAGAGGTAGAGGAGTGTGGGAGGAGTAAAAAAAACAATTTTTTTTGGAAATTGACTCCGAAACCTAGCTAGATAGGTTGGAAATAATCTAACTAAGAAAACAAAAGTTAAATTTTAAAAATCGGTCCAGTATTTCTGAAATTCTAAAAAAATTCCCCATGTTAAATCCCCATAGACATCTTCACTCCGTGAAGATGTCTATGGGGATTTAACATGGGGAAATTTTTGTTTTCGCAATAAAATCAATATTTGACCAAATTTCACGAAATAAAAAGAAGGCTCATTCTTAAATTTTGCTTTAATTTACTATTATCGAAAACAATATGGTTTTTGAATTGTTTATATGGGCGTAACATTTGGGCAGCTTTCGTGAAACAGACTATAGATAAGTATGCTTAGTGATTGTGGTGACATCGGCTACTGGAATAATTACACGTGGGGCTGTGACTGGAGAAACGGGGCTTATGGAATTACAAAATATATATCACTTGTTATGATGACGGGTGTTTCATCGATGGAATGGCGAACAGTGCAGATCCTGATCAGACTGTTGTTATCCGGAGTTCACATATGGCTGCGACTGGGAAAATGGGGCTTATGGAACGAATTTGTGACCAGTGTAGCTGTTGATCAAATTGCACACTCCAATAACCTGATAACGATCTGTATTGCTTATTAGAATCATGACAGGTGTTTCATTAATGGAACGGCGAACAGTGTAGATCCAGATCAGACTGTTCGGATGCACAGTCTGATCGGGATCTACACTGGTCGCAAAACCCATAAGCCCCAGTTCTCCAGTCACAGCCACATGTGATGGGTGTTTCATTGATGGAATAGCGAACAGTGCAGATCCTGATCAGGCTGTGCGAATGCACATGCTGATCTCGATCTACACTGGTCGAATTTCTCCAGTTACAGGCTCATACAATCCCTTTCCTCGGAACATTTACAAGACATTAGGAGCTGTTGTACAATGCATGTCAGATCGTCATAAAATCGTCCCGAAATGTGCGAATGCACAGGCTGATCTGGATCTACACTGGTCGCAAAACCCATAAGCCCCATTTCTCCAGTCATAGCCACATATGTGCGGGTGAGTCCATTTTGTTCCGGGGAGAACTCCAGATGATCAATCAATCAGAGGAATAGTGATGACTTTTCCGTCTGTGCACATATCCAGAAATCGCGATTACACGTGCCAAAACGTATCGTACATGATCTAGTTAAGATTCGAACCAGTTGGGGCTAGTGCAGTCACGATTGGGGCTCCGTTGGGCCCCTAAATGACTGCGCGATAGCGATGGATGTTATGGTAATATGCGGTGATGATGCATTATAAAATGTGGCTTGTTATAGTGTTGGCCAGAGTCGCTACTGGTTAGTTATCACACTGTAAAACTAGATGGCCGTGGCCCGTATGTCGCGCCTGCCGAGGCTTTGATAGAATACCGAAAAACATTAACCAAAAACTTTAACCCGGACGCACACGTGCGTACGCCACTGTATCGCGCTGTTTGCAAGCGGGCACAACAAATAGGATTGGGAATTGACATGTACTTAATATTGATAATAGTTCACTTAAAACTAATGACGAACGATGTAGACGTCGATCAGACTGGGTATTGGCACGAGCAGCTACGGACACTATTGAGAACACTGGACAAAATATGCTCAGATACAAAATTGATTCTCGGATAATATCCACCATTTATCATTGACAAAATAGCGGCGAACGGTGTAGACCCTGGACAGACCTCATTCACCAGGATACCATTGAGAACACCAGTACAATATTTAACACTTTGAACCAGAAACCGCGGGTTTACAAACAGTGCAGATCCAGATGAGTCGGCTCGTAAAGAGCCGTCTCATCAGGATCTGCACTTTTTGCAAATAATTTTCATATGTTTTAGAGAAAAACACCCCCTTTTCATAAATATACTAATCTGAAAATCATTTTGAGACGATTGTATTGGTTACAAAATTAACGTATCAAAATCCATTCCAGTTACTGAGGGGAGAAACTAAATTGATCTTCGGAGAACACGCCTCATATATCACTGACAATTATCGGCGAACAGTGTAGACCCAAATCAGCCTGCGCATTTCCGCAGTCTGAATTGGGTCTTCACTGTTCCGAACGGTACTTCTTATCGGTGCATTTTTCCCCCAACACTTCACATAATTCAATGGAGATCCCTTGTTCCTTAGGCTGGTTTTAAAAACCAATAACTGCGGTGGTCTCGCAAACCGAGCGCCTGTGCGTTTGAAAGTAAAACTCGCGGCATCCGCATAATGATTTATGGGACGTGCGCGATTATAACAATGTGGGACTATTTTTATAAGGCTCGGGAAAAAATATTATATTTATTGGATGCGATAATGTATGGGTTTCGAGAAAATACGTAGACCGACGAAATGAAGTATTCGTCTACAAGGTAAGAGGACTGGCATCGTGCCTATAGCTTATGTATGTAATAGTTTGAAATACTGTGGTGTATTGCTCCATGGGTATTTGTAAATCCGGTAAAGAAAGAAAAATATTTAACTAGAATGTTATGTTTTATTAAAACATGTTCAACTACCATTTTTAAATCCGATTTGTATTTACCACGAGAGGTGCAAATAAAGAAACATATTCAACTACATAATTTTTTAATCTTTGTACAAATCTCTTTTTATTTTATTTCTTATTTCTTATTTGTTATTTTTGTGTGTGTTTTTTTGCTGATAAATCTATACTACATTTTATAAAGGAACGTATTCAGCTATCATTTTTAAAATAAGTTATATGCCATTGTATAATCATTGTATAATTGTGTCACTATTCCACCAGTTCTAAAAGTTACAAGCGCCTGTTATACAATGTATACTCATTTAGTAATATTTATTTTACTGATAGTGACGCGGGTGGTATCAGGCTATTTTCATATGCAAATGAAGAGGCATGATATTGTTTAGTTATTTATACTAATTAAATGCGTTGCACATCACAAAATAAATACAGAGAATAAATAGTAATGTGTGGACATTTTAAGTCTGATATAAAATGTATAATAATGCCAATCAATGCGTGGGCTAATGGTGAATGAATGTTTATTTTACTAGAAAATGTATAAGCTGATGTCTCTGATATAAATAACATTTTGTGGCTACTGAGTGGGAATGTACCTTTAATTGTTAAATACATTTCACGTTACAGTAATCTGGGGCCCGTTTCACTAAACTTCTTACGACTAAAATGTTCGTAAGTGCAAACTTATGATAGTCTGTAAATTTCACATTAACAATGTTTTCTTGCAAACAATTATTGGATTATGCAGCCTATGCTCAATAAATGTAAATCCATTTATTGAAATTTCCAGACGATTCCAAGTTTGCACTTACGAACATTTTAGTCGTAAGAAGTTTAGTGAAACGGCACCAATGTCTACTTTTGCTATATAATAAATAGCCTTTCTATAGCCGTAAATGTACTAGTTGCGAAGAGTAACACGTGCAATCAAATCTACACCCGTGCATGAGTAGATTTCACTTTACATTTACATGATCTCCATGTACAAGGTGCATGATCACGTGGTTACAACAACAACAACAATGGCTGAAAGTGTTGAAAGCGCACCCACTCCAAAGAAAGTATTATATGATATTTTCCTTAATAGGCAACGGATTTTGATCAAGTATTGCGCAGCAAACGCGTCTTGTTAAGCTACAGTTGGTGGTCTCGGTATTGCCGACACAGAAATCGATGATTCGCAGAAACGACAGAAGTTTGGGCGAAAGTACCGATCCGTGTCGGCAGACACGGATATCGGTTCTTCGCAAAGACGACAGAAGTTTGGGCGAAAGTACCGAGACCACCAAATGCAGCTTAACAAGACGCGTTTGATGCGCCATATTTCATCAAAATCCGTTACGTAATAAGGACAAAATAGTAGAATACGTACTTTGAATCGGAGGGCTTCTCGAAGTTTCAGTACGTGTTCTTGTTGTTTTAACCACGTGATCATACACCTTGATGTACGGCTATGACTATAATATAAATAAGGATATGTATCATTACACAATTCGAAAACTTTACAATTATTATCCGAACATAATTATGCTATTCTTGCATAACCCGAATTTTCAGGCTGTCACGCAGGGCGACTTACTGGTGAATCGCCTTCAAAGACTCCAGGAAAACTAGTTATTTTTTCTTTATTTTGCGTTATTTGTGACGATTTACAGTGAGTTTCACTCTGGATATGGGCGCCGTTTCATATGCAGCATATGCTCAATAAATGTAAGTCCAATTATTTAATTACAAGAAAACATCGTTAATGTGCAATTTATTTTGCATAATAGTTTAGTGAAACGGGCCACTGATCCAGAGTTAAACTCACTGTAAATCGTCACAAATAACGCAAAATAAAGAAAAAATAACTAGTTTTCCTGGAGTCTTTGAAGAAAAAATAACTAGTTTTCGACACACTGAACAGGTGCAATAAGACCGCACTTGCAATGTATTTTTCTGTAGCCGATTTCATCAACATTGCAAAGTATACTTATCTAGCAAAGTATACTTCGAGGGAGAAATTTTCAATTTAAAGATAAATTTATGAATTTTTATTATACTGAATTTATTACATTATCACAGCCAAAATGGCTGTGATAATGTAATAAATTCAGTATACTAATTCTGCATATTTTTAATCATCAAATATATGCAGTCATTAGTTTTATATGACATAATGCATTTCGGGAAAAATAAATGATTACTCCCTCAAAGTATACTTTGCTAGATAAATATACTTTGCAAAATGGATGAAATCGGCTACTAGTAGTCGTGAGTAGACTGTCGTGTTCGATTAGGCCTAAATGAAAATATTTTTGTTTGCCATTTACCATTAACCCGGCAGTTTAGACGTCGGTAGGTAGGTAGGTCAATTATTTTATTTTAATTGAGATTGTCAATAAGGTGGCTCGACTCAATTGTAACGCTATTTTTGTTTGATTTATGGACGTTTGGACACAACGTTCGATGCTAGCGAAAATAAAAACATTTTAGAAAATGAAATAAAAGCTTTTGAATCAGGGCTAAAAAAAGGACAAACAAACTGTCTGTTCCACGTTTTGCTGCCGATGAACATTTGGCCATTACATACATTAAATCTAAAAATTATTTAAAAGTAAGTACTTTTTCATCAATAACAAAAAAGTAACCCTCCCCAAAAAGAATTATTGGATGGAATTCCGTCAAATATTGATTTTATTGCGAAAAAAATTTCCTATGGGAATTTAACATGTGGAGTCAATTTCCAAAACTTTTGAAGGATCAAAAAATGTAAATTTTTGGAAATTGACTCCGAAACCTGGCGATATAGCTTGAAAATGATGTAACTAAGAAAGCAAAAGTTAGATTTTGAACATCGGTCCACAAAAAAAAAAACATTCAGTACAAAAAATCTATGTCTACCGACACGGAAATCGATTCTTCGCAAAAACGACATAAGTCTGTACCGAATTGCATGGACCATCAAATGCAGCTCATGAAGACTCGTTTTTGTAACCACGTGATCATGCACCATGCGTGTTCTTCATTTGACCGATATCGGTACATAAGTGTCAGACTTTCTATATTGTTGAAGGCAACACGATACGAAATCCGATATGTATATACCTATATGGGTGAAAACAGAAACAGTAAACCGAGCTGTCCTAGTATTGTCATATACAATCAAACCTGTGATAAAGACCACCTCCGAATAGCAATCACCTGGCTGTAAAGGCCACACTTTTGTTGTTCCAATGGCACAATTACTATATAAATGACCCTGTGAATAAAGACCACCTGTGAACAAAGGCCAGATTTTTCACTCCCCATGGCTGGCCTTTATTCACAGGTTTTACAGTATCTTCAATTAAACCACGTTACATGGGGCCATGATGAAAACACGTTTTTATTTGTTTGTAATATATTTAAAAAAAACAAAACCTTTAACGAAGTAACATCGTAACGGTGAGAGTCATATTTATTTGTCTAGGATCCATTGACATTGCATTTTATTTTGTTCTATTGGACTAATGTACTTTTGATATATAGAATAAATACCAACACGAACGCCGAAATTCGAATATAGCTTCGGAATTGTAAAAACATGTTGACTGACTGACATATTCAAAAAAATATCTGAAGTTTTGAATTTATTAACTTAGTGTAAGAAAATACGGTGTGACATTGCGGAGAATTTGTCCCAGACTATTATATGTGGTTGTGGCTGGGGAAATGGGGCTTATAGCGTCTGTGGTTAGTGTATCTCCTGATGTATGTAGCATATTATGTCGGCCCCGTGAGGAGCTACACTTGGTGTTAGATTCATAACTGATGTTCACGAACCGAATAGTGAACAGTGTAGACCCTGAACAGCCTGATACGCAGGCTGTTCTGTGTACACACTGGTCATGAAGACCATCAGCCCCATATCTCCTGTCACATGTCAGTCTTTGACAGGGTTGTATTTGTCAGAAAACAAGGTTTCTGCGCAGAAATGTTTATTATTTTGGAAAACGTGTTAATTGGTCTTGTGTTGACAACAAATTTGAAAAACAAAACAATTCGTTTCGCCGAATTATACAGTTTGGATTATACACATGTTTACTACGTAACATGGGTTTCCGCAGTGTATTTTAAAGGTACATGCCCACGCAGTAGGCACAAAATGTTCTTTATAGGAATTAAATAAGTGTATAATTATGTCACTATTCCACCAGTTCTAAAAATTACGAGTGCCCGCTATACAAATATAATCATTTATTAATTATCAACTTACTGTTAGCGACGCGCGGAGGTAACAGTCTATTTTGATAATGTGCGGGGACGACGACTTTCACATCACGGCTTGCGGTGCGCATGCGCAGTATACTACGCGCGCCAGTAGGCTTCCCAATATGTAAACAAGAATATCAACATGTCGAAACGTCCAGGACGGAAATTGTATGAAACGGCGTCGGCCAAAAAAAAGACGAAATGTCTGAGGGACAGGCAGTACAGAAAGAGAGGGTGGTTAATATTGGCGACCAGATCACCAAATGGAAAGAGTTACGTGGAGATTTAGATTTGGACTCGAACAGAGATTTTTCTTCTCAACTTCCGATACTTCACTGCTCATGTCAAAGATGAGATATGATTGACCGTGTCACGTGACGCGTATTGGTAAAAATAGCACGAGGTCGGAAAATACCCTTTCTGGTCGCGGCATATAAAATGCGATTTAACACCAATTAACACGCGCCGTAATTAAAAATAACTCGTTAGTGGGTAGACAAATGGCTCATATAAGGCATGACAGAAAATGAAAAGTAGTAGTACAGTGTAACCTGCTGTGTGGGCATGTACCTTTAAAGGACCACATTGACTATTAGTTTAAACACGATTTTATTTCGTTTGGATAAACACATGCCATATATACAAGTTTCCGAACGGCATGACGTCATGTTTTTTAGATGTGTTTACAGTAGATTTCCTTTAATATCTTGCTAATACCCCCTTTTACACAGATGTGGCGACCGTTGAGAGACCATTGAGCGATGAAAAAATGGTCAGATCTCTCAACGATCTTTCAATGAGCGCCCAGCAATCGCCATGGTCTCTCAATGATCTGTCAATGATATCAATGATCTTCCAGTGATCTTCACGGTCGCCACGGTCTCCTCAAAGTTTTGACTCGGTCCAAAACAATCTCTCAACGAATGCCGAGGGAAGCAATCTCTCAACGGTCTCTCAAGGAGCGCCCAAGGAGCGCTCAACGGTCTCATCGATCTCCCAATGATCTCTCGGGGATCTTTCAATGGACGCCAAATGTTTCCACTCCGAATGTAGAGATGTCTGAGAGATCAGTGAGGGATCGTTGAGCGTCCGATGAAAGACCAATGGAGTTCATTGAAAGACCTCGGTGGAGACCGCTGAGAGACCATTGGGAGATCAATTTCCACTTGAGAGATTGTTGAGCGTCCATTGAGAGATTCGGGAGAGATTTCCACGGCGGTGGGGAGCGCGGCATAAGGGGCTATAAATATGGGTGCTAAACTCCCTATTTTTCATTCTGTGTCTAGACTTTCTGAAGAGCACAAGAACATGACAGTTGGCCAAAATTTGCATTTTGATCACAAAACGAGCGCACAAGGATCTCCCACAGAAACGACTTGTTCGGGGCTTTGAGAGATCGTCGAGAGATCGGGCCAATTTTGGATCGCTCAATGGTCGCTCAATGGTCAACCGCAGCAAATGCGATACACGTTGCCCTTTATTGTATAGGCGGCTTTAATCTCATAATTATGTCGTTTTGACGAAGAATAAGTTACCGTAAATGTAAATAAAAACGAGAGCACGTGAATGATAAACGGTGCTCAATTCTTTGTGAAATGTATAAGTTATTGTAAAGAACTTTCAGAGCACCCATAAAACACATAAGCCATCGTATTTGATGCGCTACATATCATCAAAATCCGTCCGTTTGTTAGGAAGATTTTCATGAAAAATTAAAATCTACTGTAAAAATGACGTCACGTCGGAAAATCGGGTTCGGAAACCACGTGATCATACACCTTGCTATACACAGTGACATTAGTATTGGAGGAATGAGGAAAAAGCAAATATGCTTGTATAATACCTCTTTTCATATTGACGATAGATGGGAGAGAGGGGGGGGGGGGGGGGGCTTTTATCAAATGGGAAACGAAAAGAATATATTATTAGCATACCATAAACATATACGTAAAGCCTACAGTAGCGTAGACAACACATAGGCGGCGGAACCGGACAATTATGGGGTGGGGGGGGCGTCTTGAGGGCCCAAAGGGCGCGATCTTGCTAGGGGGTCCGGGGGCATGCTCCCCCAGAAATTTTTGAAATCAGAAAATTTGAGGATGAGAATATGTGCTTTATATTATAAATTACAAAATTATTGAGCCTCCACTTCCGCCGCCCATGCAACAAAGTGTATGTAATTAACTATGTCTGTATACGTACGTCCTTATCTAATGTTAAAAGAGACATTTTGAACAACCAGCCGCTAATGGTGCACGACGTTTCGGATCACGCACGTTTCCACAATTTTCCCTGCAATAAACTATCATAAATGTTAGTCTCGTAAAGTATTAGCCCCTTTCTTTCATTCCACCGTCCCTTCAATTTTCCGGTGACGAATCTCATTTATATTATTGATACTGCGTTAAATGACCTGAAGCTCATGGTTACTGTTGCGCTCTTTGGTGTCTCCGGGGACGTTACATCTCCACTGCGCATGTCAAACGCGACCTCAATTTCTCCGGATTTTAACGAGCAGGAATCATTTTTGTGTCAGAAAGTCTAAGAAATCAAATTGAAATTCATTTCGCTCGCTCGGAAACTACAAAGCATCTGATCTGTGGCTGTGATTGGCAAAATGGTGCTTATGGGCTTTGCGACCAGTGTATATCCAGATCAGCATGTGCATCCGCACAGTCACGAATTCTCTGTCTGTAACACAGGGCGTTACATACAGAGAATTCGGGTTATTCATGAGTTAGACTGGCCGTAAAAGCCGTAATCACCATTTCTCAAGTCACTGCCGCATTTAATATTGATCAATGTCGACCTTCTTCTGTGCGACGTACAATTCGGTTCAGAGGTTGGAATTCCGAGGTTAGAAACTACAAGACGAAGTCAAGCTATCTTTGATAATTGCCGAACAAAACACTTGACATAATAGCATTGTTTGATTGAAAACTATAAATAGAGAATAGTAGGTTAGTGCCGTGAAAGGAAAAAACTATCTGGCAATGCTTAGCCATCCCGTTTCCGTGCCGCGCCAGATATGTTCCCCCCATTCACTGCACTACCCTACTATTCTATTTATCCCGTCAACACCTACAAATAGCTTTAAAATGCAAAAATAACCCCAGCCGCACCCTCGAAGTCGGAGATTCGACTAGTATGTCAACCGCAATTATTCATACGCAGTGATCAGGTCGTATTGACAAGATATCAAACATGTTTCACGGCACCGTGTTTCACGGCACATGCGCACTGTGTTGTGATACCCACATATAGTAGAACCTCTCTAAACCGGACACACATGCAGTCTGTGTACCATAAATAGTTATGGGTTTCATTGGTGTATATTTATGATAATGCCTTTTCGTGTTCGCAAAGCAAAGCCGCATACCTTGGCATAGTCATATGTCGGATATACAGTGGAACATATCTAAACCGGACACCCTGGGGACCTCCCAGGGTGTCCGGTTTAGAGAGGTTCCACTGTATTTATAAAACAGTGGAGACTGTGTGGACACAGAAAAGTTCTGATGTAAGCAATCGCTTTTTCATTTATTTATGATACAAAGCTACACATTTGATATCGCAAACTTTGTATTTGTATAAACTATTGCGGTAAAGGTGGATGACTATAATTGATTTGTATGCCCCCAACCACTTTTGGGGAGAGGGGTGAGGGAATATATATGTGTCCATGTGCGTGCGTGCGTGCGTGCGGGGCGTACGTGCGTGCGTGATTCCGTCCGTGCATCCAAATCTTGTGGCACACATATTTCCAAACGTATTTAACCAATGGACTTGAACTTTTGGAAATGTTAATCAGCATGTGCCGTTGTGCACCTAGTTCCTATTTAACTTAACATTTACCATAAGTGTGGCTTGTAAAGTCACTCTTCAGTGACTTCCCTGGTGGGGACCTAACACGATTTTTCTGTCTGAAACGCAGGGCAACTTAAAGGTACATGCCCACTCAGTAGTCACACAAAATGTTCTTTATATCAGAGACATCATCTGAGAATTTTTCTGGCAAAATATACACCCATTCACCATTAACCCACGTATTGACATTAACATACAGTTTATATTATACTTTACATTTAGTTTGTAATGTGCAATGATCATACTTTATAATCTTTACTTTACTATACTTTATAATAGTAATACAATTATACACTTATTTAATTCCTATAAAGAACAGTGTGTGTCTACTGAGTGGGCATGTACCTTTAATGTCGCCCTGTGTTACAGACAGAAATGTCGAGTTCGTGATTCCCAAAACTTTAACGGCTGAATTGAAATTACGCCGAATGACAAAAAAAACACGTTCAGAATGTTTTGAAGAAAAAAAACATAGTTATGCTTGAAACTGATATGAACATGCTTGTTAAGTAGATTAGTGCATCACCTGACCATATTCTCCAAGAAAACAGTGTATATGACCTAAAACATCTGAATTATTTTCTTTTACCGACTACACCACATGCATATACAGTACATGCATGTTGATTAAGTGTGGGGGTTTTTTTTTTTGTTGGGGGGGGGGGGGGGGGGGGTTTGGGGATTTTTTTTTTTTTTAGCTTATATTTAAGGGTGGGAATTGGCTCGTAGACCTTCCACATACGGTGAAATGTGGTTAATCCTAAATTGAGGGAAAGACAAAACTGCGAACAATATACAGCTTTAATTGCGCATAACTAGCAGGAACCAACGAAACTTTTGATAAAACTGTGAACATTAAGTACGAGTTTCATGTAAATGTTTGTTTATCAACTGTACATGTAAGAACCTGTTTAGACCCCAGGGACCCGTTTAACTAATCTTCGTACGACTAAAATGTTCGTAAGTGCAAATTTAGGATCGTCTGGAAATTTCAATTGATGGATTTACATTTATTGAGCATGCAGCCTATGCTCAATAAATGTAAATCAAATAATTGTTTACCAGAAAACAATGTTAATGTGAAATTTACAGACTATCATAATTTTGCACTTCCGAACATTTTAGTCGTACGAAGATTAGTGAAACGTCCCCCAGTAAACAACGCAGACCCACATACAAATGTGCTGTGACTGGAGAATTGGGGCTTATGGGATTTGTGATCAAATTTCACACTCCTGTAGCCTGATAGCCAACTAAATAGCGAACTAAATTGCCAGTTAGAAGCATGGCCAAGGTGCATGATCGCGTGGTTACAACAACAACAACGTCGCCCACTCCAAAATAAGTATTATTTGATATTTTCCTTAATATGCAACGGATTTTGATGAAATATGGCGCAGCAAACGCGTCTTCATGAGATGCATTTGGTGGTCCATGGAGTTTGGCACAGACTTATGTCGTTTTTGCAAAGAATCGATTTCCGTGTCGGAGACACGGAAATCGATTCTTCGCAAAAACGACAGACGTTTGGGCGAAAATACAGAGACCACCAACTGCAGCTTAAAAAGACGCGTTTGATGCACCATATTTCATCAAAATCCGTTACGTAATAAGGACAATATAAAAGAATACGTACTTTCAATCGGATGGATTCTGGAAGTTTCAGTACTCGTTATTGTTGTTAGTACCACGTGATCATACACCTTGATGGCAGGTGTTTCATTTATTGAATGATGGGCAGCGCAGATCCTGATCAGACTGCCGATGCACAGGCTGATCTGGATGTACACTGATCAAAAAAACACATAAGCTCCATTTCTCCAGTCACAACCACATATAATCCCTTTCATCGGAACATTTACAAGACATTAGGAGCTGTTGTTCAATGCATGTCAGATCGTCATAAAATCGTCCCGAAATCACTTGGGGTTTCCACGAAACTTGGCGTACCGATTCCAATATTCGCTCACTCCTTGGTCGTAAATCACGAAAATATTGAAAACAAATTCCCATGACACCTGTACATATCTGAGACACTTCATGGCAAAAACAGGCTTCTTGCATTTGTAACCAGTGTAACCCACAGGTTCGTGAAGAACGGTTCATATTTCGATGTTTCGTGGGTTATTTCGGTATACATTATCTGGAGGTTTGTGAGCATTGTTACCAACATACAATTTACGTCACCTCCAGCGAATTACTATAACTAGAAGCATATGTTTCTTTGTGGGTATTTTGACAGTATAAAAGCTGTCCGAAAGTTCGGAACGGTGAATGTGTAGATAATTGACGATTTCAGTCGTGTTTAATCATTAAGCATTAGTAGTTTCACAAAGCTATGTAAAGTATCCAAAACCAACGAATCCACACAAATCTACCCAAAATACCCATATGACACCAACATACTGACCATCTGTTCAAACACCTGTGGTTTAGCCCCGGCATGATCAGCATTTTACTCAGGCATTCGTACGGAGCCCCGCAGGGGACGTTCAATTCTTTTTTTGTATTAATTCGTTCCCACGAAATAACAATTCGTTCCCACGAAATAGCAATTCGTTCCCTCAATTTAACAATTCGTTGCCACGAATTAACAATTCGTTGCCACGAATTAACAATTCGTTCCCACGAAATGACAATTCGTTCCCTCGAATTAACAATTCGTTCCCTCAATTTAACAATTCGTTCCCATAAATAACAATTCGTTCCCAAGGGAACGAATTGTTAATTCGTGGGAACGAATTGTTATATCGTTAAATTGAGGGACCGAATTGTTATTTCGTGGGAACGAATTAATAAGAAAAATCCATGTCTCCTGCAGTACTTTAGCCGTTCATGTATTGAGTTCAGTCCTTTCAATGTATGAAATGGATATTTTATATGAATAGTATGCGCCTCGATGATCAGGAACTATAATGGTAAATGAAAGACTCAAATAACTTCTTAACTTTTGACACGATATGTCACATGGGCCGATATGGGTCAAATGCTGAGAAAATGGAGCTGACTGTGTTTGCGACAAGCGTAGACCCAGATCAGACTGCTCATCCGCACAGTCGGATCAGGAGTTACACTGGTCAAAGTGAAAGCACGCTTGGTTTTTTCAGCCAATACGTGTGATTCACCACGAATAAATTGGATTTTGTTTCATTTTAGACCAGTGTAGACCAAGATCAGTTAGTCTTTCGCATTTACGCTGCCTGCTCAGGGTCTACACTATTCGTTATGGCGTGAAGGGAATCAGTTCCGGGACATGCAACGATTTTATGTCACTATGATCAGGAGTTACACTGGTCAACGACACAAAACTCAATAAATCCCGTTTTGTTGTGGTGACCGACCTAATTGGCCCCCAGCTGAGAAAATGAACCTTACGAAATCTGCGACCAGCGTATGCCCAGATCAGCCTGCGCGTCCGCGCAGGCTGATCTTGGCATACGCTGGTTGCCATTATATGATTTGAACACGGTTTAAGCCTCTTAATACCAACTGATATCAACCCCTGGGTGTACACGTACACATGAGGATCACGGAATACATTGGTCACAAATTCTCTAAGGCCCATTTTCTCATCATCCAGCGACACAATCCTACAACATGCAGCGTCTCGAAGAAACGAACACGGCATCACACATGACCGTTCACGTACTGAATTTCCATTCCCCGATTTCAACAACGGTTTGCGATTTTTTTTCCCGCCAAAATGTCAGCCATATTCCTGACAAATATGATTGATTACCCCGCGTACATCGTACCGTCATCATCTTCGTGTGAGCAATCCGCCGCGAACCGAACCTTATTCCGACAGTTCTCAGTCTCGGCAAATAAATATCCCTGATTTGGTTTAAACATATTGTATTTGTATATCAGTTACAAGCATGACATCAATACTAATATAATCAGTACTATACAAATGGGATTTGATTGAAAGCAAGCTTATATAAATCATCTGCGTAACACGTGACTGCCGAAACCAGGACATAACAACCATGAATATAAGATCCGTCAGCCCTAAACTAGCCAAGGTGCCTGCGATTCTGAACATGTAATAGCAATCTCAACTCGCAATCAGGCAGCTTGATTGTCTCAGCCCGAGCTATAACATAGCTCGGGCTCAGCTAATCAATCCGCCTGATCCCATGCGCATTATTCCGGATTTAGACCATGATAATAGAACACACGCTTAGAATCACGTGACGTGGAATCGGGGGAACGAATTAATAATAAAAAAGAATTCTACGTCCCCCACGAATTAACAATTCGTTCCCTCGAATTAACAATTCGTTCCCACGAATTTTTAAATTGACCGAATTGTTAGATCATGGGAACGAATTGTTAATTCGAGGGAACGAATTGTTAAATTGTTAAATTGAGCAACGAATTGTTATTTCATGGGAACGTATTAATGAAAAAAAAGATTATACGTCCTCTGCGCGGCTCCGTAGGAATTGGCAATAAACCACCAGTTATGATTTAACTTCAACTTCGCGAGTTGACCGGTTACCTTTGGTCGTTCATGAAATGGTCACATGCACTTACAATACAATGGAAGCAGATATAAAACGGCCCCTGGTCAAAAGGGCCTTTAGTCAAAACTACCTTTATTGGGCACCTGTTCAAACGGTCTGTAGTCAAAACGACCTTTATTTACAATAAAATGAAAGCAGAACAAAACGGCCCCTGGTCAAAACGGTCTTTAGCGAAAACGACATATATTTACAAGAAAATGAAAGTAGGACTTAACGGCCCCTTGTCAAAACGGTATTTAGCCAAAACGACCTACATGTATATTTACAATACAAGGGAAGCAGGACATAACACCCTGACATAACGGTTCCTGGTCAAAGCAGTATTTTGTCAAAATGACCTATATTTACAATACAATGGAAGCAGGACATAACGGTTCCTGGTCAAAACATTATTTAGCCAAAACGACCTATTTACAATACAATGGTAGCAGGACATAACGGCCGCTGGTCAAAACGGTCTTTAGCCAAAACGACCTATATTTACAATACAATGGAAGCAGGACATAACGGCGCCTTGTCAAAACGGTCTTTAGCCAAAACGACCTATATTTACAATACAATGGAAGCAGGACATAACGGCGCCTGGTCAAAACGGTGTTTAGCCAAAACGACCTACATGTATATTTACAATACAAGGGAAGCAGGACAGAAAACCCTGACATAACTGTTCCTGGTCAAAGCGGTATTTTGTCAAAACGACCTATATTTACAATACAATGGAAGCAGGACATAACGGTTCCTGGTCAAAGCGGTATTTTGTCAAAATGACCTATATTTACAATACAATGGAAGCAGACATAATAGCCCCTGGTCAAAAACGGTGTTTAGCCAAAACGACCTACATATATATTTACAATACAAAGGTAGCACGGCACCCTGACATAACGGCCCCTGGTCAAAAACTGTATTTTGTCAAAACGACCTGTATTTACAATACAAGGGAAGCAGACATAACACCCTGACATAACGGTTCCTGGTCAAAAACGGTCCGTAGTCAAAACGACCTTTATTTGGACATAAACGGGCTCGCAGATCACGGCAGTTTGTTGAATCTACAACTATACTTTTTATCACTCGTGTTTAAATGTACATGCCCACTCAGTAGGCACAAAATGTTCTTTATAGGGATTAAATAGGCGTATAATATTGTCACTATTCCACCAGTTCTATACATTACAAGTGCCCGCAATACAGATATAATCATTTAGTAATATGTATTTTATTGATAGTGACTCGCGGTGGTATCAGGCTATTTTCATATGAAAATGAGGCATGATATGTTTTAATTATTTATACTAATTAAATGCGTCACCTGAAAAAATAACATTTTCGACTCATAATAAATTATTATCATTGCACATCAAAACATAATTAAAGAGCATAAATAGTAATGTCCGTTAACATTTTAAGGGAACACGGTTATCGCCCCTGAAATTTACGTCTCATATAAAATGTATAATAATGCCAGTCAATACGTGGGGTAATGGTGAATGAATGTTTATTTTACCAGTAAATGTCTCAGATGATGTCTCTGATATAAAGAACATTTTGTGTACTGAGTGGTCATGTATCTTTAACTTCGTTATTGCATAGTTACAGCCTGCACTAATCTTGCCGATATTTGTCATTTGTTTTTATTGTTTAAACAATACTTGAACATTGTGCTTGAAATCAAGCAACTTGATTGGCTGAGCCTGAGCTGTGCTACAGCTCAGGCTCAGACACTCAGATTGCTTGATTACGAGTTCGGATTGTCAATACATGTTCGGAAACGTTGATGATCCGGGCAAGATTAACGGGGTTGTGTATTATACGCTAGAAAATCGGTTTCTATCAATAGTCCGGTGAGAATACCGAACTGAAACCACGTAGAATCGGCAACAAACGGTCGCCAAATCAAACAACATGTGTAAAAGATACCGATTTCACGAGTTTGCCGCTATTTGTATGCATGGGTATGCTCGATTCGTCAGCTGTTGCTTTCCTATCACGCGCCGAGAATTCAGTCTCCTAGCTCGTCTTATGTAAATACAATTCGTCAAATATGACCCGCCTGTACAAAAGCCTGCTTATTGCTTTTCCGGTTAGTTACGTGTGGAATATTGGGGCACGTGTCTGCCATCCACACCACACGATACATAGCTGCCGGTTTTCCGTAATATAGGCAATAGGTTGCACTATATCGCTACGGTAAAAAAATGCACATTATCGTTTCCATTTCGCGCACAAAAAGGGTGTTGACGTTCATACTTCGCTATATTGTTATTGAGAGAAAATTCTACAATATGAGACACATATACATATATTATCATAAACTCATGTAATACAGTGTGTATTGGCCACTCTCCGCGAAGTATAAAGTAAACAAAGAACGCTTCAAACGCAAATTTGGAAACACTACTCCGTCATAACGATTATGTCATGCAATGTACTGTAATTATACCTATGTTATCAGTGAACAACGTGATATAAAACATGATAGATAAGTCGTCTTAATACACGTTAAAAGTCGTCTTAACTACATACATGCAGTTATTGCTTCAAGTCGATTGAATAACTGGTCAGGATGAGATGAATTGAACGAGATATACAACATGAAATCTCGTTTAAAACGTGATGCCGACCACAAAGTGACCGTGGCTTTTATTTTAATTTACGGAAAGTTTAATGTTTTCCTCGAATGAAGGCAGTAATACGACTTACTTATATTTTTATCTCGTCTTGACTACGACTTGCTGGTATTTTTTATCAATATCAGTAAGTCGTATTACAGTCTTCATGCGACTATTCTCATGTGAAAATCTCACTTATTTTTCACAATTTCAGAAAAACAATCAAGAATTATATAAACTTTGCTGTTTCGTTTTTTATCATTTTACCGAAAATCGCTCCGAAAAATAAACTGCTTAGAAACGTTGATAATGTGAGAAAGATTAACGAGGGCGGTCGTGTATTACCGACTGATCAAGCATAGACCAGTAGCCGATTTCACCAAAACAACTAAGCACACTTATCTAGCTAAGTATATTTTGAGTGAGTAATCATTTATTTTCCCCGAAATGCATTATTTCATATAGAACTCACGACTGCATAGTATATTTGATGATTAAAAGTATGCAGAATTATTATACTGAATTTATTACATTATCACAGCCAAAATGGCTGTGATAATGTAATAAATTAAGTATAATAAAAATAATACATTTATCCTTAAATTGAAAATGTCTCCCTCAAAGTGTACTTAGCAAGATAAGTATGCTGTGCAATTTAGGTGAAATGTGCTACGGATAAGGCTGGTTTTCCCACGACGGGTCAGAAATATCGGGGATAAAAAACGGGAGGCTGGCAGATCGATTGTTTTCTCTGCACACCTTTCAACATTCAAGTAAATTCTGAACACCGAAATATCCTCGGCACTTGTTTGTTGTGGATATGGGAAATGAGGTCTTGGTGTTGTGATAATGCTCAACATATAGTCTGTTCCACGTTTTGCTGCCGACGAACATTTGGCCATTAAACACATTAAATCTAAAAAAGATTTAAAAGTAAGTACTTTTTCATCAATAACAAAAAAGTACCCTCCCCCAAAAAAATGATGAAATTCTATCAAATATTTATTTTATTGCGAAAAAACGATTTTCCTATATCAAAAAAAACGAAAGATTTTGGAAATTGACTCCGAAACCTGGCGAGATAGCTTGAAAATGATGTAACTAAGAAATCGAGTCAGATTTTGAAAATCGTTCCACAAATAAAAACAATATTTTTAAAAAATCAATGTTTAGCCCCATGTTAAATTCCCACAGGAAAATCGTTTTTCCGCAATAAAATCAATATTTGATGGAATTTCATAAAATAAATTGTTTTGGGAGGGTGAATTTTTTGTTATTGATGAAAAAGTACTTTAATGTGTTTAATAGCTAAAAGTTCGTCGGCAGAAAAAAGTGGAACAGACAGTAGTCTCATGGAACTGCAAGGCCATCTTCAGCACAGGCATTCGGCGTGCTTCGGCTTTCATTGGTATAACTATATATATGAACAACAATGCGCATAGCTTTGGGCAGACACGACCTCGTATCATAACAAATTCCGCTATTTTATTAATGCTAACGATAAATATTTTTGCGGAAAGTGTTCATTTGAGAATTATTGTTATCTTTCTGAAATAGCATAATTAGAACATAATTATGCAAAGAAAATCGAATTACAGCTGGTTTTCCAAGGTCGGACACGACCTCGTATCATAACAAATGAAATAATGTGTTTAATGCTCTAACGTCAATATTGTAGTGGCAATTTCATATGTTCATTTGGAAATTATCGTTATCCTACAGAAATACATAGAATGAATAGAAAATTACAATTTTAAACATGTTATATTGGTTACAATACGAGCTTGTGTCCGCCCACAAGCTACATGCCTTACTTTAAACAACAAAGCAAATGGTGTTATTTTTATAGCAAGGAAAGTAATCATTGTAATGTATTCAGTATTACCAGCGCTGTTCAATTGTGGTCGTCAGTGGAGGTTCGATAATGAGTCCGCGATAGCCATTTTCAGGGCATGAATGAGCAGGCATTATATTATTCAAATGCCCTACTAACAAAGCACAGTCGAGCGGCGCTAAACGTATTGCAGTATGGCAATATTCAGAAATACGCTTCCTAAATTGACCCAAAACTCTTTTCCCAGGAGCTAGTTGTTGTCCAAACATGCCCAAACGCAGCATTTGACTTCTAGAAATTAACAATATTCCGGGGATGTGATGCAACCGAAATATGCAACCCCTGGCAACCCCTGGACAACCCATCGACTCCTCACAGATTTCGGTTGCTTCACAGCTGAAAGTCGAACCTCTTTTCAAAAATGCTGGTGACGCCCATGAACGTTGTTTGTCTTTTAATCATAGACAATCGTAGAACTTGCATAGAAAACAAGGACATCGTTGTCACTAAGCTAATCCCCTCACTAACAGCCTTAATAATAAAACAAGTTATTGATTGAAAGAAAAAAACTTTAACGCATTTGCCTTACAAACAAGGTGAACATAAGTCATCAGTGACCTTGATCTTAGGCGGTCGGATGTGGGTCGTATGCAAAACAAAGCACCAGCCCTAGACACACAGTATGGCCAAATATTATCAAAATCGGTGAAGCGGTTCATAAGTTATTGAATAAACAAAAAATACCTTTAACGTATTTGTCTACTAACAAGGTGAACATACATAAGTCATCAGTGACCTTGATCTTGGGCGGCCGGCCGTGGGTCGTATGCAAAACAAAGCACCACCCATTGTGATGGTACATATTATCAAAATCGGTGAAGCGATTCATAAGTTATTGCATAAACATATTTTGTTTTAACTCATTTGCCTTACAAACAAGGTAAATACAAGTCCTCAGTGACCTTGATATTGGGCGGTCGGACATAGGTCGTATGCAAAACAAAGCACCATCCATAGACACACATTGTGGCTAACTATTATCAAAATCGATGAAGCGGTTCATAAGTTATTGAATAAAAAAAACAAAAACGTTAACGCATTTGTCTTACAAACAAGTCCTCAATGACCTTCAGCATGGGCGGTCGGGCGTGGGTCATGTGCAAAACAAAGCATCTGGATCTGCAAAGTGTTTGCACATGTTGGCTTTCTGTAGCCTATTTCATCAACATTGCAAAGTATACTTTAGTAGCAAAGTATACTTTGAGGGAGAAATTTTCAATTTTATGATAAATTTATTAATTTTTATTATACTGAATTTATTACATTATCACAGCCATTTAATGGCTGTGATAATGTAATAAATTCAGTATAATAATTATGCATACTTTTAATCATCAAATATATGCAGTAGTTAGTTCTATGTGAAATAATGCATTTCAGGAAAAATAAATAATTGCTCCCTCAATCGCCATTCTCAACGGATTTACAAGATTCACAAAAGTGGTCCATGCGACCTCAAATCCGGATTTCCGGATTATTCCGGAAATTTCCCATGCCTGATATATGTGAACACTGCCTCGTTAGTGTATCCTATACGGCACATGGAGTGGCGAACTCGGCCATCGTTGTGTATTCCAGCCATCAGCAAGTTTTCACATGTTCTGGCGGTTGACACAAAACGCAAAATGTGAAGTATAATAGAATGTAGTTAAGCACATGTAGAAAAGCGAGGACAGCGGACTCCTATCAATTATATTACACCAAACTGTAAAATATGTCAGTTTTCTGGACAGTTCGTGTCTGTGTTTTTAACAACATGAATTACCATAACTGATTGTATATAGCCTCATAATTCCAGCACAAAAATATTTACACACTTCCCTAACATTTGATTGGTCCGTTGCAAGTCTCCGTCCAAAATTTATATCCCAGTAAACTCCATGCTGAACTACTTTCCGTAACCGTCAGGCGCAGTTAAAATAATTAGTAAGAAAACCGAAAATAAACACATTTTCTTAATGAATTTATTTAAAATGCTGGAATTATAAGGAATGAATGGCATTTTTGTTGAATTTATCGGGGATATAAACTTGGAAAAGTCGCGGGAATACTGGACGAGGCCTTCCGGCCTTCGTTCAGTATTCCCGCGACTTTTCCAAGTTTATACCCCGATAAATTCCACAAAAAGGCCATTCATTCATATAATACACAGAAAATCGCACAGTGTATCACTTTTAACTGGTATGTGCTGTGTAGTTTACCAGGTAAAAGTGATACATTGTACTCTGTTATCAGTTATCAAATCCAGTGACATGTAAGAAGTTACCTCAGTGTATTGTCACTGGTGCCTACTCGCCTACTATGCGAGTAAATATGGCTTTACCTATCTGTAACGTGTGCACTAACAATAGGCTGTGCATCAGACTGAAAAGTTTACACATCAACATTTATTTTGAGATTGATGGGAGAAATGCTTCAGATATCTCGTCTTTTGTATAGTTTGCTGGAATAATATTTATAGCACGCTGTTGTCATATCTGTCTATGCTGTATTGCTTTTCAAAATGGCGAATGTTGCATGATTTGTTATGAAAAGGAGCAAATGTAGTGATTTCGACTAGTAATGTTCCAGATCATCCTACATATCTGGGCATTCTGATCCGGGACTGTATGATTTGCCAGATTCATATTTTCGCACTTATTAATGTTATTGCAAACAGTGTAAACTCAGATCAGACTGCACATATGTGCAGTCTGGTCTGGGTCTACTCTGTTCGAAAAACTCATTCTTTGTGCTATTCAGTAAGAAATAAACGCTAAAATTCAGCAGAGGACCGGATCACTATAAATAGATTTGCAAAGGAAAATAACTAACTACGATCACTCACTGAGCCGAGTTTTCCTGTTTATTTACTTATTTTCAACTTTGACTATTTGAAAACCTAAGAATCGTAATTACAGACAATACAGTCAAGTGATGTTAAAAACAGAGGTTTGGCAATCTTGTAATGGTTACCCGCCATGACAAAACGGGGCTTATTATTTTTTATTAATGTACTACTAGTACTAGAAACAAAATATATTTCATTTCTACTTTTTATCGACAAAATCATGCGTTGTTCTTATTGCGAAACAGACAAAATATGAAACAACAGCAGATAACAATAATTTCTTTTCTAGCATTCTAGGGAATGTGACGTGAAAAGCCAGCGGTAAACAAATACGATATGAGACACGTCATTAAATACGTTTACAAAATTTACAATATTTTTCATAAATGAAGTCAAAAGTTGACAAAGCTTTCAGAGTGCATGTGGAATACAATTCCGCATGTACTCTGAACATTTTGTTAACTTTTGACACCATTTACGGAAAATATTGCAAATTTTGTAAGCGACTTTCATGAAATTACGCTGATGTCCGAAGGTACAAAATCGCACATGGCGTGTCTCAATAGTATTACGGTTGGCCGAATGCGCTAGGCGGGATCTATAGGGAATCCTTAGGGACAGGAGAAATCGTTATCACGTGGTGTAAAATATGGAAAAATGATCAACGCGTACATTGATGTTTGATATAGACTAAGTGAAACTACACGCAATCGCCCGCTACAAAATATGGAAGTAACGTTAATACATATAGCTGATAGCAGAGCTCCAGATAAGGTGCGTATTTGGTTAGAACACACCAAATAGTTTTACTGTATAATTTAACCGAATCCCATCTAATAAGGCCAGTCTCTCCTACTTTCACTATTCCTATGGATGCTATGGAACCTACTTGTACATGACCTGCAGCCAGTATGTACTGGTTCTGCATAAATTAAACAATAGGTTCACTTACTGCTAGGAAAGAAAAATCTAACCTCGTCATATCCCCCAATATTGTTTACATTTTTTCGCCATGGAAACTCTGTTTACTTGCGACCAACAGGTTCAGTGTTTTCTTTTAAATGCTACAAATATGCTGGAAAATGGTGTTAAACGCATCCCAAAATGTTCCTCAAGTGACACTGGGTAGCAATAGATCAAGATTTGCAAGCAAACTAGGTCTGTGACCTCAGAACGCCTGCACAATTCTTTTTTTATACCGGACTACTTCTGCATACCCTCTGTGCGATTTCGCGCCATTTGGTATTCTCTAACCTATAAGTGTACCAGTCTCACTACAAATCTGTCTATATTCACCATGTTCATTATTCAAAACTAGCTTCTAGTCCTTGATACAGTACCAAGTTTTCGGCACTTATCTTAGCAAAATACAAATACAAAATACTCACAGCAATGTGAAAATACGGATTGATTTTCAAATTAAGTAGTGGGAATTCTGTAATAAAGTTGAAAATTTACTTAGTTGAGCTACAAAAAGAAAACTGTGTTTGCTTTTAGCAGCTCAAATAAGTGTTGTTTTTTTTTTTTAAATTATAATTTATCATTTGTTCCTTATTTAATAAGAAAGAACATCAATAATACATTTATAAAAGTCAAATACGCACTGAATTTGAAATGAGACACAAAACTTATCTGGAGCACTGGCTGATAGGAAGAAAGTATATAAGTCGATTTTAAAGGCCCTATGACTCAGATAGGCGTAGAATGCGATGATATAATAAGAAAAAAATATCTAACTGTAGATTGGTATCATTTTGCTTCTGAGCCCATATGTACAGATGAGTAACCAGAAAACATCTACATTTGCTAAAGTATATGTCTACAATACTATAGGAATGAATGGCCTTTTTGTGGAATTTATCAGGGTATAAACTTGGAAAAGTCGCGGGAATACTGGACGAAGGCCGGAAGGCCTCGTCCAGTATTCCCGCGACTTTTCCAAGTTTATATCCCCGATAAATTCCACAAAAAGGCCATTCATTCCTTATAATTCCAGCATTTGAAATATATTCATCAAGAAAATGTGTTTATTTTCCGTTTTCTTAAGAATTATTTCAACTGCGCCTGACGGTTACGGAAAGTAGTTCGGCGTGGGAACTTACTGGGATATAAATTTTGGACAGAGACTTACTACGGGCCAATCAAATGTTAGGGAAGTGTGTAAATATTTTTGTGCTGGAATTATTGAACAATTGACAGTTCACGAAGTACGTAGCCACGCAGGGGACGTAGAATTGTTATTAATTCGTTCCCACGAAATGACAATTCGTTCCCTCAATTTAACAATTCGTTCCCACAATAACTAGCTACGATCACTCATTGAGTCGAATTTTTCTGTTTATTTACTTAATTTCAATTTTGACTATTTGAAAACCTAAGAATCGTAATTACAGACAATACAGTAAAGTGATGTAAAAAACTACGGAGCCTCGCAGGAGACATGGATTTGTTTTATTAATTCGTTCCCACGAAATAACAATTCGTTCCCTCCATTTAACAATTCGTTCCCACGAATTAACATCGAGGGAACGAATTGTTATATCGTGGGAACGAATTGTTAATTCGAGGGAACGAATTGAGGGAACGAATTGTTATATCGTGGGAACGAATTATTTAAAAAAATCCATGTCCACTGCGTGGCTCCGTAACAAACCGCATCGATTCTGAAAAACTCGTATGTTTTATTTATTTATTAAGTTTAGAGCGAATTGTTTCAACCGTGTCATTCACCAGGGGCCGTTTCACTAAACTTCGTACGACTAAAATGTCCGTAAGTGTAAATTTAGGATCGTCTGTAAATTTATATTGATGGATTTACATTTATTGAGCATAGGCTGCATATGCAGCCTATGCTCAATAAATGTAAATCCATCAATTGTTTACATATTCATTCTGGATTATTTTTTCTTTAAAAAATTGCAATTTTATTAAAGGCACTGGCTCCCAGATATATATGCAAAGTGATGAAACAGATTAGGACAAAAATTGTTTAATTTATTTGAAGACAATTGTACTTATAAGTGATCTGGGGGGAAATCGATGATTGGTAAAACAATAATTATCTCGGTAGACATATTTGTCCGACCTGCGATATTATATTTTAGCCGACAGTTTAGGTGTTACAGTGAAACCTCTCGAAACAGGACACCCTGTGAGGTCCCCATGTGTCCGACTCAGATATATTTCACTGTAAATCAGGCATTTGATCATTCTGAGCCATAGTTGTGTGCTATGCGATCACGAACAAACATTCTCACCCCAGATAAATGACCAAGAAACTCATCAAAAATACGATAACAGGTGTTTTCTTGGTTTCGATTTAGAAAGGTTCCAATGCATTGCCGTGATAACTTCAGAACCACTTGGGAATTGAGTATTGAAGTAATGTTTTTTCTTGAATATTTGTCACATACTGATATCTACGGAGCCTCGCAGGGGACGTAGAATTCTTTCTTTTATTAATTCGTTCCCACGAAATAACAATTCGTTCGCTCAATTTAACAATTCGTTCCCACGAAATAACAATTCGTTCCCACGGGAACGAATTGTTAATTCGTAGGAACGAATTATTATATCGTGGGAACGAATTGTTAATTCGAGGGAACGAATTGTTAAATTGAGGGAACGAATTGTCATTTCGTGGGAACAAATTGTTAATTCGAGGAAACGAATTGTTAAATTGAGGGAACGAATTGTTATTTCGTGGGAACGAATTAACAAAAAAAAGATCATGTCCCCTGCGAGGCTCCGTAGACATCATACATAAGGTTGTTTTTTTTTGTTAAATGTGGTAGTTTGTATGGTCAAACAACACGACGACCACGTGCACACTCGAGCATGTAATTACTGACGTTTTTTCTAACTTTCTTCTGACAGAACATAGAGATTATTCAACTACCATTTACGGACTGAAATACCGGATTTATTTCCCGATACATCTGAAAATCCGATAAAGAAACGAGTGCGGAGCACGAGTTTTCTTTGTCGGATTTACAGATGTCAATCCCTCCATAATCACGGTAAATCACTGGGTAGCATGTAATATATTCGGGTTATTTACCATTCCTGCCCACAGGTTCTTGACGAACGGTTCATTTTTCGGTGTTTACGGTTTATTTCGGTATATCTGGTGGTTTATGTGCATTGTTATCAACATGCAATTTACGTCACCTGTCGCGAATTACACGTATAACTAGAAGGGTTTCTTTGTGGGTATTTTGACAGTATAAAGCTGTCCGAAAGTTTTGAACGGTGAATGTGTAGATAATTGACGAGTTCTGTCATGTGTAATGATTGAGCAATAGTAATTGCACAAAACTATGTAATTACCCAAAACCAACGAAATCCACCCACATATACCCAAAATACCCATATGACACTAACATATTGACCATCTGTAGCCGATTTCATCAAAATTGCAAAGTATACTTATGTAGCAAAGTATACTTTGAGGGAGTAATCATTTATTTTTCCAGAAATGCATTATGTCATATAGAACATAACGACTGCATATATTTCATGATCAAAAGTATGCAGAATTATTATACAAAATGTATTACATTATCACAGCCAAAATGGCTGTGATAATGTAATAAATTCAGCATAATAAAAATTCATAAATTTCTTCCTCTGTTCAAACACCTGTGTCTCTGACACGCGGTATTCCCCTGTGGATTAAAATAGGGAAAACGCCAAAACATATTGTTTCCAATTTCGAAAATAGACAAGTTTTCAAAATTTACTTTTGTCCAAACTATCGTGTCAGGTGAGCCAATTTTCAAATTGGTTCGACTTCTCCTGCAGCTCCTCCAGCTCATTTTCAAGTTCCTTCATGATTAAAATAAGTTTTTTTACACCATTTCACAAAACAAAAAGAAGGCTCATTGCTAAAATTTGATAAAATTTAATACAAGTAATATCGAAAAAATATCGCTTTTGCATATGTATACAGCCGTAAATTTTGGCCAGCTTTCGCAGAACTGAAAGTAGGGTTTTAATTAATTAGTATCCCAGTACTAATTTATAGAGGTCAAACAATGGTCATCGTTGTTGAAAATGAAAATATCTATATATACATTTTTCTTGGTCATATAATAAGTATGAAACTAGACCTGCCAATATAATTGTGTGCATGTGTTGCAGATATAAATATAATTACATATTTTCCCATACACCGTGTTCATGCCTTATGAAAACATTCTGCACATAAATGAGAACAGACACAGAAAAAAATGCACCATTGAAACACGTGTTGATATCCGAGCAACGGTTCACGAGAAAACGGGACGCTTGGTATGTTTCAATTAAGGACAAAACGGACCACATGACATACATCAGTCGTCACCAGCATATATCCCGATCAGTATGTACGTTCACATAGTGTTATCCTCATTAAAATATACGCTGCTATGTATCGACAAGATGTGATACTTTCAATAGTGTACTAGCGTACAGTGTAGCCGCTGATCAGACTGCGCGAATGCGCAGGCTGATCAGCGGCTACGCTGGCCGCAAAGATCGTGAAACAGATTTCGTCAAACAGCCCAGCCTAGTCTACTAATCGCATTATACATCCATATTTTCCAGTATACAAATTGGCATGTGCATATGGCACCCATATATGTATTGCTGCAGATGGCAGCGATATTTTACGCAACGGCGGAAATATCTTTGACCAAAAATAAACACACTCATTTACAGATCTGGCGCCCGTTTCACTAAACTTCATACGACTAAAATGTTCGTAAGTGCAACATTATGATAGTCTGTAAATTTCACATTCACAATGTGTTCTTGTAACTAATTATTGGATTTACATTTATTGCCTATGTTGAGCATAGGCAATAAATGTAAATCCATCAATTGAAATTTCCAGACGATCCTAAATTTGCACTTACCAACATTTTAGTCGTACGAAGTTTAGTGAAACGGGCCCCTGGGTCTTTGTTTAAAGGTACATGCCCACTCAGTAGGTTATAATACAGGGGGACAGATTGTTCTGTATATTCTGTAGATATGAACTTTTCTGGCAAAATAATCCTTAATCCACCATTACCCCACTATTGATTAGCATTATTATACAGCTTACATCAGACGTAAATTTTCGTATAAATAATTAAAATATATCATGCATCATTTGCATATGAAAATAGCTTGATACCACCGCGCGTCACTATCAGTAAAATAAATATTAATAAATGATTATATCTGTATAGCAAGCACTCGTAATTTATAGAACTGCTGGAATAGTGACACAATTATGCACTTATTTAATTCCTATAAAGAACATTCTATTGAGTGGGCATGCACCTTTAAGGCACTTTGTCTCAGATATTGTGTCAGATATTCCTTTTGTGGATTTTCGCTTTACGGACTGCAAATTACATATACCAACCAAACACATCATTTTAGTTGATAAAATTCCAAGAAGTTTGTGTTTTAGTCTACTGTATATTATCGCAGAGGGTGATAACCAGGAGAGATAACTTTGTTAATGTGTTTCTGTTATTTCTGTACCAGGAAACACATTTTGTGAAATGATAGCTGTGAAATGATAGCTGTGAAATTGTGAAATGATAGCTGTGAAATGATAGCTGTGAAAAATGATAGCTGTGAAATGATAGCTGTGAAATGATAGTTGTGAAATGATAGCTGTGAAATGATAGTTGTGAAATGATAGCTGTGAAATGATAATGATAGCTGTGAAATGATAGCTGTGAAATGATAGTGTGAGTGAAATGATAGCTGTGAAATGATAGTTGTGAAATGATAGCTGTGAAATGATAGTTGTGAAATGATAGCTGTGAAATGATAGCTGTGAAATGATAGTTGTGAAATGATAGCTGTGAAATGATAGTTGTGAAATGATAGCTGTGAAATGATAGCTGTGAAATGATAGCTGTGAAATGATAGTACTATAACACATATAGATAGTTGTGAAATGATAGTACTAACACTATATTCTAACACATATGATAGTTTGAAATGATTAGTGAAATGATAGTACTATAACATATAGATATGATTTCCATAGTTGTGAAATGATATTGTGATGATGTAAATATATCATATATAAAATTATGTTTCATTTTGATGAGAAATGAATACTTTAAAAAATATTGCAAAGATCTATTGTAGAAGAAATAGCATTCATAACCCTACTTATCTTTTAAGCTAGTTATTTATAAGTAATACCGGGTTCCAAGAACACATATACATTCCCGGGGCCGTTTCACTAAACTTCGTACGACCAAAATGTTCGTACGTGAAAAACTATGATAGTATGTAAATTTCACATTAACAATGTGTTCTTGTAAACAATTATTGGATTTACATATGCAGCCCATGCTCAATAAATGTAAATTCATCAATTGAAATGTACAGACTATTCTAAATCTGCACTTATGAACATTTTAGTCGTACGAAGTTTAAGTGAAACGGCCCCCAGGGGCCCAGACATTTATCAACTTTTTTTAACGAACCTGGATATTACTTTCAAGCGACTCTTGGTACAACTGAGTTCAGAAACACAATACAAGTATACCATAAAATATGTTTTACTAAGTTGCGTCTTACCCGAATTTTCTGTCTGTACCGCAGGGCGACTGATAAGTAACCCGAATGTTATGTCTGCAACGATCAGTAACCCGAAATGCCTGTCTGTGACGCAGGGCGATTGATAAGTAACCCAAATATGTGTCTGTAACGCAGGGCGACTGATAAGTAACCCGAATTGTATGTCTGTAACGCAGGGCAACTGATACGTAACCCGAATTGGCTGTCTGTAACGCAGGACAACTTGTCTGTAACGCAGGGCGACTGATAAGTAACCCGAATTTTCTGTCTGTAACGCAGGGCGACTGATAAGTCTCCTTGCGTTACAGACAGAAAGTTCAAGTTAATTTGCTTCATAATCTTCTGCGCGGATCTACGACCCGGTGTCTTTAACAATAAACATTCGAGTTAAGGGCGGTTTTCCCGCGATCTGCCTAAATCTTTACGTACCAGATGTGGCGGCTAGAATTTCAGCAAACTTTATATCATAATAGTCGGGAAATGTGCGTTTTATTGCAAGTATTTTCTCCTCTGCCAGGTGGGAGCGATAAAATATCCGGCCCGAGGTGTTTCATCAGAAAACCGATGTTACGGAGGTATATCTGTACCACGTGTTTGTGAGAAATTCATTGCTATTAGATTCCAGATAGTTCATCTCACGAAAAATCGGCGTTGTGGAATAATGTGCTATATGAGGAACGTATTTTTATCACATTTGAGATAGTTGATCGGAAAACCGGTGTTATTTAGGGATCTGGGGGCAGTTTCACTAACCGCCGTACGATTGAAATGTTCGTAAGTGCAAATTTAGGATCGTCAGCAAAGTTCAATTGATGGATTTACATTTATTGAGCATAGGCTATGTCAATAAATGTAAATCCAACAATTGTTTACAATATAACATTGATGGATTTACATTTATTGAGCATAAGCAGCCTATGCTCAATAAAAGCAGCCGATGCTCAATAAATCCAAATCCAATAAGTTTTACAAGAGAACATTGTTAATGCGAAATGTACAGACAATCGTAATGATCCACTTACGAACATTTTAGTCGTACGAAGTTTAGTGAAACGGCCCCTCTGTATGCGACAGATCATAAGAAATGCATTGTCATGCCGCTCGGCATATTTAATGAGAAAACCGGTTTCATGGCGTTCATCAGAAAACCAGTGTTATATTTGGCTGTGCCTGTGGAAATGGGGCTTATGGGATTTGTGACCAGTGTAGCTATTGATCAAATGGACCACTACTATAGCCTGAGAACGATCTAATTTCCTTGTAGCACGACGGGTGTTTCATTGATGGAATGGCGAACAATGCAGATCCTGATCAGACTGTGCGGATGCACAGGCTGATCTGGATCTACATTAGTCGCAGAATCCATAATCCCCATTTCTAGTCATAGCCACATTATGCATGTCACGCGTTCATGGGAAATACATTGCTATCACATTCGAGATAGTTCATCGGAAAATCTGTGTTATAGAAGAATATGCTATATTTGGAAAACCGGTGTTAAAGAGGTATATCTAAGGAGCCCCGCAGGGGACATGGCTTTTTTTTTATTAATTCGTTCCCACGATATAACAATTCGTTCCCTCAATTTAACAATGAGTTCCCTCGAATTAACAATTCGTTCCCATGAGATAACAATTCGTTCCCTCGAAATAACAATTCGTTCCCTCGAAATGACAATTCGTACAATTCGTTCCCTCGAAATAACAATTCGTTCCCTCGAAATGACAATTCGTTCCCTCAATTTAACAATTAACAATTCGTTCCCTCGAATTAACAATTCGTTCCCACAATATAACAATTCGTCCCCCACGAAATAACAATTCGTTCCCGGGGGAACGAATTGTTATTGCATTCATGGGAACGAATGGCTAAATTGAGGGAACGAATGGTCAAATTGAGGGAACGAATTGTCTTTTCGTGGGAACGAATCGTTATTTCGTGGGAATGAATTAATAAAATAAATAATTCTACGTCCCCTGCGGGGCTCCGTATATATCTGTATGCGACCACAGGTGTTTGCACAAATGGTCATTATTTTGGTGTCGTATGGGTATTTCGGTGGATTTTTGTGGATTTCGTTGGTTTTTGGTAAATTTACATAGTTTTGTGCAACTACTAATGCTCAAACATTACACACGACAGAAATCGCCAATTACCTACACATTCACCGTGCCGAACTTTCCGGTCACCTGTATACTGTCAAAATACCCTGTAAATACCGTCCCTTATATTGTAATTTGCGGGAAGCGACGTAAATTATATGTTGGTAACATTGCACCTAAACCACCAGAGATACCGAAATAACCCATAAAACACCGAAATATGAACCGCTCGTCAAGAACCTGTGTATGCGACAAATCATGAGAAGTGCATCGCTATCCTGGGGCCCGTTTGACTAAACTTCGTACGATAAAAATGTTCTTACGAAGATTTCTATAAATTTACTTCACACATCAATGTACTGCATTAAAGCTACACTATTTTACCAACATGCAAGGTCAAGGTGCATGATCACGTGGTTACAACAACAACAACGTCGCCCACTCCAAAGTAAGTATTATTTGATATTTTCCTTAAAATGTAAATGATTTTGATGAAATATGGCGCAGCAAACGCGTCTTCATGAGCTGCATTTGGTGGTCTATGGAGTTTGACACAGACTTATGTCGTTTTTTCGAAGAATCGATTTCCGTGTCGGAGACACGATTTCCGTGTCGGAGACACGATTTCCGTGTCGGATACACAGAAATCGATTCTTCGCAAAAACGACAGAAGTTTGGGCGAAAATACAGAGACCATCAAATTCAGCTTAACAAGACGCGTTTGATGCGACATATTTCATCAAAATCCGTTACGTAATAAGGACACTATAAAAGAATACGTACTTTTAATCGGTACTTGTTGTTGTTAGTACCACGTGATCATACACCCTGAAGGTTTATTGAATGTGAACAAATCCACGAAACGTTTGTCTGAATCGACTACTAATGACTACTTGGTTACTTGGTTCTTTAGTCGCTTGGTCCGTTAGGCGCGACTCTCAATTTCTTCTTGAAAGTATCTCCACTGGGTGCAGAAACTGTGTCTTCGTGAAGTTTATTCCACGAAGAGACTACCCGATTAGAAAAGAAGTTTTTCCTAATATCTGAATGGAAGCTAACCTTGCGTAGTTTAAACTGATGACCTCTTAATCTTTTCAACGGACGGTGAAAAAGAGTGTCTGGTTTGATACCGTATTTGTTGTGTAGAATCTTGTACGTTTCTAAGAGATCCGTATTTCTTCTTCGCGATTCTAAACTTTCTAACACTGGAGGATCAGTACACAAGGATAAACAGCGATTCTGCACCTTTTGTAGTAAGTCTATATCTTTTTTGTAGTTAGGATTCCACACTACTGAAGCGTACTCCAGCAGTGGGCGAATAGTTGATGTGTATAGTATAGTCACTTTTCTTTGAGTTAGGTTTGTAAAACAGCGTCTAATTAGTCCAATCCTTTGGGAAGCCTTCTTAGTAATTTCATGTATATGTTTACTGGGTTTTAAGTCATTGGAAATTAAGACCCCGAGGTCTTTCTGATCATGAACAGATTGTAGCTCAACACCATTCAATGTGTATATATATTCCAGAGCCTGTCGTAGTTTCAGAACAACACACTTAGAGGCATTAAACTTCAATAACCATAGTTTAGACCACACCGACAATGAGTTGAGATCCTCCTGGAGACTATCACAGTCGTCTTTATCAATAATCTGTCTATAGAGTTTGGTATCATCAGCGAACATTTTTGCTGCATTCTGAACCGAAGCTGGTAAGTCATTTACAAACAGAAGGAATAATATAGGTCCTAAAATCGAGCCTTGTGGGACGCCGCTTGTAACGTTGCACCATTCTGAAGAACCGTTTCTGAGAATCACTCTTTGTCTTCTATCTGTGAGAAAAGCTTCAACCCATTGGCCGATATGACCACTAATACCGTAATGTTCCAGTTTATATAGTAAACGTTTGTGGGGCACGGAATCAAAGGCCTTAGCGAAGTCCATATAAATAACATCTGTCTGCACTCTCTCGTCCCATGACTGAGTACAATCATTCAATGAATCTAATAATTGGGTAACACAGGAACATCCCGACTGGAAGCCATGTTGATTGCAAGAAATAACATTGTTACATTTTAGATGTGTAGATATCTGTTCCAGCAAAATACGTTCAAGAAGTTTAACCACTTGAGATGTTAATGTAACTGGTCTATAGTTATTGCAGGATTTTCTGGATCCTTTTTTGTGAAGTGGATTAATGTTACCGTCTCTCCAATCACTAGGTATCGTACTTGTGTAGACAGATTTGTTGAAAATAATCGACAACGGCTCAGCAACAGCGGGTACACGTTTCAAAACATTTACATGAATACCGTCCGGACCGCAGGCTTTATTAAACGAAAGTTTTGTAAGTTTTTTAACAACCTCGTATTGTGTAATATGTTTAAACTTGATTTTCTGGTTCACAGCCGGATCGTATATCGGAATGTCTCCACTAAGATCACCCTCCACAGTCTGAACTGACGCGAAGAAGTCGTTCAATAAGTTCGCCTTTTCGGAGTCTTTTGATATCTTAACACCATCCTTTTCCAACACGTCTATCGTAGAAGATGTACGGTTAAAGTTTCTTACATACTGTGCAGTAAATATTAGTTTTGCACTTACGAAGTTCTAAGTCGTACGAAGTTTAGTGAAACGGGCCCCAGTTGATCGGCATATGTTATGGGGAAACCGGCCGGGGTATTCAGATATGAGACAAGCATTGTGATTTTAAGAAGATACCAGGGTTCCACTCCAGATAAGGAATTAGTAATTGAGTATTTTCACTCCATCATTTCTGAATCAATTGGGTATTTCAAAAGTTTGCTTCGAAATGAAAACATGTCTTGGAATTTCATTAGAACTGTCTCCTTGGGGACAATTCTAATGAAATACCGAGATGTTTTTTTCATGGAAAATATTAAAAATATGCTATATTTGTGATCTGTTTATTGTTTTCTGCAGCATGATAAATGTACCACAAAATTTGAATTGCTTTTTGATACTCGCTACTTCTGATTTCAGTTGGGTTTTTGGCAATTTTAATTGGGTATTTAAGCAAATACGCAGCTTATCTTGAGCTCTCAGATAGCTAAGAAGATGTGCGATGTTTTCCAAGAATAATATTTACGCTATTTAAACAGTGCAAATTATAATAGTGTTAATATAGATGTACACTGGTATAACAGATATATGGCAAGTTATGATGACATCGGATGTCATCATAACTTGCCATTATCTGTTTACCATTGTACATCTAAAATATGAAACGGGAGATAACAGCAGATAACGGGAGATAACAGTTCTGAAGTGATGTAATTATAATCATTATGTGGAATAAAATGGTTTATGTTGATCAAAATCTTCAATCTATTTTCATTTGATTGATTTCGATAACAAAAGAAAAAGTTTTTTTCGTCATAAATTCGATAAATTGTTTAATTTGATTGACACGTGTCGACGTTTGAATCGTCTTTCGACGTGAGATACTTTTGAGGAGAAATGAAAGAAAGAACAGTTTTCTCCATTCATAAGAAAAAAAAACGTACAATGAATATGCGAACTTTGCGAACTTCGTTGTATTTTGTCAAGGATATCCATTTCCTTCCGATCCAATGTTTTGTGGAATTTATTAATATTTGTATATAAAAAAACACCTAATTATGTAATTTAATCCTTTCAACGTACCTGTAAAACATCAACTTTCCATAAAGGGACTAGTCTGAAAATCATTTGGTGACAGTCGTATTTGTTGCAAAAATAACATATGAAAATCCATTCCAGTTACTGAGGGGTGAAAGTTAAAAGGGTATATCGACCAGAAAATTCATAATTTCATGTTTACGTATAATAAAAGAAAGTTTTCGTTACTGGGTAACTGTTGATGGACAATTTAGACATTCTGTACGAGTTATTCCCCTTGAACTATTAGCGATTTTGTTCGTGCTATTGCGCATTTCGTATCCAAATTTGTATGGAACGCCAAATCTTCATAAACTCAAATAATTAAGGCTGGCTATAAATAATTAGGGCTTATTACGTAACGGATTTTGATGAAATATGGCGCATCAAACGCGTCTTGTTAAGCTGCATTTGGTGGTCTCTTTATTTTCGCCCAAACTTCTGTCGTTTTTGCGAAGAATCGATTTCCGTGTCTCGGAAATCGATTCTTCGCAAAAACGACATACGTCTGTGCCAAACTCCATAGACCACCAAATGCAGCGCATGAAGACGAGTTTGCTGCGGCATATTTCATCAAAATCCGTTGCATATTAAGGAAAATATCAAATAATACTTACTTTGAAGTGGGCGATGTTGTTGTTGTTGTAACCACGTGATCATGCACCTTGATATATATAGCCTGCCTAAATACCGTCTGATTAAACTGCGCGGATCGATGCTATGCTGATAGCAAAATATGCGAGTCTAAAATAATGATCTAGACTGACAAGAAATGTCATAAGCCCCCATTTATCCAGAGCCACATATACTATCGGTCTAGGGATTGTTTCATAGACACACGCCATGCGATTTTGTACCTAAGAACATGCCTAAAACATGTGCGATTTTTCATAAAATATGTTTACAGAAAATGAGTTCTGTTCTGTAAACAACGTCGAAAGATGACAAACTTTTCATAGCAAACGCGGAATTGAATTCCGCATTTGCTATGGAATTGTCATCAACTTTCGACGTCATTTACGGAAACTATCGTAAATTTTGTAAATATTGTTCATGAAATATCGCACATGTACAAAACTACATGGCGTACGTGTCTCATGTGTACTTTGCGGAGAAATTAGGCAAATAAGACATATTTAGTTCACAATACCAAAAACTCGTCGCAATTTCTGTAGTGTACGTATAACAAGTCTGAACTGGACACTCTGAAAGCCGCAGTGTCATTGGACATGAATTTTGTCTGTTCATGATCACAAAGCACACAAACACGAATTGTGCATGTACATCTCTTCTTACTGAATTACATGGAAACCTCTCGAAAACGGACACCCTTGGGACCTCCCAGGATGTCCAGTTTCGACAAATTTCACCGCATTGTGTCTCAAACTTAATTGAATTGATAACGATAATATCCGAAATATCGTATGAAACGCCCTGCCTTTAAACCCCGTTTCCATTCTCTGGCATCTGATATTCGTTTCTCTAATTTACGGCGCGCACCTGCAAAACTGGTAATTTTGTCCAATTACGGGAGATAAAATGCCACACGTCAGGCCTTAGATCTATCACTCACATTAATTACAGTTTCTCAAATTTAGAGCCAATTTTGATTTCTAACAGTTATTATCAGCGATAAACAGCTCGATACTTTTTTATCAACAATTTTCGAGCCCCGAGGTGTGAAGAGCGTCCCACATCTGAGCCAATGAAAACGCGGGCGGCCATGTTTCTTGCACTTGTTTTTTCACGGCCGCTATTGATATTTAATATGAAGTGCTTATCTCCAGCCAATCAGCGCCGAGTATTTCGGTGAACGGTGTCAGAATTGGCGATAAGCTCCGCCTCTTGACCCGATTTTGCGAGACAGCTCTGTGGTATATTGTACGCTCAGTACACAACTCGGGATCGAAATGTTTACGGTTGTTTGCAATTAGCCGCTAATTACACACAATTACGGACAGTTCAGCGGATTAATTAACTATATATTGGTGAAATGTGATTCCTGGAACAGTATGGAATAAAGTGACCATGATTCATGGCTCATGGATGTATATATTACTTATTCAGGCCTCGGACGAGAAGAAAGACAGAGCTGTGTAAAGATTTCGATGAGGGTACTTACAAAAATAACGGGACCAAATGGCTGGATATGGGAGAACATTTCGATAATCCATCGCCCGGTTTACGGACGTACCCGCTTTTGATCTTGGTTATTCTAGCGGCTCTCGCTGAATCTGGTAAGTTATTATGTTCTGTCTGACTCTGTGCAGCGAGTAAATTAATTAATTATGATATATTACTTATTTTTAGCACTTTGTCTTCGACGAGACATTTATGTAATTCACAATGACATTTCCAGAAATGGACTAACTTGCCATGTTCTAGTTGCGAACAGTAACTCTTTTGCAATCTAGTCCCGTACTAGCTTAGAAAATCTCAGCTCTACGGATGTGTTTTACTATTTCATCTGTCTTTTATATTTTCTGTATCCATCTCGCGGATACAGAAAATATAAAAGACAGATGAAATAGTAAAACACATCCGTAGAGTTGAGATTTTCTAAGCTAGTCTCGTACTGTCCGTAGCCACGGACGGTGCTAGAGTAGATTGCAAGTTATTGTTCGCAACTAGCCATGTTCCTATATCGGTGTTTGATTTTATTTTTTTAATGATCTGACCGTTTTCTTTTTCTATTAATATTATTGTGGTATGGAGAGTCAGTTGGTCATATTGTTGCGGACATACATTTGGTAACTAAAAAAGTCCCGGAGGTTTTTTAGTTGTGGGAAGTAACTCTGCATAACTCCCGCTACGCGTACGCTACAGCAGACTGTACTGGAGTTTTGCACAACTAGAGGTTTGCAAAGTTATTTACAGGCATTCGGCGTGTTTGTGCTTTCATCGCTATAACTCTATATATATATATATATATATATATATATATATATATATGAACAAGGCTTCCAACTTTGGTCGGACACGACCGCATATCATAACACATTCTGAGATTTTATTAACGCTAGTGAGAATATTTTGGCAGAAAGTGCACATGTTCATTTGAGAAGTATTGTGATCTTGCTAAAATAACATAGTTAGAACATATTTATGCAAATAATAATATCGAATTGCAGCTCCTTTTCCTACGTCGGGGACACAACCTCGTATAATAACAAAGAAATAATGTGTTTAAGGCGCTAACGTCAATATTGTAGTGGCATGTTCATATGATCATTTGAGAATTATCCATATCCATAGAATGCATAGAAAATTACAATTTTAAGCATGTTATTTTGTTATGATACAAGGTTGTGTCCGACCAAAGTTAGAAGCCTTGTTCATATATATAGAGTTATACCGATGAAAGTCGAAACACACCGAATGCTTGTGCCCGTAACTATGTCGTCCGTAGCAGGCTGGTAGGATTTCCAGTTACTTGCCCACATCCATGCTCCAGATAAGGAATTAGTAATTGAGTATTGTCACCAAGCTCCAGATAAGGTGCGTATTTGCGTAAATACCCAATTAAAATTGCCAAAAACCCAATTGAAATAAGAAGTAGTGAGTATCAAAAAGCATAACAAAATTGTGGTATCTTTATCATGCTACAGAAAACAATAAACAGACCACAAATATAGCATATTTTCTTATTTTTCCATGAAAACACATCTTGGTATTTCATTAGAATTGTCTCCAAGGAAACAATTCTAATGAAATACCAAGATGTGTTTTCATTTAGAAGCAAACTGTTGAATAAGTGCGGTCTGCTGATGTGTAAACAGTAGTGTGATTCTATTTTACACAATTAAAATTTTGAAATACCCAATTGCTTCAGAAATGATGGAGTCACAATACTCAATTACTAATTCCTTATCTGGAGCTCTGATTGTCACTCCATCATTTCTGAAGCAATTGGGTATTTCAAAATTTGAATTGGGTAAAATAAAATCACAGTACTGTTTACCCATCAACATTCAACAGACAGCAATTGTTGAATAGTTTGCTTAAAAATGAAAACATGTCTTGGCATTTCATTAGAATTGTCTCCTTGGAGACAATTCTAATGAAATACCAAGATGTGTTTTCATGGAAAATAAGAAAAATATGCTATACTTGTGGTCTGTTTATTGTTTTCTGCAGCATGATAAAGGTACCACAAAATTCTTATTGCTTTTTGATACTCGCTACTTCGGATTTCAATTGGGTTTTTGGCAATTTTAATTGGGTATTTAAGCAAATATGCAGCTTATCTGGAGAACTGCACATCTATCATTTGAAGGAGAGACGGTTCAAATGAGTGGCCGCAACATATACTTTCGTGGAGACATGAAGAAAATGTTTGGAAAAATTGCTGTCTTTTATCAGTATAGAATCATTGAATTTAGCTAAAAATACATTGAATGTTCAAAAATCCAATATATGTACAATTTGAAAATACTGTTGTTTTTCATTAAAATGCACAAAAAATACACCTTGTGCAAACGAGTGAATAATTAGTACAACTGACATTAACCATGTTAATAAAATGCAGTAGTATACACAATTATTTAGACCTATTTTCAAATAAATTCATTAATCTGTCGGAAAATAAACATTGAATCTAAAATTTGGAAGTGCAATACTCTTCAGACACGGCTTATCTGGAACCCTGTCTCGATGCAACAGACATGCACAGGTATTTTATAAGACTGCTTGCTATACTGGTCGCTAAAGGTATAAGCCCCGTTTTGCTATGGCTTGTCAGTAGCTCATTTCACCAAAATTGCAAAGTATACTTATCTTGCCAAGTACACTTTGAGGGAGAAATTTTCAATTTAAGGATAAATTTATTAATTTTTAGCCAGGTTTTTTTTGGGGAAAAAATCCAGGCTATTGGATTGACGAAAGCCGGGCGGGTAGGCGGCGTCCACAATCAATGTTAAGTTTTCGTGTTTGAGTCCATTTCTTTGTTACTGTACCACCTAGGACCACCAAACTTTCACAGCTTCATAACTTTTCGCGTTTACAATGTTAAGTTTTCATGTTTAAGTCCATTTCTTTGGTACTGTACCACCTAGGACCACCAAACTTTCACAGCTTCATAACCAAGGGGTGCCCACCACATACAACTATCCAACATGTGACCATTTTTGTTACCTTCACCTATTATTTCTACGTAATTGACTTACGGGTAGCCATTTTCAACGTTAACTTTTTAACATACGTCTGGTTAAAGTTTTTTGGTTAAAAGTTTTTTGTTATACTATATATCTCTGCAACTGCTTCGCCCATTACCTTGAAACGTCACATGGGTGTTTATCATCATCCATATTTTCATTCTACCCCCCAAGCGGGCGGCCTCTGCTCAATGTCAAATTACTTTGAATTCTTTTGTTAACGTTTTTTCGTGTACTATATCTCTGCAACTGCTTCACCCATTACCTTGATACTTCACATGGGTGTTTATCATCATTGTCGCGCCCGCTTGCGGAAAGCGCGATATCGTCGGCATTTTGGCATACGTCCGTCCGTACGTCCGTGTGTCCGGTTAAAGTTTTTTGGTTAAAGTTTTTCCATCTACTATATCTATTTTTTTAGTGTTCATGCCTCGCCCCAAGGCGTGACATGCAGGCCACGGCCTTCTAGTCTACAAAAAGTGGGTATAATTATGTTATCCAAGTGTCTATGCTTGGAAAAAACCTGGCGTTCGTGGCTTTGCCTCGTTTCTTGTTATTTACTGAATTTATTACATTATTTGGCTGTGATAATGTAATAAATTCAGTATAATAATTCTGCATACTTTTAATCATCAAATATATGCAGTTGTTAGTTCTATATGAAATAATGTATTTCAGGAAAAATCAATGATTACTCCCTCAAAGTATACTTAGCTACTGTCTGTTTCACGAAAGCTGCCCAAATTTTACGGCCATATAGACAATTCAAAAACAATATTATTTTCGATAATATTAAATTAAAGGAAAATTTAAGAATGAGCCTTCTTTTTATTTCGTGAAATTCGGTCAAATATTGATTTTATTACGAAAAATTGATTTCTCTATGGGAATTTAACATGTGGAAAAAGAGGTAGAGAATTTGTGGGAGGAGTAAAAAAAATTTTTTTTTTTGGAAATTCACTCCGAAACCTAGCTAGATAGCTTGGAAATGATCTAACTAAGAAAACAAAAGTTAAATTTAAAAAATCGGTCCAGTATTTCTGAAATTCTAAAAAATTTCCCCATGTTAAATCCCCATAGACATCTTCACTCCGTGAAGATGTCTATGGGGATTTAACATGGGGAAATTTTGTTTTCGCAATAAAATCAATATTTGACCAAATTTCACGAAATAAAAAGAAGGCTCATTCTTAATTTTTCCTTTAATTTAATATTATCAAAAGAAATCTTGTTTTTGAATTGTTTATATAGCCGTAAAATTTGGGCAACTTTCGTGAAACAGACAGTAGATAAGTATGCTTAGCAATTTTGCTGAAATCGACTGAAGATGTTCTTATCATAGTACTGTGATTAGGTTTTGTGTAAATTATACCACCTGTGCCATCTGGTTGTGCTTTATCTATTTATTGTACTTCTTATGTAAGGCATATGTCATGACCACCATGGTGGCACGGTTCAAATGAGTGGTCACAACATATAGTTTCAATAAGTAAGAAAAATAAAATAAATGTAGAAATTTGTATGCACAATCTTATTCAGAATGTTGCCGGTTAATGCCGATATACATTTACATACATATGTAGCAGGGCCTGAAAATAGCAGCTTTTTCCAGTAGGTCCGAGACCTTACAAGGAAAAAAGTGAAAGGTCCGAGGAATATTTTGGAAGGTCCGAGTGGATAATCGCTAGACATATTTCTTTGTTTCATGCTAAATGACTCATCACACCATGTGTAAATTCTTAGACTGTGTCACCATAAATTAGCTATTGATTACAGTAACACTGAAACGTGAAACCCATCAACTATTATTAAAGTGAGTTTTCATCATGTGCACTTAGGTTTCGGACCAGGATGTTTCATCATTGCAATTGTTTTACCACACCTGTGTTCACTTGACGAACCATCAATTTTTGGAAGTCTTGGAACATATTTTATGAACATATTTTTATATTATATAGTGGAGCGCCGTGGTGTAATGGTTAGTGTGTCGGACTACTGATCGTGGGTTCGAGCCTGACTAGCGGCGTGCGTTGTGTCCTTGAGCAAGACACTTTATCCACACTGCTCCAGTTCACCCAGCTGTAAATGGGTACCGATAATTCGTAGTTGCTCTGTAAATACGAATTACCGGCTTCTCTCAAAAAAAAATCTCTACCTCCGTTTTCTCTCCCATTCTTGGGAGACGACATGCAAGGTCCTAGAGCCAGTGCCGCCGTTAAATAAAAGCTTAAAAAAATTTAAAAAAAAAATAAATATATATATATATATTATATACCAGGGCTCCAAATAAGGAATTAGTAATTGAGTATTTTCACTCCATCTTTTCTGAAGCAATTGGGTATTTCAAAATTTTAATTGTGTAAAATAGAATCACACTACTGTTTACACATCAGCAGACCACACTTATTGAATAGTTTGCTTCTAAATCAGTGTTCTGCCAAGAAATCGGAGACATGGGGCCAATGATGTACAGTCGAACCTGTGAACAACGACCGGCAAAGGGAAGTGGCCAAAGAGGTCGTTGTTGACAGGTGGTCGTTGTTCCAAGGGTCGAACATTTTCCCAGTTTCACAACAAAGTCGGCCATGTTTTTAGCATTCTATTCAATCTATTGTAATATATATGCATGCTTTTCATCAATTAAAAATTGCATGAAAATGGCTAAAATAGTCAATTTATTTTGTTTTCTCATCTTGTTGTTAGTGTTCTAAACCCAGCCTCGCTTTGGAAATTATATACAAAGGGGAGTAATTATCTTCACGATAAGCTTTGGTGCACCATTTAATAGCTTGTCGTAATTACATGTAAGTGGTTTAATTTAGCATGACCATTAGTATTTCACACCACCAGTTGAAATTAATAACGGTCGTATAGTCTGTATTAAAACGATAGCCTATGTGGCGCGGCCTGTGAAAAGCGCAAGTTTTTTTGTAACAAAAATATTTCATTGACTGCGTCAAGTCGAGTAACCCACACGAGCTAGGTGTCCAAATCAGGAGAGAACACCAGGCTTATTTGCTTTCTGTCCAATGTACTGTATACTATCCTGGTCAAGCCCGAATATTTAAGCAGCCTATGACGAATTGGCAATGTCCGTTGACGTAATTACTGATGTTTTTAATTAGAGATTCGCGAGCATTGTAAACCATGTAAACCATGGGCAGACTATGCGAATCCACTGCCTGGTCTGGTCGCTAATGCAATAAGCCGGGATTTGTCGGAGATCGAGACCCAATTCATATAAACACGTTTGTCGTGTCACTTTAGTCTGGTTCCCGGTCGCTAGGAATAACGCTATATATGCTGCGCATCAGACAGGGTACCAGTCTAGTGTGGACTACGCAACCGCGTGTATTGATCTTTGATATGGCCTTGTGCCCCGATGTGTGAAATTTACACTTGACATGCGCGGTGTGTTTGAAGTCTTAGTCTTGTCACTGTAGACGAATCAGCATCGTGTAAACACAGTTTGCCAGCTAATGATCGAGTTTTATGACTTGCGCAGAATTGCATTATACCTATTGGAATACACGACACGGAATACATATCTGGAATTACCGTTAATGGAGTTATGCAATATTTTTCATTGAAAATGTTTAATGTCGCCAAAATGACACCGACCATATCGGGCAAGGTAAATGTTTTCATTTCTGTCGCAATCTGTCGGCAACTTTTCCCCGTGTCGCCGAGTTTTGTGATGAAAGGAAAATCGGCGATTGCGATGTTATTTTTTTTTGCCGACAAAACATGACCTGGTCGCTAATGGTCGCTGTTTGCAGTCAAAAATGGCGCGTGGGAACGAAAATCGCTGGTTGCTGGTCGTTGTTCGGAGGTGGTCGTTATTCCAAGGTATTTTAAAGAACAAATTGGACGGGGGGGTTTTAACTGGCCATTGTGGACAGGTGGTCGCTATTCACAGGTGGTCGTTAACACAGGTTCGACTGTATTTGTAGTTCTTTATCATTCCATCGACTTCCAGACAATACACGCATTTCAAACGGCTTTTCTGATTGGCGGACCAAAATAGTTCGCTTTATACTTGTATCACTTATGTAAATAGACCATCCAATGAAAACCGTCGATAGATGTATAGCTAAGCGCTGTTGCTATGCGAATTTTACATTTCCGGTACATTTCACGAGCGCCCCTAACACAGTTCGGACTTCTTTTAATTTCGCAACCCGCGAACTCGGACCGAATATTTAATGCGCCCGTTGGCCCATTGGTAATTATTTTCATCGGTAATTTTGTTCTTGCGCCATTGACAATTTTTCCCGCGTCCTTGGCAGAACACTGCTAAATGAAAACACATCTTGGTATTTCATTAGAATTACCTTGGAGACAATTCTAATGAAATACCAAGATGTGTTTTCATGGAAAAATAAGAAAATATGCTATATTTGTGGTCTGTTTATTGTTTTCTGTAGCATGATGAAGATACTGCAAATTTTTCATTGCTTTTTGATACTCGCTACTTCTGATTTCAATTGGGTTTTGTGCAATTTTAATTGGGTATTTACGCAAATACGCACCTTATCTGGAGCTCTGTCATACTACATGTTCATTTCATTAATTACGTCCAAGAAAGAATTCCGAAACGTTCACGACTCATTTCTGGATAAGGTCCGAAGCATTTACGACTCATTTCTGGACAAGGTCCAAAGCGTTCACGACTCATTTCTGGACAAGGTCCAAAGCGTTCATGAACCAAAACGTCCATAAAATAGATAATGTTCTCTAGTGACCACACTGGCATTTACACATTCATATGCCTACTTGATTTCGATAGATTTCGGTAAGTCTAGGAACCGATTTACACATGTCCTTCGCTCATTCCCTATTGCACACTGTGATAGTATAGCAAGTGCATTATGCTACTGGGGAATATTTTCTCTGCCAATTTGGTAATGAAATTTAAATAATAATGATGGAAGATGCAGACAGATACATGTAGACGATAATCAGAAAGGATTTAAGCTCGCCACTGATCGCAATTTCACTTTTATCACAGGTCCGGCGGACTTGTTGCTTGTAAAATGCGAAGGTCCGACTTTAAAATGTGCAGGTCCAGGATCTCGGATCAGTGCAATTTTCAGGCCCTGCATAGTGTTTCCCACAGCATATCCCCCCCTCCCCCACACACACACACATGCACACAAGCACGCTCACACTCACACTCACACTCGCACTCACACCACACACACTCACACACACACCTACATGCACACAGCACGCTCACACTCTCACACACACATCACACAAGCATGCTCACACTCTACACTCACACTCACACACACACACATGAACACATGCACACTCAGCACTCAGCACGCACTCACACTCACACACACACACATGCACACAAGCATGCTCACATCACACTCACACTCACACACACACAACACACTGCACATGCACAACAGCACACACACGCATCACATGCTCACAAGCACGCTCACACTCACACACAACACACACACACACACAATTTATTCAACCAAACATTTAAACTCAAATTATTATTTTTTCAACTGGCAAAGTTTGATTTATTGAATGTGCCCGTTTTTCTGGCCTTACGAATAATATAATTCAGGGAAAAACACTAATTTTCCCCAATTTCAAAGCCATTGCATGGGCCCATTCCCAAACTAATGAAAAGGAACACGAACATACAGCATGCACCAGATAAGCTGCATATTTGCGTAAATACCCAATTAAAATTGCCAAAAAACCCAATTGAAATCAGAAGTAGTGAGTAACAAAAAGCAATGACAAATTTGTGGTATCTTCATCATGCTGCACAAAATAATAAACAGATCACATATATAGCATATTTTTCTTATTTTCCATGAAAACATACCAAGATGTGTTTTCATTTAGAAGCAAATTGTTCAATAAGTGCGGTCTGCTGATGTGTAGTGATTCTATTATACACATTTCAAATTTTGAAATACCCAATTGCTTCAGAAATGATGGAATGACAATACTCAATTACTAATTCCTTATCTGGAGCCCTGGCCAAAGTATTTCACGGGTGCACTCTCTCTATTTTCAGTTTGTTGCTGCAATGTAGACGTGTGCTTTGACGAATACCAGATCGCCAACGAACGTCAGCGTGACGGCGGCGATGTATCCGTGAACTGCATCTCGCTGCGGACGTACTTCCAATGCCTGGAGAACCTGAGTGCGTGTCAAGGCAACATTAAGTTCCACAGCGTGAAGGAAGTGATCTTTCACAAAATGAAGCAGAATAACTGTACGTCTAGCGGACCTACATACTCGCGGAAGGAAAACGACGTTGTGTTGCCGCCCGACGCGCTGTGCACGTTTAACGGGAAGAAAGCGTACAGACATTGCGGGTTGTTCGGCGACCCACATTTACGGACGTTTAATAACGAGTTTCAGACGTGTAAAATCAATGGTGCCTGGCCATTGGTCAGTAACGACCACCTGACTGTTCAAGTGAGCAATGAACCGGTGCCTAGTCATATTGGTGCTACCGCAACCAGCAAGGTTTGTATACTATACGTTTAAAACCATTAACAGACTTCTTGCATTCTGATAAATTTAACCCTTAGAATGCGGGAACCGAAAATAGTCGTCTGCTGATAATTCATATTTTGTCGTCTTTTCTCTCAGTAAAAACATGGTTTGGCAGCATTTTAGAAAGTGCTGCCAAACCAAGTTTTTGATGAGAAAAATAAAAAATATTCAGCAGATGACACATAGAGAATAGTAGGTTAGTGCCGTGAATGGGAAAAAATATCTGGCAAGGCTCAGGAAACGGGATGGGCGAGGCTCTGCCGAGCACATCCCGTTTCCATGCCGCGCTAGATATTTTTTCTCATTCACGGCACTAACCTACTATTCTATTTATCCTGTCAACACCTACAAATGGCTGTAAAATGCAAAAATAGTATTGACTGGATATCAAAAATGTTTCACGGCACCGTGTTTCACGGCACATACGCACTGTGTTGACGGGATAAAAATTAATTCAGCAGTGTAAGGGTTAAGTATTATACATGTGCATTTATATGCAGTAAGATATAGAAAATCTGATGTTCTGATCGAATTTACAGTATGAAAATTAACATTTTTACTTCAAGTATGGGAGAGCAGGGGTTTAAAAATGTGGAAAAATCCACTCCCCCTGCAGGACTAGAAGGAAAAAGCTACTCGCCCATACCAATTTACCACTCGCCCTGCACAATCCATGTAACTTGACTATATAATTATAACGTGTCCATTTCCCTGAATCAATTGAAATGTAAATGCTTTGATTTAATGACGGCACTGGCTCGATGACCTTGCATGTCGGGACCGACTATTTAAGTCCCCATCCGATAGGACTAGGCTAGCACGAAGTTGTCAAGCATGAGGACATGCTGAATTGACCATTCGCAGCGGTCAAGATGGGAATCAAACCCGGGTCTCCCGATCCGCAGTCCGACGCTCTACCTACTGAGCTAATCCGGGTCACCCACTGAATTAATACCACCGTAATAACCTTGTGTGCTTATACACTGTCTTTTTTGGAAAAACATATTTACAATGGATTTTCGAAGACAACAAATAGTGTGCAAATGGTATATGACGTCACTTGCGTGATTTTGTTATAAGAAATATGAAACTTACTTGCAAAAAGTGCAGATCCTGATGAGACGGCTCGTCACAAGACAATACCACCATTATACAGGCTTGTGGTGTTGAAAGGGTTGCAATTTTACTTTATATACCATGTATACCAGCAAAATTTACCCTTGTCAGTTGCGCTTAAATTCCAGGAGTCAAATAATGAATCCAAGGGTCATGTGTCCCGAAGCATCGCTATTTAAAATCCTGCATCCGATTTGTCAGACCGTTGTTGTTGTTGTTATCACACGTGAAGTGGCAGGCTTGAGATTTGGCAAAGTGAAGTTCAAAATCCTTTGCATATCAGCGAATCTAGATCTCTCGCGCTTACAAAGTACGAGTGTCATTTGATACGATTGACCCCGTTGTTCAATTCACTATACTCAAACAAAGCCTAGTTCGGGTAAAGTGAGATAAAATGAAAATATTGGAGTAATTTATTACACTGTTTGATCTGCGTGATTATCAAATGAAAAGGTGGGCCATTTGTGGGTGCCATGTATGCATAGGCAAAAGTTCATGATTAAAATGGACGCGACTTTTCCCAGATTTACATGAAAGCAACACCGACATTTTCAGCCTATATCGAAGTTAGAGCTCCAGATAAGCTGCGTATTTGTTTAAATACCCAATTAAAATTTCCAAAAATCAAATTTAAATTAGAAGTAGCGAGTATCAAAAAGCAATAAAAAGTTTGTGATACCTTTATCATGCTGCAGAAAACAATAAACGGATCACAAATATAGCATATTTTTCTTATTTTCCATGAAAACACATCTTGGTATTTCATTAGAATTGTCTCCAAGGAGACAATTCTAATGAAATGCCAAGACCTGTTTTCATTTCAAAGCAAACTATTCAATAATTGCAGTCTGTTGATGTGTAAACAGTTGTGAGATTTTATTTTACCCAATTAAAATTTTGAAATACCCAATTGCTTCAGAAATGATGGAGTGACAATACTCAGTTAGTAATTCCTTATCTGGAGCCCTGATGCATGGTCCCGCAATAACTGGTAAGACCCGAATTGTCACGAGACGTCAGGTCTATATGTATATAAATGGCAAGTTTTACTTGGTTTTCCGGACACTGTCACACATGTCATTATATCTGTCGGATGTAGCGATATTTATGGGCCTATTACATTCTGTGGACACTTTATTATAAATGCCAATTGTAAATTTAAAATAATTTACTTCAAATTCTTATCTCCTAGTGCAGTAGAATTTATCAGCACTGCCGCTGAGTCCGTTTACCAGGGCTCCAGATAAGGAATTTGTAATTGAGTATTGTCACTCGTATCATTTCTGAAGCAATTGGGTATTTCAACATTTTAATTGGGTAAAATAAAATCACACTACTGTTTACACATTAACAGACAGCAATTATTGAGTAGTTTGCTTCGAACTGAAAACATATCTTGGCAAATACCAAGATGTGTTTTCATGGAAAATAAGAAAAATATGCTATATTTGTGTTTTTTACTGCTTTTTGATACTCGCTACTTCTGATTTCAATTGGTTTTTTGACAATTTTAATTGGTCAAATACGCAGCATATCTGGAGCATTGCTTTTACCCTTTCACTCCTCGATAACTGGAATGAACTGTGATATGTTACTTTTACCCTTTCACTCCTTGATAACTGGAATATGAACTGTGATATGTTACTTTTACCCTTTCACTCCTTGATAACTGGAATGAACTGTGATATGTTACTTTTACCCTTTCACTCCTTGATAACTGGAATGGACTGTGATATGTTACTTTTACCCTTTCACTCCTCAATAACTGGAATGGACTGTGATATGTTACTTTTACCCTTTCACTCCTTGATAACTGGAATGGACTGTGATATGTTGCTTTTACCCTTTCACTCCTTGATAACTGGAATGGACTGTGATATGTTACTTTTACCCATCACTCCTTGATAACTGGAATGGACTGTGATATGTTACTTTTACCCTTTCACTCCTCGATAACTGGAATGGACTGTGATATGTTACTTTTACCCTTTCACTCCTTGATAACTGGAATGGACTGTGATATGTTGCTTTTACCCTTTCACTCCTTGATAACTGGAATGAACTGTGATATGTTACTTTTACCCATCACTCCTTGATAACTGGAATGAACTGTGATATGTTACTTTTACCCTTTCACTCCTCAATAACTGGAATGAACTGTGATATGTTACTTTTTATTTCAACTCCTTGATAATGGAATGGACTGTGATATGTTACTTTTACCCTTTCACTCCTCAATAACTGGAATGGACTGTGATATGTTACTTTTACACTTTCACTCCTCAATAACTGGAATGAACTGTGATATGTTACTTTTACCCTTTCACCTCAATAACTGGATGGCTGTTGTTGTTTTACCCTTTCATCCTCAATAATGGAATGGACTGTGATGTTTTTACTTTTATTTCACTCCCTTGATTAACTGGAATGGACTGTATGTTGCTACCCTTTACTCCTTGATAACTGGAATGGACTGTGATATGTTACTTTTACCCTCACTCCTTGATAACTGGAATGACTGGTGTATCCCTTTTCATCCTTGATAATGGAATGTGTGATGTTGCTTTTTACCCTTTCACTCCTTGATAACTGGAATGAACTGTGATATGTTACTTTTACACTTTCACTCCTTGATAACTGGAATGGACTGTGATATGTTACTTTTACCCTTTCACTCCTTGATAACTGGAATGGACTGTGATATGTTACTTTTACCCATCACTCCTTGATAACTGGAATGAACTGTGATATGTTACTTTTACCCTTTCACTCCTCGATAACTGGAATGGACTGTGATATGTTACTTTTACCCTTTCACTCCTTGATAACTGGAATGAACTGTGATATGTTACTTTTACCCTTTCACTCCTCAATAACTGGAATGGACTGTGATATGTTGCTTTTACCCTTTCACTCCTCAATAACTGGAATGGACTGTGATATGTTACTTTTACCCTTTCACTCCTTGATAACTGGAATGGACTGTGATATGTTGCTTTTACCCTTTCACTCCTTGATAACTGGAATGGACTGTGATATGTTACTTTTACCCATCACTCCTTGATAACTGGAATGGACTGTGATATGTTACTTTTACCCTTTCACTCCTCGATAACTGATGGACTGTGTAGTTACTTTTTACCCTTTCACTCCTTGTAACTGGAATGGACTGTATGTTGTTTTACCCTTTCACTCCTTGATAACTGGAATGAACTGTGATATGTTACTTTTTACCCTTTCACTCCTTGATAACTGGAATGACTGTGATAAATGTATATGCCCTTTCACCCTCCTCAATACGGAATGAACTGATATGTTACTTTTACCCTTTCACTCCTCAATAACTGGAATGAACTGTGATATGTTGCTTTTACCCTTTCACTCCTTGATAACTGGAATGAACTGTGATATGTTACTTTTACCCTTTCACTCCTAGATAACTGGAATGAACTGTGATATGTTACTTTTACCCTTTCACTCCTCAATAACTGGAATGAACTGTGGATGAATGTGTTATGTTACTTTTCCCTTTCACTCCACATTTTAACTTTGAGTACTGGAATAACTGTGATATGTTGCTTTTACCCTTTCACTCCTTGATAACTGGAATGAACTGTGATATGTTACTTTTACCCTTTCACTCCTTGATAACTGGAATGAACTGTGATATGTTACTTTTACCCTTTCACTCCTTGATAACTGGAATGAACTGTGATATGTTACTTTTACCCTTTCACTCCTTGATAACTGGAATAACTGTGATATTATTTTACCCTTTCACTCTAACTGGAATGAACTGTGATATGTTACTTTTACCCTTTCACCTCTATGATTTATCTTGGGAATAACTGTGATATGTTACTTTTCCCTTTCACTCCTGATAAACTGATGAACTGTGATATGTTACTTTTACCCTTTCACTCCTTGATAACTGGAATGAACTGTGATATGTTACTTTTACCCTTTCACTCTAACTGGAATGAACTGTGATATGTTACTTTTACCCTTTCACATCCTCATAACTGGAATGCTGTGATGTTACTTTTACCCTTTCACTCCTGATAACGGAATGAACTGTGATATTATTTTTACCCTTTCACCTATGAATGAACTGTGATATGTTAGCTTTTACCCTTTTCACTCCTTATAACTGGAATGAACTGTGATATGTTACTTTTACCCTTTCACTCCTTGATAACTGGAATGAACTGTTGATATGTTACTTTTACCCTTTCATCCTGATAACTGGAATGAACTGTGATAGTTATTTTACCCTTTCAAGAGCTTTTACATCCTTGTAACTGGAATGAACTGATATGTTACTTTTACTCACTCCTTGATAACTGGAATGACTGTGATATGTTACTTTTAACTTTCACTCCTTGATAACTGGAATGAACGTGATATGTTACTTTTACCCTTTCACTCCTCAATAATGGAATGGAAACTGTGATATGTTACTTTTACCCTTTCACTCCTCAATAACTGGAATGGACTGTGATATTGTTACTTTTACCCTTTCACTCTTATAACTGGAATGGACTGTGATATGTTATTTTATTTTCTACTCCTGATAACTGGAATGGACTGTGATATGTTACTTTTACCCTTTCACTCTTAATACTGGAATGAACTGTGATATGTTACTTTTCCTTTTCATCCTATAACTGGAATGGACTGTGATATGTTACTTTTACCCTTTCACCTTGATACTGAATGAACTGTGGATATGTTTTACTACCCTTTCACTCCAATAACTGAATGGAACTGTGATATGTACTTTACCTTTCACTATCTAATACTGTGATGATGTTACTTTTACCCTTTCACTCCTTGATAACTGGAATGACTGTGATTATGTTACTTTTACCCTTTCAACGCCTTGATAACTGGAAATGAACCCTGTGATTATGTTTACTTTTTAATTTCACTCCTTGATAACTGGAATGAAACTGTGATATGTTCCTTTTACCCTTTTCTTCCACTCCTTGATAACAGGAATTAACTGGTGATATGTTATTTTACCCTTTTCACTTTCCAAAATAACTGGAATTAACTGTGATTATGTTTGCTTTTTTACCCTTTCACTCCTTGATAACTGGAATTGAACTTTTTTTAGATATGTTACTTTTTAACCCTTTCACTAAAATAACGGAATTGAACTTGTGATGGTTTACTTTTTACCTTTCACTTCCTTAATAACTGGAATGGAACTGTGATATGTTTCTTTTATTATTTCATCCCTTATTAACTGGAATTGAACGTTGATAGGTTATTTTAACCTTCACTCCTTGATAAACTGGAATGAACTGTGATATGTTACTTTTACCCTTTACTCCTTAGAATCTGGAATAACTTGATATGTTCTTTTTCCCTTTCACTCCTTAATAACTGGAATGAACTTGTGAATATTACTTTTTAACCCTTTCACTCCTTTGATAACTGGAAGAACTGTTGTATGGGGGGGGGGGGTTTTACCCTTTTACCCTTTCAACTACCTTTCACCTTGATAACCTGGAAATGGACTGTGATATTTTTGAACGGTGGAATTTGTTATTTTACCTTCTTATTTCACTCCTTGATAACGGAATGGAACTGTTGGATATGTTACCTTTTACCCTTTCACTCCTCTTTAAATAATGAAACTGTGATATGTTAATTTTAACCCTTTCACTCCTGATAATGGAATGAACTTGTGATTGTATTTTACCCTTTCATCCTTGATAACTGGAATGGAACTGTGATATGTTACTTTTTAACCCTTTCACCTCTCCTGAATAACTGAATGACTTATAAGTTAACTTATTACATTTTTCACTCCTTGATAACTGGAATGGAACCTGTGATTGTTACTTTTACCCTTTCACTCCTTGATAATGGAATGGAAACTGTGATATGTTACTTTTACCCTTTCACTCCCTCAATAACTGAATGAACTGTGATATGTTACTTTTAACCCTTTTCAACTCCTTATAAACTGGAATGGAACTGTGATGTTCTTTTTACCCTTTCACTCCTTGATAACTGGAATGACTGTGATATGTTACTTTACCTTTCACGTCCTTGATTTACCTTGAAATAATGGACTGTGATATGTTACTTTTACCCTTTCACTCCTTGATAATGGAATGGACTGTGGATATGTTAAATTTTTACCTTTCACTCCTCAATTAACTGGAATGAAACCTGTGATATGTTTACTTTTACCCTTTCACACCTCTTGGAATTTAACCTGAAGGAAACTGTGATATGTTACTTTTACCCTTTTCAACTCCTCAATAACTGGAATGGACTGTGATATGTTACTTTTACCCTTTCAATCCTCATAAACTGGAATTGACGGGATATGTTACTTTTACCTTTCACTCTTGATAACTGGAATGACTGTGATATGGTTTACTTTTAACCCTTTTCAACTCCTTGATAACGGAATGGACTGATATGTTAATTTTTCCTTTCACTCCTTGATAACTGGAATGAACTGTGATATGTTACTTTTACCCTTTCACTCCTCGATAACTGGAATGGACTGTGATATGTTACTTTTACCCTTTCACTCCTCAATAACTGGAATGAACTGTGATATGTTACTTTTACCCTTTCACTCCTTGATAACTGGAATGAACTGTGATATGTTACTTTTACCCTTTCACTCCTCGATAACTGGAATGGACTGTGATATGTTACTTTTACTCACCTCTTGATAACTGGAATGAACTGTGATATGTTACTTTTACCCTTTCACTCCTCGATAACTGGAATGGACTGTGATATGTTACTTTTACCCTTTCACTCCTTGATAACTGGAATGAACTGTGATATGTTACTTTTCAGACCCATCAAATTGTCGTTCTTCATTTCTCAAGGAAAGTGTACACGTTGTTACCATTCGTTTGAACCGTCTTGATGAGACGGTTCAAATGAGTCACGATATACTCCTGTTTAAAAAAAAAAGTATTATTTCAATTAGAACAAGAAATGCGTCTGTCGAACGCGGATGCCACCTGCAGCATATTTGAGAAACTGTGACAAATTGGTTAACCGAAAAGTGTGACTGACAGACGGACGGACGGACGGACAGACGGACGGTCCAAACACTATATGCCACCCGTTTCTTCGAAACCTGGTGGCATAAAAATTGTGTATGCTCAGAGAGACGGGTTGTGGCCTAGCGGTGAGAACACCAGACTTCCACTCCGCAGGTTGTGGGTTCAAACCTCGCGTTGAGCATAAACAAATACTTTCATAGTATTTCCATCCCACTGATCTGTCGGATGAGACTTTAAACTGTGGTCCCATCTCTATATGACCTTAGCTGTTGTTAAGCCCATTCACTGTCACTTGTATCTTCAGTATGAAAAGAATTAAAATAAGCAACGCACCATATTTATTCTAATAGTAGCCCCACCCCCTCAATTATGTTTTCAGCTAAATATATAGTACTCGTCTCAAAATAAAAATTTCTGTATTTTTATACAATTATAATGCCAAGGCTATTGTAGAAAACTGCATAGCCCCTGTGTCGTTTAATAGAATAATTATGGTATCTCTGTTTTTATTTTCAGCTAACCGTGCTAATCAAGAGGAATAAAGTGTGCGCGTCTGAACGCTACCTTACCTACCAGGCTCAGTCCATGTCCCTGCCAGGCACATTCGACGACGGACAAACGGCGTACGGAAAGTCGCGAAGTGTCGAACTTATCGAAGTCGTTCCGGGCAAACACGTGGAGATACACGTAAAATACATTGATACGAAAATCCTCATTCGACAGGTTGGCCAATACCTGACGTTCGCCATTACGATGCCAGAAGAGTATTTAAATTCGAGCGCCGAATTACAGTTGTGTGTACGCGGGTGTCCGCAGAGTGAAATTATTAATTATCAGGAATTCTTAGCTTTAAAGAAGAAGGAAGTATCCAGTGATTCGAGTGTTATGTCGCGAGTTGACGCAGAGACCTTGTGCCGTAGTTCTGGCGTCGTCGATTTCTTCTTCGATTCGTGTGTTTTCGATATGATCACGACGGGGAATGAGAACTTCACGATCGCAGCGTACACGTCCATGCAGGATCTATTGCGATTGGCTCCCGAAGTGGGGAAAAATCGGGAAAACCGGACGTCTTTAGACAAATACGACGCGCTATACGGAAACGCAATGCCAGTACGAACTACCAGTTTTGATGTGATTAGGATTTTAGTATTAACAGTTGTTGCGTGTATTTTGGCGGCACAGACAAGTACGTAACACAAAAACAGATGTATTGATAAGTGCTGCCATCTCGTTGCCACGGCAACGAGATGGCAGCACTTTTCAATACATCTGTGATGTCATAGCCCACACACATCGTTGTTGTGCATCCATAAGATATCGGTACTACATGTATCTCCATCATAGTGCATCACATCACACATACCTGCTATCTAAGCCAACTTCGACTCACGTTTTGCTCAATATCTCGGAAACTGCCGGAGCAATTTTGATGCGATAAAGCGCAGATTCACCGCGAAATTACATAATATCAATAATCACCTGCTGAAAAGTGCACCCTGTTGGCTGTTGCCGTTTGGAAGTTATTGCGAGAAATATGTAATTCGGTTACAACTAGGTGTCGGGTGACACCGTCCGATTGGCTGTAGGTGTTTGGAAGCTATTTCAAGAAAACTTATGTCTTGTAAGTTTTCTCGAAGTAACTCGAGAACCTTTCACGGCTATGAGATAACATCGTCGACAGGAAATAGATGTATTGTGCCATTTTCCGAGGTTAAGAGCTTTATCGCGTCAAAATTGCTCTAGCAATTACTAAGGTTTATGAAAAGGTTGGTCAAACTTGGATTAACCCTTAGAATGTGGGAAACAAAAATTGTCGTCGGCTGTCGTTTCATATTGTGTCGTTTTCTCAATAAAAACATGGTTTGGCACCACTTTAGAATCATTTCCAGTGTTGACAAACCATGTTGTTGATGAGAAATACGGAAAATAAACCGCGGACGATGTAATTTAATTCGACAATAAACCGCAGACGATGTAATTTAATTCGACATTGTAAGGGTTAAGTAGCGGTGAATTTGTCATACTTTACCCACAATTCATATTGGGCCTGGTTCTCTGATTATTTCACGTCCTCGATCGCATCTCCACATTTTCCCGATATTCGTAATAAATTTTGAAAAATTTACATAACGTAGTTATTCTAATAGTAGCCCCCTCTCTAATAATAGCGCCGCCCTCCTATATTTTCAGTCACCATGGTCACATTCTTTTATCTTCACGTAGTTAAGTCATCTCAAAAGTCAAATTGCATAGTCCCGGCCGGCGTTTATTAGAACAATTACAGTATTTATTTTTTATAATGACATAGATTGGCTGTAAAAGGAAACTGCTTTTAAACCCTTAAAAGACGGGAATAAAATTGTGTCGACGTCGGCTGTTTATTTTCCAGGATCCATTCTTCTCAACAAAAACATGGTTTGACAACGCCTCCAATGGAAATGATTCTGAGGTGCTGCCAAACCATGTTTTAATTAAATAAGAGAGATAATTTCAGATCAAGGCCCGAATACATGTATTGCTTGTCCATTCTTCTCAACAAAAACATGGTTTGACAACACCTCAGAATCATTTCCAATGCCGAATACACATATTGCTTGTTGCGTCTATTCATGTTACAACTGTTTTGAAAATACAAGTGCCAGTATGCGCAATATACATGATGGCCAAGTCATACATGTAAATACCATGTATGGCATAAACGTTCAAACGTTCTACTTCCCATTGACTTACATGTGAAACAGGTGTTTGGTTTCAATCAAATAATAATTGAACCAGAGCTCCAGATAAGCTGCATATTTGCTTAAATACACAATTAAAATTGCCAAAAACCCAATTGAAATCAGAAGTAGTGAGTATCAAAAAGCAATAACAATTGTGTGGTATGTTTATCATGCTGCAGACAACAATAAACACACCACAAATATAGAATATTTTTCTTATTTTCCATGAAAACACATCTTGGTATTTCATTAGAATTGTCTCCACGGAGACAATTCTAATGAAATGCGAAGATATGTTTTCATTTCGAAGCAAACTAATTCAATACTTGCTGTCTGTTGATGTGTAAACAGTAGTGTGATTTTATTTTACCCAATTAAAATTTTGAAATACCCAATTGCTTCAGAAATGATGGAGTGAGAATACTAAATTATTAATTCCTTATCTGGAGCTCTGATTGAACTTCTCTAAATAATTTGTGTCTGAAAATAGAGCTTATGGCATTGTGGCCAGTCTAGCTCTTGATCAAAATAGCACACTCCTGTAGCCTAATAACAATCTATATTGTGTTTCGTTGATGGAATAGGAACAGTGCAGATCCTGATCAGACTGTGTGGACCCACAACCACAATTTTAGTTGAAAATTTAATATTTTGAAATGAATTCTACTGCAGCTCAACTAAGTAAATTTTTAACTTATTTTCACAATTCAATTTTAAAATCAATGCGTATTTTCACATTTCTGTGAGTATTTTGTACTCCCACTTTTGATAATCAATGCGTATTCAGCTAAAATAAGTGTGTAAGATACGCCAATTGATGCACACCTTATCTGGAGCTCTGTGGTATACATGTAACACTTGTCAATTACACGTGACATTTCATGATGTCAATTTCAGCATTGTCAGCATGGGAATTACTGATTTTTTCAAATTGATGTAAATTTCAAATGACATTTCACTATTCGAGTGATAGAATTAAAATACAAACGATTTTATTACCCATTTATATCCGAAAATTTCTTGAAACTTGGATAACATAATATTTTGCATTGCAGTCTATGGAAGTGGACTTTTTTTCCCATATTTGTGGCTGTGACTGGAGAAATGGGGTTTTGCGACCAGTGTAGATCCAGATCAGCCTGTGCATGCGCACAGTCTGATCAAGAGCCACACTGGTCGCCATTCCTTAAATGACTGAAACGCCCGCCATGCTTCTAACAAGCAATATAGACCGTTATCAGGCTACAACAGTGTGGTATATGATCAGGAGCTACACTGGTCACAAGTCCCATTTCTCCAGTCACAGCTTCGTTTATAGCACGGTGTTGGGTGGGCGGGGGTCAGGGGCCTACTTAATGCATTTCCACGTTTCTCCGATATTGAACGCTTCTTTTGTTTTGAAAATGTGGTTTGCATGGACATTTATTTGACATTGAAGCGTGTGAAATTGTCGACAATGTACATGTACGTGGCATGGATTTTCACACAGCCAACTAAACTGTCCCACAGCAGACATGCACCAAACATGCACACTTTGTCTCATAGAATTACGTCCTCATTGTTCATTTGTATCTGAGCTCGACTTCCCTCCTCAAATTAAAATACAAATCCTGTATTTCCGGTAAATGATGCAGAATATTGACATGCAAATGTTCTTCGATATTCCTGTCAACTTTCAATATCGTTTACGAAAAACAGGTCTGATTTTGTAATTCCAAAAAATGGAGAATTCGAGAGTCGGCCAATTCATTATCATCATCATCATCATCATCTCATTACACAGAATCTGCTCTCATCTAGGGGTACTGTAACCCGAATGTTCTGGCTGTCAGTTGACAGCCAGAAAATTTTGGATAGGGGTACCTGCGGACAAAAGGGACTTTTGCCAGCTTAGTTACATCATGACAGAATAGCACAACTACTTTATGGATTGACCAGTGTACTTGTATGTTTCGTTCGACTAACATTACCGTAACGACCCTGAATATTCAGACACACTTTGGTCAGAGAAACCGTTCAGAGCTCCACCACATATATACATGTATATGTGGCTCTGACTGGAGAAATGGGGCTTATGGGATTTGTGACAAGTGTAGCTCCTGATCAAATAGCACACTCATGTAAACTGATAATTATCTATATTCCTTGTTGGAAATATGACAGGTGTTCCATTGGTTAAATGGCGAACAGTGCAGATCCTGATCAGACTGTGCGGATGCACAGTCTGATCTGGATCTACACTGGTCACAAAACCCTTAAGCCCCATTTCGACCCTGTTAACCCGGCCTGAAATTACCATAGCTGTTGAAACACATGTGATGAGAAACAGGAGAAATAAAGAAGTATGGTAAATTTTTCTGTCAGAAAATTTCTTACCGTATATCTTCATATTAAATGTACAAACAATGGGGGTGGTGGCAGGTTGGAGCATGTGATGGGTAATTTAACAATCGGGGTTCATCCTTACCGGAATCCCAACTGGAGACCTGGTTTGGCCCTGACATACGTCTGGCATTTTGTATGCGACAGTTGAATCTGATTATACCCCTTGTAAGAGTAATCCTACCGGTTTTACTTTTTAATAGGGGGAGCGGCCAAGTGACTTTGGTGTGGTATGGACCTGGTACCAGGTCAGGTTATTCTAATTTCAGGGCTGAATATATTTTTTCTCGATGCAAATATTCCATTCTGATTTTGGAATTTTCCCCCCAATGCAGCAGGTTAAATGAGGGATCAAACCCGTTGGCCCGGTCTTAAATGACCTTAGCTGTTGATAGGCCATTAAACACCAATACACAAACAAATAACGGTCTAAAAATGCTTGGCGAATAATATTGTTTGCCTGTTTCAGTAGGTTTTAATTGTATTTGCTCAAATATGCATATAACAATAATGCAATTTTGCATCCCTTGATGTCGAATCAGACAAGACACCACCACGTACATGTACACTGGTCAAAATATCATTTCAGCCAATTTTCTCATGATGTGGTCGTATCCGATTGTATTGTCTTTTCAGCTGTATATCTGTGTATGGCTGTATTTGTGATGTTTGTACTTCAAAAGTACACCATTTTTGAATTTTGATAAATTTGAACAATTGTATATTTTGTTTGTTTACTTTATTGATTGTTTATCCATTTAGACACATGTTGATGTTGATACGAGTTATTGTTAACATATTGGATTTTTAAGGAATTAAATGTGAGGGAGTGTTAGCGACCGCAACATTTAGTTCCTTAAAAATATAATATGTGAACAATAACATACTTATAATTAACCAGGTTTATAATGTAGTCTCCCATCCGAGTGTTGATTTTCCATTTCCTGTTGAACAGATAGTCAATTAAATCTGGTAATCAGCTAATATTTAACTTATTGGAGTTAAATCTTGCAATATGTGAAATAAGTGGAGCTCGCTCTATACTGGCCAGCGATTGGCTTAGAAAGTAGGGCGAATTATAATTAGGGATACAAGGGGTTGAAACTTCAACAATACGTGTGGTGTGGTACATGTACATGTAGGATGAATTAGCTAGGTTAAATTTACAGTCTCATAACCTTAATTTAAAGCACACATTTCAACTGCATTGCAACTACAACATGTACAGTGGAACCTCTCCAAACTGAACACCTTAGGCGGTCCCAGGGTGTCCGGTTTGGAGATGTTCCACTGTAAATTAGACACATTAGCGCTTCATGACACATTCTACTGTTTTGCAATAAAAAATCAGAAAAGTCATTGTAATCAGATATACATAACAGCGAAACACATCTTAGAAGTTAAACATCCATATTTCCGTAGTGTCCGGTTTAGAGGAGTTGTTCCGTTGTAATACTAAATTCGGAAAGAAAAACGGGCCAACAGCCATTGACGTGACACATTTTCTGGGCTCATATGCCCGGGTTTGGAAGGTCTGCGAGCCAATTCATACCCTTAAATATAAGATAACTGAACAATACTGGTTAGAGGTCTGACAGCAAAAGTTCATACTCCGATAAATTCACAACAAAATTGTTGTTTATTCCGTTAATGCGTCTATAGAACAATTTCCTCTGCAGATTGGTAACTGAACCGAGAAAGGTGACTCACGCCGCCATACCGAACCGTCAGATCTTTTTTGCCGCAGTAAATAACAAATTGAAAGTTGATGAAAATAGCTGCAGCACATGCACCGTAATTTGTGTCAACTTTCATGTGGCGTGAACAGGTGAATGTTAGCGACAAGTGTAGCCCCAGATCAGCCTGCGCATCCCGATCAGGGGCCTATTTCACCAACATTGCAAAGTATACTTTCCTAGCAAAGTATACTTTGAGGGAGAAATTTTAAATTTTAGGATAAATTTATTAATTTTTATTGTACTGAATTTATTACATTATCACAGCCATTTTGGCTGTGATAATGTAATAAATTCAGTATAATAATTCTGCATAGTTTTAATCATCAAATATATGCAATCATTAGTTCTGTCGGAAATAATACATTTCGGAAAAATCAATGATTACTCCCTCAAAGTATACTTTGCTAGAAAAGTATACTTTGCAATTTTGATGAAATCGGCTACATGGCCTACGATGCTCACCATTCAGTCAGTGAAATATATTCAACTCTTTGCATGCTGGGAAACTTATGGTCTATAAATAGTTCAAAAATAGCAAACAACAATTCATTATATTTTCTTTTATTTCTTCCTGTAAGTATCGTGAATATGTCTCGGAATTTCAAGACATATTTACAAAGAGAAATAAGAAACATGCTCGTAATGTATTGGATGTTACAGAGCTCCAGATAAGCTGCGTATTTGCTGAAATACCCTATTAAAATTGCAAATAAGGAATTAGTAATTGAGTATTGTCACTCCCATCATTTCTGAAGCAATTGGGTATTTCAAAATTTTAATTGGGTAAAATAAAATCACACTACTGTTTACACATCAACAGACAGCAATTGTTGAATAGTTTGCTTCGAAATGAAAATGTGTCTTGGCACTTCATTAGAATTTAATGAAATACCAAGATGTGTTTTCATGGAGAATAAGAAAAATATGCTGTATTTGTGGGCTGTTTATTGTTTTCTGCAGCATGATAAAGGGTAACGACAAATCTTTTTATTGCTTTTTGATACTTGCTACTTCTGATTTCAATTGGGTTTTTGGCAATTTTAATTGGGTATTTAAGCAAATACGCAGCTTATCTGGAGCTCTGGTGTTTGGACTGCGTGTGCTCGTGGGTCCAGTTAAGAAGTTGGCCGCAGTTTCTCCAATCTGCCATGGTGGGACATTTGTGTGCCGACATACCACATTTTTTTTATTTATTTTTTTTTTCTCTCAATAAAAGTATATGTTGTGACCACTCATTTGAACCGTCTCGTCGAGACGGTTCAAATGAGTGGTAGGTAACAACATATACTTTTATTGAGAAATGAAGAAAATAGAAAAAATAATATTCCATCAGTAAAATGCGTGAGAATAAAATGTCAATACTACCGAATGTTGAGCACAAATGTGACTGCAAAAATGGGGCTAATGGGTTTTGCAACCAGTGTAGATCCAGATCAGCCTGTGCATCCTCACAGTCTGATCAGAATCTGCACTGCTCACCATTCCATCAATGAAGCAAACGTCGTGCTTGTAAAAAGCAATACATATCGTTGTCGGGCTACAGGAGTGTGCTACTTGATCAGGAGCTACACTGGTCACAAATATCATAAGCCCCATTTCTCCAGTGACAGCCACATATATATGCACAAGTTTGCAATAAATATTTATGATGCTAACCGTTGTTTGGATCATAAATATTTATTGCAAATTCTGTAAGGTCCCGTTTTTCAGCTCGGAGCCAATTTATCATGTTAAATGGTAGATTTTGCAAATTCTCTGCATTGCTTTGTGCAAAAACGAGCAGAGTCTGATAAGGTTGATAATTAGGAGCGATTTGACATAAACAGGTCACCAGTGCATATATTATGTGTAAATGGCCCGCGACAACAGCGGGCTTATTGCGTTTGTGACCAGCGTTGCCCTAGAATGACATTGGTTACTGATCGATCACTGTGCAACTAATCTGGTGCCCAGATTAGTTGCACAGTGATCGATCAGTAACCAATGTCATTAAAATGACACACAAACTAATTCATCAAAATGGCTAAGTATACTTATCTACCTAAGTGCACTTTGTGGAAGTAATTATCCCATCGCCGATATGCAAGATGGGATATATAGACTTACTTGCGTACGTACATTAGTAACACCTTACATTTTTCAATAACTCTTTATTAAACTGGTTCACCGATTTTGATAATATTTGGCCGCAATGTGTGTCTAGGGATGGTGCTTTGTTTTGCATGCGACCCGCGTCCGACCGCCCAAAGCAGCAGGTTGAATACGTGATCGAACCTGTTGGCCCGACCTTAAATGACCATAGCTGTTGATAGACAGTTAAACGCCAACAAACAAACATTAGCTGTATCTGAGACTTTAATATAGGAATTAATGGCCTTTTTGTTGAATTTATCGGGGTATAAACTTGGAAAAGCCGCGGGAATACTGGACGAAGCGATAAAAAATTACAATTTTCGAGAAAAAAAAAAAAATAAATAAAATTTGTTTGTTGTGTTTTTTTTTGTTTTTTTTTCGAAAATTGTAATTTTTTTAGGGCCTCGTCCAGTATTCCCGCGACTTTTCCAAGTTTATATCCCCGATAAATTCCACAAAAAGGCCATTCATTCCTTATAATTCCAGCATTTGAAATAAATTCATCAAGAAAATGTGTCTATTTTCCGTTTTCTTAAGAATTATTTTAACTGCGCCTCACAGTTACGGAAAGTAGTTCGGCGTGGGAGTTTACTGGGATATAAATTTTGGACAGAGAATTGCTACAAGCCAATCAAATGTTAGGGAATTGTGTAAATATTTTTGTGCTGGAATTATAGGTGCATGTCCACTCAGTAAGCACAACATATTCTTTATATCAGAGACATCATCTGATACATTTTCTGGCAAAAATAAACATTCATTCACAATTACCCCACGTATTGATGGGCATTATTATACATTTTATATCAGACGCACTGATATCAGGGGCGATAACCGTGTTTCCTTAAAATGTTAACGGACATTACTATTTATTCCCTGTATTTATTTTTTTGATGTGCAATGATCATACTTTATAATCTGTCGAAAATATTTTTTTTTTCAGGTGACGTATTTAATTAGTATAAATAATTAAAAAATATCATACCTAATTTGCATATGAAAATAGCCTGATACCACCGTGCGTCACTATCAGTAAACTAAAGATTACTAAATGATTATATCTGTATAGCAGGCACTCGTAATTTTTAGAACTGGTGGAATAGCGACACAATTATACACTTATTTAATTCCTATACAGAACAGTCTGTGCCTACTGAGTGGGCATGTACCTTTAAACCCTTTCATTTTCGACCATCCAACGTATAAACTCTTAACATCTTTGCTTGTATTGAAAGTAGCAGCATAACTTCCGAAGAAATATTCCTGGCATCACATGTAATGATTAGAAAAACAGTCTTGCATACGTGCGCCAAGACATTGTGATTTAGAAGACTCATATACATGATCTAGGTTTATCTATACAATCTTATGTACATGTATACCGCAGGGCTCCAGATAAGGAATTAGTGATGCGTATTTTTACTCCATCATTTCTGAAGCAATTTGGTGTTTCAACGTTTGAATTGGGTAAAATAAAATCACACTACTGTTTACACATCAACAGACAGCAATTATTGAATAGTTTTCTTCTAAATCAAACATGTCTTGGCATTTCATTAGAATTGTCTCATTTCAATGAAATATCAAGATTTGTTTTCATGGGAAAATAAGAAAATATGCTATATTTGTGGTCTGTTTATTGTTTTCTGTAGCATGATAAAGATACCACAAATTTTTCATTGCTTTTTGATACTCACTACTTCTGATTCCAATTGGGTTTTTGGCAATTTTAATTGGGTATTTACAATGTACGCAAATACGCACCTTATCTGGAGCTCTGATACCCCATTCTGGATTCATTTTGACAACATTCAGTTTGTGAATATTTTCTGACTTTTAGCAAATTTTATAATGCATGGAGTGCATAATTGTAAAAATTAACATAAAAGTATTCAGTCGAAATATAGTAAAATCTCACAAATTGTCACCAAGAAAACCTCAGCTTGCTTAATTCTGATTAAGTGTATTGTAACTCATCTATCGTGTCTGTTCATGATTGCAAATCACAAAAAAAATGTCTTGATGCGCATGTCAGTGAAACCTCTCTAAACCAGACACCCTGGGATTCTCCCAGGGTGTCTGGTTTATAGAGGTTTTGCTGTACATAGCGTATTGTAATTTTATCTATTATGTATGTTCATGATTAAAAAGCACACACATATGTCTTGTAGATCATCAGGGGTGGAAATTTTCATGATATTTCCAGAAATTTGAGGTTCCTGATAATTGCAGAAAAATACTAATGTTTCAAGATGGGAAGCACACTTTTATGCATTTGTGGGTGCAAAAAAAAATAATGTTTGTTTAACCATTTTCAGGATTTGGCATTTGGAACTGGTCCCACCTCTGAGATCATGTAACAGAATTTCCATAAAATCACTTTGTGGAACCTCCCAGGATGCCTGGTTTAACCCTTAGACCGCTACACACAACAATTGTCTTAGACCGCTACACACAACAATTGTCTTAGACCGCTACACACAACAATTGTCTTAGACCGCTACACACAACAATTGTCTTAGACCAACAATTGTCTTAGACCGCCACACACAACAATTGTCTTAGACCGCTACACACAACAATTGTCTTAGACCGCTACACACAACAATTGTCTTAGACCGCCACACACCTTAGACCGCTACACACAACAATTGTCATCTGCTGTTACTTTTATATCTTGCCTTATTTCTCAATAAAAACATGGTTTGACAGCACTTCAGAATCATTTCCAACGGAAATGATTCTGAAGTGCTGCCAAAGCATGTTGTAAATTATTATAAAGTGCTGTCAAAGCTTATTTTTTCTGCTGATAAAAATGGAAAATAGAAAATAAACAGCCGACGACAAAAAGTTAAGGTAGCGTTGTAAGGGTTAAAGAGGTTTCTCTGTACATAGGAGCTAAGCGACACATATTCGACTTATCTCAAATCTGAATTGCCATAAAACCTCGCATTATTCCTCTATGTACTTTAGGCTGATGTTGCTTTGAAACCCCACAGCTGTGAATCGGTGAGGTGAATCGCAAATATTTTTCAAGTTTGAAAATCTTTACGATTTATGAATGCACACACACAGTTATATGTTGACTTTATATTGAGATCAAGCTTCAGTAGTCATTTACCTTCCAATTCATGGTAAAAAGGGGTTTCTGACCACTCCTTTGTTGCTTGTACCACTCACTAAACATGTACGTGTGACTTTCGAAAAAAACACATGTTTAGTAATTGACTTAACACGTTTTTCCTAGTTTGTTTATCTGCAAAACCTTTGCACTTTGTAGAATTTACTACTACTCTGCCAAGCTATACATCTATAAACAGTTCAAATGCAGTGATAGCTGGATTGACGATTTAATCGACACGTTTTGGGCGATTTACAAAGTAATAAGTCCAAATTCTCATGGAAAATAGTTCAGAGAACTTTATATTCATGTTTTATTTACTTACCCAACCTGAGTGTTCCCATTTACCAGAGATGAAGTTACTCCGCCAATTGAAAATGGTACCTCATTATATTTCCTTAAATTTTATATCTAGACCGGACTGCAAATCTGTGACACATACGTTGTTTGGCGAATTTTTCAACAAACTCATGATACTGATGCACCTGAATTATTCACATGTTAACCTGTGTAAACCCTGATCAGACCGCACTGTCTGGTTAGGGTCTACACTGGTTAAAAATGACAAGTTTCACTTTTTTACGGATTTAAATCATAAAGGTACGAATGGGCGCGAATATAAAACTGCTTTGTGACGGCTGTTTGCGAAATCTTTCCGCAAGTTCGCATAGAATTGCCATATTTACACAACACCTTATAGCGTTAGTTTAACCATTGTTTGACACACCTTTGATTTGGCATTTCTTGACTAATTGGGAAACGAAATCTACAATCTTAGTTTCACGTGGCAACCATAATGTTCAATGTTGTCCCGTAAAGTTTGATTTTTTAAATCGGAAATGTTGTGCACGAATTTGAAAACTTCAAGTGTTTATAAATGTAACCTGACATATTTTGCATGCAAGGGTGTTTTAACACATTATGTGCCAGCTACTGATTCATAAGTATCTAAATCCATATTTTCTCGAACAGTTTTTACTCCAGATCCTTTGTTTCTCAACATAAATATATGGTGTGACCACTCATTTGAACCGTCTCGTCGAGACGGTTCAAATGAGTGGTAACAACATATATTTTCATTGAGAAATGAAGAAAATAGAAAAAAAAATGTTTGTAAATGTAGATATCTGTGAATTGGTATTCATAATCAAATGGATTAAGTAGGCCAAACATCTTGATAGCTATAATACAAATTAATTTTGATCCAATAATGAGTTTGTTGCAAGTAAAATGAAGAGTACTGTACATGTATACAAGACACATTCCAATTGATGGATTTTCATTTATTGAGCATAGGCTGCATATGCAGCCTATGCTCAATAAATGTAAATCCATCAATTGGCACATTGTGTGTATTATACGGTAGAATTCTCTTTTTTTATTAATTCTTTCCCACGAAATAACAATTTGTTCCCTCAATTTAACAATTTATTCCCTCGAATTAACAATTCGTTCCCATGATACAACAATTGTTATTTTGTGGGGACAGAATTGTTATATCGTGAGAACGAATTGTTAAATGGAGGGAACAAATTGTTATATCATGGGAATGAATTGTTAATTCGAGGGAACGAATTGTTAAATTGGGGGAACGGATTGTCATTTTGTGGGAACAAATTAATAAAAAAAAAAAGTGCTGCTGTGCTCCGTATATTGAGCTATCTATCACATGCAATTGATTCAACAGACTTGGATCAATATTTTCTTTGGCAAACACAATAATAGGCGGGTAATTCACATGGCACCAGTAGCTGCGGAGATATTTAGGAAAATATATGGAAGTGGAGGCAAACACAGGTGGAAGACTCTGACCTAGGACCCAATACTTGGCTCATTTGGAAACGTTACCCCACCCACCCATTTGCATACAATATACCTTACACCCACTGGAGAAAAGGGGCTTATGGGGTTTATGACCAGTGTAGCTCCTGATCAAATAGCACACTCCGGTAACCTGATATCTGTCTATATCGCTTGTTAGAAGCACGATGGGTGTTTCATTGATGGAGTGGCAAACAGTGCAGATCCTGATCAGACTGTGTGGATGCACAGTCTGATCTGGATCTACACTGGTCGCAAAACCAATCAGCCGATTTTCCCAGTTCCCAACCACAAATATTAGAACTTGTCAGTAACATCGCGAACACTTGGATTTCATTAATTGGGTCGGTGGCCTTAATGGCGGAATCTTTGTTTGGCTCGGATTGTTGAGATCTCTGTCAATATTTGTGGTCTCTGATCAAACAGGCTTTTCATTTGGTGCCGTTCTTAATTAGCGTTCCTCCGATCAGCTTTCAACAGGATTTAGCTAACTAAAGTTTGTATACACCGTTTTTGGTACGAGAATATGTGAAGTATGATATGTGGGTATGTAGTGTAGTGTAGCTCCAGGTCAGCTTTCAACAGGTTTTAGCAAACTGAAGTTTGTATGCACTCATGGTGGATGTGAATTTGCATGGAGAAAGTTGAGTTTGTGATCAGTTTGGCTCCAGGGGCGCGTTTCACTAAACTTCAAACGACTAAAATGTTCGTAAGTGCAACATTAGGGTAGACTGTAAATTTCACATTAACATTTTTTTCTTGTAAACAATTATTGGATTTACATTTATTGAGCATAGGCTGCATATGCAGCCTATGCTCAATAAATTTAAATCCATCAATTGAAATATTAAGACGATCCTAAATTAGCACTTACAAACCTTTTAGTCGTACGAAGTTTAGTGAAATGGGCCCCAGACTTGCGGTTTTAAGCTAACTGACGTTTGTACACAGTCATGGTTGACGTGAATTTGCATGGGGAATTTTGGACTTTTGAGTTTGTGATCAGTGTAGGTCCAGACTTGCTTTTAAGAGTTTTTAGCTAACTAAAGTTTGTTTAACACAGAGTCACTGTAGATGATTGACTCACATTGTATTGTATATTATTGAATGACATAGTACAGCGGAACATCTCCAAACCCACATTAAAAAGTAATAAGATTTGCGCTAATCATATTACTTTTGGGGTTGGAGCTAAGTGACTCTGGTGTGGAATGGACGTGGCACCAGGTCAGGATATTCTAATATATATTTTTCTGTAAATATCGAGTTCTGATTTTGGGAATGAGCATTACGAGGCATGGTTGTGCTTTGCGATCATGAACACACATTATAACTACATGTGCATCAAAACTGACGGGGTCTGGAAGAAGGGGGCTAATTCCCTCATGGAGATGAAGGAGTCTGTGGAATAAGGGGACTAGCCCCTTCTTCCATTGACTCCTGCAATTTTGTACTGAATTAAAAAAAAACAGGCTCGGAAGCAAATTGTTGCCGGTAACGAACACGCTATATTTTAGGCCTTACCATGTCTCTCCGAGACCCCTATGTTTACACACACACATCTGATCTTAAAGTGACAGCCCCGGGCCACATATTAAAACAATTACGGTATATCGGTGACATATATCGCTAAACAGGCTGTTCCCTTAGGCCCAACATAAATCACCCAATTATGCAATACCAGGTCTTATGACAACCATGTACTGTATGGTTATGTTTTGTCAGCTACTGGGATAAGTAATTGACATTTTCTGTTGTTGTGTTGTTTTTTTTCAGCTGAAAGTGCATTTTTAGAATCATGATATGTGGCTGTGACTGGAGAAATGGGGCTTATAGGTTTTGCGACCAGTGTAGATCCAGATCAGACTGTGCATCCGCACAGTCTGATCAGGATCTGCACTGTTCGCCGTTCCATAAATTCAACATTCACCATGCTTCCACTATGTCTGTTTCACGAAACCTGCCCAAATTTTACGGCCATATAAACAATGCAAAAACAATATTTTTTGGATAATATTAAATTTTATCTAAATTTAGGAATGAGCCTTCTTTTTATTTCATGAAATTTTGTCCAGTATTGATTTTATAACACAAAAAAATGATTTGTCTGGGAATTTAACATGGGGGGGGGGGAAAAAAAGGTGGAAAACCTGGAGGAGGAGTCAACGAGAAAAACGAAACATTTTGGAAATTGATTCTGAAACCTAGCAAGATAGCTTGGAAATGATCTAACTAAGGAAACAAAGGTTACATTTTGAAAATAGGTCCACTATTTCTGAAATTAGAAAAATTTCCCCATGTTAAATCCCCATAGACATCTTCACTAGTTTTTCCCCAATAAAATCAATATTGGACCAAATTTCACGAAATAAAAAGCAGGCTCATTCTTAGATTTTGCTATAAGTTAATATTAATATCAAAAAATATATTGTTTTTGTATTGTTGATATGGCCGCAAAATTTGCAAATATTTATTTTTAATGAAAGGTAATTCACTGCATACAAATTGAATGAAATATGGAATGTTTTGCATTGTATTTATTTAGCAAGTTTATTAATTTCATAGCAAAAAAGGCTATGCCGACAAGGTTGATAAATATCATATCAAATCGTCACAAATTTTAGATTTGATTACATAAGCACATCATCATACATTGAAGCAGTACATACATGTATCGTGTAATTTATATCGTGTAATTTGTTTCCTTTAGCGTCTCATTTGCATATTTATTACACTAAATCAACAAATAACGGCTAACTGAATATTTTGTCACAAAATAATGGAGTTAACAAAAATGTCGCTATCAATCCAACAGTTTTAACCCTTGCATCTCCAACACCCCCACCCTCCCCATATCATCGTATATACAAATGTGGCCGTGAATGGGAAAATAGGGCTTATCGGATTTGTGACCAGTGTAGCTCCTGATCAAATACCAAATTATTTTAGCCTGAAAATGGTCTAGTTTGTTTATTAGAAGCAGGATGGATGTATCAGTGATAGAATGACAAACAGTGCAGATCCTGATCAGACTGTGCGGATGCACAGGCTGATCTGGATCTACACTGGTCGTAACACCCATACGTCCCATTTCTCCCATCGCATCCACAAATCTTGGAACACCCTGAGCTGGGTACCATCATATGTATCCCGGTCTCTCCACACCAACCTACCAATGCCTTTGTCTATTCACACGGTTCCCGTACATTCAAAATGTCACAAAATTTCCCCCTGATGTTAAATTTCAAACCTTACTCGATAGAAAACCATTGGACTAAATCAAAATGAGGTCTAGCTTATCTGAGTGGAGTGCACAGATGGATGAGCATTCATTGAAAACCTTTGTCAGTTGTCTTTCATGACATGAGAAAAGTTTAAACCTTTAACACTTCTAAACAGCGTAGACCCTGATCAGACTGCATCTGATCAGGATCTACGCTTTTTGGTAATGTGTAAAAAAAATTGATTATGACACGGTGCAGATTTTTGCTCACCCGGTGCAGACATACACTGCAACTGGTTTGGGTTGAACTTTAGTGTTGTTGTTGTTGTTGGGGTTTTAAACACATTTGTATCCACCTGCACACATTTGACCTCTTTACACCACAGTGACTCAGAATAAAATACAGTAGCAATATTTGTTTGTGCAGAATGTCAAAGAAAATCGGTCATTTATGGAGAGAGTTGCTAAACCTGAACTCTGGGATCAATAACGTGTTTGTATGCGAGGTTTTTAAACAAAACCACCATGAATGAAACAAAGATTAGTGACAAACTATATACCTGACATATAAATGCAATGTATTATTTCAGAAAAGAAAAAGTTTTGTCCGGCTAAGTGACTGGTGTGGCGAGAACCTGGCACCAGATTACGTTATTCCAATTCCATGTAAATATTCAGTTCTAGTTCTGATTTTGTGACCGCACCCCCACCTGTACAACTGAAATACGGGATTCGATACCGTTAACCCAGCCGAAAATGACATGTCGTTAAACAGTACACCACTGAATAAATAATGTATTTATATCTTTATTAGCTAACCCTAGGCTATTAATTTTGATTGGTCCGGGAACATGATACCAGATCAGGATATTGTAGTTTCAGTGCTAGAATGATTGTGTAATTACAGTGCAATTAAGTGGACGTAAAACACATTCAATCAATCAATTAATCAATTCATTAATCTGGAAGACAAACAAAAGTATGGCAAAGACTGTTACATTGGTTTTGATCACAGGTTGAAGTAACGAACCAAGGTCTATAATCTATAAATACATTAAATATACCTAAAAGTATCAATAAGTGGGAGTAAGTCAGTTGAACAAAAAAGTTTACGTCCTGTTTTTTTTCAACTGATTGTTTCCCACTTATTGATACTTTTAGGTATATTTAATGTATTTATAGACCTTGGTACATTACTTCAACATGTGGTTCCGATATATAATCTCATTTTGTGGATACTGATGATATGTGGTGTACATAAATTCGGTCAGCATGAGCAATTTTCCCATAACCCATTGCCAATATAAATTATTTATTACAGATATAAAATGTAACATGAGCGAAGTATCGTATATTTGGTTACTTTATATATACAATGTAGGTTTGTGAAGTTAACATATTCATTGTATGTTGGTCTTAAATCATTTTCCAGCTCTAAATATTACTGGTCGTATATTTTATGCCAGTTGCCTGGTGTGCTTGCAAAGTGGGAACAACATGACATGACTTTTGCAGTCGGTGCAGACCAGGATCAGACTGCACACTTGTGCAGTCTGATCCTCATCTGCACCGATTGCTATATATAGGCTAATTGTGTTTATCAAAATAATCACAACAGCTGGCATTTTGAGAAGGCACTTATTTTGTCCTGACCTATGCTGGTTTGATGAAATAAGCAGTTTTCTTCGTTATATATTTATGTCAAACCAGAAGTGTTTTTGTCCCAACCGTATACCTAAATGTAGTTTTAATGTGTTGTTAAACACAGCATTGTGCAATACCTGCTATAATACACTTCTCTGGTATTATCCGAGCTTTCAGTAACATTATGTATTAAATACATTACATAAATCTACTCGATCAACAAAGTAAAAGGCTTTGAAAGAAATCGGTTTTACCACAGTATTACCACATTTACACAGATATATAATAAAGAAATATTTTTGTATTACAAATGTATCAAACATTCTTTATGCAGTGTGGTACCTGAAGTATGTTGCACGTTTTTCTGCCGACGAACTTTTAGCTAGTAAACACATTAAATCTAAAACATTTAAATGTAAGTACTTTTTCACCAATTACAAAAAAAGTCACCCTCCCCAAACATATTTGGTTCACGAAATTCAATCAAATATTGATTTTATAGCGAAAAAAACATGGGGGGGGGGGGGGGGGGAAAGAGGAAGAATCAGTGGGGAGGAGTCAAAAAACGGAAAAATTGACTCCGAAAACTGGTTGGATAACTTTGATATGATGTAAATAAGAAAACAAAAGTTAGAATTTGAAAATCGGTCCACAAATAAAAAAGTATTTTTAAACAAATCTATTTTTAGCCCCCATGTCAAATTCCTATAGGAAAATCGTTTTTTTCGCAATAAAATCAATATTTGATGGAATTTCTTCAAATAATTATTTTTGGGGAGGGTGACTTTTTTGTTTTTGATGAAAAACTACTTACATTTATACATTTTTATGATTGAATGTGTTTCATGGCCAAAAGTTCGTCGGCAGCAAAACGTGGCACAGACGGGTATCAGATCCAATGTGACAATTTAAATGTTGGGACCCTTCCCCATAATGTGAGATTATTTTGTTGTTGTTTTTTTTTTAAGAAAATAAATACTATACAAATATGTGTTCATCATGTCCCTGTGTAAAGTGGTTTAATTGAACACATATGCCGATTATAGTATTCTTTCCAAAAAAATCCTGATTGCCCCTTTAAGGGATATTGGAAGTTTGAGATGGGAACACGTTCCCCGAGCTCACACTACAATAGGCACAACGGTGTTTATGAATTTATGGTTCAGTTCTGATCCTGATCACACAGCGACAGGAGCCCGTTTCACTAAACTTCGTACGACAAACATTTTTGTACATTTTTGTACGAAGATTTCGATAAATCCACTTCACAAACTAATGTGATTCATCAATACCACCAGTTTCCACCTACATTCAATCTGAACAAATCCACAAGAATTTTCCCAAAATCGGCTATTAATGTAAACTTTGTTGCCCATTTTAGTTTTGCACTTACGAACTTCTTAGTCGTACGAAGTTCAGTCCCGTTTCACTAAACTTCGTACGACTAAAATGTTTGTAAGTGCAAATTTAGGATCATCTGTAAATTTCAATTGATGGATTTACATTTATTGAGCATAGGCTGCATATGCAGCCTATGCTCAATAAATGTAAATCTAATAATTGTTTATATGAAATTTACAGACTATCATAATTTTGCACTTACAACAGTTTAGTCGTACTGAAGTTTAGTGAAACGGGCCCCAGATTGGTTAGGGTCTACACAGATCACAAACACCTTACTGTTATGTTTGTGGATGTTCCCAAATAGCTGTATTCGCACGGATGTTCCGGGTGTCCGATTTAGAGAGCCTTTGCTGTGTTACCCAGTTTCCATGTCAGATAATGATAATAATTACAGTATGTCGGCAAACATTTGACATCTGGATATGACAGGAGAAATGGGGCTTATGGCATTTGTAACCAGTGTAGCTCCTGATCAAATAACACATCCATGTAGCCTGATAACCTGTCAACACAGTGCGTATGTGCCGTGAAACACGGTGCCGTGAAACATTTTTGATATCCAATTTTTGCATTTTACAGCCAGTTTGTAGGTGTTGACGGATAAATTGAATAGTAGGTAGTGCCGTGAATGGCGCGGCACGGAAACGGGATGTGCTCGGCAGAGCCTCGCCCATCCCGTTTCCTGAGCCTTGCCAGATATGTTTTCCCATTCACGGCACTAACCTACTATTCTCTATATATCGCTTGTTAGAAGCATGATGGGTGTAATATTGACGGAATGGCGAATAATTGCAGACCGTGATACTGATCTACACTGGTCGCCCACAGCCAGGGGCCCGTTTCACTAAACTTTGTACGACTAAATTGTTTGTAAGCTGCAAACTTATGATAGTCTGTAAATTTCACATTAACACTGTTTTCTTGTAAACGAGTATTGGATTTACATTTATTGAGCATAGGCTGCATATAAATTCATCAATTGAAATTTTCAGACGATCCTAAATTTGCACTTACAAACATTTTAATCGTACGAAGTTTAGTGAAACGGGCCCCTGATATCTCAAATGTTTGCCTGCATACTGTAATTATAATCAGTATATAGCCTGGAGACTGGGTAATACACTAACATCTCTAAATCGGACACACAAAACAGCTGCTTGTTTAAAGCAATCTGTGCACGGTTGCAGAACGGATAAATGGCCCTCTATGTGATATCATTAAATATCTAATAAATAGAGGATATTCATATTTTTGCAACGAATATGACATATGTTCATCGAGGGGTGTGAAATATGGACATATCACACCACGAGATGAACATATATGTCATATTCGTTGCAAAAATATGAATATTCTATTTATTATAGAATAGAATTATATACCACTCCATGGAAATTAGCAGTTTTTTTAGACTGTGTACGGTAATGAATGTGTATTTTCAGCCTATTTGCGCTGTTTTCTTTCGATGCGCGTTATGAATATAGATAGCGGAAGTAGACGTATTTTCACTGGAAGTTGTTTATTTCATCGATGAGAACATATGACTTTTATTTACATGGTACAACTATGTGTTTCATGGGTAGGTAGGTATCCTTCATGGAGTTTACTTAGATCCAAACTGCTTTGAACAATTTACCACCAGTTGGAGTCTGAATTTAAATGCCTTAAAACACAGGAAAGTGCATTTCCGGACATCTAGAGCTCGAAAATAGGACAAACCCCACGTTCCCCCAAATACTGGATCCGCACCAGATCAATATACTAGTGTATATATAGACAGCGGTATGATCTATAATAGACCGGGTATGGAAGGTGTTCGAGCGAATTCACACCCTTAAATATAAGCCGAATCGAAAGAAAATGTGTAATAGACTCAAGGTGCATGGTCACGTGGTTACAACAACAACAAAGTAAGTATTATTTGATAGTTTCGTTAATATGCAACGGATCTTGATGAAATATGGCGCAGCAAACGCGTCTTCATGAGCTGCATTTGGTAGTCCATGGAGTTTGGCACAGACATATGTCGTTTTTGCGAAGAATCGATGTCCGTGTCCCTCCGGCACGGAAATCGATTCTTCGCAAAAACGACAGAAGCTTAGGCGAAAATACAAAGACCACCAAATGCAGCTTAACAAGACGCGTTTGATGCGCCATATTACATGAAAATTCCGTTACGTAATAAGGACACTATATAGAGAATAGTAGGTTAGTGCCGTGAATGGGAAAAAAATATCTGGCAAGGCTCAGGAAACGGGATGGGCGAGGCTCTGCCGAGCACATCCCGTTTCCGTGCCGCGCCAGATATTTTTCGCATTCACGGCACTAACCTACTTTTCTATTTATCCCGTCAACACCTACAAATGGATTTAAAATGCAAAAAGAGTAACCCCAATCACCGCATATATTCCTACGCGGTGATTAGGTCGTATTGACAGGATATCAAAAATGTTTCACGGCACCGTGTTTCACGGCACATACGCACTGTGTTGACGGGATAAAAAATATTATCCCGTCAATACTGTGCGTATGTGCCGTGAAACACGGTGCCGTGAAACATTTTTGATATCCTGTCAATACGACCTAATCACCGCGTAGGAATATATGCGGTGATTGGGGTTACTCTTTTTGCATTTTAAATCCATTTGTAGGTGTTGACGGGATAAATAGAAAAGTAGGTTAGTGCCGTGAATGGGAAAAATATCTGGCGCGGCACGGAAACGGGATGTGCTCGGCAGAGCCTCGCCCATCCCGTTCCCTAAGCCTTGCCAGTTCCCATTCACGGCACTAACCTACTATTCTCTATATACGTACTTTGAATCAGATGGATTCTGGAAATTTCAGTACTTGTTGTTGTTGTTGTTAGTACCACGTGATCATACACCTTGATACTTCATTGTAGTTTATCTATGGTGACATACGCACGTGTTCCTGTTCACAAAGCAATTGATCATGTCTTCCGACTGTTCATTTTCCTGTTTCTTGGTTTACAGTGAAACATCTCCAAACCGGACACCCTGTGGATCTCCCAGGGTGTCCGGTTTGGAGAAGTTTCACTGCAACAGAAATTCCTGTGATGGCGAAAATAAACACATATTCGTCACCGTATGCAGCTTTAATACCGTGTAAACTACTGTGTTGTGGTCCTAGCTATGTCTCAGTACCGGTAATTATTCATTTATTCGGGATTTTTTATACACGGCCTGTATACATTTAGCAGGTGTTGTATTTATGTGCATGCACACCTTTTTGACTGGTATAAATCTGCCAAACCACGCTTGAGACTATCGCTTGTACACCGTATTGCCCAATCCGCGACACTCAGCAGCCCCGCAGCTTAGACTTAACCCCGCCGTTTCGCTGCCGCGATTTAAACTTGTACCGCGCGTACGTTTCGTCCCGACGCGTATCAAAACAATGCGCAATACGAAAACCGCGCACGACTTGGATTTAGTCCAGCGGCAAGGGGTGGAAATGGACTGGTTTGGGGTTAGCTGTTCGCGTAGTACAGAGGCGTAGGTATCACGCTGGGTTACCTTAAACCTATTATACACACCTGAGCACTGAAGTATAGATAGCATACAGAGCTTATCTGGAAAACTTATCAAAAGCTGGCTCGGGTTACCGCAAACCAGCCCTTATCCCGTAACACAGGTGAATGTAAAATATGTGTTCATTTCGTGACATATCTGCCATTTGTAACCAGTCTAGTTACACGTCAGATGGAAATCGACATCCTGTCAACTGTACATTTTACACTATCATTGATATAGGGGATCATACACAAGTGATGATTTAATGTGATACTTATTAAACGAGTTGACCGATTTCGTAAGAAACGAGGCTATGCCGAGTTTCTTACGAAATTGGCCAACTCGTTATAAGAAACAAGGCTATGTCCAGTTTCTTTTGAAATCGTCACACGAGTTTTAATAAATACGATACTAAATCGACGCAAATGTTATATTGTATTATTGCATAAGCACATCATCATACATTGAAGTACTGATCATCTAACATGGAGTAGTACATGGAGTAGTCTCATTTACATAATTATGTACTGCACTAGTGTATTATGAAATTAATACACGGTGTTATTACAATTCGAGATCGCATTTCATGGAATAAGACACTGTATTCAATTTATGGGAACATGTCCGGTGAGCTGCATGTATATCTTCAGTTTTCAGCCGATACACTTCATTTTAATTTTCATCCGCTTAATTTACATAAGCGATCGACTGTAGTTTTACATCCGTGAAATGGTAACATCATAATTATCAAGGTGCATGATCCCGTGGTTATAACAACAACAACAGTGGCTGAAAGTGTTGAAATCTTGCCCACTCCCAAGTAAATATTATTTTATATTTTCCTTAATATGAAACGGATTTTGATGAAATATGGCGCCGCAAACGCGTCTTCATGAGCTGCATTTGGTCGTCCAGGGAGTTCGGCACAGACTTATATTATTATGTGGTTTTTTTGCGAAGAATCGATTTCCGTGTCGACACGACACGGAAATCGATTCTCCGCAAACACGACAGAAGTTTGGGCCAAAGTACAGAGACCACCACCAAAGTGCAGCTTAACAAGACGCGATTGATGCGCCATATTTCATAAAAATCCGTTACATAATAAGGACAATATACAAGAATACGTACTTTGAATCGGATGGATTCTGGAAGTTTCAGTACTTGTTGTTGTTATTAGTACCACGTGATCATACACCTTGCTTATGTAAACTAGTTGCGAACCGGTACGGGAGTAGCTGGCAAGAGTTACTGATCGCAACTATAATATTAGAAACCTCCAAATAGTTTTACTATATAACTTAACCGAATCCCCCAAATATGGCCAGTCTCTCCTACTTTCACTATTCGAATGGATGCTATGGGATCTATTCGTAAATGACATACAACCGGTCTGTACTGGTTCTGCATGAATTAAACAATAGGTTCACTTACTCCTAAGAAATAGAAATCCAACCATGTCATGACCCCCAATATTATTTACGTTGTTTCGCCACGGAAACTCTGTTTACATCACGTGACCAACAGGCTCAGTGTTTTCTTTTAAATGCTACAAATATGCTGAACACTGGTGTTAATAACACCCCCCAACATATTCCTCAAGTGTAACTGGGTAGTAATGGATCAAGATTTGCAATCATTGTGTAATTCATGAAATGCGTTTACAAAATTTACAATATTTTACGTAAATGGCGTCAAAAGTTGAGATTCGCATGTACTCTGAACATTTTGTCAACTTTTGAATTTATTTACGAAAAACATTGTAAATTTTGTAAACGTATTTAATGAAATTACGCAGATGTCCGAAGGTACAAAATCACATGGCGTGTCTCATATGTCGACACGTCAATCCACCCTATCAGCTAAATTGGAAAACGTTGTCTAAATCCCGATGATGTCCCGGAGCTTGGAATACAACGATGAGGAACAAATCGATTGAATGAATGGAGTTTTACGTCAGTTCAACAGCAAATCTCATGTACAAATTGAGAATATGCCGTCAAGGATGACAGGTGCAGTATGCTTTCCAGCTCGCTCACTACGGCATTCAGGGCTCCAGATAAGTTTTGTATCTAAAGAGTATTATACCCCATATTTCAATTAATTTACTTTTACAAATGTATTATTGATTTTCTTCCTTATTAAATAGGGAATACATGATGAAATAAAACGCTTATTTGAGCTGAAAAAAGCAAACAGTGTTTGCTTTAAGCAAACAGTGTTTGCTTTTTGCAGCTCAACTAAGTAAATTTTCAACTTTATTACAGTATTTTCACTACTCAATATGATTTTGTTTTAAATCAATGTGTATTTTCGCAGTGCTGTGAGTATTTTGTACTCCCACTTTTGATAATCAATGCGTATACTGCTAAAATAAGTGCGTAAATACGCCAATACGCGCCTTATCTGGAGCTCTGTGGCTAAGGCAATAAACCTGACAAAAATACTCACCGTGCAAATACCCCACTGATCTTGTTTATATTTATTGGGTGCAAACCAAACAACCATCCCCCGTTCATAGAAATGCAGGGAAGTGCATATTAGTCACGTGATATCGTGTAAACCAACTTATCCAAAGAAATAGAATGATATTGATTGAGTTATCCATTACTTTTGATTGATTGATTAATTGATTGGATTTAAAGACACATTTCATACCATTACTTCTCTATTTTTCGAACGAAAATATATGTTACTAGTATGGCGATTCAAATAGGGCGTCATAACATATGCTTTTAAGGGTTATCATCACAACGAAACAACTCGTAATACAATTCTAATTTACGTCAAAATGCCACTGTCTATTCAACAATAAGTCAATGTTGATAATCAAGAATTACTCATAATTAACATTATACTTATATGGTTTTGTTGCTTGGCAATCACGTATATGGACATATGTATATATCGGCAGTACGTATACCATACAAAAATAAATTAAACAAATGAAACGGAAATCCCACAACAAATAACCTCAAAGTAATCGCTAAGAAAACTATTGAGCCCCGCAGGGGACGTAGAATTATTTGTTTTATTAATTCGTTCCCACGAAATAACAATTCGTTCACTCAATCTAACAATTCGTCCCCACGAATTAACAATTCGTTCCTTCAATTTAACAATTCGTTCCCTCAATTTAACAATTCGTTCCCACGAAATAACAATTCGTTCCCACGAGATAGATCGTTCAATTCACCTTTAATGAAAATTGACTGAAAACGATATAATAACCTTCGCAACTTTGCTCTGCCTGGCGTAACAACCCCCATTTTCTGGTGGAGAGCCAACACTCGCCTTCCGAACACCTGGGCGATTAATAAGCCGCTGTTGTATATGTGTTCTTTCAGTAGATCCGCGTGTGTTATAGGTCATGTAGTCTCGCCTTTGGGGTGTTACGATATGCAGTGTAATCTCCCTAAACCGGACACACTGTGGATTGCAATTTACAGTGTAATCTCCATAAACCTGACACACTGTGGATTGCAATTTACAGTGAACTCTCCCCAAACCGGACACACTGTGAATTGTCAGTTACAATGAAATCTCCCTAAATCGGACACCCTGTCGATTGCAATTTACAGTGAACTCTCCCTAAACTGGACACCCTGTGAATTGTAATTTACAGTGAACTCTCCCTAAACCGGACACTGAATTATAATTTACAGTGAACTCTCCCTAAACCGGACACCTTGCGAATTGTAATTTACATTGAACTCTCCCTAAACCGGACACCCTGTGAATTGTAATTTACAGTGAACTCTCCCTAAACCGGACACCCTGTGGATTGCAATTTACAGTGAACTCTCCCTAAACCGGACACCCTGTGAATTGTAATTTACAGTGAAATCTCCCTAAACTGGTCACCCTGTGGATTGTAATTTACACTGAAATCTCCCTAAACCGGACACCCTGTGGATTGTAATTTACACTGAAATCTCCCTAAACCGGACACCCTATGAATTGTAATTTACAGTGAACTCTCCCTAAACCGGAAACCCTGTGGATTGTAATTTACAGTGAAATCTCCCTAAACTGGACACCCTGTGGATTGTAATTTACACTGAAATCTCCCTAAACCGGACACCCTGTGGATTGTAATTTACACTGAAATCTCCCTAAACCGGACACCCTATGAATTGTAATTTACAGTGAACTCTCCCTAAACCGGAAACCCTGTGGATTGTAATTTACAGTGAAATCTCCCTAAACCGGACACCCTGACCGGTTTGGGAAATTTCACTGTAAATTACAATCCGAACAATAACGAATAATTGATAAACCGCTGTGGTGTATATAATATGTGTTATTTTGGTATATCCCAGTGTACTGCGTCACCTGAATAATTTTGTATCGACATGTTATAAAGTATTATCATTGCACATCACAAAATAAAAAGAGAGAATTCATAGTTATTTTCGTTAATATTTTAATGAGACACGGTTATCGCCCCTGATATCAAGAGTGGAAATTACGTTCGATATAAAAAGTAAAATAATGCTAATTAACGGTAAATTAATGTTCATTGTCCCGAAAATGTTATTTTTAAAGAATGGACAAAAAATATGCCCACTTATATCACAGCCTGTGATGTGGGAGTGCATGTTTAACCCTTTCACCCCTAAGTAACTGAACTGGATTTTGATGTTAATTTTGCAACCAATCCAACCGTCAACAAATGGATTTCAAACTAGTCCATTTATGAAAAGGGGGGTGTTTTTATTCTCAAAAATATGAAAATTACATACAAAAAGTGCAGATCCTGATGAGACGGCTCGTTACGAGCCGGCTCATCTGGATCTGCACTTTTTGCCAGTACCACTATACAGGCATGTGGTGTTGAAAGGCCAACACCACTATACAGGCCTGTGGTGTTGAAAGCAACTGTTGCGCAATATCTGGGCCCTAATGCTTTTATAAAATGGTCGCCGAATACAATTTTGCGGCAGCCGTCAGGATTTATGTCTATCCCGTATGAATTAAATAATAATAATAATATATTACTACGGAAGCCCATTAGGGCCACTTCACTTTTTTTTTTATCTTTTCTTGAATTTTCGAGATGTTTTCTTGAATTTTCAAGATGTTTTCTTGAATTTTCAAGTTCTTTTCTTGAATTTTCAAGATCTTTTCTTAAAAATTCAAGAAAACATCTTGAACATTCAAGAAAACATCTTGAACATTCAAGAAAAGAACTTGAACATTCAAGAAAACATCTTGAAAACAAGATGTTTTCTTGAATTTTCAAGTTCTTTTCTTTTCAAAATTCAAGAAAAGATCTTGAAAATTCAAGAAAAGAACTTTAAAATTCAAGAAAACATCTTGAATAAATTTAAAAAAAAGGGAAGTGGCCCTAATGCGCTTCCGTATATGCAGCCTATGCTCAATAAATATAAAGGCATCAATTGAAATTTACAGACTTCTAAATCTGCACTTACGAACATTTTAGTCGTACGAAGTTTAGTGAAACGGGCCCCAGGACGCTTCCATTTTTTAGAGTCTTCTCCGAGATCGCCACGATATTTTGTTTACACTCATTTTATGAAAGGTACACTGGAGTTGTCAATTCACCATACCAACTGTTGACCCAAGTCTAGACACGTGTACCATCAGCTAGGTATAGTGTCGCTGTGCACGTGCATGCATGCATAACGGAATATTAATACTTCACTTTCACATCTGTGTCCGAATATAATATGTACAATTTGCGAACAAGTCACGTAATTGGCGCCTAAATGGTCCGAAAATGATTCATAAAGTGCGACAGGGATTTACGATTTCTGTAATACATATGTCTATGATAGCGGATACCACGGACAATTACGCGCAGTATGACCCGACAATGACACGGTCCTCGTAGCTTTACCCGTCATTTTGAGAAATCTTAGCGAAATAACTCCTGAACAAATACAGTTATGAGAACGTTGTAATCGGGAGGCGGTGATATTTAATTATTCAGGACATCTGCGCTTTATTTCAGTATATATTTTTCCAGTAATTACCGACATATTTAGGCAAATGTAGGTCGGAGCGAATCAAACCAGCAGGAGCGTGTGGCGTAACCCGCCGTGACATACCCAGAATACAATGCGAAACAGAAACTAAAAATAAATTGTAAAATGGCCGCCAGCTGATAAAATGGATCTTTCGTCAATTGTTAATCCTCATCATCTTGCACTTCACTTTCACGAATTTTCTAAGGTGTTATACCGGGACCCACCCGTCGGCGCGTCGTGGATTGACGGAATCAGCCAATCTGAGTGGCTGATTCCGTCGATCCGCGAGGCGCAGACGGGTGGGTTACGGTAACGACACCATGGTATTTTCAAATATTCATACTGTCCGTTCCACGTATTCATGGCGACGAACTTTTGGATATTAAAGACATTAAACTAAAACAAAATATTTAAATGTAAGTACATTTAAGATGTCACCCTCCCAAATGTTTTATTTAATGAATTTCCATCAAATATTTTTTATTGCGAATATAAAACTTCCTTTGAGAATTTAACATAGGGGCTATAAATAGATTTTTAAAAAATAATTTGGGAATTTGTGGACCGACGTTCAAAATCTAACTTTTCTTATTAGTAACATCATTCCCAAGCTATCTAGACATGTTTCGGAGTCAATCCGGGGCTGTGCTACAAACATCCCTTTTCTGCAGCAGGGGGTGTGGTGGTGGTGTGACTGTTATTATCAAACGCACTGTGTCTTCGATCAAGGTGCATGATCACGTGGTTACAACAACAACAACATCGCCCACTGCAAAGTAAGTATTATTTGATATTTTCCTTAATATGCAACGGATTTTGATGAAATATGGCGCAGCAAACGCGTCTTCATGAGCTGGATCATTCGCAGAGCTAGTTAGTGTTCATATTAGGGATAAGCATGTTCTGTTTACCAATAATAACACTATTACTATAGTTCGATTCACAAATACGATACAAATCGACAATTAAAGGGGCATATCAGGATTTTTTGGGGGAAAATACTATAAAAATAAAAACGTTTTTTCATCATGGCCCTGTGTAAAGTGGTTTAATTGAAGATACATGTATATGACGATACTACATGTAGGACTGCTGGGTTGTTTCTATTTTCACATATATAGGTACATAAATATCGGATTTCCTATCCTGTTGCGTTCAACAAGATAGAAAATCGGATACTTATGTACTAATATCAGTGAACATTGAAACAACTCGGCAGTTTTAGTTTCGTCGTATATTCAATTAAACCACTTTACACAGGGCCATGATGAAAACACATTTCTATTTTTTATATTACATGTAATTTAAATCATATATCTTAAATTTAATCTTTTTTACTCATCAGTGTTATCAGCTTCTGCGCATATCTGAGACACGGTGTATTTAAATCCTATCGTTGAACGACAAACCGTATAGTTTTTCGAACATGTGATCACCGTATATAAACACAGGTAAAATACTCGGAACCAGGTCTCAGAAGATAGCTCGTTTGTGGTTTTGACTGGAGAAATGGGTCTTATGGATCAGTGTAGATCCTGATCAGGCTGTGCATCTGGGGGCCGTTTCACTAAACTTTCTACGACTAAAATGTTCGTAAGTGTAAAATTATGATAGCCTGTAAATTTCACATTAACACTATTTTCTTATAAACAACTGATGGATTTACATTTATTGAGCATAGGCTGCATATGCAGCCTATGCTCAATAAATGTAAATACATAAATTGAAATTTACAGACGATCTTAAATTTGCACTTACGAACATTTTAGTCGTAAGAAGTTTAGTGAAACGGGCCCCCGGTCAGTATCTGCACTATTCGCAATTACAATACAATGAAACACCCGTAATATACGAAAGTTACATCACGTGTGCAACACTTGTAGCCTCTGTTCAAAGTCATGATCAACTGCTGCGGGTCAGGGGGCCGTTTCACTAAACTTTCTACGACTAAAATGTTCGTAAGTGCAATATAACAAGTAATATAGATGATATCGTTATCAGATTTCAGGACTGTGTTGTTTCATCTGGACCCCGACACTGGTCGTAACTCATATAAGCCCCATTTCTCCAGTCACAGCCACATTTAACAGGTTACTCAACCCACCGACTTCGATGCATGCATATCATTATGTATTGAAATCGGTGGGTGGGGTATTTTTTCCCCGGTAATTTAGCAGTTTTCTCAGTCCTGTGTCCTAGTCTTTGAGATGTGCAAATAAACCGGGGCCCGTTTCACTAAACTTCTTACGACTAAAATGTTCGTAAGTGCAAATTTAAGATCGTCTGTAAATTTCAATTTATGGATTTACATTTATTGAACATAGGCTGCATATGCAGCCTATGCTCAATAAATGTAAATCCATCAGTTGTTTATAAGAAAATATTGTTAATGTGAAATTTACAGGCTATCATAATTTTACACTTACGAACATTTTAGTCGTAGAAAGTTTAGTGAAACGGCCCCCTGACCCGCAGCAGTTGATCATGACTTTGAACAGAGGCTACAAGTGTTGCACACGTGATGTAACTTTCGTATATTACTGTTCGTGTATGAATACTAAATTATTTAAACAGCTGGCAGGTTTTAACAATTTATAATTTAAACTGTCGCCAGCCGCGTCTGAACTGTCATTTCAAATTAATATTATACATTTCTACGGCGGCTCATGTACGTGAAACGCACCTGATATTTAGACCCGTTTCAACTTACATTTTCACAAATATCTCAGCGACTGCTATGGAAATGTTGATGCGACAAAGCGCAGATGACGCGGAAAACAATATAATTCCCCATGTCGATGTCGCCGTTATTTCGAGAAAATTTATATAAATAAATGTAGAAATAAATAAATGTAAGTTTTCTCGAAATAACTGCGAGACGGATTTACTTATTAGGATGGCGTCATTTGGCAAATGTAAATGTGCGATTTCACGAGATACATGTGTATGTATATGCACTCCTTCGCATTTAATTTGCTCCAGTCGTTTCTGATATATATACTAGAAGAAAATCTAGATGGTGAGGTCCACACATAGCATGTGCTTGTGACACAGTTTAACTACGGTGATGTCGTTTTCCCGAGATACGCTTCGAGTTAGTACGCCATATGCATTTGAAATTTGGAAATTAAAATACATGTATTACTTATATATAGCTCATGTATTTACCGTGTAGAACATTAGCATCGTCACCCCTAAATAATTGACATAGACTGATTCGTGCTATTTTTGGACTACTGTCTGTTTCACGAAAGCTGCCCAAATTTTACGGCCATATAAACAATTAAAAAACAATATTTTTTTCGATAATATTAAATTAAAGGAAAATTTAAGAATGAGCCTTCTTTTTATTTCGTTAAAATTGGTCAAATATTGCCTATGGGAATTTAACATGGGGGAAAATGTAGAGGAGTTGTGGGAGGAGTCAAAAAACGAAAAGTTTTGGAAATTGACTCCGAAACGTAGCTAGATAGCTTGGAAATGATCTAACTAAGAAAACAAAAGTTAAATTTTAAAAATCGGTCCAGTATTTCTGAAATTCTAAACGATTTCCCCATGTTAAATCCCCATAGACATCTTCACTCCGTGAAGATGTCTATGGGGATTTAACATGGGGAAATTTTGTTTTCGCAATAAAATCAATATTTGACCAAATTTCACGAAATAAAAAGAAGGCTCATTCTTAAATTTTCCTTTAATTTAATATTATCGAAAAAAATGTTGTTTTTGAATTGTTTATATGGCCGTAAAATTTGGGCAGCTTTCGTGAAACAGACTATAGTGCATTAACGGTACATGTCCACTCAGTAGGCACAAACTGTTATTTATAGGAATTAAACAAGTGTATAATTGTGTCACTATTCCACCAGTTCTAAAACGTACGAGTGCCCGCTATACAGATATAATCGTTTAGTAATATTTATTTTACTGATAGTTACGCGCGGTGATATCAGGCTATTTTCATATGCAAATGAGGCATGATATTTTTATTAGCCGATCTATTTATAGATCGGCTAATATATTGGTTATCCATCGAATTCTGAAAAAGTTTGTAGCAACCCTTTTCTCCGCTATTTGGTAATCTACGAACGCGAATTTTTCTGTATCACTTCCAAATTGCATCAACCGATAAAGTTTGCATTTTTGGCAATTATCTCCGTTTAAAACTTTACTTATAGCCAAATAACACAATTTTGAATACGTAATGAGCTGAACGCCGGAAGAGATTTAACCCGGAAGTTATTGTTGTTGAAGTCCATAGTTGGCTCTAATGGCCATATACGCCAACATACGCCGATTATTGGGCTAATTTAAAGCTTTTATTTATTAAACAGAACAAGTTTCAGCCACGTTTAATCGCGTAAAATGTGTTTATTCGGCTAATTTATAATCGACCTCTGCTCAAAATCTCCTTACTAGCAACCCCAGCATTTTCGGGTTTATCCCAGCATCTCGGGTTTATCCCATTGGATCGCGTATGCGCGTCATTTGACGCTAGTTAATATTCACAAAATTTTCCACCAATCAAAACGAAGAATTGCCCTTCATAGCCAACTTTGATTTGTTTACGTATCATGCAGGGATGGCAGGGATGCATCCAGCACGCGCGATTGCGGCAATCCCCCTTAATTATTGTCAATGCCGCAAATTATTGATTGTCTTGCGCCCGACATCGCGCAAAAAATCACGGATGGGGCACATTAGGCCAATCTGGGCATGTGCCTGAATACGCAGGAGCTTGCGTCTATTTTTAGATGACACTGTAACCGCGAGATATATATAGCCCTGGTAGCTCCGCCCACTCGCGTGCTGCCACAGAATTCGGACAAACACACGGTGACTACAACTTTGTGTATTGCGGAGTGTAATTTGTAGATAAATAGAGCATACAGTACAGGTGTTACACTGGAATATTTCGCAACATAATGGTGACAACAAAATATTGCTGCTATGGCATTGCTGCTATTGGATGGATTTGGGAACGGGTTTCCAAAACCTGCACAAAATCGAGAAAAATGTCAATGCTGGGTACAGAACTGTGGTCGAAAATAGTTTACCATTGACAATGTTACCAGAGACACCTACATATGTTCGATGCACTTTACCCTGATTTGATCGGCTAATAACATCATGCTCTGCATGACTTTTCATTTATTTCTTTATACTAATTAAATGCGTCACCTGAAAAAATAATATTTTCGACACACGGATATCGCCCCTGATATCAGTGTGGAAATTTACGTCTGATATAAAATGTATAATAAAGCCAATCAATACGTGGGGTAATGGTGAATGAATGTTTATGTTGCCAGAAAATATCTCAAATGATGTCTCTGATATGTCTACTGAGTGGACATGTACCTTTAATCATAATTGTATAAGGACTACGTTTTATTATTCTAATGTAATGCCAGATCACGTTTTTGTTGAAAAGAAATAGACATATTTACCAGTGTAGCTCCTGATCAAATAGCACACTCCCGTGACCCGATAACAATCTATATTTCTGGTTAGAATCATGACGTGTGTTTCATTGATGGAATAACAATTCTTTCACGAATTAACAATTCATTCCCACGAAATAACAATTCGTTCCCTCGATTTAACAATTCGTTCCCACGGGAAAAAAATATTGAGGGAACGAATTGTCATTTCGAGGGAACGAATTGTTGGAACGAATTGTTAATTCGAGGGAACGAATTGTTAAATTGAGGGAACGTATTGTTATTTCGTGAGAACGAATTAATAAAAAATATCCATGTTCCCTGCGGGGCTCCGTAGGAGTGAGAAAGTCAAAACATTTGTTTCCGAAATACAGTAAAGGCCATATATACATATACATATTGCTTGTTAGAAGCTTGGCGGATGTTTCATTGATGGAATGGCGAACAGTGCAGATCCTGACCAGACTGCGCGGATGCGCAGACTGGTCTGGATCTACACTGGTCGCAAATCCCATACCACCCATTTATCCAGTCACTGCCACATTTGCGTTTGTGGCCAGCGTAGTTACAAATTAAACTTTGCACATGATCAGGGTTTATATTGTTTTCCAATGAGACATAATGGAAAACTTCAACATGTCCAAACTATTGTCAGTGGTGTATACTCTGGTTCCTGAAATGGGGCTTTTGTGATTTGTGACCAGTGTAGCTCCTGTCAAATATCACCCTACTGTATAATCTACCTGTATATTGCTTGCTAGAAGCTTGGCGGATGTTTCATTGATGAAATGGCGACCAGCGGATGCACGTGCGGATCTGGATCTACAATTTGGTCGCAAATCACATAAGCCCCGTCAGAAGAATCCCTGTGCGTCAGAGCATTTTATCGTCATGGAGAAATAAAATCATATTGTAAATTCGCCACACGATCAATCAAAAACACTACCATGCAAACAAATATGTTAAATCCAATCATGTCTGACGAAAATATGATGATTTTTCACGTCTAAAGTGGTTCTAGTAACTTTACAGAACATGCATCTGATTATTTAAAAGAAATCTGAGACGAACATCTCAAAACAAAACAAAATATATATTTAAAAAAAAAAAATCCACCCTCCCATGTCACACTGATTCCGCAAACCAAATTACTTTGTAGCCCAAACGGCAACATGTTAGCTGGTTCCAACTTAGTAAGGCCTCTTTTGTAAACCGGATGTCATTTACGACCCCTTATCCAAGTATTCATTTTATGACTACGCCAGCTGATAGTGCCTATATTATATATATCCTAAGTATTCTGGAGAAATAAACACATGGTTCACGGTCCAACCCACACATAGTGTTACAAAACCGCCTGCGTTAATCGTGCCCAGATTATCAACGTTTCCGAACATCTTTTGACAATTCGCAATCAAGCAATTTGATTGTCTAAGTCTGAGCTGTTTCACAGCTCAGACTCAGCCAATCAAGTTGCTTGATTTCAATCACAATATTCAAGTATTTTGAAGTAACACAACTGAGAAATATTGGCAAGATTAGCGCATGCGGTAATGTACATACCACCATTACAGGTACATGTATTAATACACCAAATGAAAAGTAGTCCAGCAAAGTAGTCTCGATGATCTTCTGCTACAGAGTTTGCTTGTAGAACTGGTGTGCAAATGTGCTTGAAACCCTTTTACGGTGTGTTTCCTACATTTTCGTGCAAATTTGTTGGATATTTAAAAATTACTTGACGATGATGATCACGTGGTGTAAACAATGTTGGAGCCGTTGAAAATTTCATTTTACTAGGGTTCTGTACTCAGAGGAGTGGATTTGTTTTCCTTAAGAGTAGGTGAAACTATGTTTTATTTAGCTTAGTTCCAGTGCAGACATCCCGTGTTAAAGAAGGTTCATCAACATACATATAACATTGAAAGAAGCAGATAACTGGTATACACGGGATACTCGGTTAAAATGAACCAGCATTTTCTGTCTGTAACGCAGGGAGACAGAAAATTCTGGTTAGGTTAAACTATTTTGTAAAACATTTTGGTGTTTTCTAACCTACATGCAATAGTGGCTGATGGCGTTCGATTTTAATTTTACCTGTAGTGTAGACCAGACTGTAAATGTCTCGTCAAATGTTTGTTAAAAGCAAACTTTCACTTGTTTTGGCGTGTTTATGTTACAAAGGTTTAAACAAAAATAGGGTGGAATGTTTTCCAAAGCCAAGATGGCTGCCAAATTCAAGATGGCTATCAACACAATAGAAATCAAACATATATGCTGCAATTCGACTTATAAAGTTATGTATTACACTTGCATAATTACATATCTGTACACTGGCAATACATGTACAATGTGTATCATATCATATAATTTGACCAAATTCAATTTCAAAATGGCCGCTTAGAAACAAACGATATTATCGTGTTTATACAAAATTCGCTGAAACTATTTAACTATCAACATCTTTCCCACACTATATGCATCGCTATTGCTTTATATATAGTGTATTTGATGATCCTTGATAATTCCAGCACAAAAATATTTACACAATTCCCTAACATTTGATTGGCCCGTAGCAAGTCTCTGTCCAAAATTTATATCCCAGTAAACTCCCACGCCGAATTACTTTCCGTAACCGTGAGGCGCAGTTAAAATAATTCTGAAGAAAACGGAAAATAAACACATTTTCTTGATGAATTTATTTCAAATGCTGGAATTATAAAGAATTAATGGCCTTTTTGTTGAATTTATCGGGGATATAAACTTGGAAAAGTCGCTTGAATACTGGACGAGGCCTTCCGGCCTTCGTCCAGTATTCCCGCGACTTTTCCAAGTTTATACCCCGATAAATTCCACAAAAGGCCATTCATTCCTATAATAATACATGCATAACTGTACATGTATGGGCAATATTTGCTGTATATGATGCAAACATCTGCAAATCGTTTCGCACATGATCTTGTTTGTATTACTAAAATATGAAAGTAAATGTGCTTAATTTCTACAGTTGTCATGATGACACCATTACTCATTTCTATATTATTTTACCCATATTTAAAAGTTGCTATTGTAGTGATGAATGCGTAACTGTGCCAAGAGGTATATGAATACACTAGAAATGCATGTATATCCTACTGAAACAAGCTGGCACCAACCATCATATTGCTAGTGAATAAACATATTCATTAGTGTAGCAAAGCAAAACAGCCATACAATTTGTATAGTATATTGTTTCCAGATGTTCATACTAACAGTGCATTCCGTATTCGGATCTAGCAGGTTTGGCATGTACATATCCAGATAAAATAAATTTGCCATTGATGAATTAGTATATAAAATGTTCAATGTATATCCACATATAATACTGAAAGTCAAGTAGATAGATTGGCTAAGACTCAGTCACGACAAATCAAGCAGTATATAGAGAATAGTATCTGGCAAGGCTCAGGAAACGGGATGGGCGAGGCTCTGCCGAGCACATCCCGTTTCCGAGCCGCGCCAGATATTTTTTCCCATTCACGGCACTAACCTACTATTCAATTTAACCCGTCAACACCTACAAATAGCTGTAAAATGCAAACATTGTATTGACTGGATATCAAAAATGTTTCACGGCACCGTGTTTCACGGCACATACACACTGTGTTGACGGGATAAAATTGTGATCTGACCGTGCATGTATCTGCTCAGAACTTTCTATATTAACGTACATTGGCCGAGGTTAACCAATCTGGTATTGTATATTATAATATATAAACATTTTACACGTGTATTCAATGTAATTGAGTGTTGATAAATTTCAAACTTAAAGGACTGTATTGAGTAATCAATTCAATGTATTGACTATGAACATTGTACATTTTACTCAGTTTTCACAAACACTCATTCCGGTCAGCAACTCAGTATCCAAAGTGCATGATCACATGGTTATAACAACAAAAACAGTGGCTTAATATGAAACGGATTTTTATGAAATATGGCGCAGCAAACGCGTCTTCATTAGCTGCATTTGGTCGTCCAGGGAGTTCGGCACAGACTTATGTCGTTTTTGCGAAGAATCGATTTCCGTGTCTACCGACACGGAAATCGATTCTTCGCAAAAACGACATACGTTTGGGAAAAAGTACAGAGACCACCAAAATGCAGCTTAACAAGACGCGTTTGATGCGCCATATTTCATCAAAATCCGTTACAGTAATTTATAAGGACAATCCCAAAGAATACGTACTTTAAATCGGATGGATTCTGGAAGTTTCAGTACTTGTTGTTGCTGTTAGTACTATGTGATCATACACCTTGGAACCTCTCCATCTGAAGTCCGTAAATGAACTGAAATACTCTGTACAAGTGATTAACATAACGGTAATGAAGTCATATACATGATTTTGATAATAGTTCTGTATAATAAACACACAGAAGACACGTTACTATCATATAAGTATGAATACATATCGCATAAAACTGTTGTTGATATTGAGTATATAATGTACATTCCTGTACTGCGATAAATACATGACGTGTAATAGCCATGTACTGTTATTTGAAAGTATATGGTAGTGTTGCTACCATGCGCGTATGTATAGTTTTAATGTCATGCAAGATGTACTATATAAATAAGCCGGGGAAAATAACTTAGCCATTTCTGCTAAGTTATTTTCCCCCGGTTTAATCATACACGTGAACGATAGTCGTCGATGAACAAAGGTGAAATGGCTTCAGAAATGGCTAAATTATTTTCCCCAGCTTAATTATACACGTGAACGATAGTCGTCGATGAACAATAGTCGGCTCTACACACCTGCTTACTGTACATAAACGACTTGACTCATGATACACGCTAAAAACCTTAAAATACGATTATCTCCAAAGAGTGAAACATGCAATTGAACCCATATGGTTGTTAGTGGCCAAACTGTATCTCGAGTGGCCATATTACCACAACATGTATGTCGAGCGAAAACAATGCAAAAAATAACCCCAGCCACATCCTCAAAATCGGAGAATCGACTATTATGACAAGTGCACATATTCATACGCAGTTAGGTCGTATTGACAGGATATCAAAAATGTTTCACGAGACCGTGTTTCACGGCACATACGCACTGTTATGTGTTGACGGGATAAATGTATTTACTTCATATGAATTGCCTATGTGGCACATTTTGCTGTGTATCGGAGAGGCAGTGTAATGTGGGTGGTTGCACGAGATGAAAGTGCACGTGTAGATGTGCAATATCGACTTGCAGCTGCTAATTGGATATTGGCAAGCTCGTGTGCAATGCACGTGGCGCTCTTCTGTTGTTCTCACGTTCATTTGGGCACACCCGTCCGAAAACTTACATCGAAACATTTGCGACCAGCTGCAGTGTTAAGTAAAGAATCCATTTTATTGTGTAAAACAGGCATTCGCAGGAATTAAGATCAGGCCATAGCAAGTTCTTCCTCTGTTAAGTGTCCGCGTGCGGGTAGGTTTTGAGAGTTGGATTTACATTTATTGAGCATAGGCTGTAAGCTATGCTCAATAAATGTAAATCCAATAGTGGTTCTATGAAAAAAACAGTGTATGCTATTTTACACTATTTACTGGTGAAGTAATATGAAAATTGATTTTGGTCTAAGTTTTAAATCCGTTCATGAATGTACACTTAATACGTTTAATAAGAGTGTTTTCTTATTATTTAACGGCAATTTAAATTGATGTTAAAAACTTCATCAACCCTTTGCACACTGCAAAGGGTTGAGGAAGTTTTTAACATAAGTTTACATTCGTTTTTTTTCAAAACCTTGTTTGTTTTTACCGGATACGTAAGTAGGTTTTGGCTATCCAGGTGGACGCTTAACAGAGAAAAATAGTATTCTTTTAAGAGTGAGCTTTCTTTTTATTTCGTGAAATTTGGTCCAATATTGATTTTAGTGCGAATTTCCCCATGTTAAAGTCCCATAGACACTCCGTGTAGATGGCTATTGGGATTTAACATGGGGATTTTTTTTTATAATTTCAGAAATAGTGGACCGAATTACTAAATTTAACTTTTGTTTTCTTTGTTAGATCATTTCGAAGCTATCTACCGATTTAGGAGTCAATTTCCAAATTTTTTCGTTTTCTCGCTCCTCCCCCAGCGCGTCAACCTCATTTTCCCACATGTTAAACTCCCATAGATAAATCAAATTGTTCGTAATAAAAACAATATTTGACCAAATTTCACGAAAGAAAAATGCTCAATGTAATTATCGAAAAAATATACTGTTTTTGCATTGTGTATATGGCCGTGATTGGCTGTGATAATGTAATAAATTCAGTATAATAACACTTAATAAATTTATACTTGAAAATTGAAAATGTCTCCCTCAAAGTGTACTTAGCGGATAAGTATACTTTGCAATTTTTGTGAAATATGCTAAAATGGCCAGCAGTTCAGCCTACAACACACTTTATGAGGTCCGTGCACAGATCGATTACCCTCCGTGAAAGCTGGTGACGCGCATCCTGATATCGAACTCGCCCACGCCTCGCTGCAGCATCTACAACGAGCTACGCCAATAGCAGATAGTGTTATGTAATGAGCCGTGACGCGCTATCTGAATATTGGAGGCTATACAACGGAACCCCGCACGGGACGTAGAATTCTTTTTTATTAATTCGTTCCGACGAAATAACAATTCGTTCCCTCAATTTAACAATTCGTTCCCTCGAATTAACAATCCGTTCCCTCGAATTGTTTTGGTGCCCAGCTGCGCGCGCAACACCTTTGTGCGCGCGCAGCTGGGCGCCAACACAATTCGTGGGAACAAATTGTTAATTCGAGGGAAAGAATTGTTAATTCAAGGAAACGAATTGTTAGTTCGTGGGAACGAATTGTTATATCGTGGGAACGAATTGTTAATTCGAGGGAACGAATTATTAAATTGAGGGAACGAATTGTTATTTTGTGGGAACGAATTGATAAAACAATATTCCATGTACCCTGCGGGGCTCCGTACTATACAGCATTAACCCTTTCAACCCTAAGGAACTGGAATGGACTGTGATATGCTAATGTTCCGACCAATCCAATGGTCACAAAATGATTTTCAGATTCGTCCATTTATGAAAAGGGGGTGTTTTTGTTCTAAGAAATATTAAAATTACTTTCAAAAAGTGCAGGCTATAACGTAACGAGCCGTCTCATCAGGATCTGCACTTTTTGCATAAACCGCTATAGCGGGATTTCGGGTTCAAAGGGTTAATTGCATGAAAACGAATCCAGTAAATAATGCAATTATTGAATGGGTCAATGTAAGAAGGGGGCTAAGTTCTTGGGACATAACCCTCCTCTTCTTCCACTAACCATATCGATTGAAGGAGTCAGTGGTAGAAGGGGGATAAGTCCCTAGGGACTTAGCCCTCTTCTTCCACAGTCCCCTTCAATTACTACTGCGCGAAATATAAACCCCGCTAAATAGTATTGTAGCAATATCGCGAAACTTTGACCCAGCGAAATATACGTTGTGTTGGTGCAAACAGTATGACTGCCGTAATTGTGGGTATTTGTTGTTATTCGTCCCTAACAATGCTTCGTTCCCACGAAATAACAATTCGTTCCCTCAATTTAACAATTCGTTCCCTCGAATTAACAATTCTTTCCCATGATATAACAATTCGTTCCATCGAATTAACAATTCGTTCCCACGAAATGACAAGTCGTTCCCTCAATTTAACAATTCGTTCCCTAGAATTCGTTCCCTCGAATTAACAATTCGTTTCCACGATATAACAATTCGTTCCCTCGAACATAACAACATTCGTTCCCTCGAATTAACAATTCGTTCCATCGAATTAACAATTCGTTCCCACGAAATGACAAGTCATTCCCTCAATTTAACAATTCGTTCCCTCGAATTCGTTCCCTCGAATTAACAATTCGCTCCCACGATATAACAATTCGTTCCCTCGAATTAACAATTCGCTCCCACGAAATGACAAGTCGTTCCCTCAATTTAACAATTCGTTCTCTAGAATTAACAATTCGTTCCCACGATATAACACAATTCGTTCCCACGAATTAACAATTCGTTCCCGTGGGAACGGATAGTTATTTCGTGGGAACGAATTGTTAAATTGAGGGAACGAATTGTTAATTCGTGGGAACGAATTGTTAAATTGTTGGAACGAATTATTATTTCGTGGGAACGAATTAATAAAAAAAAGAATTCTACGTCCCCTGCGGGGCTCCGTACATTTTCGAGTTTTGTTTCTGCATTTACACAGCACATGGCCAATGTATATGGACATGAGGATGTGATAACGCAGTTAAATCATGTTCGTCCGCATGTACGATCGATAATCCGCTCGCGAAAGCTCACGCGAAACCTTGCGGATTAACTCCTCGTACATGCGGACGAATCGTGATCTAACTGTGGCGTACTACCTTTGACGTACTACTTTAATGTCATATGTTTTTAATGGCAGCATCAGGGCATGTTTCTTGTTTCTCGGTGGTCGCCAATACACCTGTCACATCGACACATGTGCGCCTTAAACTGACACTAAATTTGTGCCATGATGTAATGCATAATAATTACTAACGGTGTGTTGCTGGTTCTTGGTATAAAATAGAAGATATAACAAAAATATGGTTTGACAGTATTTTAGAATCATTTCCAAAGGAAACGATTCTAAAATACTGTCAAACCATATATTTGATCCATGTACACCATATTCATAGACCAAGATGCCATGTCTCAATATCGTGCTTTCCATTTTTATTAATCCGACATTTTTTTCTTTTTTGTCAGCTGAGCTGGACGGTAACGGGGGAAAGTGGGTCATAGTTCTATAGCACCGAATAGAGTACTAGTATCGTTGGTTATAACTATGCCACAAGTGGAAGGCACGGGCGTAGGAATCAGTAAATGGCCCATTCGAAAAATCTTATCCCACCCACACAAGTATGTAGACTCTATAGCGGTTTACTATTCGATTCGAATCGGCTCATATTTAAGGGTGGGAATTGGCTCGAACACCTTCCATACCCAGTTTACTACCCAAAACGCTATTATTTATAGTACATGACTACATGTACATATATTCAGTGTATGGGGTCACATGGTCTATTGTTTACACTGCAGTAATGGCGGCTCCAATGAGGTCTCAGGTAAATCTTATTTTTCATCAATACGACTGCGGTTTATTCCTTTTTTCAGTCACTCACTTGATGGATCAGTCTCGACATAAACGCGAATTTTATGTCTGTAACACTTTTTCGCCCTGCGTTACAGACAGAAACTTCGGGTTTTCTCGACGTATATTCTTGTATTGTTCGGCTGTTCGTATTTAGCCTCCATTCGGTCGATCAATTCCCTCTCGCAAACCCAGAATCATTTGTCTGCTTATGCGGTCGGAACTCTTAGATAATTGTCTGAAGACGTTTCTGAATTCGACTGGGAGAAATTGGCTTTCTGGCTTCTGATACTGGTATAGAGTCAGACCAGGGACTGTGCCATTCGCCACGCAGTCAGTGAAATACACGTCATGTTAACAAACCATATGTATAAGTTATTGTTCACATATTGGATTTTTAAGGAATTAAATGCGAGGGAGCGCTAGCGACAGCAGCATTTAATTCCTGAAAAAGCCAATATTTGAGCAATAACATACATATAGTTCAGCCAAATGTACAATGCAATGTCCCATCCGTGTCGAACAAATATTATTTAAATATGGTAACATGTAACTTTATTGTGGTTAAACTTTGCAATATGTGAAATACATGTAAGCGGAACACAATTCTGTCCAGCGATTTGCTTAGAAAGTGGGGAGAACTATAAAGACCGTTATCAGACAGACTCCAAGAATCACTGCGCTTGAAAATGAAGGGTCGGTGGAAGAAGGGGGCTAGGACTTAGACCCCGTATTCCTTCCTTCTTCGCAATCGACGGTCGTTCTGATTCTGTTTAACTCTTTCACCCCTAAGTAACTGGTTTTGATATGTTAATTTTGCAACCAATCCAATCGTCACAAAATGACTTTCAGACTAGTACATTTATGAAAGGGGGCCGTTTTTTGCTCTCAAAACTATGCAGAAAGTGCAGATCCTGATGAGACGGCTCGTTACGAGCCGGCTCATCTGGATCTACACGTTATGCCTAGTCGACTATACAGGCATGTGGTGTTGAAACGGTTAATATACGCATATATATATACCATGACAAACTGTGTAGACTCTATATGCTGGTTGGAAAGGTCAGGTTGTGCATTTCCTGGAGAGTCGACTCGAATCAATTACAGAATTGACGATCCCGTGGAAATCCAATTTACCGGGATATGATGGCCAATTACCGTAAGTGATGGCCGGCGATTTGGCATCGTAATCGTGCCTACTTCCGCGCATGCGTACAGCATTTTATCGAAGACTATTGGAACAATTTGCATTGCATGCAGGAAACACATAACTCGAATTGTCTAGCGGCTGCGAAATGCGACTGATTTTGTCGCCTGCCTTGCGCAACCGATAGACAATTCGACTTGGAAAACACAAAGCATGTACATCCACGTCTGCGATTTGCTGAACGGCGTTGGTGCAAAGATAGGAATTATCAACCGGAAATGAATTTAGTATTCCCAGATGACTGATGTGTATACCGCCTGAATGATATTAGAAAAACATTTCAACATGCCTTATACAGTGAGTTGTCGATCTATATACTAGATACGGTATCATGGGGTAGTTATTAAAATAGTCCAGTAGCCGATTTCACCAACATTGCAAAGCTTATCTAGCTAAGTGTACATTGAGGGAGTAATTATCTATTTTTCCCGAAATGCATTATTTCATATAGAACTAACGACTGCATATATTTGATGATTAAAATATGCAGAATTATTATACTGAATTTATTACATTATCACAGCCATTTTGGCTGTGATAATGTAATACATTCAGCATAATAAAACATAATTAATGTATCCTTAAATTAAATTTCTCCCTCAAAGTGTACTTAGCAAGATAAGTATACTTTGTAATGTTAGTGAAATAGGCTACATTTGTTTTGTTTTGTCAAATATACGTTTTTTCTATCAATATACTATGTATAACACGGACCCCCACCTCGCCCCGTGCGATAAATGACGTCATAGACGATAAATAGTTGAAAATGTGACAATGATAATGGAAAATAAATCATTTTTTGTGATGCTAAATACAACCTGAAATGTAGCTTCCAATTACAATTGGAGGAGACAGTCAACACGTAAATCCAGAGGATCCACATAAATATGCTACATGTACACAGCAAAATGTGCCATATATGCAATTCATATGGAAACAAAATACATATTCGTTTCATATGTAGAATATAATTATGAAAAACATATGAATTATATATACGATGGAGCCTCTCTACGTTCATAGTATGACATGATAAAATAGTTTCGGGTCTAAATTGTATGCGTTTACTGCCTATTAGACCATTAAATCAAAAGAAATCATAAAACTGTGCATTTATGTGTTCTATTCCAGATGCTCTTTGAAGACGAGTTATATTAATCAAAACACATCATCTATAAAAAAGAAATTAGATTGAAATACTAGAATATAGTAATTGAAGGGTCGGTGGAAGGGGGCTAACTCATTAATGTATTTACCTACTACTCCTTCATGCAGTTTGCCCCATTCTTCCACTGACACATTCAATGGGGGATCGCAGCTAGTTATCTCCCTTTGCAAATATATTTATAGAGATCCGGTCCTATGCTGTATTTCAGCTTTTATTTCTCACTGAATAGCACAAACATTGAGTTTTGCGAACAGAGTAGACCCAGATCAGACTGCACATATGTGCAGTCTGATCTTGGTCTGCACTGAACGCAATAACATTAATAGGCCTAAATGTGAAAATATGAATCTGGCAAATACTGCAGCCCCGGATCAGATTGCGCAGATGTATGATGATCCTGATCAACACTAGTGGAAATCACTATAATTGCTCCTTGTCATAAGAAATCACGCTATATTCGCCTTTTTACAAGCAATAACGCACTAAACTACACAATTTGGACCGGATTTCTATAAATAAATGCAACGGGAGATAACTAGCTACGATTCCTCATTGTTTGCTCCATGATTGTAGCGGCCATATTCTAGTTCGTTGCTAAAGATAAGTTGGTTCGTTTGTTAATTAACGGCGGCCATTTTTAATGTTACCTACTGGTATACGTACAGCACAATGTGTATGAATGTGGTATCCGCCTGTATATTGCATTTCTGACAAATTATTCACATACATTCTGCAAAACGAACAAGAGTGCCGGAGGTCACAAACAGACGCCCGTCGAGATATGGTCAGTGAAGAGAAAAAAGTAGGTCAATGTCACATTAATGCCAAATGGTGTGTCACTTGCTGATGTACATTATTAGCTGATTGTTTTGTTTGTGTATTGGTGTTTAACGGCCTATCAACAGCTAAGGTCATGTAAGGCCAGGCAAATGGGTTCAATCCCATTTTAACCTGCTGCATTGGGGGGGAAATCCCAAAATCAGAACGGAATATTTACATCGAGATAAAATATAATCAGCCCTGAAATTAGAATAACCTGACCTGGTGCCAGGTCCATGCCACACCAAAGTCACTTGGCCCGTTCCCCTACAATAGGATTACGAATAATCGTAATACTCACATAAGGGGTATAACCAGATTCAACTGTCACATACAAAATGCCAAAGACGTACGTGAGGGCCAAACCGGGTCTCCAGTCGGAATTCCGGTAAGCATGAACCCCGATCGTTAAATTACCCATCGCATACTCCCACCTGCTGATTGTAATGATTATGTATACTGATTATGATGATTATAATGATGATGAAGTAAATCGACGGAAAACTTTAGAAATAGTAGAAGACAAGCATAAACTTGTATTTTGTTAGTCGTAAAAGCATAACAATGGGAATAGCCCCATAGGCAAGGTGTTTAATCACGTGGTTACAACAACAACAACAAGTACTGAAACTTCCAGAAGTCCTCCGATTCAAAGTACGTATTCTTTTATATTGTCCTTATTATGTAAAGGTTTTTGATGAAATATGGCGCATCAAACGCGTCTTGTTAAGCTGCATTTGGTGGTCTCGGTACTTTGGCCGAAACTTCTGTCGTTTTTGCGAAGAATCGATTTTATTTTCAAATGTGCCGAACTCCCGGGACTACCAAATGCAACTCATGAAGACGCGTTTGCTGCGCCATATTTCATCAAAATCCGTTGCCTATTAAGGAAAATATCAAATAATACTGACTTTGGAGTGGGCGCGCTTTCAACACTTTCAGCCATTGTTGTTGTTGTTGTAACCACGTGATCATGCACCTTGATAGGGATTTGTGGCGCATTAAAACTGTTCAGTTACTCACTCCGGCACTTGATGATTGTCATATATACCAAATATGACTTGGATCGGTGGAACGGATGGAAGGACAACGTCACAACATAATACGTCCCGTTTTTCAAACCGGCGTGTACAAATGATAATTAGAGGTTAATACGTGGCTTGTTTGATATCGGCCTAGGTATCGGCCCGAGGTAACTTGGTGTCAGCCTGAGACCGGAGGTCGAAGGCTGATACCAAGTTACCGAGGGACGATACCTAGGCCGATATCAAACAAGACACGTATTAACGTCTTTATTACATAGATTACTTAGATATCAATTTCAATATCAATCATCCGGCAGTTGTGATAATCCTATATTAAAATCTATACCGTTATCCATGATTGAATGATGAAATATAGAGCCTACAAATTTAAATTCCCGGCATCTGTCAAAATTTACGCAGCCGATAAAGTAAACATACGCAATGCGCATGCCCAACGGAACTGGTTTAATACGCGCGCGAGACATGGTATCGGACTGGAAACGGCGGTATCAGACTAGTAACAATGGTATCAGACTAGAAATGGCAGTATCAGACTAGAAGTTTCAGTATCAGACTGGAAAACACGCCGTATCAGCATGGACTGTGTATTTTATTGCTGTAGGCAAATACAGGCAATTTCTAGGCAAAAATTGATATCTAAGTAATAACATTATATAATAACCCAAAGTACAAAGATGTCACTAAAATCGCACAGCAGCGACTAGACTACGTGAGATATACTGCGTTCGTCCCAAGTACGACCTTGATTAAGTGTCCCTGGTTGCGCAGTGTAAAGATGGCGCGCTGATTCTTATCGGGATAGCTGTGAAATCGATGAAGTCTCACAACTCCGTCATGCATACAGAAAAATCAAACCAATCTCAATGCACTGGGGAACTAGCGAATTCTCAGGAAAATAATCTGAATTTAAGACACAGTTACAATCCAGAAGTGCATGCATGCAACCAGTGTAAGCCATGATGGAACTGCACGAAACCGTGTAAACCGTGATCAGACTGCACTGCTTGCTAGCTAGCTTGCTTGCTATATCAATCAACATTAGTATTGCTGGTTGGCATTCCATGTTATTCGATTATTGGCGGTTGTCGGTTACTGGTTATAGTCGAGTTGTGTTCCAATTTACTGATTCATTCGCGGTCATTGAATATGGAGTATTTTGCCCCGTTGGAGATCATCTATACGTGCATGGGGATATTGGGACGCAATCAAGCCCGATTCATATGTATGACTAACGAAAAGCTTGTATATGTGTAACAAGCATCTACTATTTCAAGGCGTATGATCACGTGGTTACAACAACAACAACAAGTACTGAAACTTCCAGAAGCCCCCCGATTCAAATAACATATTCTTTTATTTTGTCCTTATTATGTAACGGATTTTGATGAAATCTGGCGCATCAAACGCGTCTTGTTAAGCTGCATTTGGTGGTCTCCGTACTTTGGCCGAAACTTCTGTCGTTTTTGCGAAGAATCGATCCCCCGGACCACCAAATGCAGCTCAATGAAAAAATCAAAATCCGTTGCACTAGTAAGCCTTCGATTAATTTCCATAATATAGTTTACCCCATCCATTGAATTCTAGCTTTAAAGGTACATGCTCACTCAGTAGACACAAACTGTTCTTTATAGGAATTAAATAAGTGTATAAGTGTGTCACTATTCCACCAGTTCTAAAAATTACAAGTGCCCGCTATACAGATATAATCAATTAGTAATATTTATTTTACTGATAGTGACCCGCGGTGGTATCAGGCTATTTTCATATGCAAATGAGGCATGATATTTTTTAATTATTTATACTAATTAAATGCGCCACCTGAAAAAAAACAACAATATTTTCGACAGATTATAAAGTATGATCATTGCACATCAAAAAATAAATACAGAGTATAAATAGTAATGTCCGTTAACATTTTATGGAAACCCTGATATCAGTATGGAAATTTACGTCTGATATAAAATGAATAATAATGCCAATCAATACGTGTGGTAGAATTAATGTTTGTTTTGCCAGAACATGTCTCAGATGATGTCTCTGATATAAAGAACAGTTTGTGCCTACTGAGTGGTCATGTACCTTTAATAGCGATGTTATTTTCTCAACTCTGATCGATCTGAAACTACTGTCTGTTCTTAAAGGCACTGTGTCTCAGATTTGTGGTTTTTCGCTTCATGCACAGTAAAGGACCTATATCAATCAATGGAACCATTTTATTTGATCAAATTTCCGTTGTATTGAAGTACATACCATCACAAACTGTGATATACGGGGGAGATTATTTGGTTTGGCTTACATTGACATTTTCGCTATACATGCACCAGTAACGAAAAATTGTGATATTTGTTTATTTGTTGTTGTGAAATGATGACACTATACATGTTCCACATTTAGAAAGACGTTTGTACTATACTTCTGCAAAAAAACAGGAAACCACTTTTCCGACGTTTCGGCACAAGGCCTTTATCAATGAATTAGTTTCTATTGAACGCTAAGTGGCATCCATTTTACATTTCCAACTCTAAAATCGATGCCTCAAGGAATTAGTTTCTACTGAACGCTAAGTGGCATCCATTTTAGATTTCCAAATCTAAAATGGATGCCACTTAGCGTTCAGTAGAAACTAATTCCTTCCAAATCCAAAATGGATGCCACTTAGCGTTCAATAGAAATTAATTCCTTGATAAAGTCCTTGTGCCGAAACGTCGGAAAAGTAGGTTCCTGGATTTTGCAGAATTGATGAACATATTGTATTATTGTCTCCACTATAGACGCTAGTGTATTTAATTTAAATAAACTAAATTAGTAGCCATCGATCGCAAAATACATGTACATTTTATGTTTATAATACTGAAAAATAACTAGCGTTGCTAACCGAGCAGACTGTGGTCGAGGGGTAACTCCGTCGGACATCCACACTGGCGACCCGGTTTCGATTCTCGGCCAGGGCGTCAGTATTTCTGGGAGACATTGTATTTCCTGCTCTACTAGTCCTTTCGGATGGGGACTTTAAAAGGCGGTCCCGTATATCAGATTTGAAGGATAGTATGGACACGTTAAAGAAGCAGAAGGGACTATTGGAGCCGGTTTCCTCTTTATCCACTTCCCTCCTTTCTCCCCTTCTTGGGAGACGACATGCATGGTCATCGAGCCAGTGCTGTCGTTAAATCCAAACATTGACTAGCGTTGCAGACCTGTGCGTGTAGCTGTTGTATTCGAGTTGCTCTTCGAAGACCATTTACATTAATCAAAATACATCATCTATAAAATAAACTTATACGATAATATTAAATTAAAGGAAAATTTAAGAATGAGCCTTCTTTTTATTTCGTGAAATTAGGTCAAATATTGATTTTATTACGAAAAATTGATTTGTCTATGGGAATTTAACATGGGGGAAAAAGTGGTAAGGAAGTGTAGGAGGAGTCAAAAAACGAAAAAATTTGGAAATTGACTCCGAAACCTGACTAGATAGCTGGGATATGATCTAACTAAGAAAACAAAAGTTAAATTTTAAAAATCTAAATTAAAGACAATGGGGTCCCTAGGATGTTCGGTTTCGAGAGGTTCCATTGATATAGTAAATGAAAAATTATCCGGTTGATGTAGTTTGGAAGTGATACAACAAATTTCGCGTTTGTAGATTACCGAATATAGGAGAAAAGGGTGGTTACAAACTTTTTCACAAACCAATGGATAACCAATATATAGCCGATCTATAAATAGATCGGCTAATAATAAGTGACGGGTCGGTGGAAGAACGTTAAGGTTTTCAACACACTAAGTATGCGACCTTGACCTTGGGTTTAGTGGGGCAGACCATCAGATGAACGCGTATGTGAAATATGAAGGAACGACATGAAAGGAAACATAAATTAGGCATAAAAAAAAGCATTGTGGTGCGGGGAACCCGACCCTACCTAGCAAAACACCCCCGACCCTATACTTTTTTGGCCGTTTTAAAAAAAAAATCATTTTCGTTCCTTATAATGCTTAAAAACGGGCTTTGTGAAAGTCTTTTGCGTACTTTTTGAGCGCTAATATTTAAAAAAAATAGTTTTAGGCCTTATGAGAAATTTACCTGAGCGGGACGGACATCGGCAACACTATATGCCCCCTCTCCAGTCGGTGGCGAGGGTGGGTGGGGGGGGGGGCATACAAAGTTAAGCACTGATCCGGTGACAGGCACCCTTACTACATCGGGTACCTTAACCCTAGATGTGAATCCCAGTATCATTCATCATTTAGATATGAATCCTCAAGGATGGATTCATCGCTAAGTTACGCATCCCCTCCCAATCTCCCGGGTCGTTTTTCGTTGTAACTGCCGAGTTCAACTCGAGTAACCCGAGTAGTAAGGAACAAGCAGAGTCGTTGTTAGGGCGCTAATATAACCTACCACACGGCATGGGTTCCATTCGAGTTACTCGAGTACGGTTCAAATGTCACATTCTTTAACTCAAGTTGGAACTCTGCTTGTTACAGTGAGACTCGTGTTACTCGAGTTGCTACCAGGGAGTTACAACGAAAAACGCCCCCGCTTTTTGCTTGGTTAACTATTTGGAAAATATAATTAATAATTATTTTTTTTGCATATATCAAAGTATCGTAGTGCAAGTTTATGCATTCAATTATATGCATGCATCTATTTTACAAAACCGCTCATTCAGTACGCCTTTAGAAAGTTTGGCTCACGTTAATCTTAAAGCAATAAAATACCAGGTGTTCGTTTCAGTGAGAAGTGATTTATTTTGAAATGTCGAGTTATTGCGCTGTTTGTTCGTGCTTTTCTTACATCTCACATATGTGGCATGTCATAGGGAAACCGGGCCAGTTTTTTTTTTATTGTTGATCAGTGTAATAAACTGAAAACCGGGCCAGTGGTTTTTTGTTTTGTTGATCAGTGTATACACTGAAAACCGGGCCAGTGGTTCTTTTTATTGTTGATCAGTGTAGACACTGAACACAGGGCCAGTGATTTTTATATGTTATCTCCCTTGAGATGGCATATTATGTTACGCAAATTTCCATGGGGACAGCCATATTGTCGTACTACGCCAAAGTGGCGAGTACGACCAAGAAAATAATGCCCTGTGTTAACTTATCCTATGGCATTTTGGTCTGTCTTGCTTTGTATCTACAACTCTTCATATACTAGTCTCTATAGTTTTCAGTTTTAGGCTCAGTTTATCGGTTAAATTCTGGAAAAAACGAATCCAGATATTTCGTGCGTATCATGAATAAAGCAGCTATTATCTTTAGTTCTCACAGTTTGGTAGCTGTGACCAGTCAGTCGCCAGTTTCGTACATTTTTTCAAACAGTAATTTATTCTAGAGAAAACGTATGGATGGGAATGGGTTTGCACCTTCACAGTATATTTGCCACTGGATGATGATTGGGAAAATATGCAACTTTCAGTCTCTAGTTCCGCAAGTGATCAGTTTTTGTGGAGATAACATATGTCGGTACTTTCAGTACTTTGATTTTTATTGATCCGCCAGCGCGTCCGTATTTTGTATTTGTTGCATGTCTTAGGAAAACCTGACAGTCAATTTGTTCACGTCGACCAGTGTAGACACTGATCAGCCTGCGCGTATGCACAGTCTGATCAGTGTATACACTGTTCGTGAATTTAGGTGTTGGATTTTCGTACTAATTACAGGACCGTATAACGGGTTTAATTCGCATGACCCAGTTTACGATCAGCTTAGACGCTTGTCATGTTGATTTGCGCAAAAGTTGGTTCTCTGGAAAACAATCCCGATATAACATTGGGGAAATTCTTCCCATATGTCACATGTCAAAGGAAAACAAGGGGAAACGTTTCCAATGTCAACCAGTGTATACCCTGATTAGTATGCACATCCACACTGCATAAATAGCCCGGAGACTGTGGCCAATATACACCAAGCTGCATGTTGTCCTCGTACGGAGCCCCATAGGGGACATGGATTTTTGTTTGTTTATTAATTCGTTCCCACGAAATATCAATTCATTCCCTCAATTTAACAATTCGTTCCTCGAATTAACAATTCGTTCCCACGATATAACAATTCGTTACCACGAATTAACAATTCGTTCCCACGATATAACAATTCGTTACCACGAATTAACAATTCGTTCCCTCGAATTAAAAATTCGTTCCCACGAAATAACAATTCGTTCCCTCGAATTAACAATTCGTTCCCTTGAATTGACAATTAGTTCCCTCAATATAACAATTCGTTCCCTCGAATTAACAATTGGGAACGAATTATTATTTCGTGGGAACGAATTGTTAAATTGAGGGAACGAATTGTTAATTCGTGGGAACAAATTGTTAATTCGTGGGGGTGAACGAATTGTTAAATTGAAGGAACGAATTGTTATTTCGCGGGAACGAATTATTATTTCGTGGGAACGAATTAATAACAAATAATTATGCGTCCCCTGTACTACAGTGGAACCTCTCTAAACCGGACACCAATAAAACACATGTCATCTTATTTTTGATGAGTTCCTTGGTCAATTATACCAGGTGACGACGATGTCTGTTCGTCCAGGGTGTCCGGTTTAGAGAGGTTTCATTGTATATACTCCATCACAAAACAACACCTGCTTGTTCATAGCTGTACGTTTTCCGCTTTATAGGCAAGAGGTTGCACTATATCGCTACACCACAGTCAACAGTAAAAATTGGCGGAATATCATTTCCATTTCGCGCACTAAAATATAGAAATAATCTGGAGGGTGTTGACGTTCATACTTCGCTATATTGTTATTGAGAGAAATTCTACAACATGAAACAAAACAGTATCATAAACTCACCTAATAAATCGTGTATTAACAAAATGATTAGGTCACTCTCCACTAAGTAGAATGTAAACAACGAAAGTTTCAAACGCAACTCTGGAAATACTACTCCGTCATAACGTTTATGTAAGGTTTATGTAATGTAATGTAATGTAATTAATGCATGCATCCCACAATTCGTAGCATGTATATGATAAACTGATTTACCCCGTTTTTTGGCAGATCTTGAAATCGCCGTAATATTTTGATCGCGTGATTCAACACATTATTTTAGCCTGGTATCTACGTTTTTATCGATTCATGCATTGGTTAACCTGTCAACCCGGGATATCCTACATTGGCTTTTTCATACTAATGTTGGACTATTCCATTAATGGTGAAGGGATTTTTAGAGGTGAATAACACTGTCGAAAATAGTTCTGAGTACATAAATCTAATTATATTGCATTACATAAGCGTTATATGCTATTGTACGGAGCCTGGCAGGGGACGTAGAATTATTTTTTATTTATTAATTCGCTCCCACGAAATAGCAATCCGTTCTCTCAATTTAACAATTCGTTCCCACGAATTAATAATTCATTCCCTCAATTTAACAACTCGTTCCCACGAATTAACAATTCGTTCCCGTTATATCGTGGGAAGGAATTGTTATATCGTGGGAACAAATTGTTAATTCGAGGGAACGAATTATTAAATTGAGGGAACGAATTGTCATTTCGTGGGGACGAATTGTTAATTCGAGGAAACGAATTGTTAAATTGAGGGAACGAATTATTATTTCGTGGGAACGAATTAATAAAAAAAATCTATGTCCCCTGTGGGGCTCGGTACTATTATTGCCTATTCAAAGCGAAAAACGTGCAGCTATGTCAAATACTGTAGATTCTGATGAGACGGCTCGTTACGAGCCGGCTCATCTGGATCTACAGTGTTTGCACACGTTGACTTTCTGGCATGTATAGGGTTGAAAGGGTTAAGCATGCTTTGTTATGGTTAATTTCAACTTCATGTAATGCTATAATTAGTTCATGAAAATGTAATGAAGCAAAACATATTTGCTGTTGCGGAGCGATGGATCTATCCATTATTTATGTCGTAGCATGTTGTTTCTAATTTTAATTAACATACGTCTCTTGTGGTACAATATTCCGCAACTGGTAACGGCACATGCAGTGGAACCTCACTAAACCGGATATTCTATCATAGGCATGATTAAAAGACACGAAATTATGTCATGAATAGTATACCTTTATTCATCATTACCCACGTATTGAGTGGCATTATTATACATTTTATATCAGGCGTAAATTTCCACACAGATATCAGGGGCGATAACAGTGTTTCCTTAAAATGTTAACGGACATTGCTATTTATTCTCTGTATTTATTTATTGATGTGCAATGATCATACTTTATAATCTGTCGAAAATATTATTGTTTTCAGGTGACGCATCTAATTAGTATAAATGATATAAAAATAGTATGCCTCATTTGCATATGAAAATAGCCTTATACCACCGCGTGTCACTATCAGTAAAATAAATATTACTAAACTCGTAATTTTTAGAACTGGTGAAATAGTGACACAATGAGAAACATTAGTGAGTTGTCGTTCGTAATCGCAGACTTCGCGGCGCTGCCCTCACATTGGTCCTATCATTCGATCTACCTCGGCTATCTTCCGACTGTATTCATAACAATAGAATAGATCAAGCGAACATCTGTCAAAACTTTTAATTAATAAAATACACTTATTTAATTCCTATAAAGAACATTTTTTTGCCACTGAGTGGGCTTGTACCTTCAATATTGACACTGTATGTTCATGATAAAAAATATACATTGTATATCATCGAGTGGAAATATACCCACCCGATTCACATTTATGTTTCAGGGGCGGATCCAGCATTTGGGGAACGGGGGGATTGTCTAGTTGCGAAGGTAACTCTTGCAATATAATCCCGTACCGCCCGTAGCTAGCTACGAACGGTAAAGGAGTAATTGCAAGAGTTACCGTTCAAGCTCTTCGAAATGCACTTTCCTGTGTTTTACTTCATTTAAATTCATACTCCAACTGGTGGTAAACTGTGATCTATGTAAACTCCGTGGCTGAACGGGGGGTGGGGGTGCAACCCCGGACCCCCCCCCCCCCACCCCCCCTCTCTCCTCTCTCTCTCTCACTATCTCATCTCTCTCTCTCTCACTCTCTCTCTCTCGCTCTCTCTCTCTCTCTCTCTCTCTCTCTCTCTCTAGATCTGCCCCTGTGTTTAATTATATGCGAATTACTGTATTCAGTGCTATTGGTAATCTATCTTCGTGATTAAACAAGAGTGCCGAAGTTCACAATATACGCCCGTCGGGGGTAGGCCAGTCAACAATGGGGGATAACTCACTGAAAGCCAATAGGGTTCTTCCCTTGCTATGATAAACATGTGTGCTAAACTTGGTTATGATCCGTCTAGTAACACTCAGGTTCTTGTGCGGACAAGGATACATAATGCGAAAATTAAAAATGGCCACCAAGTGGAGATAAGTTATCAGACAATTTTGAAAATAAAACAAATAGGATTCCCCCTTTCCCCAGGATAAACAAGTGTACCAAATGTGGTTATGATCCATCAATTATAACTCGAGTTATTGCGTGGACAAGGATACATAGTGCGAATGTTAAAAATGGCCACCAAGGGGAGCTAAGTTGTCGAAAATCAATAGGGTTCTTCATCTTGCCGTGATAAACATGTAAACCGAATTGTGTTATGATCTTTCAAGTAGAACTCGAGTTATTACGTAGACAAGGGTACATAGTGCGAAAATCTTTGTAAATCTTGTTGTGAATACCGTCTCTCATAATTCTAATTAGAAAGGATTTTTTTTCATATGGATGTAAATGTGTTACATTTTACATATACGTGTATAACGATGGCTGTGCAACACGGGGTCGTTATCATTATCCCCTCGTGGCAGCCTTGATCATAAATAAGATGGACATATTAAAGTCCTCAGTGACCTTGACCTTGGGTGTTCATGCGTGTGGTGTATGACAAACAAAGCATCATTACATTACAAGAATCTATTGTGCTACTAACTTACGTGCGCACGTGCATAGACTCACGCTATACCCCTCGTGCTTATTGCGAGGAGATGATTTTTGGAACGTAAATTAATAAATATAATAAAACATTTCCAAACTAAACCGGTCACTCAGAAAACTAACGAGATTATCACACCCATCACCTTTCGAAATGGTTTAACGTCCCAGTCACAGCTAAGGTAACATCGAGTTAACCCTTACAATGCTGAATTAATTTGTGTCGTCTGCTGAATATTTTTGTTTCCATGTTTCTCATCAAAAACTTGGTTTGGCAGCACTTTAGAATCATTTCCAATGGAAATGATTCTAAAATGCTGCAAAACCATGTTTTTTACTGAAAGAAAAGACTAAATATGAATTATCAGCAGACGACTATTTTCGGTTCCCGCCGCATTCTAAGGGTTAAAGTCTCATTCGAATGACCAGTAGTATGGAGCTAAACTTAACTTATTTGTGCCTGCCTATTGCGGGGATTGAACCCACGACTACCAGTAATGAAGTACAATACTCTACCTCAAGACTGTCAAGACGGGCATCGAAACAGACCGATACTGTTGACAACATTATGATTTGCATTGAAATATTTAGGACTCATATATACACAAGAAACGGTCAGGAATGTATTATTATTATTATTATTATTATTATATAAATATGAGCTATGTGTTTCCCAAACTGTTGACTTGACCATGAATTTTCGGTTGATTTTCGTGTCGGCGAGATCTCGTTTCATAATATTATATCAACCGCTGCACACATCTCTAAATATATTTTCTGCATTTTTCTCATTTCTCATCAAATGTTTATGCTGTTACCACTCAGTTGAACCGTCTCGACGAGACGGTTCAACTGAGTGGTAACAACATACACGTTGTGCGAGTGGGCAGTACCACACTCCATCTTCGCCGGGCCCATCTTATGATGCTTCCGACGCCCCTGACTTGATTTCCCGGGATTTAATCATCGTCCTACTTTTTTCCGCGAAGGTATATTATACTGCACATGTTATGTGAATTACATCGCTTTACAAAGTCACGCGTTTTCTCGTGAATTCACCCACGTGATATCAGCGCTATTATCTCATCAAGATGCTGGTGATAGCGGGAGACAACTCGTGGGAAAATGTACGTTATATTTTGTCCGCCAACTGATAAATATTTCTTAACAAAAAAATGTATTTCACAAATTTTCCTTACTGGTGCTCCTTCTACATTATATTGAAAATGCAAAATTTTGGTAAACCAAATTATCTCCCTTTTTCCGATAGTACATGCATATACTGACCATTATTGTACAGACATTTCAGGGGCGGAACAAGCATTTGGGGAACGGGGATTGTCCTATTTTCGAGAGTATGCTAGGGAGTCTGGGGGCATGCCCCCATGACAAATTTTGAAATCTAGATGTCCAGGGATGCACTTTCCTGTGTTTTACGGCATTTAAATTCAGACTCCAACTGGTGGTAAACTGTGATCTGTAAACTCCGTGGCTGAACGGGGGCTGGGGGGGGCAAGCCCACCCCCCCCCCCCCCCACCCCCCCCCCCCCTCAAGATCGCCCCTGCATTTAATAGACTCAGTGGCGTAGTTGCGTGTGAGGGTGCTAAATTTGCCCAGGTGTGTATTTCTGTTTTCGCTGTCGTTTTTCTGAGGGAAATAAATAGCTACAGTATATGGGAAATTACAGCTTTAAAATCACTATAATCGTGGAAATTGAATATACAGTAGAACCCCTCTAAACCGGACACCGAGAAAACACCTGTGATGTTATTTTTGATGAGTTTCTTGGTCATCTATCTCAGGTGATAATGTCTGTTCTTGGTCGCATGGCACGAAACGATGACCCAGAATGAGCAAATGCCTGATTTACAGTGAAACCTCTCTAAGCCTGACACCCTGGGGACCGGTTTAGAGAGGTTTCACTGTAGAAATCAATATTTTGTTTTCTTTGGAAGGTAGCTGCGGGCAGTAACTCTGTCAAACGGGAGCTTTGCAGAGTTACTGCCCGTAACTATGAGCAAGGATGTTCCCGTATTCCTTTCCAAACTGGACCCAGAATTCACACAAACTTAGCTTTGACACGATACTGGCTACGTCAATAGACTGGTCATCAAAATGCTAAATTGGCTGATTGGCGAGAAGGGTAGGTCCTGAGAAGACCAGACGAGGACACATGTATGTGTGTGTAGGGGTGGGGGTGGGGGTGGGGGTGGGGGTGGGGGTGGGGGTGGAGATGGCGATGGGGGCGGTCCAATAACAACCTAACAGGATAACAGCAATATATTGAATACAAGAGCAACACAGTAACATTCAAAGAAAAAGTTCAAACTTGTTAAACGTAAATACTATTTCACAAAACAGAACTCTTGTTTTGAATGAACAACAACAACAACAACAAGAACAAACAAACGACAATCTGTGTTCAGATAACAGAACACGGATGAATCCTTACATCGTTGTGGGAAAAGTGTAGGTCTAATTTTCCTAGCTTATTTCAAGTACATGTACATAATTATGTTCCAAAAAATGGACACAAGTACAGTGAAACCTCTCTAAACCGGACACCCTGGGAGGTCCCCAGGGTGTCCGGCTTAGATAGGTTTCACTGTAAGTCAGACATTTGATCATGTCGGGCCATCGTTGTGTGTTATACGATCACGAACAGACAGTATCACCTGAGATAAATGACCAAGAAACTCATCAAAAATAACACCAATCACAGGTGATCTATTTGTGTCCGGTTTAGAGGTGTTCCACTGTATAATACCTCTAATGCAATTGCATTGATACATTTTAAAATTGCGTTATTGCCATGCCGTCATAATACAGGTCCACTAATCTACTGCAAAAGAGAGTGGAACCTGTCTAAACCGGACATCAAGAACACATATGTGGTCTTATATTTTATGAGTTTCTTGGTCATTTATCTCAGGTAATACTGTCTGTTCGTGATCGCATAGCACACAAATATGGCTCATAATAATCAAATGGCTGATGTACAGTGAAACCTCTCTAAACCTGACACCAAGAGGACCAACCAGGGTGTCCGGTTTAGAAATGTTTCACTGTATGACGTTCGGGGCGGGGTTTCGTCTGGATTTTCGGGTCTTTTTGTAACATAAACCTTTTTTTGGTGGGGGTGATTATCTGATACCATTCGACTACCATACAGCAAAGTCATTGACGATATCTCGGCGATACGTTATCGTCCTGAGGTGATTTACCGATAACAAACAAACAGGTTACGTTTGTATAGTGCGCAGCTATTCTATAATGCGACTTAATACATGTGGCGATTCGTCTCCGAAACTGATATACAGTATCTGAAATATTTTCCGTAAATGATGTCAAAAGCTAGAAAAAAAATCACAGCATATGCGAAAATAATTTTCGCATCTGCTGTGATTTTTTTGCCAGTTTTTGACGTCATTTATGGTAAATATAACACTTTTTAGAAATCAATACTGGTGAGATCCGGCATATAACGGTTGTGATGACGCATACTATTACACGAACTGGCCCCTTTGTTATAGTAATTGGATCAAGCTCTATGAATATCTCCCAAATCGCATCTCCATTTTCACGACGATATTGATTTCGAAAATTATCAATAATTTCAGAAAAATTACTAAAATTGACAACTTAAGAGCACAATTCAATTCCGTATGTGTTCTGACAATGACACGGTCGGCGGTTTTCGACACTATTTATAGAAAATATATAATTTTCGAAAACAATACTGGCGTAAAAGATAGATGCGATAAGCGAGGTTATATCGGAGCAATACTATACGAGTACAATAGCACGTGTTGCGAGAAGCGTGCCTCTCACATCAGGGAATACACGTTTATGTAAACATATTGAACATATATAAGATCTTGTTCACAAAGCCAAACATTACTAATGTTCGAATTGCGACCCCCAGTGGTAGATTGGAGAAACTACGAAAAACTTCTCAACCGGACCTACGGACGTACACACGGACGGACACGCGGACGTACACATTGACGGACATGCGGACGTACACACGGACGGACACGCGGACACACTGGCGGACACACGAGCGGACATGCAGACACACAGTCAAACTAGCTGCATGTTTTCCGCTTTATAGGTAAACGGTTGCACTATATCGCTACAACACGATAAACGGTAAAAGTTTGCGTAATAGCATTTACATTTCACGCACTAAAATATAGAAGAAACCTGCAGGGTATTGACGTTCATACGTCGCTATATTGTTATTGAGAGACAATTCTAGCAAACATATTACCATATACTTACCTAATAAAGAGTGTATTATCAAAATTCTTAGGTCACTTTCCACGAAGTAAAAAGTAAACAAAGAACGTTTCAAACGCACATTTAGAAAGACAACTCCGCCATAACGCAATACAAGATGTATGATCACGTGGTTACAACAGCAACAACAACAACAACAACAAGTACTGAACATTCCAGAAGCCCTCCGATTCAAAGAACGTATTCTTTTATTTTGTCCTTATTATGTAACGGATTTTGAGGCATCAAACGCGTCTTGTTAAGCTGCATCTGATGGTCTCGGTACTTTGGTCCAAACTTCTGTCGTTTTTGCGAAGTTCGCAAAAACGACATAAGTATGTACCGCACTCCCGGGACCACCAAATGCAGCTCATGTAGACGCCATATTTCATTAAAATCCGTTTCCTATTAAGGAAAATATCTAATATTGCATACTTGTTGTTGTAACCACGTGATCATGCACCTTGGCTTATATACTACAGTGTAATGAAATGTAATCAGAGTTATTTACTCAGAACTAAGTTCAAACATAATATGATTCCCTGTTCTGCAGAGACCGGGGCCTAAAATGAGCTTATTCAATGTTTGACAAGAGTATTTCCTAATATGCTACTGGACTTATGCAAGGTATTCATACAAGGCTAAATACTGATTCTGGGGCTACCCTGTAGTATATTTCACAAACTTGCAAAGTATTCTTATCTTACTAAGTACACTTTGAGGGAGAACTTTTCACTTTAAGGACAAATTTATTAATTGTTATTGTACTGAATGTATTACATTATCACAGCCATTTTGGCTGTGATAATGTAATACATTCAGTATAATAATTCTGCATACGTTTAATCATCAACTATATGCAGTCGTTTGTTATATATCAAATAATTTCGGGAAAAATAAATGATTACTCCCTCAAAGTACACTTTGCTAGATAAGTATACTTTGCAATTTTGGTGAAATAGGCTACTGGTCACAAACGCAATACACTCGTTTTTCTCGTAGCGGGTGTAATGAGTAACTCGGGTGTGGCACAGTGAAGGTCTTATTCCGCAACGATTCTAAAGAATTCATCTCAATTTGCATACACTTAGGGAAAAACTACAATTTGTATTTCATTATTTCTAAAAGAAAGATGCAACATGAATGCATATAAATGAATGCACAAAAATGAATGCACAAAAAAGACAACGCGACATTTCAGATTGAATCAATCGTCTGTATGTATAGCAGTGTATATTTAGATTCGCCAAAATAGTTTTACCTCCAGTCTAATTAGACCGGGATCATATATGTACTTGATATTCGCACAATTTGATCAGTGTCTACATAGGTCGCCATTTGATAAATGGGGTTTATGGGTTTTGCGACAAGTGCAGATCCAGATCAGCCTGTGCATCCGCACAGTCTGATCAGGATCTGTACTGTTCGCCATTCCATCAATGAAACACCCGCCATGCTTCTAACAAGCAATAAAGAGTGTTATCATGTTACAGGAGTGTGTTATTTGATCAGGAGCTACCCTGGTCATATATCCCATAAGTCCCATTTCTCCAGTCACAGCCACACATGATATGTGCTTTAGGCTTTCAGCAGCCAGCGAATGATATCCAGTGCAACCTCTCTACAACAGCCACCCATGGGAAGACGCAAAACTGGCGGTGGATGTTGTAGGGAGGTTAATGCTGAATTAAATTTTGTCGTCCGCAGTTTATTTATTTTCTTCGATAATTCTCATCAAAAATATGCTTTGGCAACATTTCAGAATCATAAGATGCTGTCAAAACATGTTTGTATTGAGAAAAAAATGCAAAGCAACAGCAGACGACAATTTTCGTGTTCAGCAGTCTAATGGTGAGATACAGAGGAAATCGTCCATTTAGGATTATAAAATAGCGGCTGTTAAAGAGAGGTCTTGTTGTAGAGAGGTGGCCGTTCGGGGAGGTTCGACTGTAGTACCATCAGCTTGGATTAGTGAGACGGATGAGCTGGGTCTACAATACAAGTCTGCTTTTGTGAGATTGAGGGACACACGTATTATGATAAACTGCAATTATTGCAAAGTGATGCGAAGGGTGTAGCTGAATGTAGATACAACGGACTCGCCGTATCAAACATGGACGTTATTGAGTGTGTTACCAGTGTGGCTTCTGATCCTAAGACATGGGGACCGTTTAACTAAACTCAGTACGACTAAAATGTTCGTAAGTGCAAAATTACACATTATTAATGACGAACAGCATATGTCCTGACTGTGCAGTCTGATCTGGGGCTACATTAGTCGTAAAGCCATAGGGGAATTTTTGTCGTGGTAAAACGCCAAATTAAACGGATGAGATAGATGATAAATGTTTTTGTAAAACATCATAGGACACAAATAATTTTAAATATATTGCATACTGTTGCACACTGGGTCTCAGATATGCGCAGAAATGTATGAAACAGGGAGGCGTTTCACTAAACTTCGTACGACTAATATGTTCGTAAGTGAAAAATTATGATAGTCTGTAAAATTCACATTAACAATGTTTTCCTGCAAACAATTATTGGATTTACATTTATTGAGCATAGGCTGCATATGCAGCCTATGCTCAATAAATGTAAATCCATCAATTGAAATTTCCAGACGATCCTAAATTTGCACTTACAAACATCTTAGTAGTATGAGGTTTAGTGAAACGGCCCCCTGAATAGTAAAAAAAAATAATTGTTTTTATTGTTTATAGTACTATTATAGATATGCCCATTTAATGTCGAAAATTTGACCAGATATATGAGACTAGCCATGTGTACATAAGAAGATGTGCGATTTTTCATGAAAAATATTTACATAAACTGTGATATTTTCTGTACGTGATGTCGAAGGTGGACGAAAATGCAAATGCGGAATTCAATTCTATTCAACATTCACTGTGAACAAAATTTCGTCAAAGTCCGATGTAATTTACGGAAAATATAATACATTTTGTAAATATTTTTCATGAGATCTCGCACATTTTCGTAGACACAAAAAGCACATGACTTGTCTCGTGTGATAATAAGCAACCGAATTTCAAATCGACTTTTTTCAAGGTTGCTTTTTACTACAATTTTGTCTCTCACCTATAAATTATTAGGTAGAATATGCAATTTAATAATTGACGATCGCAATAAAACTGTGATTTCCTCGTCTCGGACGACTGAGTTTATGGTCCTCCTTTGAAGGCGTGATTCAGGATACGTGACCCGCCATGACAAACCCTGGCCAGGAACTACGATGTTTGAAATCGATCGTTAGATGGTGGTCTCATTAAAGTATATGCCTAAAAACAAGGGCATCGTTATCACTAAGCTAATCCCCTTGCTGGCAGCCTCGATAATAAAAAATAAATTTGCTTTACTAACAAGGTGAACAAAGTCCTCACTGACCTTGACCTTGTGCGGTCGGACGTGGGTCATATGTAAAAACAAGCACCATCCCTAGACGCACAATGTTGCCAAATATTATCAAAATCGGTGAAGGGTCTTGAATTATTGAAATTGAAAGGTGTTACTAACGTACGTACGGGCGTACATGGACTAACGCTATAATCCCCTCTTGCATATCAGCGACGGGATAAAAGTCTTGTGGTGCGACATTCTAGTGATATTTCCACAGGTTCTTGAAGTTCGGTGTTTATGTGTTATTTCGGTATCTCTGGTGGTTTAGGTGCATTGTTATCAACATACAATTTACGTCACCTCCCGCGAATGACACATATTGTGGGTATTTTGACAGCATAAAAGGGGTCCGAAAGTTCGGAACGGTGAATGTGTAGAGAAATGACGATTTCTGTCGTGTGTAATGATTGAGCATTAGTAGTTGCACAAAACTAAAATGTATGTAAATTACCCAAAACCAACGAAATCCACCCAAATCTACCCAAAGTCCATCAAAATACCCATATGACACCAACATTCTGACCATCTGTTCAAACACCTGTGATCCTATCCATTTTAGACGCTTTTGAATGGTAAGGAGAAAAATAACATTTTTGGTCACTTTCGCCATGAAACCATGTTTAACCATTTTCATCACTACATACTTCTATGGCGGTGTCTTGCAAACAGTGTAGATCCAGATGAGCCGGCTCGTAGCGAGCCGTCTCATCTGGATCTGCACTTTTTGCTAGTAATTTTCATACTGTTTACAAAAAAAAGCCAACCCTTTTTACAGATGGACTAGTCTGAAATCATTTTGTGATTGGTCGTCAAATTAACATATCAAAATCCATAGTGTTGAAAGGGTTAAATTGGTTTACTGTTTGTTAGATCCCTCAAATCAAGCAATAATTATGTCATATTGACACGTAGGGGACATTGATTTCGTTTATTAATTCGTTCCCACGAAATCACAAATCGTTCCCTCAATTTAACAATTCGTTCCCTCGAATTAACAATTCGTTCCCACGATATAACAATTCGTTCCCTCGAAATAACAATTAGTTCCCACAAAATGACAATTCGTTCCCTCAATTTAACAATTCGTTCCCTCGAATTAACAATTCGTTCCCACGAATTAGTTCCAGCGAATTAACAATTCGTTCCCGTGGGAACGAATTGTTATTTCGTGGGAACGAATTGTTAACTTGAGGGAACGAATTGTTATGTCGAGGGAATAAATTGTCATTTTGTGGGAACGAATTGTTATTTCGAGGGAATGAATTGTTAAATTGAGGGAACGAATTGTTATTTCGAGGGAACAAATTGTCATTTTGTAGAAACGAATTGTTATTTCGAGGGAACGAATTGTTAAATTGAGGGAGCGAATTGTTATTTCGTGGGAACGAATTGTTATTTCGTGGGAACGAATTAATAAAAAAAATAATAATGCGGGGCTCTGTAAATGTCTAACTAATAGTACTGAAAAAAAACGACCACATTCCATTATGGACTGTTGCCCGCTCCATAACTAATCTTTAAATAGTGATTCTATATATTTTATCTTTTTTTTCTCGTTTTTCGACCCTTCTCTTCACTCTCCAGCTCTTGTTTTCCCAGTGTTAAAATTATCATAGGGAATTCATTTTTTTCGCAATAAATCAAAATTTGATGGATTTCATCAAATACAAAAGCAGGGTGATTTTTTTTATTTGTTATTGATGAAAAAAGTACTACTAAGATTTAAATATGTTTTTGACTTAATGTGCTTAATAGCCAAAAGTAGGGCGGCAGAAAAACGTGGAACAAACAATAGGTGTTTTCTCTGTATTTACAATTTGATATAGTCTCCTCCAATTGCAATTAAAAGCTTTCAGTTTGAGATTTCCCGGCCAGTGATATACACACTAACACAATATCGCATACAGGCTACACAACCAAGGTGTATGAGCACGTGGTTAAAACAACAATAACACGTACTGAAAATTCCAGAAGCCCTCCGATTCAAAGTACGTATTCTTTTATTTTGTCCTTATTATGTAACGAATTTTTATGAAATATGGCGCATCAAACGCGTCTTGTTAAGCGTTTTTGCGAAGAATCGATTTCCGTGTATACAGACACGTAAATCAATTATTCCCAAAAACGACATATGTGCCGAACTCCCGGAACCACCAAATGCAGCTCATGAGGAAAATATAAAATAATACTTACTTTGGAGTGCTTGCGCTTTCAACACTTTCAGCCATTGATTGCTGTTGCTGTTGTAACCACGTGATAATTCACCTTGAAAACGTTGCAGGCGGTATTGAATGTTGCAATGGCCATTGAAAAGGTTTGTAATTAATACATGTTTCTATATACACAGTTTCCCGGCCAGGTATATTCATTTCAGATTGTATTTAAGATTATAAAAATCGGGTTTCTACGGAGCCCCGCAGGGGACATGGATTTGTTTTTATTAATTCGTTCACACGAAATAACAATTCGTTCCCTCAATTTAACAATTCGTTCCCTCGATATAACAATTCGTTCCCACGAGCTAACAATTCGTTCCCTCGAATTAGCATTCGTTCCCACGATATAACAATTCGTTCCCACGAATTAACAATTCGCTCACGTGGGAGCGAATTGTTATTTCGTGGGAACGAATTGTTAAATTGAGCGAACGAATTGTGTAGTGTTGTTATGTAGTGGGAAGGAATTGTTAATTCGTGGGAACGAATTGTTAAATTGAGGGAACGAATTGTTATTTTGTGGCAACAAATTAATAAAAAAAAAAAATCTGCGTCCCCTGCGGGGCTCCGTAAGTTTCATTACCGTGACAATTTTCGACAATTTTCAGATTTTAATTTGATGCGGAGTTTCATCCTAAATATTGATTTTTGCCACAGTGACAGTTACATCACGGTTCGTCTGTACGAGAAGATAATCCGCGAGCTTAGCGAGCGGATTATCGATTAGATCGTACATGCGGACGAACCGTGATCTGACTGTGTTATCACATCATCATGTCAATACATTGGCCATGTGCAGTGTAAATGCAGTGTGGTGTATCGATCGTACATGCGGACGAACCGTGATCTGACTGTGTTATCACATCATCATGTCCATACATTGGCCATGTGCAGTGTAAATGCAGAAACAACACTCGAAAATGTAAGATTTGAGAATAATGGTGAAGTGTGTATTTAACGGTACATGCCAGTTCAACATGTTCTTAAAGGTACATACCCAAGCAGTAGGGACGAAATGTTCTTTATATCAGAGACATCATCTGAGACATGTTCTGGCAAATAAACATTAATTTTACCATTACCCCACCTGTGGATTGTCACTATATACATTTTATATCAGAAGTAAATTTCCACACTGATATCAGGGGCGATAACTGTGTTTCTTTAAAATGTTAACGGACATCACTATTTATTCTCTGTATTTATTTGTCGATGTGCAATGATCATACCTTATAGTCTGTCGTAAATATTAGTTTTTCAGGTGACGCATTTAATTAGTATAAATAAATGTCATGCCTCATTTGCATATGAAAATAGCCTGATACCACCGCGCGTCACTATCAGTAAAATAAATATTACTAAATGATTATATCTTCGTACATTTTAGAACTGGTGTAATAGTGACACACGTATAGACTTATTTAAATCATATAGAGAACAGTTTGTGCCTACTAAGTGGGCATGTACCTTTAATATCAGAGATATAATCTGAGACATTTTCTGGCAAAATAAACATTCATTCACCATTACCCCACGTATTGATTGACATTTATACATTTTATATCAGACCTAAATTTCCACACTGATATCAGGGACGATAACCGTGTTTCCTTAAAATGTTAACGGACATTACTATTTATTCTCTGTATTTATTTTTTTGATTGTTTGATGTGCAATGATCATACTTTATAATCTGTCTAAAATATTATTTTTGTCAGGTGACGCATTTAATTGGTATAAATAATTAAAACATATCATGCCTCATTTGCATATGACAATAGCCTGATTACCACCGTGCGTCACTATCAATAAAATAAATATTACTAAATGATTATAATATATGTGTATAGCGGGCACTCGTAATTTTTAGAACTGGTGGAATAGTGACACAAGTATACACTTATTTAATTCCTGTAAAGAACATCTCGTGTCTACTGAGTGGGCATGTACCTTTAAACGAGCTATGATTTTGTTGATAGAAATATTCATCTTAAAAAAAAAACACGCATTCATGAATGTTTTATTGATGAGAAATTAATCTCCATTATTTTAGGAAGATACATGTAAATACGGGTTAGCCTGGTTCTAGACTTCACGTAATATAACATTTGAACATCGATATGTTTAACCCTTACACTGCTGAATTAATTGTTGACGTCTACTATTTATTTATTTTATTTTTTTCAATTTTACTCATCAAAAACATGCTTTGACAGCAAGAATAATTTCTAAAGAGTAATCAAACCATGTTTTTCTTTAGAAAGAGGGCAAAATATAAGACAACAGCAGACGACAATTTTCGTTCCAAGCATTCTAAGGGTTAAACATTTACCATATCGCCCTTAAGCTGTTTAGTCCACATTGAAGTCGCTTTGTTCTCAGCTCGTCCACCTGTGACTAATTGCAAAATTCCACGCAATTTAAAAACACCAACATGTATTTTGCGAGCAGCGTAGCCCCAGATCAGCCTGCACGACTGTGACGACTGTGACGACTGTGTGACGACTGTGACGACTGTGTGACGACTGTGACGACTACTGTGACGACTGTGACGACTGTGCAGGCTGATCTGGGGCTATGATGCTTGCAAAAACATGCAAATAGTGCAACCTCTCTACAACAGTCATCCATGGGAAGACACAAAAATGGCTGTTGTTGAGAGGTGACTTTTGTAGGGGCGGGAGCTACAATTGAGGCAATTATCCATGTGGGTTACAAAATAGTGGCTGTCACAGAGAGTGGGTTATTGTAGAGGGATGGCCGCTCGGGGAGGTTCGACTGTAGTATCATAATTCTGATTCTCTCTAGATTGATCGAGTTGCGTTTACCGTCTGTTCAACTTGAAGATCTTTTACATTTACAGTCGGGAATACATCTGTATATTACATGCTACAAAGTGAGCTACCGTGATTCTGAAGGGATGTATGTCCTTGAAGGAAATATTTCCTCCTAGACGTCCGCGAGACGTAATTGACGAGGCGTTTTGACGTCATTTCCGGCGAAAAAACAATTCATACGCTAACGTCAAAATTGTCAATTTTGGCAACGTTTATAAGCTGGTCTAAGAGAATTTCTCATTTTTCGAAGAGCATGTAATATACACTAATAGTACAATAAAGACGTTCAGCCCCGAACTACAGTGTCTTGATTCGGTGCCAGGCACCATTACTATACGTGTACCATGCAGAACCGAGCAGTATTAAACGTTGAAATAAGACAAAATAACAATAACACGAGTTGTCAGAGTTCCCGAGAGTTCAATGAAGCACGTCAGGGGGTGCTGGTCTATAATATGTGGTAACTGTGAGGGTGAAATGAATCCAAGCACGAAAACATAAAAGTTGAAGACGGACGGACGGACGCTGACACCACCGGAGGTATACTATAAGCACACCTATCAGAAGGCACGCTAACAACACTATGACCCATTTCTTCTGTTCTGTACAACGACCTCGTAAAAACCGGAGACGATCACAATACAACTCCTGACACAAAACATAGAGTTGTGACTTTGTTTTACATTTCGGTATCGTATTACGTTTGACCCTTCTTAATTTCAAATTCAAACAATTTGTCCATTGTCTTCATTATTAAATTAAAACTATTTACAACAAAATACCTAATGCCGACGCCCGTTGCAGATGGCTTTTTAGAAACAAATACAAATCAGATTGATCTCAACCCGAAATGTGTGTTGTTTTTTTTAAACGCGTAACGTTTGTTTGTGGCTTTCACTGGAGAAATGGTGTTTATGGGATTCGCGACCAGTGTAGACCTGAACAACCATTACGCTGCTATATACTGATAACGAGATGCAAGCATATTTGCTTTGCTTGAAGTATAACAGGTGTTTCATGTGGCAAAGGCGAACAGTGCAGTTCCTGATCAGCCTGTGCGGATGCACATGCTAATCTGGATCTGTACTGATCGCAGAACACATAAGCCGCATTTCTCCAGTCACATCCACATGTATACGAAGTCCTAGAAGGATCGAACTTGGAATAAACAAATTACTCGCTATGATGCATCATAACATCTTGAAAATATCTCGAAAATTCAAGACAGTATCTTGAAAATTCAAGAAAAGATCTCGAAAATTCTAGAAAAGAACTTGAAAATTCAAGAAAATATCTTGAAACATCCTTTATTAGAAACGATCTTGAAAATTCAAGAAAAGATCTTGAAAATTCGAGAAAAGAACTTGAAAATTCAAGAAAAGATCTCGAAAATTCAAGAAAAGAACTTGAAAATTAAAAAAAAGATCTTGAAAATTCAAGAAAAGATCTTGAATAAATGGAAATAAAAAAAAGTGAAGTGGCCCTAATGGGCTTCCGTACAGGTGGGGTGGGGTTATAGAGAACAGTAGGTTAGTGTCGTGAATGGGAAAACATGGCACGGCATGGCACTCATTCTATTTATCCTGTCAACACTACAAATAGCTTTAAAATGCAATAAAATAGCCCCAGCCACCGCACATATTCATACGTAGTGATTAGGTCGTATTGACAGGATATTAAAAATGTTTCACGGCACCGTGTTTCACGGCACATACGCACTGTGTTGACGGGATAAATACACAATAGGCGGGAATTATGCGTTGAGCCACAACGTTCGCGGGCGGAGGCGGGTGTGGAAGAATTCTACACACAGGGAATTAGGCAACAACAACGGTCGCGGGTGGAGGCGGGTGGTGTTACACACGGGGAATTAGACTTTAAAATGCCCGACAGGCGAAAATAGCCAAACATCCGCGATATACAACGCATGTATTAGATGTCTTCCTGTCATATCAACTCTTTACGAAAACGCCGTCCACCTGTCCCGCCACCGTCACCACCATCCCCACTTCCCACCCCGCCACCCGTACACACCCCAACGGGATGAAAACATGTATCGAATGTGGGCAATAAAATATCGATTTTATTTCAATGTGTGTCAATTGTTTCTCTGTAGTTATGACGAAACAAATATTTACACCATTTCTATTATTATCTTAACCCTTACACCGCTATCTTAATTGTTTGTCATCCGCTGTTTATTTTCTATTTTCCATTGGTATCATCAAAAACATGCTTTGACAGCACTTTAGAATACTTTACAACATGCTTTGGCAGCACTTCAGAATCATTTCCATTGGAAATGATTCTGAAGTGCTGTCAAACCATGTTTTATTTAGAAATAAGGCAAGATATAAAAGCAACAGCAGACGACAATTGTTGTGTGTAGCGGTCTAAGGTTAACATGCGTTATTTTTACACTATCTCATACCATATATTAGCTACAATAATTCGCCTCCGATATGTTACCTCGCGAGAGGTATGGAGCCGGCTTACAATTTTGTTTCCAACAATATATGTGATCTGTTATTTATTGTTTAATATACTGCAGAACCTCTCTAAATATAACACCCGTTATATGCATAATAACAGTATTTTATTTTTATTTTTTCTGCTGGCGGAAATTTAAATTTATGCTAGAAACTTCCTCAACCCTTTGCAGACTGCAAAGGGTTGAGGAAGTTTTGAACATAAATTTAGGCCTTGTTTATTTTTATCGGATACGTAGGTTGGTTTTGGCTATCCAGATGGACGCTTCACATAGAAATGACATTACTTGCAATTATTGTAAACTAAAATAAATACAGTGGAACCTCTCTAAACCGGACACCAAGTGAAACCTCTCTAAACCGGACACCAAGCAAACACGTGTGATCTTATTTTGTATCAGTTTCTTGGTCAGGTGATGCTGTTTGTTTGTGATCGCCTAAGTTGTAACACACACTATGGCTCATAGTGATCAAATACCTGATTTACAGTGAAACCTCTCTAAGCCGGACACCCTGGGGACCTCCCAGGGTGTCCGGCTTAGAGAGGTTTCACCGTAAATAAGACAACTAACGGGTCTGATGGGACGAGTATAAAACACAGGTGCGTTCCGGTTGTGCAAGTCACGCGGGGCTTAATTTCAATATTCCGTGATAATGAGCCTTCAATTCGCGACACAGAACACGAGAAATAGAGTATAGCTCTTGAAAAACGGGTATCGGATATTGTCGTCTTCTTTTTCATGTTTTATTTAGTTCGTTAACAAAAACTTTTTCCAGCACATAAGAATCGGAATATTACGTGATGCTAGATCTGCATTTCGCGACCCAGAATTTTTTTTTTCATTTTTCAAAACTGTGTCGAAATGTGGCTAGAACGATCAGGAGACGGTCGGCAGTCGAGGTCACGTAACCCTTTCACCCCTAAGTAACTTGAACGGATTTTGATATGTTAATTTTGCAACTAATCCAACCGTTACAAAATGTTTGCAGACTAGTCCATTTATGAAAAGGGGATATTTTTTGTTCTCAACAATATGAAAATTACTTTCAAAAAGTGCAGATCCTGATGAGACGGCTCGTTACGAGCCGGCTCATCTGGATCTGCACTGTGACGGCTCGTTATGAGCCGGCTCAAATGGATCTGCACGGTTTGCATAAACCGCTATAATGGGCTTTCGGGTTCAAAGGATTAATAATACACCTTATTTCATCAACATCGGTGAAATAATACGAAAACGACGATGAAAATAATACCCGAGTTGGGGCGAAAATGTTTTTGGTTCACATATCCAATACACAGGGTGAAGTAACGGACCAAGGTCTATAAATGTACATTACATATTCCTACAAGCATTAATAAGTGGGGGGAAATAAGCTAACAAATCTTTGCTCCCTCATATAACACATACCGTTATGTATTTTAGGAGGGAGTAAAGACATCTTTTAGCTTATTTTTTCCCCACTTATTGATGCTTTTAGGTAGTATATTCAATGTATTTATAGACATTGGGAGAAAAATAAGCTCAATTTTATGTGTTATAGGAGGCAGTAAAGACATTGTTTAGCCTATTTTTTCCCACTTATTGCTGCTTTTAGACAGTACATGTACATTCAATGTATTTTAGACCTTGGTCCGTTACTTCAACCTGTGATCCAAAAAAGGGGCATCTGAGCACACGTCATCGATCAATCTGTTTGAACATGAATTGGTGCTCATGCTCACAATCAGTTTGATTGGTCAATAATGAGCTGCGTTCATTCTCGTCCAATCCAACAGCTCTATTTATAACCTGACATTTCTGGCGTTTGCGCAAATTGTTGAGATTTTTACAACATGGACTTAAAAGTAGATACAGAATACACCGAAATGCGCAGCAAGGAAGCATGATAGTAAACATACCGCCTTGGAACCGATGTGCGCTACATTTCAAATAAACACAGGGTTTTGCATGAGTGACAAGTTTTCTGATTTCATATTAGAAAAATATATTTTATTGAATAACAATGTGCATCAATTTAGATAGATAAACAGTGTGACGTGCTTTCTGCTGCGCAGTGTGACGTGCTTTCTGCTGCGCAGTGTGACGTGCTTTCTGCTGCGCAGTGTGACGTGCTTTCTGCTGCGCAGTGTGACGTGCTTTCTGCTGCGCAGTGTGACGTGCTTTCTGCTGCGCAGTGGTCTCGTTTGCATATGTATTACACTAGTGCGTTATGAGTTTAATACATTGTGTTATTACACTGCACACTACGGAGCCCCACAGGGGACGTAGAATTCTTTTTGTTTATTAATTCCTTCCCACAAAACAACAATTGGTTCCCTCAATTTAGCAATTCGTTCCCTCGAATTAACAATTCGTTCCCTCAATTGAACAATTCGTTCCCACGTTGGGAACGAATTTTTATATAGTGGGAACGAATTGTTAATACGAGGGAATGAATTGTTAAATTTAGGGAATGAATTGTCATTTCGTTGGAACGAATTAATAAAAAGAATCCATGTCCCCTGCGGGGCTCCGTAGCAAACCCCCTATTTTACGCAATAAACTTTATTTAACACATTGAACAGCAACCGAACGAATTCGCTACATACATGTATATCCGATTCGGTCGGTTCGATGAGAAAAGTGTTGAACAGGGTACAGTTTCTAAAAAGGTCAATTTCAAGCGCTGTCATTCAAACGCATAAATGATGGTTTTGACCCCCAAGTAGCATCGGACAACAATTGACCTTTCGCATTACCGGACACCAGTTTAATTTGAGCCTATTTGTGCGAAAATATACAACTTGTCTCTGCATGTAGATATATATTAGGTTATTTTTCTTCAGAATTCCAAACCAACTTTGACGATTTTGTGTTTACTTTTTATCGACATACGAATCATATATTTTATCATTGGAGATGTTTTCAACTAGCGTATGTCCCGATCAGCCTGTAGGCTGATCGATACGCTGGTTGTAAACAACACCGATTTCCCGCGCTTTACAAGTTAATTTAAATAGGTTCCCGTCGAAATTAGGTCCTACCGTTCACAATTGTTTTCAGAGTATTTCATTAAATTTACCTGAATAGGATTTTCCTGCGAAAAAGCAATTTTAAGTCGGTGTTTGATGAAGCGGGTGATTTCCTCTCAGTTGTGACCTTTCCCGATGTGTCATGTGGTTTCTGGTTCATCAAAAATAGACGTAAATTACATTGATCGACGGGGGAATTTAAATATTTAAAGTCGTCTGCCGCAGTGTCATGTGTTTTCGTGCTTGAGGTTGAGAGCGCGTTGTGACCAGTCGGTGGGAAAATGAAATGTTGAACTTTAGATGCATCCATATTAGCATAACGTGATACATGTTATTGATACACGTGACCAATTTAGATTATTACAAATGAATCAAGCCATATGATTTTGTACCTAAGAAGATGTGCGATTTTTTCACACAAAAAAAACACAACATAAATTTGTATTTATAGACACTGTGATCTGTTCTGTAATTGACGTCGAAGGTTGACGAAATATTCAGAGCAACTGCGGAATTCCATTCCGCATTTGCTCTGAACATTTCGTCAACTTTCTTTGTCATTTACGGAAAATATCGTATATTATGTACATGTATATATTTTCCAAGAGACATAGATCTACACAAAGTCACATGGGGGCGGGGTAATCGGTGGGTGATAGGCGGGGTAATCATGCACGTGTAATTCGACTGGAAGTCACAATGACCTTTTATTACCTTAGCTGTCATACACAGAAGATAAACGGTTGAGATGAATTGGCCAAAGGCCCCAACAAGAAACAAGAAACAATGAACAAAAACAGAGAATGAAAGCCTGAAACGAAATTGATCCGATCTACCATCATGAAAACCTTTATTTTGCAGTTATCATTTATTTATTTATTTTTATTTAATGGCCTTTAACAGCCTGTCAACGGCTAAGGAAATTTTAGTCCATGTTAACTTCAGCTCTGAAATTAGAATAACCTGACCTGTCACTTGTAATCATATTATAAAACTAAAATATATTTTATGAGTCAGTTACAATAACCTCCAAGAGGAACCTACTAGTTGTATAGTCACTCTTTGTATTAAATGTTCGACCACATGTCGTTATTAAGATACATGTGGTTAGAAACGCTTGTATAGTCATTATTTGTATTACATTTTTCGACCAGATTGTCTTTATCAAAATAGTTAGAAACTCACTGAATGTCTAACTATTTTCTTAAAGACCATCAGTTGCGAACCGCACGGGAGTAAATTGCAAGAGTTAGCGTTCGCAACGTAAATACCATGTGGTCGAAATCTAATAAAAACAGCGACTGGGAAAACAATATATATTTAAAAGTACCATGCCAGTATTCCACCATTCGAACGAAGTCTCACCATGGCACACATGGCAGTGTCCACGATCAGCAATGACGGCAGCTCAATGTCCGCCTATCTCCCAATCTGACGTAATATCCTATTTCCAGCGTGGCCATGACACCAAAACATATCTAGAGTTCCGTGGTGGTCAAATGGTCAAAAGGCTTCGCCTGCGGTTGTGACACATCATGATAAACATGGGTCTAACTTATGCTAATTTTCCACCACTTTGGCTCCTGATATCAGTAGTATGATGCGACTCCAACGCATTCCTGAGTTGAAGAGGGAACGGGTACACTGGCTGAATGGCGAACAGTGCAGATCCAGGTCAGACTGCGCATGCGCATCATGCGCAGTCTCACCTGGATCTACACAGGTCACAAAAGCGACAAACCATGTATTTGGATTCTCAGACTTTACATTAAAGTATACGTTGGTCACTAAAAGTACGTTTGTACTGACGTCATCAGCGTGCGAAAAATTGACTTTCGCGTCTGGATTCGTGGAGGTCAGAAGCTCGACAAGCCCCGTTTTGTCATAGCTGATCATGGCTTGACTCTGATATCCACACCCCTACCCCACCCCCTTGTCGCGTGTTTCGCTGATATTGATATTACATTTTTTTTTAACAAATTGCCATCATTGTTTGTGGTATATGGTGGATTTCGGGATTTTGGTGAAATTGCCAATTATCTAAACATTCACCGTTCCGATATTTATGTATGAATACGCAAAATAGACCGGTATAAAAATCAAAGTACTGAAAGAACTGAAACTGTATCGCCAGAAACAAAAAGTGGGAAAGAGTGCCTGTCCCACACTGATGATGGCAGCCTTTATACCAATCTTGATCTGGTGTGGGGTGCATTAATTACACTGTCGTAGACATACATATTATATACCATATACATGTATTATTATTATATATTGGAGCATAGAGACGTACCTTTAAATTGATACATTTACCATACAAATCGGTACATGAAATAAGAATAATAATCGTTTATACAAGTTCCGTTTTTATCACAATTTAAGTACACGAGTTCCGGCGAATAAACAGGTGCACATAAATGGCGACCGACAGCCATAGCTAATGATACTATAAATAGATAAATAAAATTGCGCTACCTAAAAATAGTAACATTTGCTTGCAAATCCTAATCCATTACTGCCTAATTCAACTTGAGAAACATGCTGGGGTGTTTCTAACACCAGTTTTCAGCATACTTGTAGCATTTAACCCTTTGAATTCGATGCAAACAGTGCAGATCCAGATGAGCCGGCTCACAACGAGTCGTCTCATCAGGATCTACACTTTTTTCAAGTAATTTTCACATTTGTTAGAACAAAAACACCCCCTTTTCATAAATGGACTAATCTGAAAATCATTTCGTGACGATTGGATTGGTCGGAAAATTAGCATAGACCATTCCAGTTACTTAGGGTTGAAGGATTAAAAGAAAATATTAACCCCGTTGGTCACGTCAGAGGACATTGCACGGTAGAATTTTTCTTTCTTAGGATTAAGTGAACCTATTGCTTCCTTGGTACAGATCCAGGCTGCATGTCATGTACAAGTAGGTTACACAGCATCTATAAGAATAGTAAAAGTAGGAGAGAATGGCCATATGTGGAGGATTCCGTTAAGTTATGTAGTAAAACTAGCTGGTGTTTTTAACCGTTACATGAACGTCAAGCCCCTTTGATATTGTTACAAGTCACTGGATATATATACAGTGCAACCCCTATAAACCCAACAACCTTGTCACATCCAGGTGTTAATTGTCAACTATGGCTTATGTTTCTCAGTGTTCATGATTGCAATGCAGGCCGTTTTTCACTAAACTTCGTACGACTAAAATGTTCGTAAGTGCAAATTTAAATTCATTTCACAATAACACTGTTTTCTTGTAAATGATTATTGGATTTTCATTTATTGAGCATAGGCTGCATATGCAGCCTATGCTCAATAAATGTTAATCCGAAATTTTCAGATTTGCACTTTAGTGAAACGGGCCCCAGTTCCAGTGCTCTTACATCGGGAGCACAATGAAACATCTCTAAACTCTCTCTGGGTGTCAGGTTTAGAGAGGTTCCACTGTACGTGCAATTCGCAGGAGGTGCCACTGATGTGACGTATTGAATGTTTGTAACGATGACTGACGTCACTAAAAAATACCGAATGAACCCATAAACACTGAAATATGAACCATTCTTGAAACACCCATGATTTATATCGAAAATGTGCGACATTTTCTGTAAATTTGGCACAATATTTAGTGCCAAATACGGCGATACACCAATGTGGGTCATTCCGACACAGCCGGGGTCATTAATATATTAAACTAGAAAATTGTTTGAAAAAATAAAATTCCCACCGCTGTTGAGCAATCAAGAACAACGTCGCAATGACAATGGCAATAGTGTTACTTACGGAGCCTGCAGGTGACGTAGAATTATTTTTATTTTATTAATTCATTCCCACGGAATTACAATTCGTTCCCTCAATTTAACATTCGTTCCCAATTTAACAATTCGTTCCCACAAAATAACAATTCGTTCCCACGGGAACGAATTGTTAATTCGTGGGAACGAATTGTTATATCGTGAGAACGAATTGTTAATTCGAGGGAACGAATTATTACATTGAGGGAGTGAATTGTCATTTCGTGGGAACGAATGAGGGAACGAATTGTTATTTCGTGGGAACGAATTAATAAAAACAAGAATTCTACGTCCCCTGTGGGGCTCTGAGGTTTCTTCGCATCGTTGATACAAATGTACGTGTGAAATACGAGACAGAAGTCGAGCTATCGCACGGAAACGAAAGAGATGCGCAACAAATAAGACTTGGAAGAGACGAAACCACAGGATATAATTCAATAGAGTACGTCCCATGGTTGATATGAATGTACATATGAAGTATCACACGGAAACTAAAATTGTCTACTGAGAGACGGACGGATGAACGGACAATACAGTAACCATAAATAGGATGACACCTAATGTTCAAACCAACACACAGTGTTAAATGTACATACCCACCCAGTAGGCGCAAACTGTTCTCTATAGGAATTAAATACGTGTATAAGTGTGTCACTATTCCGCCATTTCTAAAAATTATGAGTGCCCGGTATACAGATATAATCAGTTAGAAATATTAGTTTACTGATAGTGACGCGCGGTGGTATCAGGCTATTTTCATATACAAATGAGACATGACGTATTTTAATTATTTATACTAATTAAATGTGTCACCTGAAAATATAATATTTCGACAGATTATAAAGTATGATCATTGCACATCAAAAAATAAATACATAGAATAAATAGTAATGTCCGTTAGTATTTTAATGAAACACGGTTATCGCCCCTGATATCAATGTGGAAATTTATGTCGGATATAAAATGTATAATAATGTCAATCAGTGCGTGGGATAATGGTGAATGAATGTTTATTTTGCCATACAATTTCTCAGATGGTGTCTCTGATATAAAGAACATGTTGTGCTTACTGAGTGGGCATGTACCTTTAACATATCCATGTTCAGGTTACTCATCAGTGCATACGTGTTCAGCTACAAACCATACATCTCTACATGAACTTGGGGCGTATGGGTTTTACGACAAGTGTAGATCCGCACAGTCTGATCACGATATGCACTGTTTGCCATTCTATCATTGAAACACCCATCATGCTTCTGACAAGCAATCTAGATTGTTATCAGGCTACAGGAGTTTGCTATTTGATCAGGAGCTACGCTGGTCATAAATTCTCCAGTCACAGCCACATTTACATTATTTCTTTACTTATTTCCGTCATCACAAGCACTTTGAACCATTCCACCCCTAATTAGCTGACATGGACTATTTCATGTCACGTTCGAGACTTTTCCATTATGCAGAAAAGGGGATCATTTTGTAAAACAAAAAGTAAAAAATATCCACAAATGGTGCAAATCTTGATGAGACGGCTCGTTACGAGCCGGCTCATCATGATCTACACCGTTTGCAAATATTTGGAAACTGTTTAGGTATCAACGCTCAACCCTTTCACTCCATGTAACTGACATGGATTAATTCACGTCAAGTTTGAGACTGTTCCATTATGCAGAAACGGGGAAATAAAATAAAAAGTTCACAAATGGTGCAGATCTTGATGCGACGGGTGAAAGTGTTAAGTCTAATTTATGTCAACATGTGGACGAAATTATTTTGCTAAACATGTCCATATCTTGTAAACAAGTAAACAAGCACCGTTGGTCACTCGTATGCCACCTATCATGCGAAGTTGACCACATGTGAGGCATTGTCCGAAGAATTTGACCTGTCCAGTTGTTTGCCCACCCTGACAGCCCCAGCCCAGAATAATACGAAATTCGTCCATTTACATGGTCTACAATGTCTGATTAGTATTGTACATACAACCCGTAACCGTTGTTGGGTTATGACTCGATATGAACGTTAAATCGCATGTGCATCGGTTTTCGGTTGATACGGTTTGGTTAACTCAACTTGCCTGGGATAAGGTACTGTACTCTAATGGTGATGGTTCCAATACGGAGCCTATGTCTGTGTCAAACCGAAAAATACTTCTTATGATATTTACGACCAGTGTAGATCCAGATCAGTCTGCGCGTTCGCGCAGACTGATCTGGATCTACACTGTTCGTGATTTAGGACCAGACATGCAAATAATAAGGCTTTCGAAAGACATATACTTGCATTAGATACGCATATGCTTAAGAATATGTTTAAGACGAGAATTAATAACATTTCTTGCAAATGCTTAAGGTCGGTTTATCTTCCGTTTCTCTAATCGGCAGAGTTTGTATAAATACGCGGGCTGCGACTCGACAACCACACTTCTCCAAGACTACTAATTGTGACGACACCAGAAATCTGCACCGAACCACCGAAAATGTTCAAGATTATTTGCATCGCTGCTATTGCTGGTAAGTTCAATATTGTTTTCCTTAGTAGGAACGCGTACCAATTACTTGATTGGTTTATTATACCCACATTTTGAGAGAATGGGTTTATTCTTTTTTTGTCCGTCCGTATGTCTGTCCGTCACGTTTCTTATAAGAAGCAAAATGCTTAAACCGCAATATCTGGAGACTTGAAATTGTTATGTGGCTTCCTTATGGTGTGCAGAATTTCGATGTTTTTATTCGACCCCTGATCTTGGATTATCTCCCCATTTGGACTTAAACATTTGACAAAAAGTGGGTATATTGAGATGGCGCACAATGTACTTGACACTAGTATATTTATTTATTTATTTAATTAATTAATTATTTAATTGGAGTTTCGCGTCCGCTCAATCACAATGTCGTATACAGACGGGAATGTACATATTCGATCTAGCACCGAACATCAAAAAACTTGCAATGAAAACTTTCAGTAATATTCACCGTTAATATAGGAATCCCTATGAGTAGATGGATACATATTACCCAGCCCACCCCACCACCACCCTCATGATGACATCCCCCGGTTCCACAGCTGAACACGTAAACAGTTGAAACTCTCCAAACCAGACACCCTGGGAAGTCTGTCCGTCAGTCCACTTGTCTGTCAGTCACGTTTTCCATTCTGCTATAATTCCAGCACAAACATATTTACACAATTCCCTAACATTTGATTGGTCCGTAGCAAGTCTCTTTCCAACATTTATATCCCAGTAAACTCCAATGCCGAACTACTTTCCGTAACCGTCAGGCGCAGTTAAAATAATTCTTAAGAAAACGGAAAATAAACACATTTTCTTGATGAATTTATTTCAAATGCTGGAATTATAAGGAATGAATGGCCTTTTTGTGGAATTTATCGGGGTATAAACTTGGAAAAGTCGCGGGAATACTGGACGAAGGCCGGAAAATAACCTCTTTATTGTATGACCGGTTACCTTGAAACAGCATGTGCATGTTTATTACCATCCATAGTTTCATTCCCCATCCAATCCATGATCTCCTCATGCCCAATGTCAAGATCAAGCTCCGTCCCTGTAGATACGTGCGCGTCTCTTCATTCTCCTATAACTTCTTTACTGTAAGACCAATAGGCTTGTCACTTCATGTTTCTCATCATTCATATTTTCATTCCCCACCCCAACTGTGCTCCCCTTGCCCAAGTTTAAGGTCAAATAACTAATTTTCCGTCCAGTAGATGTGTGCTCGTTTCTCTTGACACTTCATATTTCCATTTCACACCCCAGCATGCTCCCCTTGCCCAAAGTCAATGTTAACTAACTTTGAAATTCCCAGTTTAGTAGATTCATTCTGATATAACCTCTTATATGAGCGATTAAATTCCATATGCATGTGTGTCATCATCCATATTTCCATTCAGTAGATGCATGCACGTTCCTCTATTTTCCTATAACTTCTTTATCGTATCAATGTGCATGTTTGTGATTCAGCCACTACGGTGATGGGATAGACATGTATACAGTTGCGACGTTCCTGTTTAACAACACTTGCGCAGTCACTGTAACATCCTAGGAATTCCTACGCGTTTCCTAGCCTTGCCTTATAAACTTGATATCAAAAGACACTAGCCTGGTATTCTCTATATATTGCAGTGACTGTGTACGCCACCCACCAGACATGCACGACCGATGCCGACTGCACAGACCCGTGCAAGCACCCGACTGACACGGCCACGTGTCACGTGTCCCATCATGGCGGCAATTGCCACTGCGCACACTCATCAACTACAACAACAACAAACACCACGCATGGGCACAGTCATGGCAGTAAGTAGTCGTAGGTTCCTGCTCGGCGATAATCACTGATGTTACACTCCGCGCCGGCATACACTGTTTCACGTCGAATTGGGCGCCGGATTCCTGATGAATTCCCATTGAACTACATGCAGAAGATACTGCATAAACACATTTTCGTCTAGTAAAAGGCGCAAGACATGTGCACAGGGGCCCGTTTCAATAAACTTCGTATGACTAAAATGTTCGTAGGTGCACAATTATGATAGCCTGTATATTTAACATTAACAATGTTTTCTTGTAAACAACTATTGGATTTACATTTATTGAGCATAGGCTGCATATGCAGCCTATGCTCAATACATGTAAATCCATCAATTAAAATATCCAGACGATCCTAAATGTGCACTTACGAATAAGAAGTTTAGTGAAACGGGCCCCTGGTTACTAAATGAAAAACGATCATGAGATAACTCTAAGTAGTGGCGTCTCGTCTGGAAACTGGTGCATTTTTCGATGTGAAACATTTTACGCGGTGCGGACTGCAACACCAGTGAGTATTGGTCGCTGTGTTGCTAAATGTATTTTTACTCTGTTAGCGAGTGCAACGGTCAGATTATAATGTGTGAGAACACCATAAACCCAGATATGTTTCCTTTTCCGCCCAGTCTGATAATGTCAACACCATAGCTTACAGTTAGATTGGCCGAGCATGAGCACAGCAATCAATCTGCTTAACATCGAGTATCAGATCCTAGTACATTTTCAGAATCATTGGCCAACATTGGCAAAGTTAACGCGGCCTCGTGTGTATAATGTCCACAATCATCAATTTCACCAATATTGCCAAAAATAACGCGACTGGGTGTATATGACTAGAATCATCAATTCGACCAAAATTCGCAAAATTAACCGCCCGTGAAGTGGGGGCGGGTTGTGCCTCTTTAAACACTAAGTCTTTCAAATTGAACGATACCAAACACTGGTAATTTAGGTACATTCAAATAATAGACTCTCAAATTCCAACCCTTAAAAATTAAATTTCTGCCTAATTCCCGGATGACTGGAGTACGATTTCCTGTAGAGCCGATATGATGGGCTAACGTATGCACACCTAATATACCCACCCGGGATATGTTATTTTACTGTCTAATCCCCACATCTGCCTATTCTGGCTATCTAATTCCACTGGTATTCCTAGCCAATACCCACGTGCGAGGAATAGATATGTGCATAATTAACTCGATGGCGATGTTTACAGGGCGCCAGACAAACACCAACCACCAGGTATATCTTAATTCCGACTTCTGAATATTTTCCTGTCTAGTTCCCCGGATATTCCTCCACTCACTGGCGGGAATTTGATATGTGCATAATCAACGGGAATTAAGACGTGGAAGGTGGTGGGTGTTAATGTGTGTCGGCGTAACACCCACCACCTACCCACCACCTTCGATGTCTTAATTCCCGTTTCTGATTAGCTTCCTGTCTAATACCCAGAGTATCCGATGTAGAGAGGTCCCACTGTATTACATAATCATCTCTATAAACATGTTTACAGGGCGTCAGACCCACACAAACACCCATCACCTTGTGTGCGACGACGACACGCAGTGTTCCGGCTTCTGTCCCGTTAACGGCACCGCCTCCTGCACCACCCACCCCCACGGGCACAACCACTGTACCTGCCCCCACCACGGCTAACTTGGACTCGCCCGTCTTGTGCTTGGTTCACCTTGGTTACCGATAGAAGCGTCCATGACTACATGTACAAATCGCTGAAACCAATACAGCAATTGTGCGTGACATATTTAACTCACCATTGTTATCGAGATTTGCATTCTGGTTCTGGGGTATGGATGTTTATTGTAGACATTAGTGTTGTATTATTTAGAGGTTAATACGTGGCTTGTTTGATAACGGCCTATGTATCGGCCCGAGGTAACTTGGTATCAGCCTGAGACCGAAGGTCGAAGGCTGATACCAAGTTACCGAGGGACGATACCTAGGCCGATATCAAACAAGACACGTATTAACGTCTTTATTACTTAGATTACTTAGATATCAATTTCAATATCAATCATCCGGCAGTTGTGATAATCCTATACTAAAATCTATACCGTTATCCATGATTGAATGATGAAATACAGAGCCTACACATTTAAATTCCCGGCATCTGTCGTATGTATAAACATACGCAATGCGCATGCCCAAAGGAACTGGTTTAATACGCGCGCGAGACATGGTATCGGACTGGAAACGGCGGTATCAGACTAGTAACGATGGTATCAGACTAGAAATGGCAGTATCAGACTAGAAGTTTCAGTATCAGACTGGAAAACACGCCGTATCAGCCTGGACTGTGTATGTTATTGCTGTAGGCAAATACAGGCAATGTCTAGGCAAAAATTGATATCTAAGTAATAACATGTTATAAACTAGTTATATTATTAAAATAAAACTGTTAGTGTTATTATATACCGACTTTTGTCATTATTTTCGTTAGCTATATACATCAGCAGGCTGGAGTCTGTTAATCGTAGCTAGTTATCTCCCGTTGAATTTATTTATCGAAATCCGGTCCCAATTGTGTAGATTAGGGCCTTATTGTTGGTAAGAAGAACGAATATATCATGATTTGCTGTTAAAAAGGAGTCAATATTGTGATATCGACTAGTGTTGATCCAAATCATTCTACACATCTACGCAATCTGATCTGATCTGATCTGTGACTACAGTATTGGCCAGATTCATATTTCACACTTATTAATGTTTTTGTGGTTTTTTCATTTCCATATTTATTATAGGAATGAATGGCCTTTTTGTGGAATTTATCGGGGTATAAACTTGGAAAAGTCGCAGGAATACTGGACGAAGGCCGGAAGGCCTCGTCCAGTATTCCCGCGACTTTTCCAAGTTTATATCCCCGATAAATTCAACAAAAATGCCATTAATTCCTTATAATTCCAGCATTTGAAATAAATTGATCAAGAAAATGTGTTTATTTTCCGTTTTCTTAATAATTATTTTAACTGCGCCTGGCGGTTACGGAAAGTAGTTCGGCATGGGAGTTTACTGGGATATAAATTTTGGACAGAGACTTGCTGAGGACCAATCAAATGTTACGGAATTGTGTAAATATTTTTGTGCTGGAATTATTCATTAATACATGTATCATATCACAAAGAACAGGAAATAGACACGATATACATGAAAAAATGTCAAACATGAATGGATACTGTTGTCGTACATATATTAAAGAACATGCTTCGTATCGTCACATAATATCAACAAAAATAAGAGTTTCTCAGTGCACTTGGATGATAAACGTAAAGTAGATCCTTTGTAACATTTCACCTACTGATTTAATTGTGCAAAAGAAAATACTAGAAATATCATTTGCTATTTTGAGGTGATATGTCCGAACACAGTAGTATCATATTACAAGACTAAACTAAATTATATCAAAATCTACACCAGTTTCATGACCATATAGTTCATGCGTCAATGATGTGTTTGGGAATGTGATTCAATGCAAGAAAAAACATAGCAGATAAATGGAGATAATGGATAATGGAGACAGATAAATGGAGATAATGGATAATGGAGACAGATAAATGGAGTGATGTATTTTGTTTGAATCATAGTTGTAGATAGAATATAGTGATGTTAATTACACTTATTAATGTTATTGCAATCAGTGTAGACTCAGATCAGACTGCACATCCGTGCAGTCTGATCTGGGTCTACTCTGTTCGCAAACTCAATGTTTGTGATATTCAGTAAGAAATAATCACTGAAATACAGCACAAGACCGGATATCTATAAATATACATGTATCTGCAAAGGGAAATAACTAGCTACGACCCCTCATTTGGCGAGTCTTGGAATTCCTACGCGTTTCCGAGTAGAATCTACGGAGTCCCGCAGGGGACGTAGAATTCTTTTTTTTATTAATTCGTTCCCACGAAATAACAATTCGTTCCCTCAATTTAACAATTCGTTAACGAATTGTTAATTCGTGGGAACGAATTGTTATATCGTGGGAACGAATTGTTAATTCGAAGGAACGAATTGTTAAATTGAGGGAACGAATTCTTTTTTTTATTAATTCGTTCCCACGAAATAACAAGTCGTTCCCTCAATTTAATAATTCGTTAACGAATTGTTAATTCGTGCGAACGAATTGTTATATCGTGGAAACGAATTGTTAATTCGAGGGAACGAATTGTTAAATTGAGGGAACGAATTGTTATTTCGTGGGAACGAATTGTTAATTCGAGGGAACGAATTGTTATATCGAGGGAACGAATTGTTAAATTGAGGGAACGAATTGTTATTTCGTGGGAACGAATTAATAAAAAAAACAAGAAACGAGGCAAAGCTATGAAGTCAAAGTTTTTTCAAGGCATAGATACTTGGGTAACAGATAATACAATGGCATAAACATGACAAAACTGGCTTTGTGAATGTATGTCACATGTTGGACATTGGTATGTGGTGGGCACCCCTTGCTTATGAAGCTGTCAAATTTTCTTAATCCTAGGTTGTACAGTAACAGAGAAATGAACATTTAACAGAAAACTTAACGTTGAAAATGGCTCAGTCGTTCACGCGGAAAAAATAGGTCAAGGTAGAAAAAGATCACATGTTGGATAGTGGTATGTGGTGGGCACCCCCTGCTTATGAAGCTGTCAAAGTTTGGTGGTCCTAGGTTGTACAGTATTGTTAACAGAGAAATGTACATTTAACAGAAAACTTAACGTTGAGTTTGCAAACCTGGCACGAACGTGCCTCACGGCAAACCACACACGTTGTGTGACTATGCTCATTGTGTGAATTGATAGCTTGACATAAGGAACACCGGCTCAGAAAAGCGGTCTTACGATGGCTAGCGTAGCATCCGCACAGTTTGATCATTGCATCTGTTTGTCGCCATTCGATCAATACTATTTCCTATATTTCTATATCAAGGTGTATGATCACGTGGTACTCACAACAACAACAAGTACCGATTCAAAGTACGTATTCTTTTATATTTTCTGTATTACGTAACGGATTTTGATGAAATATGGCGCATCAAACGCGTCTTGTTAAGCTGCATTTGGTGGTCTCAGTACGTTGGCCCAAACTTATGTAGTTTTTGCGAAGAATCGATTTCCGTGTCTACCGAGACGGAAATCGATTCTTCCCAAAAACGACATAAGTCTGTGCCGAACTCCCAGGACGACCAAATGCAGCTCATGAAGAATAATACTTACTTTGGAGTGGGCGACATTGTTGTTGTTGTTGTTGTTATAACCCCGTGATCATGCACCTTGTATATGTCACCAATGTAGCAGTTGATGATGTTTTTCGATCTGCGGAATGATTACATGTAACATAAAACGCTAATTTTGGATGGTGATAGGTACATATATTCGACTTACAAATCAAGGTGCATGATCACGTGGTTATAACAACAACAACGTCGCCCACTCCAAAGTAAGTATTATTTGATATTTTCCTTAATACGCAACGGATGTTTATGAAATATGGCGCAGCAAACGCGTCTTCATGAGCTGCATTTGGTGGTCCAGGGAGTTATGTGCGGAGACACGGAAATCGATTCTTCGCAAAAACAACAGAAGTTTGGGAGAAAACACAGAGACCACCAAATGCAGACGCGTTTGATGCGCCATATTTCATCAAAATCAAAATCAAAGTCGTATGCCGCAAAAATTATCAATGTATACCAATTATTTTTTATTTTATAAGTATTTTTATGACGCGTGGTAAAAACTTATATGACGTTTTAGATCAATGTTTTTATCAACGGCGTATACAAGGGGTGTTGATAAAATACGCGGACAAGTCCTATATATTCGTCATATGTTATTGCATGTCAACCAAATTTGGATAGCTCCTAGCCTGGCCATTATGCCAAGACAAAGTATGAAAATAATGTTCATAGCTCGTGTTGCAGTTGTTGATGTAACGTCATGTTTTGACTTGCGGCCCAAATAACGTAATTTAGTATGAATAATTTTCTAATAAGACAGAGTGAGAAGTGTTGGCGTTTCCCTGTTGTTTGCTGCTGTCTGAAATAATTTTGGGGAATAATAGCGACATTATGTAACATTTCGTATGCGAAGAAATATTTTAAAATATCTGACATCATGACGGGAAATGACGTAGTTTAACAACTGCCAGCTCTGTGTAAGAGAATATGCCGGAAAAACCAAGAGATTATATTAAAGTTTGTATTTTAACACAAACCACGAGATATTGAATGATGATGAGAGAAAGTCCATCATCGGGATGACAATAATATTATACGAACGATACATTCGGATAGACAATGGACACTAAGGCGCGAAAGACTAGGCCAGACATGGACGTACAAAAGTGACGTCGTCAGAGGTTGTGACCCATAGTAAAAGTCTTGGTCGACTGACCACTTTTCGTGAAATGCCAGATCGGTTGAGTTCATTGTGTGATTAAAAAGATTTTAAATATGAGGAGACGTATGGCTAGATGGATCCCGATGGTGGTGAACATGTAGCAGAAGGCCATTGAAAAATATGGAGCATAACATTAGCATAACGTCATTTTGACGTCGGGCCCCATATCACGTGATGACGTTGTGTTGGTAACAATAAAATTGCCCATGATATACTAATGATGAGTTGTGCATATGAAATCGATGAAGCATTTATCAATCATCATGGATGTGAATTTTCAGTTAACCCAAGACATATGGATGTTGCAGCATAATAATACTGGTTATTCAACCAACACTGGAAATCGAAAACTCTTACAAGCAACCTATCCGCGATGATCGGTGGCTGGTAATAATGTGATGTGTTGGCAGTTTCAACATTATCCCGACGAGTGACCGTACAACATTATATCAATATTGTACTTGCAAATATTCTAAAATTATCCCGCGGGACCATAACACAAACCGCGTAAATATAATACATAATTGGATGTTGCAGTTGCAGGTTATGCATATGGGATGCCCATCCCCCAGATAAATCCGCCACAGCTGGAAGCTCATTTTAGATATGTGTGACGAATGACTTTCATATAATGATAAAGTGGTGTTATTTTAATTACTACAGACCAACATAGATAGAAAGAAGAGATAAAAAGATCACGTACACACTTTCAATTTCTTTTTCTTTTCATTTCAATATGAAATACATTTCAGACATACCGACATTCAGGGATGAACTATATTCCCTAGGGGCGCTTGTCCCCGAATCCCGAATCCCCAATCCCCACCCTTCGTCGCCGGATCATATGATTGTGCCCATACGTAATTTTCACGATAATTGTTTTCTATTCCAATAGTATATCATAAGGATGTGTACGGAATTGCTACAAAGGGAGTATTTGTTTGTAGACATTGCACGTGTGCATCTGCAGTAGGCCGCTTATAACATTAACTTTGTGACAAAACACGACGTCGGGCAGATTTGGTAGCGTGATACCTTATAATTGTCGCCGTGTGTCTTTCTTGGGGATCGCATTACCATCGCCTGATATTGATGGATTTACATTTATTGAGCATAGGCTGCATATGCAGCCTATGCTCAATAAATGTAAATCCATTATTATACATTCAAGTGATAAGCTGGTGATTTGATACTACAAATCGTGCGAAAAGCAAGTTTATGACCATCAAATTTCCAATTAATTTCAAGACTTTTCGAAAACTCCACCGATCTCACTGTGTGTTTTGTGCATTATGTATTGCTTATAGACAAACAATCAAGAAGCTGCATTTAAATCACTGATTCTGAATCTATTACAGAGATTGTGTTGCATTTGTTTTGCCAAATTCAATACAAACCCCGGATAATTATGTCATTATATAGCTGCGTGTCTACCTCCGTTTGTGATAAAATGAGTGGCATTAAATGGCATATCATTCGCTAAGTACTGGCTATAATTGTTCAAAAGTCTCAATTTACCAAGATAATAAGATGGTACATGTAATATCGTTGGCATACACCAGGTTCATATTTAAGGTTATTTAGGAATCAAAGTGCAGTGTATGTGAAGACTTCGCTGATATGTAGCCAGTTAAATTATGCGTTCACCATTTTGAATTCATGAGGACAACCGACGAAAAAGAGTGACAACGTCAAAGAACGACAGTTATGCGACAATGTACAGCGCCTCAAGCATTTGTAAGTCATTGATGCTGCGAGGAACTCGTGCAAGTATCCATGCTATAATATTTTGTCACGACACCATGGCCATAACGTCAAACATGAATTGACGTTCAGTGACGTCACAAGTGCGTGATGTCACGTCATGACGTCATAATATGTGTACTGAGGCATCGCGTCTCATATTAGTGAAAGTTTCAGTAAGTTATAATTTTCCGTTTTCTGTTCACACTTAATGTTAACTGATATCAATAAACGTAGATGGGAGGGCACAATGTAAACTTTTACGGTGACGTTAGACAATTTTAATCGTCGTTTTTCCGACGTCGTTTATCGCTTTTTATGACGTTGTCATTAAGCCCGGTTTTCGTATGGTGCGGTCCATATACAGACGGGCGGCAGAAATGCCTAAACTATAATGCAGAACATTGTTGAACATTTTTAAATACAATCTTACCTTGTGAATCTATCTCCCACACGTAGTCTACAGTATATTTCTGTTTACGTATAGTTTAGCAAGTGGAAATACAATTGTTGCCGACTAAAATAGGACATAAATGAAGGGCGTTCCGTGCACAGCAGAAAAGTGTTATAAACCTACACCCACTCGTGAAGTGGCATATTTCATCAGGTCTCAAAAACAGTGCTATATATATAGAGAGGATCTTACTTGTGTGATGATTTACTATGATATGTATTAACGAGTTTACTGATGTCATAAGAGGCTATGCCGAGTTTCTTTCTAAATCAGTCAAGGAGCTTTAACAAATATAATATTACATCAACACAAATACTAGACTTGCTTTATTGCATGAGCACATCATCATACTAAGCATATACTGGTTACCTAACGTGTTTTACCTAACCCGTCTGATTTGCACATTTATTACACTTGTGTATAATGATATTGAATACACACTGGTGCCGGTCTTTTAGAACAAAAGCGTTACAGCTATGTTATCGTATCTTAAATATGCACTGATCACAAGTTATCAATAAGCAAGTTATCACTGTCGACTTGATAACTTGCTTATCGATAAATTGTGATAATTGCATATTTAAGATACGATAAAATAGCTGTAACGCTTTTGTTGGCTCGAGAACATTGTTCACTTATTCCCAGTTATACAAAAATAGGATATGTCAATACGTTTCCCCTACGAAAGTCAAGTTTATGCAATAAAATAATAAAATACATGTACACCTGGACTAGCATACAACTATGATATATTCTGCATTTTGACAGAAAATATTGTTATTATCGTACAAAAGGGCACGTGTCATTGTTGAATGGCAACTGTATCCAGGGCTCCAGATAAGGAATTAGTAATTGAGTATTGTCACTCCATCATTTCTGAAGCAATTGGGTATTTCAAAATTTTAATTGTGTAAAATAGAATCACACTAAGAAACATTTGATTGACCAAGCATCCAAAGCTCTTTTCGGCCTATTTAGAAAGATTAACAACTTGTCAACTCCAGTAGACTGTCAGCTTAAGTTATTTGATCAATGTATCACTCCAATTCTCTGCTATGCCTGTGAAATCTGGGGATTTGAAAACATTTCGGCTATAGAAACAATTCATTTGAAATTTTGTAAAACTGTTTTGGGGGTAAAGAAATCCACACCAAATTTCATGGTTTATGGAGAACTCGGCAAATTTCCGCTTATTATTGACATTAAATGTAGAATTATTTCGTTTTGGGCAAAATTAGTTTCAGGGAAGCAGAGTAAATTATTGTTTCTTATGTATAAGTTATTATATACACAACATGAAGCAAATGTGACTCATTTCCGATGGATTCAGAATGTTAAATCTATTTTAACTGAAATTGGAGTTCCTGGCGTATGGCTTAGCCAGAACGATGTTAATGCTATCTGGCTGAGCCACTACGCCAGGACTCAGCTTCAGAACCAGTTTATTCAGTCATGGCTCACCAGCATCGATTCATCTTCACGTGGAATTACGTATAGAATCTTTAAAACAGAGTTTGGATTAGAAACATATTTAATTAATCTCACGGAAAGGTTAAGAAAAACATTGACCAGATTTCGAACTTGTAATCATAGACTGGCGGTCGAAACTGGTAGATGGACAGGTGTGCCGAGAGCAAGCAGGGTCTGCAACAAATGTGGCGCTGGTGCTCTCGGTGACGAGTTTCATTTCCTTTTCGAGTGCCGCTTCTATGATGAAGTTCGAAAACGGTATATCAAGCCATTTTATTTTAGAAGACCAAATATTTTAAAATTCGCACAGCTATTTGAGAAAAAATCTGGAAAGCAATTAAGAAATTTAGCTATTTTTATAAGAAATGCTTTATGGTTATAATGACTAGTGAGCTTATACATATGCATTTTGTATTTTTACCCATCGTTGTATTATGTAATCTATTGTATACCTCGTGTGTCACGTATGTGGCTTAGAGTGAATAAAATGTATTGTATTATTATGTTTACACATCAGCAGACCGCACTTATCGAATAGTTTGCTTCTAAATGAAAACACATCTTGGTATTTCATTAGAATTGTCTCCTTGGAGACAATTCTAATGAAATACCAAGATGTGTTTTCATGGAAAATAAGAAAATATGCTATGTGTGTGGTCTGTTTATTGTTTTCTGTAGCATGATAAAGATACCACAAATTTTCATTGCTTTTTGATACTCACTACTATTGATTTCAATTGGGTTTTTGGCAATTTTAATTGGTTATTTACGCAAATACGCAGCTTATCTGGAGCTCTGTGTATCAATCCCTTACGTTCAATCATTTAAGTTCGTCTATTTCTGAAACTGCATGTGAAAATACAGTGGATAAAGTTATGAATTATTAAATTGTTAATTATGTGAACTCTATAGAGACCCAACTGATGATATATGACAAACGAGATATTCTAAGGTATTTTAAAGAAACAGTTTCTAACATGATGTTTCAGATGATATCGCAGATATGCAATGTTTCTTTTATTTTCTCTTTATTGACTCCAATTGCCATATACCACACGACCCGCACCATTGTATTCAATCGAATGCCAAGGACTGTGTGTTTTCTTATACCATATACAATATAATTATACTACCATTGACTCTGATGAAGAGGGGAGATAAGTTGGTGACGCATTTCCGTTCAGTACCAGGAAGCACACTTTGTGAAACACAACATTGTTTTAGTTTGAAATAAAAAACACTCTTCCACATCTAGAATAATTATGTTGCTATTTATAGACACATGTGGAATTAATTCAACTAAATAAAAATAGTAACCATCGACTGTAAACAAAACTAACGTTCGCAACGCTATTTATGATTTGGTATAATAAACATATTTTTCCAAACCCTGATTATTTTCAAGACGAATTATAGGCACGATTTGGTTCAGACAATCCACGTAAAGTTAAACATGTTTCATCACTTTAGGCACATACATAATATCATGTGTCCTTCAATTTGATTGATGTTTTAATTATTCTAATAGGTTTCATTTCATTAAATTAATATCATTTCATTTTATTGGGATCATGTTGGGAAATTAATTATTGAACACCCTTCGTAAATGACTTTTATAACGGACCACCCAATACTAGATATATGCATTCATATGCTGCACGTGCTGTACAGGTGTACGCACTGCACCAGGCGATGAGAGGCCCTTCAATAACAAATATATTATATATGGCCGGGTGCTTATCAATTCGTCGATGTTTTGACAGAGAACTGGGTGCCGTTTCACTAAGCTTCGTACGACTAAAATGTTCGTAAGTGCAAAATTATGATAGTCTGTAAATTTCACATTAACAATGTTTTCTCGTAAACAATTGTTGGATTTACATTTATTGAGCATAGGCTGCATATGCAGCCTATGCTCAATAAATGTAAATCCATCAATTGAAATTTACAGACAATCCTAAATGTGCACTTACGAACATTTTAGTCGTACGAAGGTTAGTGAAACGGGCCCCTGATGAACGTAAATGTGATGGGCTATGTATATACGTCTAACCCGGACGCCCTGTGGACCCCATTGTGTTTCATTTATACGGCATTTGCTGTAAATTATTTGAGTGTCGCGTTTGTTCATGGTTGAAAATGAGAACAAATCTATATCTGCATGGACTGTTTAATTATCCCCTTGCCGATAGGCAAGAAGGGGTGCTATAATAGTTATTTAGTTATAATTAGTTAGTCCATGAACGTGCGTACGTACGTACGTACATGCGTACGTACGTTAGTAATACCTTTCATTTTTCGAAAACTCATGAATCGCTTCACCGATTTTGATAATATTTGGCCACAGTGTGAGTCTATGGATGGTGCTTTGTTGTGCATGCTACCTACATCCGACCGCCCAAGGTCCAGGTCACTGAGGACTTATGCTCTCCTTGTTTGTGTTAAAGTTTTTCTTTATTGTTTTATTATCACGGCTGCCATTACGACCGCCCAAGGTCAAGGTCACGGAGGACTTGTGTTTTTTTATTATTATTATCAAGGCTGACAGCGAGGGCATACGCTTCGCTTAACGCTGCCATTTAGTGTTACAGTGGTACCTGTCTAAGCTGGACACTTTGCGGACCTCACACTCACAGGGTGACCGTTTTAGAGACTGTACTGTTTACTTATTTGTTATCGGGAACGAGCTTTGTATTGACCCAATACGTACTGACTGATAACATACTACCGTATAAGGAATCTACCGGATACCAATATCCGGGTTACAACGAATTGAAAGGTGGCGTTCTATTGGACGAACGACGTCACATGACGTTACCGGACGACGTCAGACTAATCACGTAACGTAAACAAGTCCGCGTTCTTTTCAACGAAAACTGTTTTATATTCGATCATTGGCTAGCATAAAACGTTACCTGATAAATAAAATACTAGTCAAGTGTCTTTCGATATCAAGATAATGAGGCTCGGCTCTGGTATTCTCTGTGAAGTAGAATGATTTATGCAAGCATGTTCTCATGCATATTATACAGCATATTGAGTGCTTGCTTTGTATACATATACGTTAGACATTAAACACAAATAATAATGAGAAATGTGTCAACGGGACACATATACTAGCATGCGTATCGGCTGTCATAAATGCATACATAAAGATAAAAACATAAAAACCTGAACTGCCTACTGCTTTATTTGAACATAACCAATTTGGACACGCCATGTGATTTTGTACCATCGGACATCAGCGTAATTGCATGAAATACAATATTTTCCGTAAATGGCGTCAAAAGCTGGCACAATTTTCAGAGCAATGTACTCTGAAAATCTTATCAACAGTTGACTTCATTTATGAAAAAATATTGTAAATTTTGTAAACGTATTTAATTAAATTACGCAGATGTCCGAAGGTACAACAAAATCACATGGCGTGTCTCAATTATTGAAATGACAGTCGTGCTCAGTGACCACCAAGGATCGGGATAGTAATAGCACCACGTGTGTTGATACACGATTGCCGTCTGTGACGTAGGCGCCTAGAACTGTCAACACCGCCAGCCGTCGGCAAAGGAAATATACATCAGTGAAATGAACCGACTCGTGAAAATAAAGCAACGACGAACGACGACGACCAGCTTAAACTGACACTGATGATGTATGTGATTCTGTAATGACATCTACCAACTATACGTTTATGAATGTGGCTGTGACGGGAGAAATTGGGCTTATTGTTTTTGCGACCAGTGTAGATCCAGATCAGCCTGTGCTCCCGCACAGTCTGATCAGGATCTGCACTTCCGCACAGTCTGATCAGGATCTGCACCGTTCGCCATTCCATCAAAGAAACACCCGTCGTGCTTCTACCAAGGTGTATGGCTCGTTATCGTGCTACATGAGTGTGCTATTTGATCAGGAACTACACTGGTTATAAAACCCATAAGCCCAATTTCTCCAGTCACAGCCACAAAGTATCTGCAACCGCAGTTTAAAATATTTAAACTGACCTAGATCTAGGCTGGTATTCAAATGTATGTCGTCCATTTGTATTAATCTCTCACCAACTGATTCAAATATTCGCGGTATGCACCAAGAGTCTGCGCACGCGCACGCGCAGTCTGGAACCTGTCGCCTCGATCGGGTGTTTGGTAGAGTGGGCGACACAAAGGTGTCGCGGAATAATTATTGGTATGTAAACTGGAGACACGAGAATTCGCGGGGGTGTTTCTGGTATTCGGGAATGTGTGTTGACAAAGGGTTTTGTCTGTCCAGCATGCAGATAAGTCTGTTCGACGTAATTTGTCGCAATATTTAATGGTAATTACATACATTCTTTGCTCTAACGGACGTTCGTATTTGACTGACCAAAATTACACAAACTATAGACATACATACATGGCAAGGAGAACACGATGCACAGTGCCATATAATAACAGTGAAGACCTAGATAAAGTGATACGTCCGGACTGCCACCCTCGCCCTCTCACACAACCGCCTCTAAACACACACACGTGTATCATCTCGCATTATACTTTTTAACGTTTTCAAAAATTTATTTAAAAAATACGATTTTTGTGCAGATTGTCATTCATTGATAACATTACAATGCACATTAGAATAAATATCATTATAGTCAGAAAGATGCCCAAATTTTACGGCCATATAAACAATTCAAAAACAATTTTTTTTTGATAATATTAAATTAAAGGAAAATTTAAGAATGAGCCTTCTTTTTATTTCTTGAAATTTGGTCAAATATTGATTTTATTACGAAAAATTGATTTCTCTATGGGAATTTAACATGGGGGGGAAATATGTAGAGGAGTGTGGGAGGAGTCAAAAAACGAAAAAAAAATGGAAATTGACTCCGAAACCTAGCTAGATAGCTTGGAAATGATCTAACTAAGAAAACAAAAGTTAAATTTTGAAAATCGGTCCAGGATTACTGAAATTCTAAAATATTTCCCCATGTTAAATCCCCATAGACATCTTCACTCTGTGAAGATGTCTATGGGGATTTAACATCGGGAAATTGTTTTTTCGCAATAAAATCAATATTTGACCAAATTTCACGAAATAAAAAGAAGGCTCATTCTTAAATTTTCCTCTAATTTAATATTATCGAAAAAAATATTGTTTTTGAATTGTTTATATGGCCGTAAAATTTGGGCAGCTTTCGTGAAACAGACTATAGATACAAATGTGGCTGTGGCTGTTGAAATGGTGGCTTATGGAATCAGTGGCCAGTCTAGCTCCTTAAATGGGGCTTATATCAAAGTCATAATCGGCTGGCACACTTCTGCAACATTTGATAGATTTCTTTGTTTGTTGGTGTTTACCGGCCTATCAACAGCGAAGGTCATTTAAGGCCGGGCCAACGGGTTCGATCCCGTATTCAACCCGCTGCATTGGGGGATATTAAAAAATCAGAACGGAATATTTACATCGAAAAAAATATATGTTCAGCCTTGAAATTAGAATAACCTGACCTGATGCCAGGTCCATACCACACCAAAGCCACTTGTCCCCTTGCCCTAAAGTAATAGGATTACGAATAATCATATTACTCTCATATAAGGGCTATAACCAGATTCAACTCTCATATACAATAATTCCAAACTGAAAGACATACATGAGGCCCAAACCTGGGTCCCGTTTCACTGAAATTCGTACGACTAAAATGTTCTTAAGTGTAAATTTATGATTGTCTGGAAATTTCAATTGATGGATTTACATTTATTGAGCATAGGCTGCATATGCAGCCTATGCTCAGTAAATGTAAATCCAATAATTATTTACAAGAAAACAGTGTTAATGTGAAATTTACAGACGATCCTAATTTTGCACTTACGAACATGTCAGTCGTACGATGTTTAGTGAAACGGGCCCCAGGTCTCTGGTCGGGATTTAGGTAAGGATGAATCCCGATCGTTAAAATACCAATCGCATACTCCCACCTGCCACCTACTCATTTGATAGAATCATGACGGGTGTTTAATCGACTGAATACCGAACCATGGTCGCAAATGTCATAAGCCCCATTTCAGCAGTCTCAGATCCGTTGCACCCATGTCTGTTATTTTACAACGGTCTTTTCAAGCATCAACAAATCCACTAGTCCGGGCCTCGACAAATCCACTCTTCCGCTCATATTGGCAATGGTGGTAATTCAGTGGTAATTTTAAGAGACAGTGCAGCATATATGATTGAGGAGTTGATTTCCAATCTGGAAGAGAGGAAATTTCAGAATTTCTCAAGGCCCGTCTTTTCGGGGATTCATGGGAGGTAGCAAGTGGGTGGGGAGTAGGTTTTATGAAAATTCGTAGAAAACTGAAATATGCCAGACTTCGGTAAGTTTGTTCACCTTCTGTCGGTGCCTTTGAGGGATCCATATCCCGTCATTATATTCCAACTGCTTTATCCGACTGGTTATCAGCTATTAGTTATCATATTCATTGAAGACAATTTTAATCGGTTCCCATCGTTAAATATAAACTAAGAACCATCCATTATGATCTTATCTTTCGAATTATAAATCTTGGTATGAGAAACACGCCGTTATGATTTATTATTGACTAAAACAGAACGGGACGATTTGTGCTGAAAAGAACGGATTGATGCGAAACTGGACGGATTGTGACGGAACTGAACGGGTTGTGACGAAACGAAGCGGTTCGTACGGAACTGGACGGATTGTGACGGAACTGAACGGATTGGAGCGAAACGGAACGGATTGTGGCCGAACGGAACAGAATGGGGTGGAACTGAACGGAATACAGGAAAGAACAAATCGATTCAGAACGGAACGGACCGTAACAGAACAAAACATATCAGAACAGAACCGATTAGAACAGTACAGAACGTAGCATATCAGAACGGATCGGCACGACATTGGACAGAACCGAACTGAATGGAACAGAATAAATCTAAAATTTATTTTTAAATTCTTGGATTACGTATATGTGACAGTGACTAGAGAAATGGCGTTTATGGGTTTTGCTACCAGTGCAGATCCAGATCAGCCTGTGCATCCGCACAGTGTGATCAGCATCTGCACGGTTCGCCATTCCATCAATGAAACACCCATCGTGCTTCTGATAAGCAACATATATCGCTATACGGCTACAGGAGTGTGCTATTTGATCAGGAGCTATACTAGTAAAAAATCACATAATGTGATTTTTTACTAGTATAGCTCCTGATCAAATAGCACACTCCTGTTAGGCCTAATTCTCCAGCCACTCATGTGTATGAACTTAACTGCATCTCATTGTATCAACTGACATCACATTTTAAGTTAAAATACATGAATCTGTAACATAATAATCTACAATCGGCGGTGACACGAGATGATTTACGTTCGAGGATGTCAATATGTCACTGTCCAAGATGGCCGCCGGGTTTGCGACAAGGCGACAGTTTTGACGGCAACAAAACAAACTATTAACATGTTTTGATTGCTTTCTTTATCGACAGTGCTGTCAGAAAAAAAACGGTAATTCAACGTTTGTTTATTAAACGGTTGAGATCGTGAGAACAAAATGTCACTGTATACGCATGTAAATACCTTTGGTATCGGAACACGGTTTCGAATGTTGTATTGGTTGCAATGCAGTCGAAATGTTATGAGACGGTTAATTTAACCTAGCTAGTTCATTCTCCTACCTCACTGTGCAGTATGTCAGACCGTGTTAAGGGCTGAGTATGAGTGAAATGATATATGGAGACTCGGCCGTAACAGTATTATTCTATGTAGTGATGTTATTTGAGGGTTGGTCAGGGCAAAGAAGATCAGGGAGTGAAGGGTCCATATGGGGTTGGGTTACACAAGATATGATATGAGATCTGTTGGGGCCCAGCTACGGTCGTTTGGCGTTATATACGAAATGCTATTATTCGAATTTAATTGCGGCAACATAGCGTTTCTTACGGAGCCCCGCAGGGGACGTAGAATTATTTTTGTTTTATTAATTCGTTCCCAGGAAATAATAATTCGTTCCCTCAATTTATCAATTCATTCCCACGAATTAACAATTCGTTCACACGAATTAACAATTCGTTCCCTCAATTTAACAATTTGTTCCCACGAAATAACAATTCGTTCCCACGGGAACGAATTGTTAATTCGTGGGAACGAATTGTTATATCGTGGGAGCGAATTGTTAATTCGATGGAACGAATTGTTAAATTGAGGGAACGAATTGTAATTTCGTATGAACGAATTGTTAATTCGATGGAACGAATTGTTAAATTGAGGGAACGAATTGTCATTTCGTAGGAACGAATTATTAATTCGAGGGAACGACTTGTTAAATTGAGGGAACGAATTGTTATTTCGTGGGAACGAATTAATAAAAAAAAGTCCATGTCCCCTGCGGGGCTCCGTAGTTTATCGGTAGTTATTTGGTTCGATGACAATTCGTTACACTCATTCTGAAGACGAGAGAACAAGAGAAGATAATGCACGGCAGTGAAAAAAACAAAACTGCTTCCCCGCTCCATACCTTTCGCGAGGGTAGCAATTTAACCCCATCTCTTTAATGTAACGCATGGAAGAGTGATTTTTGCAATCGGTTATCCGGCGTGCTTGATATGTTAGCGATATAACACTGTCAAAGCTGTATCTGTACATTATTAATAAAGAACATACACATGCAGAAATAGGTTACCGTGTCAAGGTGTTTATCTGACATGTGCATGTATATCTTGCAAATTCGAAAGCTTTATTTCGTTATGTTTAATGTTGAACAACAACTAGAGAAAAGATAGCTTCCATGGGGAAATGATTTCCCTGTTCTATCATGCTTGGCAATTTACTAGTTCTACATCAAAGATTATTTGTTTAAAGGTACAGAATATACAGTTTACTAACTTTTAACATAACATCAACAGGTTTGGGTATGCACCTCGGTTGCTCATATTTTTTGAATGGGTCAAATTTTAGCCGTAGATAACAACAGTTCGGAGTCGAATTATTGTAGCTGGGCGGTATGGCACTTAATGCAATGCTTCTTCATGTTATATGCGGATGTGCATGTTGATCTGAGACTATACTGGTCGCAAATGTCCCTTTTCAAAGTCGAATGGCCAAATGTATGCGTAGTATAGTGAAGAAGAAATAGTATGGTTAACGAGTAGGATTGTTCATGTTAATAAAAAAACATGTATTGAAATGTCAAAATCAAAATGTTGTCTTACATCCACAGAATACTGGCTGAATTTCCATAATTAAAATTATTTTAATCTTGTTTTTCACATGGACATTTCTATGCGTTGCGTAGCTACCAATTATTGCGCTCAGGGAGGGTCCTTACTCCGCGCATTGAAGGCAATTATCGCGCGCCCTGGGGCGTCTAAACACGTTGACATGTTACGCCCGCTGGGCCTTTCTGACCGGGCCTTGCGCAACAACGCCAATAATTACTATCAACAGTTGTATAGCGCCTAGTCCATGAGAAAATGATAAATTGTGCATTGTGTTGGTTTGTATGTGTAGTTTTAATTTGTTTTAATTTGCTTGAACATTAGCGTATTCTTGGATCAATATTGAAATGATAGAATTATTTCCATACGAAATAAATTGGGGTGGGGGGTGGGGGAACCGTGTATACACTGATCAGACTGCACGTCCGTGCAGTCTGATCAGTGTCTACACTGGTTTCCAATGACAAAGGGAATATTGTAATTCGCGGCGACTTTACAAGTCGCGTTTGATCGTCGTAATGTCATAGAGAGATTACAATTTTAGGGTGAAAATTGATTTTTAACACCAGTGATAAAAAATGAAATTGCAGGTAAAAAGAAATTCTATTTTTTGAAAGGTGAAATAGTCCAACAACCCAGCAACAAAAAGGGCCACAGGGGACATGGATTTTTTTTTATTAATTCGTTCCCACGAAATAACAATTAGTTCCCTCAATTTAACAATTCGTTCCCTCGAATTAACTATTCGTTCTCACGAAATGACAATTCGTTCCCTCAATTTAACAATTCGTTCCCTCGAATTAACAATTCGTTCCCACGATATAGCAATTCGTTCCCACGAATTAACAATTCGTTCTCGTGGGAACGAATTATTAAATTGAGGGAACGAATTGTTACCTTCCATACTCGGGCATATGAGCCCAGAAAATGTGTCAAGCTAAAGGCCGTTGGCCCGTTTACCTTTCCGAGTTTATTATTAGTTGCAGTGTAGTCCCCTTAGATGGTGTGTACACGTACGTACATCCATTGTTTTCAAACAAAAGAATGACAAAATAAGAAACAATAGGTTTAATTGGTTACGGAATAAGTTGCATTGTTTTACTTTGTATTAGGCCACACCTACAACTAAATAAGGTATCGAAAGTGTGCCCGGACACACACACAGACGGACACACAGTCAAAACACACACACAAATACCTGCCGGCTCTACCGAGACCGGGGGTATAAAAGGAAACAAATTGTCGCCGTAGACAATAGCGCCCCATTCACAAACTGGGCCCGGTTGCTCAAAACCTGTTAGCTTAACAGACTGTTAAATCCTTAGCAATGCTAAGGATTTAACAGTCTGTTAAGCTAACAGAAGCTTTGAGCAACCGAGCCCAGGACAATAACCCGAATGTTATGTCTGTAACGTAAGTCGCCAGGGCTGCGTTACAGACAGAAAATTCGGGTTAACTGGACAATAGTGTATACCCTGCACGGTTGTGTAGACCGAGTGTCGTAGGTCAAGGACGACCGTATTTGCATGTACCTTCATTTGATCAATTGATCACGAGAGGAAATCCAGTAGACATCCAATGCTCATTCCTACCCCGAGTATTGATTGATTGTTCTTACCCTGATACAAAAACCTAGACCATCCTGTGCATCTTAATGAAGCATTTCTGCAAATGTCTATGTGTCTATCGTTTGCTATGGACGACTAGGCAACTATGCAGTACAATGAAACCTCTCTAAACCGGACACCCTGGGAGGTCCCCAGGGTGTCCGGTTTAGAGAGGTTTCACTGTAAATCAGGCATTTTATAATGTTTAGCCATATATGTGTGCTATGCGATCATGAACAGACATTATCACCTGAGATAAGTGACAAAGTAACTCATGAAAACAAGATTCCACTGTACTTAATGTTCTACATTTTCCACACCTATCTGAGACGCAGAAAAAGAGACATTTTCCCAACTAGACACAATTGTATCATGAATTCCACTTCATTGACGAACATTGCCGTTGATTTTCCACCTAAGTGGAAGTAAAAACATCCCATTAATCTGTATTGTGCCTTTCGCACCTGTGCAACCACCCCGGGGCATGCACTTGGCTCCTTTCAACGATCCCCCGGTTGTTTACCCACCGGATCCGGCTCTTGATATATGGCTGTGACTGGAGACATAGTTAAATAAGGCATATGGTATTTGTGACCAGTGTCGCTCCTGATCAAATAGCACACCCGTATAGCCTGATAATGATATATATTGCTGGTTAGAAACATACATGGCGTTTCATTGATGGACTGGCGAACCGTGCAGATCCTGCTCACACTGTGCGGATATACAGCCTGATCTGGATCTACACTGGTCGCAAAACCCATAAGCCAAACATATCCAGTCATAACCACGAGCCTGGGTCATGACTAAAACAGACTTGTAGTTTGACCTGTGTAGGTTCTGAATAGCTAGAGCACCCCTGTATAGTGTGACAATTATTTTTGTTGCAAAGGGAACCTTGATGTTTTTGTCGCAAATCCAGGGAGCTCATTTTGTACGGAGCCCCGCAGGGGATATGGATTTTTTGATATTAATTCGTTTCCAAGAAATAACAATTCGTTCCCACGAAATTACAATTCGGTCCCTCAATTTCCACGAAGTGACAATTCGTTCCCTCAATTTAACAATTCGTTCCCTCAAATTAACAATTCGTTCCCACGATATAGCAATTCGTTCCCGTGGGAACGAATTGTTATTTCATGGGAACGAACTGTTAATTCGTGGGAACGAATTAATAAAAAAAAAAGGAATTCTACGTCCCCTGTGGGGCTCCGTAATTTTGCCATATGAGTCACTTATTTGCAAAGGAAATAATTTGTGGATATGAGAAATAAATCAGACGCCGTCGATATTGCGACCATCTAATTACGACCAAGGCAACCAGCCCCCACCCACCCACCTACCTACCTACCGCCACCCCCATTATACATTACAACCTGCCCTACGATAAACATGAAGTTTCTAGTATTGGAACTGATTTTCCTCGATATGTCGTCTCACAATGTGATATCCTCCCACTGCCCCCCCCCCCCCCCCCTCTCATATGTGGCTGTGACTGGAGAAATGGGGCTTACAGGTTTTGCTACCAGTGTAGATCCAGATCAGCCTGTGCATCCGCACTGTCTGATCATGATCTGCAGTGTTCGCCATCTGTGACTGGAGAAATGGGGCGTATAGGTTTTGCGACCAGTGTATATCCAGATCAGCCTGTGCATCCGCACTGTCTGATCAGGATCTGCACTGTTCGCCATCCCATCAATGAAGCACCGGCAATGCTTCTAACAAACAACACAGATCGCTATCAGTCTACATGTGTGTGCCATTTGATCAGAAGCCACATTGGTCATAAATCCCATAAGCCTCATCTCTCCAGTCACAGCCACATATTAATGGTAGATGGGAATTTGCTAATATACCAAAATTGCTGGTATCAGGATATGTTGTTAGGTATATTGTTTCAAACAATGTGGCAAATGATGTTAAGATAAATGCAATAAATGTATATCCCGATCAAACTGTGCATCCAGGCAATCGTAAGCCGATATTTACGTCTTTTGTACATCTAAATATATTTTGTTGCGAACAGTGTGTGACTCTGATCATGCAGCGCGAACGTGAATGCGCAGACTGGCCCGCGCCAACGCTGATCACAAACGTCATAGGGTTACTTTTGTGAGGTGACGTCACATTGCTGGCTCGTTACGTATGCAGGACAATAGTGTCATATTTGTATAGAGGGGTTATACGCTGGTCGAGTGGTCAAAATGGACATTTCAAGTGGCCGGAGCGATTAAGACCAGAGTTGGGTAATATTGAAATGTGGGTCCGGGTAGGGCGGTCAAAATGACGAAGAACATTCGTAGTCTTATTACCACCGAATGAGCTGTCATTGTGTAGATAAATTACTTTTCTAAAGCATGGTCTAAACATATCTTCACATAATCCGTGACTAGAGACATGGGGCTTACGGGTTAATGTCACATGTGTAGATCCAAATCAGCCTGTGCATCCGCACAGTCTGATCAGGATCTGCACCTGTTGCCATTCCATCAATGAAACATCTGTCATGATTTATTAAACAAGCAATATAGATCGTCATCAGGCAACATGAGTGTGTTATTTGGTCCGGAGTTACACTGGTCACAAATCCCATAATCCCCAGTTGTCCAGTCACAGCCACATATGCAATTGTACGGAGCCCCGCAGGGGACTTACGAAGTTACTGTCTGTTTCACGAAACCTGCCCAAATTTTACGGCTATATAGACAATTCAAAAACAATATTTGTTTTGATAATATTAAATTAAAGGAAAATTTAAGAATGAGCCTTCTTTTTATTTCGTGAAATTTGGTCAAATATTGATTTTATTACGAAAAATTGATTTGTCTATGGGAATTTAACATGGGGGAAAAAGTGGTAAGGAAGTGTGGGAGGAGTCAAAAAATTTTTTTTTTGGAAATTGACTCCGAAACCTGACTAGATAGCTTGGATATGATCTAACTAAGAAAACAAAAGTTAAATTTTAAAAATCGGTGCAGTATTTCTGAAATTCAAAAAAAGAATTCCCCATGTTAAATCCCCATAGACATCTTCACTCCGGGAAATTATTTTCGCAATAAAATCAATATTTGACAAAATTTCACGAAATAAAAAGAAGGCTCATTCTTAAATTTTGATAACATTTAATATTATCGAAAAAAATATTGTTTTTGAATTGTTTATATGGGCGTAAAAGTTGGGCAGCTTTCGTGAAACAGACAGTAGAATTTATTTTTTTTATTAATTCGTTCCCACGAAATAACAATTCGTTCCCGTTCCCACGAAATAACAATTCGTTCCCTCAATTTAACAATCCGTTCCCACGAAATAACAATTCGGTCCCTCAATTTAACAATAAGTTCCCACGGGAACGAATTGTTATATCGTGAGAACGAATTGTTAATTCGAGGGAACGAAATGTTAAATTGAGGTAACGAATTGTCATTTCGTGAGAAAGAATTGTTAATTAGAGGGAACGAATTGTTATTTCGTGGAAACGAATTAATAAAAAAAATCCATGTCCCCTGCGGGGCTCCGTACAATCGAATACTGTTTTAATATATATATATTTGTAAACTGGTAGATAATAACAATACAAACGACATGCATGCAATCTACATTTTATGCTATTTTTTTCAAACATTTTGAAAACGCCATTTAAAAAAAAGTTTTGTTTTTTTTGTTTTGTTTTTTCATTGTATTTCATCATACATTATCAAGTTCATGTAATAAAATAATGAAACAATCACTTAAGTCTTGTTAATACTTAATGTAAATAAATATAAACAATAACTGTTCTTCTATGACCTCATATCGGAACACGCATATTTCAGCTAATTAGAATATTCAAACCTTTGTAACTTTTTTAATATTTGTTATTTTTACATGCGGTTTTCAGCATTTATTTCAAATTATCAAATTGTATTATTTACACACAAACAAGTTGTTCACTTGACCTTAAAGGGCACTATATCTTAGATGATACGTCAGATATTCAATATGTTTGTTTTCTCGCTTCATTAATGGTAAATGACATGTATCAACCAAACGTGCCAATTTATTTGACCACATTCTATGAAGTTTAAGTTGTATTCTTCTATATACTATCTTAGACTGTGATACACAGGGGAGATACTTTGGAAATGCAATTATGCTTTTACTGTACCGAGAAGCACCATTTGTGACATATAACGTTTTTTTTGTTGTGCAACGATAATACTGCACTATCCGTCAATAGAAAATGTTCAATTGTGTTTAGAAATACGATACAAATCTATAATTACAAGTATTTATTTTACTAATCTCTTTCATAAAACTGCGCATATAGGAAATCCAGGGTATTAAACGCCAAATCTACATTATCTCAACTAATTAATGCTAGCCATAAATAATTAGAGCTAGCATTAAATATTTAGAGCTAGCTTCAAATCATTTGAAGAGCTCTCTAAATAATTTGGAGCTAGCTCTAAATGTTTAATGCTAGCTCCAATTATTTAGAGCTAGCATTAAGTATTTAAATTCATGTAGATTTGGCGTTCGAAGAACGCCAAATCTTCATGAATTTAAACACTTAATGCTAGCTCGAGATATTTATTTATTTAGAGCTAGCAATAATTATTTAAGTTTATGTACATTTGGTGTTCCATACCGGTGCCTTTACAAATAGGCTAACTTTTGTTCGTAATTTTCGTGGTTGCGAGGCAAAAAGTCGCAAACCAGAATTAAGGCCGCCGGTCACCGTACGTAACGTATAGTTAGTTTATTTGTATATGGAGCTTTGGAAACCTGTCATTTGTTCGTGAAGTACCTGTCTTCAACAAAGGACTTTTACTAGTGGTCACAGTATGGCGTCCATGCGAAATGGTGTCTAACCCGTTTCACTCGAAATACCCAAAATACGGGTATAAAACTGTTGGCAATATTTTTGTCTCGCAATTTCTCTTAAGCCTTCTCCAAAGTGTATGTCACAACTACTCATTTGAACCGTCTAACGAGTATATTCTGAATACACGATATACAGGTATAAAACTGGCAACTTTCAATATTTTCACAATTTCTGCCCAACATGTTATTACATTTTAACCTTCTCATCGAGTAAAATCGGAATACATGTAACGTGCGGGTATAAAATGTCAACACAATGTTAAGCCCCCAATACGATAGCAGGGTGGGGTGGGGAGCATATTGCTTTGCCATTATTTGCAATTTCTGTGATCTGTGTGCCAATGTCTATGTTCTGACTACCCATTTGAATCGTCTCAACGAGTATACATGTATTTAGAATACACAATATACGGTAAAAGAATATCACCATTTGTTCTGCAATTTATCCTCTTCTGCTCCATAATGTATGTTGTGACCATTCATTGAACAGTCTCGTCGAGACGGTTTTAGGGTACGCTTCTTGTTCACTATTTTGCACATATCACTTCTGTAACCTTTTCCCTTGAACTCAAATCACAAAAAGAGGATTAATTGAAATCCCAACACTAAACAGAGAAAACTTTCGCACCTAGGCCGGATTACGCTTTGTTCAAATTAAGGCGGAGTATAATACGAGGCTGCTTGTGATATAACCGCGGCCTCGGCACACAAATCCCCGCTTTAAACTTGTCCCGCGACAAACGTGACGCTATCCGCATTTCCAACAATTCGGACATATGTAAACATGTTCCAACCGAAGTGAGCGAATGAAATGTTCAAACAAACCGGGATAGTCAGTTTAAAAGCGAGTCCGTCTTTGAACAAATTCCGACCGCAGTCAGTGATGTATAATGCAACCTCTCTAAACCGCAGGTATTCGGCGTGTTTCGGCTTTCATCCGTATACCTCTATATATATATGGTTATGCCGATGAAAGCCGAAACACGCCGAATGCCTGTGCTCTAAAACCGACCACCAAGTTAATGGGGCAGTGACCAGTTAATTTCAAATTATCCATTTCACGCCCTCGGACAGTATGTATTTAATGCAATATTCCAAATAAGTGGGCAGACAGCAATATGCGTTCGGCATTTGTGACCTAGACACACTAGAAGCTTTTACATAGACACAAATATGCTGCTCTATTAGTGCTCCTTACCAATGCAGGAATGTGAAATAGCTTGGTGCAGCCTCTTTAAAATGATCCAATTCTGAGGTAAAATATTAACTTTAAAACCATGCCGTGCCACGCTACTTGCGGAACTACAGATTGAATGTTGTATGTGTTCTCAATCATCATCCAGAGGCAAATGTACTATCATGGTGTAAACCAGTTCCCATCCATGAGTTTTCTCTGAAATAAATTCTTGTTTGAAACTCCCAGAAAAATCTGTTGTTTTCATCAGTTTTTGTCACAACATACCCTCAATTCGTATTTGCCCATTTCTGATCAATGGGAACAGGTCAGATGGCCCTGGAATGAGCATTCATCAATTAATACGATGTAAAACCTGAATAAAATACAAAATCAACTACAAAATAATAATTAAACAATTAAAATGAATTTTAATCAGCAGAAAGTGTAATATTTATCAATTTCACAGGTGCCATTATACGAATCTGGCGTCTAACTGGTCACTGCTACCTAACGCCTGTGATCTTATTTTTGATGGGTTACTTTGTCAATCATCTCAGACAATACTGTATATTCATGATTGCAAAGCATCCAACTACGTACCAGAATGGTAAAATGACGGATTTACAGTGGAACATCTCTAAACCGGACACCCTGGGGACCTCCCAGGGTGCCCGGTTTAGAGAGGTTCCACTGTAGATACAATGTATAATAAATACTGTATTACGGATTTAAATTTGGCAGACGTCGCGGAATCAGGGAAATAAAAATGTAAAGTATTTTAAATTTATAGATATATATTTCATAACACTACATCGTTTAAGGGTGGCAGTACACCACATGCGTATTAAAGGGGCATATCAGAATGTTTTGAGAAAAAAATAGTATAAAAAATAAAAACATTTTTTCATCATGGCCAGGTGTTACGTGGTGTAAAGGGCCATGATGAAAACACGTTTTTATTTTTTATATTATGTTTTAAAAGAATCCTGATATGCCCCTTTAAAAACATCTTATAAAGTCAATGGTTTCTTGCATGATATTTAATAAGATGTTCATTAAACTCGTTAACTGATTTCATACGAAACTATGCTATGCCGAGTTTGTTATGAAATAATTCAACGAGTTTAAAGGTACATGCCCACTCAGTAGGCACAACATGTTCTTTATAGGAATTAAATAAGTGTATGATTGTGTCACTATTCCACCAGTTCTAAACATTACAACTTCCCGCTATACAGATATAATCATTTATAGTCTGTTTCACGAAAGCTGCCCAAATTTTACGGCTATATAAACAATGCAAAAACAATATTGTTTTCGATAATATTAAATTAAAGCAAAATTTAAGAATGCGCCTTCTTTTTATTTCGTGATATTTTGTCAAATATTGGTTTTATTACGAAAAATTGATTTGTCTATGGGAATTTAACATGGGGAAAAAAGAGGTAAGGCAGTGTGGGAGGAGGCAAAAAACTAATTTTTTTGGAAATTGACTCCGAAACCTGACTAGATAGCTTGGATATGATCTAACTAAGAAAACAAAAGTTAAATTTTAAAAATCGGTCCAGTATTTCTAAAATTCTAAAAAATTTCCCCATGTTAAATCCCCATACAGTGTAGACATCTTCACTCCGTGAAGATGTCTATGGGGATTTAACATGGGGAAATTTTGTTTTCGCAATAAAATCAATATTTGACCAAATTTTACGAAATAAAAAGAAGGCTCATTCTTAAATTTTCCTTTAATTTAATATTATCGAAAACAATATTGTTTTTGAATTGTTTATATGGGCGTAAAATTTGGGCAGCTTTCGTGAAACAGACAGTAGTAATATTTATTTTACTGATAGTGACTCGCAATTTATCAGGCTATTTTCATATGCAAATGAGGAATGATATTTTTTTAATTATGTATACTAATTAAATGCATCACCTGAAAAAATAATAGATTCGACAGATTATGGAGTATGATCATTGCACATCAAAATATAAGTACAGAGTATAAATAGTAATGTCCGTTAACATGTAAGGAAACACGGTTATCGCCGCCCCTGATATCAGTGTGGAAATGTACGTCTGATATAAAATGTATAATAATGCCAATCGACACGTGGGGTAATGGTGAATGATAATAATGATAATAATGTCAATCAATACATGGGGTAATGGCGAATTAATTTTTATTTTGCCAGAAAATGTCTCCGATATAAAGAACTGAGTGGGCATGTACCTTTAAAAGGTACATGCCCACTCAGTTCTTTATATCGGAGACATTTTCTGGCAAAATAAAAATTAATTCGCCATTACCCCATGTATTGATTGACATTATTATACATTGTATATCAAACTTAAATTTCCACACTGATATCAGGGGCGATAACCGTGTTTCCTTAGAATGTTAACGCACATTACTGTTTATTATCTGTATTTATTTGTTGATGTGCAATGATCATACTTTATAATCTGTCGAAAACATTATTGTTTTCAGGTGATGCATTTAATTAGTATAAATAATTGTAAAATGTCATGCCTCTTTTGCAAATGAAAATAGCCTGATACCACCGCGCGTCACTATCAGTAAAATAAATATTACTAAATGATTATATCTGTATAACGGGCACTCGTAATTTTTAGAACTGGTGGAATAGTGACACAGTTATACGCTTATTTAATTCCTATAAAGCACAGTTTGTGCCTACTGAGTGGGCGTGTACCTTTAATAACAATCATTTTAAATCATCATGCATGTACACTCCTCCATATATTGACAATTGTCGTCTGATGTTGCTTTTATATCTTGCCTTATTTCTCAATACATTGTATAAACATGGCTTGACAGCGCTTCAGAATCATTTCCAATGGAAATGATTCTGAAGTGCTGTCAAAGCATGTTGTACATTTTTCTAATGTGCTGTCAAAGCATGAGCAGGTGACAACAACAATTAAGATAGCTGTGTAAGGGTTAAATCTTCTCCATATATTGACCATTTTTCGTGTTATAGAATGTGTTACGTTATTACTGGTTTGTTGTTGTTGCTTTATCTCCATAAATCGAAGGCAATACTTATCATTGGAGAATGTATACCATGTTGTTGTTGTTGTTGTTGTTTTTTAGAATAAAATCTGTTTTTGTTTTGTTGTGGGTTTTTTCTTTGGAATAAACATATAAAATAGTTTCACCGTTTGTCACAAAGGAAGAATTTCATAAAATTAAATATTCGATACTAGACTACCGTTTCGCGGCCCCACACAATGTACACGCGAGATAAGCCATGTTTTACACGTCACATTATGATTTATAAATGCCCACTCTAACCCAGGGAGCCCAATAACTGGACCGCTCATGATGCCATAAAACCAGCAAGTAAATGTTAACGCACTGTGACCTCAAGCCCAGCCTAAACACAACTTATCAACATTACATATCAGAGCTTCAGATAACGTGCGTATTGCAGGGGCGGCGGAAGTGGAGGGGGGGGGGGGGGTTTGGGGGGGGGGGTTTGGGGGGGGGGCCTGACCCCTCAATAATTCTGTAATAAAGCACATATTCTCATCCTCAAATTTGCTGAGAATGCAAGAAATGGCGTTTCACGCCTCTTAGATTTTAAAACTTTCCGGGGGTGGGGGGAGGGGGCATGCACCCGGACACCCCTAGCAACATCAGGCCCTTTGGGTCCGCAAGACTGGGCCCTGAGAATGCAGTAAATGACGTTTTACGCCTCTTAGATTTCAAAAGGCTACGGTTGAGCATGCCCCCCGGACACCACTAGTAACATCGGGCCATTTGGGCCCTCAAGACTGCAATTATTTCAGCTGAATACGCATTGATTATCAAAAGTAGGAGCACTTGGTTTTCAAATTGAGTAGTGAAAATACTGTCATAAAGTTGAAAATTCACTTAGTCAAACAGTGTTTGCTTTTTGCAGCTAAAATAAGTGAATGTTTAAATTTGATATATTTTTTCCGTATTTAGTAATGAAGAAAATCAATAATCCACTTGTAATAGTAAAATACGCAATTATTTTGAAATCAAGAGGTGTAGTACGCTTTAGACACAAAGCTTATCTGGAGCTCTGAATATATTAAAATATCAAATAAAATATCGCGTACTAATGGTAATATGAGTTTCTAAGCATGCACACATGATCCGAGCTTATAACACTTTGCATATCCCCCAGATTTGTACACGAGTGATTGATGTAATGGTGTGTAATGGCCTGTCAACAGCTAAGGTCATTCTATACCGGGTTAACGGCATTCCATATTTCATCTGATATGATGGGGGGGGGGGGTCTCAAAATCAGAAACTCCATAAAAGTAATACGATTAGTATTAATCTTACTGCTTTTATCATGTTTATAATTGGCATAACCGGATTCAACTCTCAAGTAGCAATTGTTTAAGTAAGAATTGTTTAATTGAGGGAACGAATTGTCATTTCGTTGGAACGAATTGTTAATTCGAGGGAATGACTTGTTATATCGTGGGAACGAATTTTTAATTCGAGGGAACGAATTGTTATATCGTGGGAACGAATTGTTATTTCGTGGGAACGAATTGTTAACGATATTGTTATTTCGTGGGAACGAATTGTTATTTCGTGGGAACGAATTAATAAAAAAAAAGTAATTATACGTCCCCTGCTGGGCTCCGTAAGTATGTGATCTGAAAGTTTCATTAAGTACAAACGCATATCTCGCTCTGTTAATATGCTGAGCTTGAGCACAGCTCAGATGTAAACAAATGTCTTTGATTCGAGCACGAATTTTTATGAAAATGCTTTTAAAAACATTGAATCAATGACGCTGATTAGTGTTTGTAACGGCAAGTGGGGGGTGGAGGGGTGTAGCCTCAATTCACGAAAACGATATTACCGCAACAATGTTCGAATTTTAACACCGTGCACAACAGATAATTCTGGGATACGAGTTTTCTCATGTCGAGTTCTAGTATCTGAAGAGAACGGGTATATGAAACTCGTCACAACACAATGATCCATTTCTTTTCTCTTTGCTGTTGTTGTTGTTGTTGTCCTTTTATGTTATTGACATTGTAGTCCCTGATCATCTACTACAGGCGGATTTGTTCTGACCTATTGGCTGCAAGGTTGAATTTGTCAGGACCGAAAGTATTGATACATGTATACCAATTACATTGCGAAATGTGGAGACTCTGGTCAGACGACACAGACATCAGGGATTAAATTGACCAGATTGCACTGGTAGCCAAAGTTATATTCCTTTATTTCCTATGACACCGTTACATATTATTTCACTGAATTTTATCGCCGCCATGCAATAAAGTTTTCAGCTGGGAAGCACGAGAGAAATGAACATTATCGAGTTTCCAAACGTTCCGGACAAAGCATTCGAACGTTTCCGTAAAATGCACCGGAAATTGGTGAAAACTTCCGAGCATCACGGAACAGTTTTTTTTTCTCGATTTTCTCAGCAATTTTCGACAATTCTTTTCATTACGTTCACTGTTCTAGAAATTGTTTGCGATTTTATTTTCGTATTGTATAAGATCTATTTTCAACCGCCGATCCAGATATGTGCAAAGATGTTTGTTATGCGTTAGTCAATAGACCGACGTGTCGGTATGACTTGTGATTTTACAATATTGCCGAAACGACTCATCCGGATAAAAAGTGTCCATAATTCATTTGCGACCAGTGTAGACCCAGATCAGACTGCGCGTCCGCGCAGTCTGATCAGGGTCTACACTGTTCGTTATTTAAACAACATTCCATTCCGGATGAATCACCCGGAACATTTTAGATCCGATAAAGCTGAGGAAGTGGTCTATCGGATCAGGACCTAGACTGGTCCACACGTCTAAACTTTACATTTTATCACGATTTGTCATTTATACGTTCCATAAATCAGCAGCGATCTCTCCATGGTATCAAAGTGACGTTTATCGCAGTAGATAACTATCGGTCGAGATCCGATTTGAAATAAAATATATCAAAATGCATTAAATATTCATAGTTATAATAAAATCTGGTTTCATTATCGTTATGCAGGACGAGTATATAATAATGTCTGAAACGAATATAGACAGGGGCCTGTTTAACTAAACTTCGTACGGTAAAATATGTTCGTACGAAGATTTCTATGAATTTGCTTCTCACATCAACGTGCTTCTCTAATGCTACCACTTTGTACCTACGGCTTCATGTCATTAAAATTTAATGCAGCACGTCCACGACATATTTTCCAAAATTCGGTTGTCATAACAACTGTTATTGTGGATTTCAACTTCGGCAGTTTAGTAAATGCAAATGCTTGGATTTAACGACGGCACTGGCTCGATGACCTTGCATGTCGTCTCACAAGAAGGAGAGGAAGGAAGCAGGTGGGTACAAAGGAAACCGGCAGCAGGGGGCCTAGCTCTTATTAGATCAGTCAGCTCTGGTTCTTTAACGTGTCCAGACTCTCCTTCAAATCTGATACACGGGACCGCCGTTTAAAGTCCCCATCCGAAAGGACTAGTAGAGCAGGAAATACAAAGTATCTCAGAAATACTGACGCCCAGGAACTGGACCCTGAATCGAACCCGTGTCGCCACCATGGCAGTCCGACGGTGTTACCCCTCGGCCACGGTCTGCTCTACTTTGGCAGTTTAATGAACCAGGCCCCTTTTAAGCATTTTAGTGTATCGACATACTTTCGTAGCATACAGCTTTGTCCGGCTCTGGAAAGTCCTGCTTTATCGCATTGCCGATATTGATTGCGAAAATGAATCATAGTGTCCGCAAATGTGGTTGTGGTTAGAGAAATGGGGCTTATGGAATTGTTAGCCGGTTTTGTTGCTTATCTGCGAGCGTACTTCTGTAGAGTCATACCGATCTTAGCTTAGATAATCTCAGCTATACGGGTGAATTTTACTACTTCATCTGTCTTTTATATTATCTGCATCCTTATAGCTAGAGCCCGGCTATTATAAAATATGGTCACAATAACAGCCCATTCTGTCGTCGCGTTTTGCCAATAACAAGGGAATAATAACACACTCGAACCGCTCGTTCGCCGTACCAATGTTGTGTTTTTCATGCTCTGGCTACGCCACTGGCAGCAGCACATTTGTTACAGTACTCCGGTTCATCTTGCTTAGACCAATCCAATATATACATGCGACAAAAGATGTGCAGGATCTATCAAACAATTGATTAAATGTGGCAGTGACTGGAGAAATGTGGCTTAAGGGATTTGTGACCAGTGTAGCTCCTGATCAAATAATACACTCATGTCGCCTGACAATGATCTATATTGCTGTTAGAAGCATGCCGAGTTTCATTGGTGGAATGTGCGATCAGTGTAGCCCCAGATCAGACTGCGCATATGCGCAGTCTGATCTGGGGCTACACTGGTCGCGTAACCATAAGCCCCATTTCTGTAGTCACAGCCACAAATGACCTTGATATGGGGGTTAGGTGGTGGTGGGGGTATGGGTAAGAAAGATAATGTATTCCACTTTTTCACATACAGTACTTTGGTCGTGGCTAAAAACAAGCTACGGTTTACAAGATACAACCAATGTACATGCAGATCAGAACTCTCCAAGTCTAGAATAATTTTCAACATGCTTTGACAGCACTTCAGAATCATTTCCGTTGGAAATGATTCTGAAGTGCTGTCAAACCATGTTTTTATTGAGAAATAAGGCAATATATAAAAGCAACAACAGACGACAATTGTTGTGAGTAGCGGTCTAAGGGTTAACATGCGAATTTTGTCACAAGTATTAGGATATTTTGCTGCCATTTCAAATGGTGACGTACTTGAGAGAAATTTGAAACGCGAAAAAATATAACTTTCATTCATCGCCCATATTTATTTATTTTGTGAGTCCATCTCCGCCAATCACTACAGTTCTACAAAACTGTGTGTATGTAATGGTGATTATTTAAAAATAAACAAGAAAATGTGGCCTGTCGGCACACGAATGCCTCCGGTGGCAGATTGAAGAAACTGTCGCAAAGTTAATAATAAACTTTAATGTGAGAAAATGTTCATCAAAGTTGTAAAGGTCAAAAGTTCAAGGTCATATTAGGGACAACATGGACGTGTGGTATTTGTACACACATATGATGTATTGAAATAGTATAGTGATCCTGCAATAGATATAGAAGATGTGGCCGAATTAAGAAACTCCGGCGAACTTCTTAATGTGTGAACACGTTCAAAGTTGTGAAGGTCAGAAGATCAATGTCATATTAAGGACAGCATGTATGTGTGACATTTTCCCACACGTATGATGTATGGAAATATTGAGGTAATCTATCAAGGGATATAGAAGTTATGACAACATTGAAATACTCCGGCAAACTTCTTAATGTGTGAAAACGTGCAAAGTTGTGAAGGTCAAAAGGTCAAAATCATATTAACGGCAACATGGATGTGCGGCATTTGTCCACACGTATGCTGTGTTGAAATATTTAAGTAATCCTTCTAGGTATGTAGAAGTTATGACAGAAATGAGAAACTCTGGATAACTTCTTAATGTGTGACAAAGTTCAAATTTGTGAAGGTCAAAAGGTCAAAGTCATATTAAGAACATCATGGATGTGTGGCATTTGTCCACATGTATGCTTTGTTGAAATGTTGAACCAATCGTTCAAGGGATATATAAGTTATGACATAATTGAGAAACTCCGGCGAACCCCGTGTCAGTTATGACATAATTGAGAAACTCCGGCGAACCCCGTGTTCGCCGGAGTTTCTCAATTATGTCATAACTTATATACACACGGACGGACGGATGAACACACGGACACACAGTCCAAACACTATATGCCTCCGGCTCTACCTAGACAAGGGGCATACAAAAGTGTCTATTGACATTTACATGTCTATTAATAGTATTATACTGCATGTATCGACCATTGCCAATGTGGTATATGGGAGATAACTCATCGAACCCTTATCGAAATCGACATCGCTGTTGTACCTAGAATATGTGGGATGTTTCATGAAAAATATTTGCAAAAAATACAATATTTTCCGTAAATGATGTCGAAAGTTGACACAAAATTAAGAGCAAATGCGGAATAGAAATTTCGTTAGCATTCGTCGAAAAATAATAGAATGCTTTATTTCACTCAGGTAATAACTTTATGACAACATGAGGAAACAATACATGATATATAGCATGAGTATGACAACATGGTACTAGCTATTTGTGGCTGTGACTGGAGAAATGGGGCGGATGCACAGGCTGATCTGGATCTACACTTATCGCAAAACCCATAAGCCCCATTTCTCCAGACACAACCATATATACAAACGAAGGAAAATACAGCGAAACCCCCACGATATAAAATTCCAAAGAATCACAAAGCAAAATACGATCCAAGCAGAAAAGAATTCTAATACACCTGGTACAATACAAATATTTATCCCGTCAACACAGTACGTATGTGTGGGGGGAACACGATGCCGTGAAACATTTTTGATATCCTGTCAATACGACCTAATCACTGCGTTGGAGTTTGAAGATGCGGCTGGGCAGAGCCTCGCCCATGCTGTTTCCTAAGCCTTGCCAGATATTTCCCCATTCACGGCACTAACCTACTATTCTCTATATATGAGAGCAATGGTTCCGCCTTGGAACGATCAGTGAGCAAACTATTTCACGGTGGCTGTTGAAATAAGCGGCAAATCACGCAGTGCGAGTATAAGAGTTATTGTCAATTGTTTAATATGTTTGACTATCTATACTTCAAGGTGCATGATCACGTGGTTACAACAACAACAACGTCGCCCACTCCAAAGTAAGTATTATTTGATATTTTCCTTAATATGCAACGGATTTTTATGAAATATTGCGCAGCAAACGCGTCTTCATGATATGCATTTGGTGGTCCAGGGAGTTTGGCACAGACTTATGTAGTTTTTGCGAAGAATCGATTTCCGTGTCAGATACACGGAAATCGATTCTTCGCAAAAACGACAGAAGCTTGGGCGAAAATACAGAGACCACCAAATGCAGCTTAACAAGACGCGTTTGATGCGCCATGTTTCATCAAAATCAATTACGTAATAACGACAATATAAAATAATACGTACTTTCAATCGGAAGGATTCTGGAAGTTTCAGTACTTGTTGTTGTTAGTACCACGTGATCATAGACCTTGTACTTTATCGGTTACAACTCATGTAGAGATACTGCTAACACATATGGGAGATAACTCTTAAAATGTGGTTTGATTTTTTATCTTTACTGCTGTCTATGTATGTATGCATGTAATATAAATCCCCCAAGATATCAGATTAGTATTATTAAATGCTTAAACATGTAAGTTTTCTACTCACACTAATTGGGTCAAAGGAAGACTACACTAGTATGAGAATCAAAGGACTGAACGTCTTGAAAGTATTCGCTGTATGTGTTTGTGGACGACACATAGAGTAATAATTAATCTAGAGAGGAAAGCGTTTCGCGAAAAATAAGAGCGGGAATTTCACAGCAACAACAACAACAACGAGTTAAAAATAGATTTTTGGAAAACCGCAAGATTGTATTCGTGCACCGAATCGAGTATGGAAACATTTGCAATAACTTAAATTTAGCACACAATTCAAACAAAACATTTATCACACTGAAAAGGCAATTGTTCAAGTGTGGCAAATACAACTGCAGAAAGGTAAATATGTTTTGACAACAAAATATGGAGAGGATATGGAGACATTTTTTCGCCAGCTTACTTCGGACCTTAGACATTTCGCACCTTATCGACGGAATTGACAGTTGGCTACTACTGTTTTCTCCCTAGCGAATGTACCATACATTATACAGGTACGTGATACTTGTGTAATGGTTTGAGGGAGATTTGTGTTGGTGTATTTGAAGTAACATAATGTGCACACTCCATTCATCTCACTTGTGAATGAACAAATGAAAAAAAAATCGTAATACAACGTGACATATTTAGAACAACCAATCTATTGTGTCATAGTGTTGTGCCGAGGTCGCATTACATTCTCTTGATTGTTATACCTTTGGCATACAATGTATGTAGAGGCATAGATAGTTTATTTATTTCCATTTGTCCACCCGTAAGATGTACCAGAGCTCCAGATAAGCTGTGTATTTGCGTAAATACCCAATCAAAATTGCCCAAAACCCAATTGAAATCAGAAGTAGCGAGTGTCAAAAAGCAATTAAAAATGTGTGGTACCTTTATCATGCTGCAGAGAACAATAAACAGACCACAAATATAATATATTTTCCATGAAAACACATCTTGGTATTTCATTAGAATTGTCTCCAAGGAGACAATTCTAATGAAATGCCAAGACATGTTTTCATTTCGAAGTAAACCATTCACTAATTGCTGATTGTTGATGTGTAAACAGTAGTGTGATTTTATTTTACCCAATACAAATTTTGAAATACCCAATTGCTTCAGTAATGATGGAGTGACAATACTCAATTACTAATTCCTTATCTGGAGCCATGATGTACGGCTTATCCGAGAGCCTCCACTCACTTGCTCTAGTGTTGTGAGGGGACATTAGCTCATTTGCATAAAAGCTGTAAGGATCTTGGTTGTATTTTAGTGTGTACTCCGAATGTACCAGTAGCCCATTTCATCAACATTGCAAAGTATACTTTAGTAGCAAAGTATACTTTGAGGGAGAAATTTTCAATTTTTTTAAAAATTTATTAATTTTTATTATACTGAATTTATTACATTATCACAGCCATTTAATGGCTGTGATAATGTAATAAATTCAGTATAATAATTCTGCATACTTTTAATCATGAAATATATGCAGTTGTTAGTTCTATATGAAATAATGCATTTCAGGAAAAATAAATGATTGCTCCCTCAAAGTATACTTTGCTAGTAAAGTATACTTTGCAATGTTGATGAAATAGGCTACTGGTACCGTGTCGGTTATTTTAGTTACTAGAAATAGTTACATCGATGTTTTGCAGGTCAGTTAACACGTATTAAGATTGGCTTACAAACTAAATTGTTATGTTTGAAACAAAAATGCTGGCGGTACACCATGTACCACATAACCCTTAAATATAACGCTTACATGGCGTGATAAATTCGCGTAGTAATTTCTGTAAACGTAACCATATCCCGACCAATCGTGTAAAGGTGAGCGTGCCTGACTTCATATCAGCTACAATGACACGGTAAACGTCTATCAAATTGTTGCACGCGGGTGTCAATTTCATGCACAATTGTAACATGGCAGCTGGCGCGCAAAATTGTCGTAATGCGTTTGCGACCAGCGTTGTCCCAGATCAGACTGTTCGCGCAGTCTGATCAGGGACTACGCTGTTCGCTAGTAAGTCATTGAAGTAGGGTAATTGTCAGTAATAAAGTTTGGATTCTAATTTTACAGTATGACTGTAATAAGCGGGACAGGATCTACGATGTTTGTCAATGTCTTAAAGCCTATTTTATCACATGGCGGTTAGTATAAAGTAATTGTGAGAATAAAATGTCATTGTGACAAGCGTAGACCCAGATGAGAATGTCCATCCGAGTAGCCTGATACACTGAACTATTCGCAAGTTCCCTCGGTGAACTGTTTTTAATTCGTGTTAGACCATTTTCTTGGTAAATTATTATAGCTTAACATTTACACAACGCTGGTGAAACTGCTGTAAACCCTATTTCGTCACAATTGTCCGTGGAACACCTGTCTGTATCGGATGGAAGATTTTATGATCCAGGTAATATATAATTTGCAACATAGCACCGCTTTGTTCACAAGAATTTAGTATAACAAAGCTGGTAAGTGTATTGAGAACTCAGTTTGTCTCCACCAGCCTAGATATAGCGACCATCGTGAAACTCACATGGCGGCCATTGTGCGCTGTCAATAAGGTTAAACGGATCTACAAGGGAGATAATTATGAGAGATAGTCGATATCAAGTAATAGAAGTCGCTAACGATTCGGCTAATCAGGTGTTCATACGTTGAAGGACAGTTAGGATTTGTTCGAAGTTCCACAAATTAACATTTGTCTATATCGTTTACACATCGTTTTGACATCGTTTACGTTTTCATAATTAGAAAGCGATGTTTTCGTTGGTTTAAACGTGTCACGTTCAAACCAACAAAAACACCATTTTCTAATTGCTGTTGTTCCCCCCCCCCCCCCGCCCCGTTCAGCCACGGAGTTTACATAGATCACAGCTTATCACCAATTGGAGTCTGAATTTAAACGGGAAACACCCCCCTAGTTGCGAACGGTAATTCTTGCAATTACTCCCGTACGGTACAGGAGGAGTAGATTGCAGAGTTACCTTCGCAACTAGACAACCCCACCCCACCTTTGCTGGATCCGCCCCTGAACGATAGTTGTTTCTATGCATATAGTCTAGTCAAATTTGTAAAAAGACGATCGCTTTCACTTCGTTTTCCATTCGTTGTCATTTATTTCGTTTGGGAATCTATAATAGCTGGAGACTATATATTTGGATTTGGTGTGTAGCTTCTCTGTGGTATGCAGAGTGCAAAGTGAAATTCCATTTTTGATTTGACCCCCGGGTCATCGATTGTCTCCCCCTTTTGTGCTTAGAATTTCGCATTTTTCCTTGTAAGAAGTAAATCTCCTAAACGAATATAGCTGGAGACTCCATATTTGGTAGGTGGCTTCCTTGTGATGTGTGGATGCGCAAAGTGAATTCAGATTTTCGATTTGATTCTCGGCTCATGAATTATCTCCCCATTTCGGACTTTAAAATTTAGTATATTGCGATGGTGTGCAATCGACTTTTCTCTAGTGTTATAGTGGAACCTCCCAGCGTGTCCGGTTTAGAGAGGTTCCACTGTAGTTAAGTACTTCGTGCAATTTTTTTTTGTCATTTTCAACCATGAACAGACACGACACTGAAATGAATTACAGTGAAATACATCTGAATGGAACACAATGGTGTCCTCAGGGTGTCCGGTTTAGAGAGGTTCCACTGTATTATGTTCTAGATCCTTGTTGATCGTTGAGCATGACTGTCATTTCAACATCTGTGTACATTTGACCTGGTACAGTGGAACCTCTCTAAACCGGACACCATGGGAGGTCCCCATGGTGTAGGGTTTGGCGATGTCCCATTGTATACAAGACAGATGGCTACTTCAAGATACGCTTGTGCATTTTGTAATCATGAAAGACATTGTCATGGGATGTAAATGGCAATTTATCCCGTAAACAGCAGAATTATTCAATGTAAAATTAGTTTCTGTGAGTACTTACCTGTTATATGTTGCTATATAGCTTCTATCGGGGCTACCCATTCCGAATACAATTTATTGACCCGCATCTAGTCCCCACTTACACCTGTGCTATCCAATATCGACCGCGCGGGAGACTTCCTCTTTGCGATGGAACAAATCTCCCCACTTTACGGGGTGGGAGGCGGGAGTTAACTACATATAACAGGACCCAAACGGACCCTTGGCATGAAGGGGTGCTGCCCGAAGGAGATCCTTTCCCTGTCCGGGAATAATGGACGACGTCGCTAACGTGGTGTCCCTCTTAGACAGAACTATGTCTGCTGACATCGTCAGAGCTGTAGCCATGACATGCTTCGTAGCTCTGGCTGACGACTGAAGCAGTGACTCCACTGCTGTGACGTCACCCGCCTCAATGGCCGCTCTGGCCGCGCCTAAAAACAAGTCCGTTTGAGAAACCATGGATATAAGCGACCTCGCTCTCGCATCCAATGACTCCAACAGTGCGTCTGGTGCCTTGGGGAACGAAGCATTGGGCACTCCTATCCTCTGAGCATCCTCGTCCAATGCCGGGTGTTCAAGGGCCAGGCTTCTGTATGTGGATACTTGAGCCCCTGATGCGCCAAAAATGTATTGGGCGTAAGAGATCTCACCTTCTTGGGGTCAAACCCCTGTGCCCTGTTCAAGTCCTCTAACAGAGCTCCTACTGTGGGTGACTGGGACTGAGGCAGTCTAGGCATCACCTTGTGAGCAGTAACGAAGTCAACTTCCCACAGAGACTTAGCCCTCGGCACCGGTGCAGGTTGAGCAGGACAAATATCCTGAGGCAGATATTGGTATACCGAAGCTATTGCCTCCGGATAAGAAGGGACACTGTCATCCTCAGCTACACTAGCTACTGAGTCCAGTTCCAAGTTATGTCCCCCTTCTTCAACACCCGATGTCACCTGAGGATCGGTAACCTCCACCCATACCGGTGAAGTGTCCCTTTCCTCCGACCTGCCTGGTGCATTTTGCCTCGTGAAATTCTCCATCATCTTAGAGATGGAGGATAACAAGACCATAGTCTGGTCCCTCGATGATGACCTATCATCTGATCGTGATCGTGACCGTGATCTATGTCTGCCATGCATATGACGACGTCTATGATCGTGCCGCGACCTAGAACGTCTGTGTTTCCTGGATCTATAAGCCCGAGGGCTGGTAGATGAGCTACTGGAAGACGAACTAGACATAGACCTAGACCTAGCTCTCTTCCTACTCGACCCAGATCTACCCGTCCTGATCGGTGAGTCGCGCGCCCCTGTCTGACGTCATCAGATTCCCCGCTGGACGAATACAGTGTGTCGGTAGGCCTATGCTCTGTACCTCCACCCTGTTGTATATCCATATTTTGGCACTGATAGTCTGCTGAAACGGCGTGGTCAAAACCAGTTTCGCCGATATCAGTGGCTATATTTGACACGTCCGGTGTCCGGTGGAATACGTTTGCATTCCAGCGAGGCGCGTTCAATTGTACTATCCCCACATTGCCTATCCCCTTGATTGCGTCCGGTGTCCGGTGTCCTTGCTCAGTGGGTAGCGGACCATCCAGAGCAGAACTAGCGACGTTGGATGCCTCAGTCATAAGAGACACCCTGCCACTATTCGGACTCGGACTTGGCGTAAACAGTTTTTAGTTTCTGAATCTTGTCTAGCGCTGACTGTTTCTTATCCGGATAAGACCTAACAGTCAGCGCCTGATTCCACGTTTTGAGGCCCCATAGGGCTGAGACATAACACGGTTTCTCCTTCGAGCAACCGTTCTGTCTCTGACAACAACGGAAACAAATTATCTCATGAGAATCCCAAGTTCCCGCTCTGGGACCACAACCCAAATGTCTCTGACCCGAACTGGGCTTAGGCGTCCCCTTGCCCATACTTGTGCAAAATACCGAACGAAACAAGAACAAATATTTGTCGAAAATCGGAACGTCCGATAATAGAAACACCGCGAAGTGGCCACGCTAAGAAAACTCTAAACAATTTCAAAATGAAATAGTTTCGACTAACAACTTAAATGAATATCCCACACTCTATTACAGAAGGTATTGACTACTTACATACAATAATCAGTAATATAGCGAATAAAACAGGCAAACGAATTGGTGCACCAAAAAAGCAAAAAAGGTTACCTTCACGTAAGCCGTCCGAAGCAAAGAGGAAGTCTCCCGTGCGCGCATGCGCGGTCGATATGGGATGGGACAGGTGTAAGTGGGGACTAGATGCGGGTCAATAAATTGTATTCGGAATGGGTAGCCCAAATAGAAGCTATATAGCAACACATAACAGGGAAGTATGATACAGAAACAGCGCGTATGTGCCGTGAAACACGGTGCCGTGAAACGTTTTTGATATCCTGTCAATACGACCTATTCACTGCGTATGAATATGTGCGGTTGTCATACTAGTCGATTCTCCGATTTTGATGATGCGGCTGTGGTTATCCTTTTGCATTTAAAGCTATTTATATAGTGTTGACGGGCTAAATATAATAGTAGGTTAGTGCCGTGAATGGGGAAATATCTGGCGCGGCACGGAAACGGGGTGGGCTCGGCAGAGCCTGGCCCATCCCATTTCATAAGCCGCACCAGGTATTTTTCCCATGCACGACGCTAACCTACTATTCTCTATGAAATATACAACAATTCAGGACATCTAACTTTGCTCTGTGTCGGGTTCCGAGAGGTTCGACCGTATCGTGCGAGTGTGTAACTATATCGAGTTTAGCCGGAGCTAGGAGGCGTTTCTTGCGCCGGTTACAATACGAAAAATGCGTTACGCATTTTTCGTCTTGTAACCGACGCAAGGCGTTTATGCGAAAGCTCTAAGTACAGCTGAGTGGGCACAAGGCGGTATTCCGCGTGACATTTCCCGTGCAGGTTTTATGAGAAAATTACTACATTCGGTAAATGTATTGTTACCCTACACTACACGTATGGGAGTTGTAAATATCAGGATACAACATCAAACCCGGACTACGGTATTTAACATTCTGATCACGCAACCTGGCACGAATAAAATTAGCTATGGGTGCAGAGAACACCCGTATATAACGATTCAACGGTCACACAAGAAAGCGCGGTTTGAACGCATTCACAGGAAAGCACAACTTAAATTTTCTGGCTGTTCTCGCAGTGCGCGATAACGAGATCATTCGGGTTATTTTTGTTCGTTTATATACGATGGCTAGTTAAGGTCATTAATTAGCTTTTGAGGATGTTCAGTGTGATTAGAAACTTACACTTTATCATGACACTTTTCAGAGTGAAAAATCCATGTTTATTTCAGCTCGAAAGAATACGTTGTTACCAGTACTGTTACCACTCGTTTGATTGTTTGTTTGTTGGGGTTTAACGGCCTATCAACAGGTAATGTCATTTAAGACCGGGTCAATGGGTTTAGTACTAAATCCCATATATTACCTGTACAAGTACTTGTTCAAGTACATGTACAAATGGGGGGAAAATCCCAAAATCAGAACTGAATATTTACAATAACAAAACTATATATTCAGCCCTGAAATCAGAATAATCCTGATCTGATGCCAGATCCTCGCCACACCAGAAGCACTTGGCCCCTCCTAAAAGCAGTAGGATCAGTAATAATCTTACTACTTTTATAATGGGTAATAACCCAATTCAACTCCCAGGTAACTAAAGAGACAAAGATAAAAACGTACCTGAGGGCCAAATCAGGCAAATCGTGATTCCTATAAGGAGGAAGCCATATCGTTAATTTACGCCGTCTCATTCGCCCGACCACCTTGACCGTCTCGATGAGACGGTTGAAATGAGTGGTAACAACATATACATTTATTGAGAAATAAATACAATAATGATATTTTTTCAACAGAAAATGATCGTATCGTTGGACTGAAATTGGTAAAGTAGTTCGTCGTACTATACCTACACTGTACAAACAGCGCGTCACCAGTATATCGTGTTAAAGAGCAATAACCATTCCGGCTTATATTTCCCCGATAACGAGTTATGTCCCTTAGTTGGGGTCTACATGAGTGGGTTATTACATTACTGTGTATATTCTGGAGGTTAGACTAACTCATATAGCATGTGCATTGTTCAGTTAGCTGCATGAATAACGGATGGTTCGCTCAAACAAAGGTGAATAGTATAGAAAAATTTTCAGCGCGCGCATTTGGGTTGTATATCCGGGGTTTAAATCCACGGAATAAACTCTCCAATTCCCTTATCTTCTGAGAATTAAATTTCTGTCTTACATCCCGGGAGATGGTCTCGGCGTATTGAACTGATCGGGTGCGTTGAATTGTGGACGGTCTAGTCTAATTATCGCCTCTGGGAAGGTTTGGTCGTCTAATAAAGCATATATACACCCGATAAGTAGTTTATCACACGCATATTCTAGGTCGTACATAAAATAGTCCCCGTGTCTTCTCCGCCTCCAGCGGAAAAGTGGAAGACATGGATACGGGTAAGGTTTTGTATCATATATACTTTATTATACCCACTTTTTGATGAAAAAAATGTGTGTTGTTTTCGAAACGGGTATCCGTCTGTGACTCCGTACGGGCAGACATATTGGGTATACGTGGCTAGCCCCACAGGGCAGACATATTGGGTATACGTGGCTAGCCCCACAGGGCAGACATATTGGGTATACGTGTCTAGCCCCACAGGGTTATGGACTTGTATAAGGGTGGGGTTAGTTACATAAACCCAATTCGTGAGAACGCTGTTTTTGGTTTATGTGGCTTTTTTGTCGGTTTATGTGGCTTATTGCGTGTGTACGGACGGGTCTTATGTCCGTCCGTCCGTCCGTCCGTCCGTCACGTTTCTTGTAAGAAGTAAAACTTTTTAACCGTAATAAGAAGGGACTTGAAACTTGGTGTGTGCCTTCCTTATGGTGTGTAGATGCGCAAAGTGACATATCTCCCCATTTTTACTTAGACTTTTCCAATTTTGGCTTGTAAGAAGTAAATCTTTTTAACCGTAATAGGTAGAGACTTGAGAAACTTGGCGTGTGCCTTCCTTATGGTGTGAAGATGCGCAAAGTGAATTTAGATTTTTGATTCGACCCCCGGTCATGTATTATATACCCCTTTTCGACTTAGAATTTGCCGGTTTTGCCTTGTAAGAAGTAACACTGTTTAACCGTAATAGGTAGGGACTTGAAACTTGGTGTGTGCCTTCCTTATGGTATGTAGATGCGCAAAGTGAATTTCGATTTTTGGTTCGACCCTCGTTCATGGATTATCTCCCTTTTGACTTAGAATCTCCCAATTTGTCCTTGTAAGAAGTAAACCTTTTTAACCGTAATAGGTAGGGACTGGAAACTTGGTGTGTGCCCTCCTTATGGTGTGTAGATGCGCAAAGTGAATTTCAATTTTTGATTCCACCCTGCCATGGATTATCTCCCCCTTTTCGACTTAGCATTTGGGAAACATGGGTATAAGTTGCGATGGCGCGCCACCGACTGTGCTCTAGTAATTCAGAGCTCCAGTTAAGGTCCGTAATTTGACCAAATTTTGTTATTTCTTCATCAAAAATGGCAAGTTGGGAGTCCTTTAGAATCGTCTCATTGAGACGATTCTAAAGCACTCCCAACTTGCCATTTTTGATGGAGAAATAAGAAATTTACCTCCAAATTACGCACCTTAACTGGAGCTCTGTAGTGTTATATATAGACCCGAATGTTTGTAAACTGCGCGTTATAGATCGTACCTATGTAATAATATTAGCCCGTTCCCCGTCTGTTAAAGTCATAACTTCACTGACACGGGCCTAATGAGCTGTCTTCAGCTGTCGGAACCATCTGTAGACACTAATCTCATTTCTCTGTGACAGTTATGACGAGATGATTGCGCATGCGTGCGCATTGGAAATCATACGCTTTGACACAGGGATCAGCGTAGACTTGATTAGGTTTAAAACACAGGTGTGTGAAACGTGACCGGGATGATAAAATTGTTAACAGTTGACTAATTACGTTTAGAAACCAGCAGAAAGTCAGAGATATAAAAATTGTCGACATGAAAACAAAAAATCTCCTCTAAAGACCAATTGTTACGTTTAACTAACGTTGCGGTGGCATAATGAGGAAATTTGTAACCATTTGACCATCCCTGCTAAGGTTTATCAACATGTGCTTCAACATTGGTTATATTACTGTCTATTTCACGAAACCTTCCCAAATTTTACAGCTATAGAAACAATTCAAAAACAATACTTTTCTTCGATATATTAATTGCAATCAAAATTTAAGAATGAGCCTTCTTTTTATTTAGTGAAATTTGGTTAAATATTGATTTTATTGTGACAAAAACAATCTCCCCATGTTAAATTCCCATAGACATCTTCACAGAGTGAATTTTTCTAATTTCAGAAATAGTGGACCCATTTTCGAAATCTAACTTTTGTTTTCTTAGTTAGATCATTTCCAAGATGTTTCGGAGTCAATTGCCAATTTTTTTCATATTTTGACTCCTCCCCCTTATCATCTGCCTCCTTTACCCCCATGTTAAATTCCCATAGACAAATCAATTTTTCGTGATAAAATCAATATTTGAAACAGTTCTTATTGTTTTGAGATGACCATTTTATAAATTAACCCGTCTAGTATCCCCCTCCTACGGAGCCCCGCAGGGGATGTAGTATTCTTGTTTTCATTAATTCGTTCCCACGAAATAACAATTCGTTCCCACGAAATAATTCGTTCCCTCAATAGCAATTCGTTCCCACGAAATAACAATTCGTTCATGTGTTGCTAAATTGAGGGAACGAATTGTTAATTCGTGGGAACGAATTGTTAAAGTGAGGGAACGAATTGTTAATTCGTTAAATTGAGGGAACGAATTGTTATGTCGTGGGAACGAATTATTAAAAAAAAATACCTGTCCACTGCAAAGTTTTCAATTCTTTCGTGGGTGTGGTACATTTAATGACATGAACCCGTATGTACAAAATGGTAGCATTAGAGAAACACTAATATGTTAAACAAATTCATATAAATATTCGTACGAACATTTGTATCGTACTACGTTTAGTGAAACGGGCCCCTGGTTGTTGCCGACGGGGATACGAGTTATGCATCGAGCTTAGAAAGGGGTGCGGGCGTATCCTTCCCAGGAAAAAGTATTGATTTCTACATTAAATTTCCTTGATTTTTGTGCCTCCCCCTTCCCCACCCCTGGCTACGCCACTAAAAATAGTAAAGCTATCATACGTTTTGTCGCCATATCAAGGTGCCTGATCACGTGGTTACAACAACAACAACGTCGCCCATTCCAAAGTAAGTATTATTTGATATTTTCCTTAATATGCAACGGATTTTGATGAAATATGGCGCAGCAAACGCGTCTTCAAGAGCTGCATTTGGTGGGCCAGGGAGTTCGGCACAGACTGTAGACACGGAAATCGATTCTTCGCAAAAACGATAGAAGTTTGGGCGAACTTACAGAGATCACCAAATGCAGCTTAACAAGACGCGTTTGAAGCGCTATATTTCATCAAAATCCGTTACGTAATAAGGACAATATAAAATAATACGTACTTTGAATCAGATGGATTCTGGAAGTTTCAGTACTTGTTGTTATTATTAGTACCACGTGATCATACACCTATGCATATGACCGACAGTCAAATGTATACATGACCATGTTCTAGAAACGTTGATGTACTGCACGTTTCCCAGTTATTACGTTTCAGAAGAATGCGATAAATGTCATTATTCCCCTTACAACTGAATTAAATTTTGCCGTCTGCTATTAATGTTTCATTTTCAATATTTCTCTACAAAAACACCTGTTTTGACAGCACATGAGTGCTGTCAAAACAGGTGTTTTGTTAAGAATTAAGGCAAAAATGAAAAACAGCAGACGATAATTTCCGTCTCCAGCGTAGTGAGGGTTAAATAGTTTTACCGCAAATACGCAAAACATCAAAGTGTTCCAAATGTACGCGATCATTCGTATATAGTCGAACTATATAATTTACAGAATTCGCGGTTTTTGATGCAAATCTGTCCGTCTCCATTTTAGAATATGCCTCCCAACAAAACTTCATTGAAGGGCGTCATTGGAAACAGGGGGCTAACTCATTAACTCATTAGCCCCCTGTTTCAACTCACCGCTTCAATTGGCTGTATCTAGAGCGGACGGACAAACACTGCAGCTCACAGTTTCTCGTGTCTTCGCGCTGGCAATTAAGTTTAATGCATGCCAGTGTGAAAGGTATTAATTTCAAGCCGTTTATATTTTATGGGTAGTTTGTATTTTCGTTATCACCACTCAGTGTAATCTACACCCACGGAGCTCCGATTTTTTGCAACGTTTTGCATTTCTGCACATCATACCACATCACAGGCGGTTGTCTTGGTGATATGGTGGCATAATATACTGTTTATACCAGTTAAGTAGAGAAATATGCCACCATATTTAATTATATGTTTTATTTAATAAACATAAACTAAAATATGACGGCATATTTTTCCAGATGTCTAAATTTGCTACAAATATGATTAACATATGACTCCACAGTTGTGTGTGTTTTCTACATGTCAAAAATGTATATTATGCAATCATGTCACCAAGCCGATCGCATGTGTACCACTTACAAATACAGTATGACTAAAATATGACTGCATATGTTCATTTTGTTTTCATGGCAGAATTTAATACAAAAAATATTACTGAATATGACTGAATATTTGGTTTTGTTTGCTACATGTCTAAAACCACTTGTACGAGTATTATACCATCCTACCACCAAGACAACTGCCGATATACCATTTATAAATATAATTACCTTTTTTTCATTGTCCAAATGTAATTGTAGCTAGAAATGTGGCCTGTCGGCACACGAATGCGGCAGCACAATAAAAAACGGGGGCACATTTGAAAGCACAACAATCCTTGGATGGTCGATTTGTCACAGCATGATAGTATGGAGGACCATGAAAGGAACGCATGTGTGAAATATGAAGCAGCTACGTGAAAGACAACAGAAAGTATTGAAAGTTACCTGAGCGTTCAGGTTGTGAATGAACTAAGTATGTGACCTCGACCTTGGGTTTTGCGGGGCCCGAGGATCATGGATTTGTCACACCATGATATATAACCATCAGAGGAATACTGCATGTGTGAAATATGAAGCCGTTACGTGAAAGGAAACAGAAATCAAAAGAATATACCCGAGCGTTAAGGTTTTTAACGCTCAAAATATGTGACCTTACGGACGTACGTACGGACGTTACGGGCGCCGGTAACACTGAATCATCATCATCTCGATCAGTGGCGGCGGCATACAAATATGACTAAAGTATGACTACATCTTTCCTACATGACTAAAATAGTATAGTATACCATTCTAACACGAGTTCTACCGCCTGTGCCCCATTTACGTTGTACGTGTGGATATGACAATAATGGCACTAACGTGTACGTTCGTTAACGGAAACGAATTGTTAATTTGTGGGAACGAATTGTTATACCGTGGGAACGAATTGTTAATTCCAGGGAACGAATTGTAATATCGTGGGGACGAATTGTTAATTCGAGGGAACGAATTGTTAAATTGAGGGAATGATTTGTTATTTCGTAAAAAAAATCCATGTCCACTGCGGGGCTCCGTAGAATTCCGGAAAGACGAGCAAACAAGAAATCAGTAACACTGACGGAAGATGTGCCCCTCAAAGTCTTCAGCGCAGATTTGACTTTGTACACAGGGACCGGGGGACCAGTTTCACTAAACTTCGTACGAATAAAATGTTCGTAAGTGTAAAATTATGATAATCTGTAAATTTCACATTAGCAATGTTTTCTTGTAAACAATTATTGGATTTACAATTATTGAGCATAGGCTGCATAGGCTGCATATGCAGCCTATGCTCAATAAATGTAAATCCATCAATTGAACTTTCCAGGCGATCCTAAATTTGCACTTACGAACATCTTTGTGGTACAAAGTTCAGTGTAACGGGCCCCTGATGGGTGGGCTATAGAATGAGACGATAGATGATACGGAGCCTCGCAGGGGACATGGATTGTGTTTTATTAATTCGTTCCCACGAAATAACAATTCGTTCCCTCGAATTAACAATTCGTTCCCACGATATAACAATTCGTTCCCTCGAATTAACAATTCGTTCCCACGATATAACAATTCGTTCCCTCGAATTAACAATTCGTTCCCACGAAATGACAATTCGTTCCATCGAATTAGCAATTCGTTCCCACGAATTAACAATTCATTCCCGTGGGAAGGAATTGTTATTTCGTGGGAACGAATTGTTAAATTGAGGGTACGAATTGTTATTTCGTGGGAACAAATTAGTAAACAAAGAATTCTACGTCCCCTGCGGGGCTCCGTAGGATGATGACAAATAAACATATGAAGTTTCATACCAATCCGACGTATTGGACGGGCAGGTGAACATTATCGAAAAAAATGCTGTTTTTTTCATTGTTTATATGGCCGTAACATTTGGGCAGGTTTCGTGAAACAGACAGAAACTGTGTGTTAAACCAGCGCCGTTCCTGATAAGCTAAAACACGATTACAACCAGACAGGAAAGACATTACTCTCGTCAAAGAGTACACTCATCTAAATACATACACTTTGCGGGAATAAGTATTTATTTGTACTGTAATTAATTGTTTCATATACCGGTAGAACTATAGTCTGTTTCACGAAAGCTGCCCAAATTTTACGGCTATATAGACAATTCAAAAACAATATTATTTTCGATAATATTAAATTAAAGGACAATTTAAGAATGAGCCTTCTTTTTATTTCGTGAAATTCGGTCAAATATTGATTTTATTACAAAAAATTGATTTGTCTATGGGAATTTAACATGGAGGAAAAAGTAGTAAGGAAGTGTGGGAGGAGTCAAAAAACAATTTTTTTTGGAAATTGACTCCGAAACGTGACTAGATAGCTTGGATATGATCTAACTAAGAAAACAAAAGTTAAATTTTAAAAATCGGTCCAGTATTTCTAAAATTCCAAATAATGTCCCCATGTTAAATCCCCATAGACATCTTCACTCCGTGAAGATGTCTATGGGGATTTAACATGGGGAAATAGTTTTTTCGCAATAAAATCAATATTTGACCAAATTTCACGAACTAAAAAGAAGGCTCATTCTTAAATTTTCCTTTAATTTAATATTATCGAAAGAAATATGGTTTTTGAATTGTTTATATGGCCGTAAAATTTGGGCAGCTTTCGTGAAACAGACTATAACTCCTGTTTCTATTTGATTATTAAAACTATGCAGAATTATTACTCTGTATAGATTACATCGTCGCACCCACACAGTAGGCACACACTATTCTTTATATCAGACATGATCTGAGACATTTTCGGGAAAAACAAACATTCATTCATAAAATGCATAATACTGCCAATCAACATGTGGGTTTCATTACCCCACATGTTGATTGGCAGTATTATGCATTTTATATCGGACGTAAAATTCCACACCGATATCAGAGGCGATAACCGTGTTTCACTAAAATGTTAACGGACATTACTATTTATTCTCGGTATTTATATTTTGATGTGCAATGATCATACTTCATAATCTGTTGAAAATATTTTGTTTAGGTGACGCATTTAATTGGCATAAATAATTAAAAATACCATGCCTCATTTGCATATGAAAATAGCCTGATACCACCACCGGGCGTCACTATCAGTACAATAAATATTAATCGTAATTTTTAGAACTGGTGGAATAGTGACACAATTATACACTTATTTAATTCATATAAAGAACATGTGCCTACTGAGTGGGCATGTACCTTTAAATAAAAAAAAGTTAATATATGCATAAATTGAAAATTTCTCCCTCAAATTACGCTTAGCAAGATATGTATACTTTAAGATTTTTGTTGAAATCGGCTACTGTCAGGAATGATCCACTGACTCAGCAGCGAACAGTGTAGCCCCTGATCAGACTACGCGGATGCGCATGCTGATCAGTGGCTACACTGGTCGCAAACTCAATAAGCCCGTTTATGCCGTGACGTACTACATATACGTATCGTCGATGATATAACATGTACGCACGAGTTCCAACTCTTTATCTCATACAGCCAATTAAACCAACATCTCGCAACTGCGGTCGCCATAAAACGCCAGAATAAAACGTGAAGTTGCGATAGCGGTTGCACGTGTTGGCAACGGTTCTGACAGATTTGATTGTGGACACCTGTCGACGACATGCTGAAGTCATCCAGACACAATTCGGGCCAAGTTATGCGATTATCTCCCTTGCCGCCGCATTTCGCCGATATCGATTACGAAGAACCACGACAATGTCCGTAAATGACGTCGAAAGGCGTAGGAAATTTCAGAGCACATGCGGGATTTAAGTAGTCATGTGCTCTAAAATTTCTGTCGGCTTTCGACATAATTTGCGGAAAATATAACAGATTTTCTAAATCAAAATCGGCGAAAAACGTCGACACGATAAGGAAGATAATACCAGAGATTACGTCACACATGTGTTTGCTCAGTTCCATTCGCCAAGTGTTTCCAAAGTGCGTGTTCTTACAAGTACACCGGATCTAACGCCAGCTGGCGTAATTACGCGTTATCTCAAACCAAAAGCAAAAAAAAAGGTGGAATAAATCGATGGCTGATACCTTGTGTCAAGGACGTGGGCGGATACGATCTCAGCTACACGACTTACAGTCAAACCTGTGAATAAAGACCAGCTATGGGAAGAGAAAAACCTGGCCTATGTTCATAGGTGGTCTTTGTTCACAAGTTCATTTATGTAGTAATTGCTTAATTGTGAAGACAATAGTTGTTAGAAGACAACGAAGCTCACCTGTTGGCAGCAAGAGCCATAGGTGGGGCTGATGTTACAACGGCATCAGTCAACTACAGCGGAACCTCTCTAAACCGGACACGAAGAAAACGCCTGTGATCTTATTTTGTTTAGTCATTTATCTCAGGTGATTATGTAATACGTGATCGCATAATACACAACTATGGGTCAGAATGATCGAATGTCTGATTTACAGCGAAACCTCTCTAAACCGGACACCCTGGGGGAGGTCCCCAGGGTGTCCGGTTTAGAGACGTTTCACTGTAGATTTGACAGTAAGCAAGAGCTTGCATTACCCAGTCTGTTGGGAAAGTGGGGTGGGGGCCGCTGTCAAAGATGTGTCGCAGAATGATAGCAGAATACCATGTGAATGCATGTAAGCATTGCGACATTCCATGAATGGAAATTATGTGAAGTCTTTGAGGGGATTCAGGGTCGCGGATTTGTTACGGCATGATAATAGACAGCTGCACGTTTTCCTCAACATGTTGCACTATATCGCTACACAGTAAAAATGTGCATAATAGTATTTACACTTCGCGCACTTAAATATAGAAAAAAAACTGCAGGGTGTCGACATTCATACATCGCTATATTGTTATTGAGAGACAATTCTACAATATGACACAAAAATATTATCATAAACTTACATATTAAAGTGTGTATTAGCAAAATTCTTAGGTCAATCTCCACGAAATAGAAAGCAAACAAAGAACGCTTCAGACGCACATTTGGAAAGACTACTCCGTCATAACTCGTATGTAATGCAATGTAATTAAATATAATTAGAGTTATTACTATATTATAGCTATATAGACCATCAGAGGAATGCATGTGTGAAATAGCAATACGTCTTATGGATCAAAGGTAAGAGAAGTTGTAAGAAAATTACCTGAACGTTAAGTTTGTGAAAGCGCTAAGCCTGTGACCTTGACCCTGGGACTGCTAGTGATCGGAGGGAGGGGGTTAGTGGCTTTGTCGCAACATCATCAGGCCCGTACGCAGAGGAGGTTCGACGGGTGCGTACGAATCCCAACCGTAACCCATTCAACACCATCCACATGCCTGCCACGAGCCGTCTCATCAGGATCTGCACTTTTTGCAAGTAATTTTCATAATTTTGAGAACAAAAATACCCAATGTTCATAAATGGACTGGTCTGAAAATCATTTTGTGATGATTGGATTGGTTGCAAAATTAGCATATTAAAATCCATTCCAGTTACTTAGGGATGAAAGGGTTGATCTCCGTGGATGTGCAAACAGAAATGTTTGGCTCTTCGCGCCGTCGATAAGCAGAGGAATGCATGCAAGAGCTCGACCGTCACCTTGACCTTGGTATTACTGGTGATCGCAGGGTCATTAATTTGTCACAGCATGATAGAGGACCATCAGAGCAATGCATGTGTGAAATATCAATACGTTCTATCAAAGGGAACAGAAGTTACAAGAAAATGACCCGAACGTTAAGTTTGTGAAAGCGCGTGACCTTGACCTTTGGAGTACTGGTGATAGGAGGGTCATTAATTTGTCACAGCATGACAAAGGACCATGAGAGGAATGCATGTGTGAATTATCAATAAGTTACATTAATGGAAATAGAAGAAAAAAATATTAGAACGTCAGGTTTGTGAAAGCGCGTGACCTTCACTTTTCAATTGCTGGTTGTCGGCGGGTCATTAATTTGTCACAGTATGATAGAGGACCATCAGAGGAATGCATGTGTGAATTATCAATACGTTCTATCAAATGGAACAGAAGTTATAAGACATTCATATCATTGTTAAGTTTGTGGACGCCGACGACAGACGTCGGGGTATACCATTAGCTCTTCCTACACAAGGTCCCCAGGGTGTCCGGTTTACAGATGTTCCACTGTAAAGCATATGACTATTGCAAGGTATGCGGCTGTGCTTTGCGAACTTGAACAGCCATTATCATCATAAATATACACCAATGAAACCCATAACATTAAAGATACACAGACTGTCTGCGTGTCCGGTTTAGTGAGGTTCTATCGTGTTTGCTTTCATAGGTGGTCTTTAGCACAAGTTCCACTGTATGTGTTCTGGACGAACAATAATGAGAGCAGCATAATGCACTTACCTTATCATTCTCTGCTGGTGTATCACGCCCTATCGTGCGTCATCTGGCAGGGCAAGAAAGTAGATAAGCAGTCTGAATGTACCTGAATGTTCTGTCTGTAACGCAGGACGACTTTTATTCGGGTTACGCGTGAATAATATTCGTCTTCACTCCTATATTCACAAGCAATCATGAAACGTTGATCACGCTGCATGAACGTGAGCCTTCGATATTCATTCCACAAAACACGACATCAACCCGCCAGCAAAAGGCAGGTTTGACGTTGGACATCGCATAAACTGTAGTAGTTTCAATTAATTAATCCAAGATAGCCGGCGAATATTGATGGTAACGTGATAGGCGGACACATTTCTAATTTCAACTGAATTGCACTGTAGGTCAACAGATGGACAGGTTTATAATCCCTTTTTTTTTGTATCTATATTGAATGTCTATGTTTTAGTGAATTGCGTTCACTCTCGGTGTGCTTTATTGTATTAAGGTTATGGTCAAATGTGCTCACCCTTGGACAGTCAATATTGTGTTTCCAACAACCAGAACAGATGACAATAACCGGCAGATACTTGAACACAATGTCATTAATTTTGTGTCGATTTTTGGTCGTTTAGTATTTGTACAGTATTAGTACTATTTTTTGTCGCGCCCGCTTGCGGACAGCGCAATATAGTTTTAACACTACATCACTGAAACCGCTTCGCCGATTAGCTTCACATGGGTGTTTATCATCATCCATATTGTCAATGTAACCCCATCCGTGCGGCCCTTGTGCCCAATGACTTAGCAATTTACCTTAAACTAGAAATGGACGCTTGTCGACAAGCGCATGTGTATCCCCCTCCCCAGATACACAAGTAGTTTGAAAAAAGGGTGATCGAGTTATGCTCCGGAGACAAAATCGGTGACGGACAAAGGGAGATAACTAAACAATTAGTGATGCAAGAGTTGTCAATCTTGCGTGACACACCTTTAGGGTCTATGCATGTGTGAAGCTACTGGAGTGCAGAATTATTTGTTAATAGTCCTATATTTATGTACATATATCTGCACAGGTGCACATAATGCCACAATATTTTCAACACAGTTGACGGAAATGTAATATAGAATGTAAATAAAAAAAATAATGCTCGCTACTGGAGCCGAGAATTTTTTTTAATAGTCCTATATTTATCTACATATATCTGCACAGGTCCACATACTGCCACAATATTGTCAACACAGTTTAGGTAAATGTAATAATTTAGCTGTATAAATTACCTGTAATAAGTTAGTGGTCAGTTAAAAAATTTAAAAAATTTAAAAAGAATGTAAAAAAAAAAAAAGTTGAAAAAAAAGTTGAAAAATAAAAAATTATAATACTTGCTACAGGAGCCCAGAATTTTTGTTAATAGTCCTATATTTATCTGCATATATCTGCACAGGTCCACATACTGCCACAATATTGTCAACACAGTTTACGGAAATGTAATAATGTACCTGTATAAATTACCTGTAATAAGTTAGTGGTCAGTTAAAAAATTGAAAAAGAATGTAAAAAAAAAAATGTAAAAAAAAATTAAATTAAAAAAAAGAAAAAGAATAATGCTCCCTACTGGAGCCCAGAATGTTTTTTTAATAGTCCTATATTTATCTACATATCATATATACACAGGTCCACATATTCCCACAATATTTTCAACACAGTTTACGGAAATGTAATATAATCATTTACCTGTATAAATTACCTGTAAGTTGTCAGTGGTCAGTTGCACATGCTAGCACATGCACAGGTGAATAGTCTGTATATAGCACTTACCACCTTATGCTACTAGACAAAAATTGAAAAATAATTTGAAAAAAAAAAATGAAAAAAAAAAATGGAAACAAAAAGTTTAAAAATAATAATGCTTGCTACTGGAGCACAGATTTTTTTTTTAATAGTCCTATATTTATCTACATATATCTGCACAGGTCCACATAATGCCACAATATTTTCAACACAGTTTACGGAAATGTAATATAATCATTTACCTGTATAAATTACCTGTAAGTGGTCAGTGGTCAGTTGCACATGCTAGCACATGCACAGGTGAATAGTCTGTATAAAGCACTTACGACCTTATGCTACTAGACAAAAATTGAAAAATAATTTGAAAAAAAAAATGAAAAAAAAAAAAAAAAATGAAAAAAAAAAGAAAAAATGAAAAAAAAAGAGAAAAAAAAAGAAAACAAAAATGAAAAAAAAAAAAAAGGAAAAAAAAAAAGTTTCAAAATAATAATGCTTGCTATTGGAGACCAGATTTTTGTTTAATAGTCCTATATTTATCTACAAAAATCTGCACAGGTCCACATAATGCCACAATATTTTCAACACAGTACCCAATGTAGTGATTTACCTGTATAAATTACCTGGTCAGCAGTGGTCAAGCACTGGACATCTGCACATGCTAGCCCATGCTAGCACATGGTTCTCCCAGTTTCTTTTGTTCTCTCTACAGGTAAGGTGTACAGAGCACACGAAAAAAAAAAGGTGTACAGAGCAGACGAGAAAACAGGTCTTCATGCATTATTGTCCAGTTTGTAGAGTGCACAAAACAAAAAAGGGAGATAACTAAAAAATTAGCTACGCAAGAGTTGTCATTCTTGTGCGCGACACACCTCCGGGTCGTGGTCTATGCATGTGTGAAGTTTCATGAAAATATTCCAAAGGGTGGTCGAGTTATGCTCCGGACAGGAAATCAGTGAGCGAAAACAAAAAAGGGAGATAACTCAAAAATTAGCTATGCAAGAGTTGTCATTCTTGTGCACGACACACCTTCGGTTCGTGGTCTAATTGAATGTGTTAAGTTTCATAAAAATATTCCAAAGGGTGGTCGAGTTATGGTCAATCAGTGCGCAAAACAAAAAAGGGAGATAACTAAAAAATTAGCTATGCAAGAGTTGTCATTCTTGTGCGCGACACACCTTCTGGTCGTGATCTATGCATGAGTAAAGTTTCATGAAAATATTCCAAAGGGTGGTGGAGTTATGCTAAGGACACGAAATCAGTGCGAGAAACAAAAAAGGGAGATAACTAAAAAAATTAGCTATGCAAGAGTTGTCATTCTTGCGCGCGACACACCTTCGGGTCGTGGTCTATGCATGTGTGAAGTTTCATGAAAATATTCCAAAGGGTGTTCGAGTTATGCTCCGGACAAGAAGTGTCTGCGGCGGACGCGGACGCGGCGCGCGTCAAATCCATAGTATCCCCCGACGGAGTCCGGGGGATACAATTATAGCCTGACCTGGTGCCAGGTCCATACCACACCAGTCAATTGGCCCACAATTTGGCGTTGTAAAATAACACAACAGCAGATATTTCATAATTTTTAATATTTTGCTTTTTAGCATTCAGTAATTTATACATAGACACACAGAAAAAATAATCAGGGAATGACATCAAAACAGCTGTTCACACAAAATCGAGGCTAACCATGTAATATGTGGCTGTGACTGGAGAAATGGGGTTTATGGGTTTTACGACCAGTGTAGATCCAGATCAGACTGTGCGGATGCATCCGCACAGTCTGATCGGGATCTGCACTGTTCGGCATCCCATCAACGAAACACGTGCCATGCTTCTAACAAGCAATATAGGTGTTAACAGGCTACAGGAGCAGCCTGCTAGAAGACCAGAAGCTACACTGGTCACAAATCCCATAAGCCCCTTACTCCAGTCACAGCCGCATATACATTTTTAGATAACAAATTCACACAATGAAGGTTGGAGACCGACGTGTGAGGATAATATATACCCCACCATGATAAAAGAGTGTACAACCAGATCGGATGGAGCATCCGCAGTCTGATCAGGATCTACACTGGTCAAAAATCTAAATAAGCCCCCCTTTCTCCTGGTGCGTCACTATTTTTTTCCAGCAATAAATGGTAAAATGCGACTCCACAGAAAGGATAGTTAATTTGTTATCAGTATAGGCCCTAAAAAGTGTCACAGTTCGTTTATGCAACTCACTATGTGTGTATCTGTGCACATTGTAGACCCTGATCAGAATACTAGATGTGCAGCTTGATCTGGGTCTACACTGATCATGAAGGCATTAGTGTAAACAGTGCCGGCGCTGATCAGTCCGCGTAGTCCGATCTGGGGCAATACCAGTCAAATAATGGTTTTGCATCCATTTTTTTCCATTATGATCACAATGTCGGAATCTATGGAACGCCAAAGCTACATAAACTCAAATAATTATTGCTAGCTCCAAATGATTTAACCCTTACACTGCTGAATTAAATTGTATGGTCTGCTGTTTATTTTATATTCTCCATTGTTCTCATAAAAAACATGTTTTGACAGCACTTGAGAGTGAGTGAGTGAGTGAATAGGGTTTAACGTCCGCTTTTCTGACATAGAGGTACAAGCCTCAGGGAGTCTACACGCAGACGGGTCAACGGGGTCGAGTCCCGTATCCACCTGTCCAAGGGGGGTAAATCCCAACTTCAGAACTCAATATTTACAATCAAAATATATATTCAGTCCTGAAATTAGAACAACCTGATCTGGTGCCAGGCCCTCGCCACACCAGCATCATTTATCCCATCCCCTAAAAGTAATAGGATTAGCGCTAATCTTACTTTTATATATGGGGCATAGCCCGACTCAACTCTCACATACAAGAAAGCCAAAAATGCACATGAGGGCCAAATCCGGTATAGTGGGTTCCGGAAAGTATGAACCCAATCGTTAAGCCAGTTTAGTCGCCTTTTACGACAAGCAATGGCTACTGCAGCACTATTCTCAGGATCAGTTGATCCCGCCCCGGTGCCTGCACGGGGCCAGCACTTGAGAATCATTTCCAATGGAAATGATTCTTAAGTGCTGTCAAACCATGTTTTTATTGAGAAAAAAGGCAAAATATTAAGCAACAGCAGACGACACTTTTCGTTTCCAGCATTCTAAGGGTTAAAGAGCTCTTCAAATCATTTGGAGCTAGCTCTAACTATTTAATGCTAGAGCTAGCATTAATTATTTGAGTTGATGTCGATCTGGCGTTCCATATAAATCAAATATATATTATCGGCTAGCCTCGTTTTCAGTGAGTGCCGTAAAAATATCAACACGCAACAAAGTATACAATGACAATTAACAGCATTTTATGACTAACCCACTTCAGGTCTTAGTTCATTTGTTCAAAATATGCCCCAGTAATTGATTCTGTATTTTCCATATTCCTCCATGAAAGTATATATTGTACCAATGCGTGTTTATTCAAATAAGTGGTCAAAATAAGGCAAAGATTGTACAGTGGAACCTCTCTAAACCGGACACCCTGGGGACCTCAGATATTTGACTGCCAATGTATGCGGCTGTGTTTATGCGAACTTGGAACAGGCATTATCATAATAAATATACTCCAATGAAACCCATAAAATTAAGGATACACAGACTCAAGGTGTATGATCACGTGGTAACAACAACAACAATGACTGAAACTTCCAGCAGCGCCTCCGATTCAAGGTACGTATTCTGTTATAGTGTCCTTATTATGTAACGGATCTTAATGACATATGGAGATCAAACGCGTCTTGTTAAGCTGCATTCGGTGGTCTCGGTACGTTGGCCCAAATATCTGTTGTTTTTGCGAAGAATCGATTTCCGTGTATACTGTCAATACCGTCATGAAAATTGATTCTTTGCAAAAACGTATGTGCCGAAGTCCTGATACCACCAAATGCAGGTCATGACGACGCGTTTGCTGTGCCATATTTCATCAAAATCCGTTGCATATTAAGGAAAATATCAATAATATTTACTTTGGAGTGGGCGGGCGTGCTTTCAACACTTTCAGACATTGTTGTCGTTGTGGTAACCACGTGATCATGCACATTGAGACTGCCTGCGTGTCCGGTTCTACTGTAGTAAGTAAATAATTTTGAGAATAATTTAAGTAGATAATTATGGCCATTGTTGTGCATATATTCAATTTCTCCAGGAAACTATATGGTATACACATTGTTTTAAAGTCACTCTTTTTATTAAATTTTCGACCACATGGTCATCAAAATAGTGTGAATTATTGGAAATTAATATATGGTATAGTTGCTTAGGTGAACTGCCGCATAGAGCTCAAATGATTGATTGATTGAATGGCGTTGTACGTCCTTTCAACAACAAGGTCATATTTTATTGATGGCCCATTCTAACAAGCGATTGACATGGTTCGCTGGTTGTAGTGAACTGATAGAATTAATAGTCAAAACCATTCATAAATAACTGAAATAAAATCAACTGACTACTATTCTTATTCAGTGATATTTTTCAAACTGATTTTCTGACAATCAGCCAATGTTTTCCAGAAATGTAAGAAAACATACCAATTTAAATCCAAGGGTGCATAGAAATTCTTGTTAAATTGCGCTTGCTCAAAATATTGTTGCATTTTCCGAAAATTAGTAACGGCAAAAAAAAAATGCAATAAGGCACACATGGGAAGACGCAAAACTGGCTGTTGTAGAGAGGTGGCTGGCTGTTGTAGAGAGGTGGCTGTTGTAGAGAGGTTAATGCCAAATTAAATTTTGTCCTCTGCTGTTTATTTATTTTCTTCGATAATTCTCATCAAATACATGCTTTGACAGCATTTTAGAATCATTTCCAATGGAAATGATTCTGAAGTGCTGTCAAAACATGTTTTTATTGAGAAAGAATGCAAAAGCAACATCAGACGACAATGTTCATGCTCAGCAGTCTAAGGGTTAAATATAGAGGAAATCATCCATTTGGGATATAAAATAGCGGCTGTTACAGAGAGGGTGTTGTTGTAGAGAGGTGGCCATTCGGGGAGGTTCGACTGTACATGAAAATGTGTTTGTGCAGTATCTTCTGCATGTAGCTGAATAGGAATTTGTCAGGAATCCGGCGCCTATTTCGACTTAAAACATTTATCGCTAGTGCAGCACAAGTGGAAATGATTTTATAAAGAATGGTCAGTATTGTGGTATTATGGTAAGTCTTTTAGCACTATTTATCAGGTCAGGGGCCTGTTTCACTAAATTTTGTACGACTACAAAGTTCGTAAGTGCAAATTTAGAATCGTCTGGAAATTTCAACTGATGGATTTACATTTATTGAGCATAGGCTGCATTTGCAGCCTATGCTTCATAAATGTAAATCCAACACTTGTTTACAAGAAAATATTGCTAATGTGAAATTTACAGACTATCATAATTTTGCACTGATGAAAATTTAAGTCATACGAAGTTTAGTGAAACGGCCGCCAGAAGCACAACAGGTATGTTCCAGGTTCCAACCTCTACCATTCCCCTCTCCATGCACTATGCTACATATGAATTTTATATTAAAGCTTCTTTCCACACGCACACACACACACGCACACGCACACGCACACACACACACACACACACAACATACATACATACCGTACATACATACATTCCACAAACATACATGATTGCTAGTTTCTATCAAAGAGTAGCATTTGTATATACATGCAAGTTTGTTTATATTTTTATTACTACATGTATTTTTTTAATATATTTTTTTATATTATTTTGTATCTCTTTTTTTTCTCTTTGTTTAACTAATTTAATTTTTTATCTTTTTTTTTTGTCTTTTTCTATCCATTTCTTTTTAGATTTATTTTACAAAAATATATTTGAATTGCTAAGTTCTGGAACCTGAAACATAGCCATCATCATCTGGGGGCCGTTTCACTAAACTTCGTATGACTAAAATGTTCGTAAGTGCAAAATTATGATAGTCTGTAAATTTCACATTAACTATGTTTTCTTGTAAACAATTGATGGATTTACATTTATTGAGCATAGGCTGCATATGCAGCCTATGCTCAATAAACGTAAATCCATAAATTGAAATTTACAGAGGATCTTAAATTTGAACTTCCGAACATTTTAGTCGTAAGAAGTTTAGTGAAACGGGCCCCTGGGTAACAGCACATACAACAAGAGCATCATTATTTCCTGAATAAAACTGTGAATGACGACCCATTATCAAATTTTAGCCATCACTGAAATGCTAAAGATGTGTGTAGCGGTGTATCGGACTAACATTGTTCAATTAATCAATAAACCTGTGTATGAAATTTGTTACCGTATCGTATCGCCATATTTCGCCGATACGGATTCCATAAAAAACATCATATATATGTGTAATGTTGAAATTTGTGACACAGAATTCAATTCCGTGTGTGCTCTGAAAATTTTGTCAACTTTCAACGTCATTTACACAAAATATCGCAGATACTTGTTTGTTTGTTTGTTTGTTTATTGGTGTTTGATATTTGAACTGATAACCGATAGGGCATAAAATCTCGCACACGGGTCCTTTACTGGAGACAACACAAATGGTAGGTGGTTGATGGTTGGGCGTACACGTCAATATATAACATACTCTCTGTATGTACAGTAAATGAATGACAAAATGGTAATTTACACGTGACGAAATATTTAAATGCGTGAGACGGGGACTTGAATGTGATTGGAAATTGACGTTATATGAAATTAACCTGTGATGAGAAAGTGACAGGTGATTGGAAATTTACATTATGACAAATTGACAGGTGATGTCTTAAAGGGACATAGTAGGATTTTGTTAAAAAAATCCTATAAAAATAAAAACGTGTTTTAATCATGGTCGTGTGTAAAGTGGTTTATTTGAAGATATATGACGATACTAGGACCGCTTGGTTGTTTCTATTTTAACCCATATAGGTACATAAATATCGGATTTCCTAAATCTGATACTTATGCACCGATATCGGTCCTAGTATCGTCATATATCTTCAATTAAACCACTTTACACGGGGCCATGATGAAAACACTTTTTTTTCTCTCAAAAAATCCTGATATGCCCCTTTAATTGACAGGTGATTGGAAAATACTGGGTAATTATATTGGAAATTGAGATTATAGGAAATCCAGTTAATGAAATTGTGCAGATGATTAGACATTATGAATGCTAGGAAATTGACAGGAAATCAACAGGTAATTGGAAATCGAGATGGGAAATTGACATTTGACAGAAAATATACAGATGATTGGAAATAGACATGATGAGAAATTGACAAAAGATGGAAAATTTACAGTGAATGGTGTAGATATATGATTTTGAGCTTCACCACACATAAATATATATAAAGGAACAAGAAAACTCACGGTGTGGCATTTATAATCAATGTCACACCAGCCTCACCAACTATCCTATATAGATAACTATATATGGTCTGATACTTAACCCACAAGCCCACTATTCCAACATTTCGGCCCAAGGCCTATGTTGGAATAGTGGGCTTGTGGTTTGTTAAGCAACATATCATATTCCTGTGGAAAGCTATTTATCCTACAACTGCCCAGGTATTGGGGCAAACCTGGATAGGCACAGATGGAAAATCCAAACACGATTTTTCTCTATTCCTCGAAACAACACACATTCTCACTGCATCTATGACTAACGTGATCATGATTGGTTTCTGCATTCACAGAATCAAACAATATATGAATTCAATCATTAGAGTGGCCTACACATATGCATAATTTGTTTGTTTGTTTATTGGTGTTTAACGGCCTATCAACAGCGGAGGTCATGTAAGGCCGGGCAAACGGGTTCGATCCTGTTTTAACCTGCTGCATTGGGGGGAAAATCCCAAAATCAGAACGGAATATTTACATTGAGAAACGATATATTCTGCCCTGAAATTAGAATAACCTGACCTGGTGCCAGGTCCATACCACACCAAAGTCACTTGGCCCCTTCCCCTAAAATAAGGGGTATAACCAGATCAAACTGTCACATACAAAATGCCAAAGACATATATGAGGGCCAAACCAGGTCTCCAGTCGGAATTCCGGTAAGGATGAACCCAGATCGTTAAATTACCCATCGTGTACTCCCACCTGCCACCCACTCACACACATATGCATAGACCGATCATGGATGATATATGCGGTCAATATACACAGTGAACTAGTCACATATGGGTCGACAGCCGACGATTATGTTATCGTCCCAGATCGGACTATGTCTATATGAATGTCGATCTACACTAGTCACAAATACAATAAGACTATCTTTGTCAAAATCGTTCAACACAACAATTTCTTTGAAAACAAAACAAAATTCAACCATATATATGGGAAATGGCGAAATGACAGACAAATGACGCCATTTATAAAATCATGCACGAGACGTAATGTATACGATATTAACCCTTTCAACACTACAGACCGCTTTCCCAATGTTCACCCTGCATTTCAGTGCAGATCCAGATGATCCGGCTCATAACGAGCCGTCCCATCAGGATCTGCACTGTACGTGGATATTTTCTGATTTTTGACAAAAATACCTCTTTTCTGATAAATGGAATATTTCAAGTCTTGCATACGAGATACATAGGGGTGAAAGGGTTAATGATATGATATTTGATAGTGAAATTAGTTTATTGTCACAAGAAATTATGTCAACAAGACGGGCCCTTCGGCTCTATATAGAATTGTTACTGATCTGGGGCTATCCTGGTTGTAAAAAAAATATAAGTGAATGGGTTAAACGTCCCAGCAACAGCTAAGGTCATATAGAGACGGGACCACAGTTTAGTCGTCTGCCCAAGGTGAGGTTGAACCCACGACCTCTGGATTGGAAGTCAGGTGCTCCAACCCCTAGGCTACAACCCATCCCTACCCTGGTTGTAATCTTAGTCTGTCTGTTATGGCGATTCACAATTTTCTAAACAAAACATGGAGGTGAACATGAAATCATACGGAAGCACTCTATGCGAGATAATATCTACCCAATTTATAATTATATTAGTATCAAATCCATCTGTAACAAGATTTATTCACAACCTACCGACCAGCACTATAATTTATAAATCTCCTTATAGGAGTACTGTTCAGTATAATAGAATAGATGGACAAACACCAGAGCTCCAGATAAGGTGCTATTGGCGTATTTTACGCAATTATTTTAGCTAAATATGCATTGATTATCCAAAGTGGGAGTACAAAATACACACAGCAATGTGAAAACAAGCATTGATTTTCAAATTAAGCAGTGAAAATACTGTCATAAAGTTGAAAATTCACTTAGTTGTTTGCTTTCTGCAGCTCAATTAAGCGAATGTTTAAATTTGTTAAAAAAAATTATCATTTGTTCCTATTTAGTATTAATGAAAAAAATCAATAATCCATTTGTAAAAGTAAGATATGCAATGATTTTGAAATCAGGGGGTATAGTACGCTTTATACACAAAGCTTATCTGGAGCTCTGAAACACCCTCTACTGCAACTGGTGAAATGGGGCTTATGGCCTCTGTGACCAGTGTAGACCTAGATCAACAGTCGCACCATGGCACTGATCACAATTTACCTCACTCTTAATAGTAATATATAAGTTTGCATTTGCATGAAGATCTGCAGCAGAACTAGTGTAAAAAAACACAAGCCCTATTTCTAGTATCAATGATCGGAAGCCAGACTGGCCACAAAAGTCATAAGCTCCATTTATCCAGTCACAGTTATATGTGGCTGTGACTGGAGAAATGGGTCTTATGGAATGTGTGACCAGTGTAGCTCCTGATCAAATAGTACACTCCTGTAATCTGATAACGATCTATTGTAAGAAGCATGACGGCGTGTCTCATTGATGGAATGGCGAACAGTGCAGATCCAGATCAGACTATGCGAATCCACACGCTGATCTGGATCTGCACTGGTCGCAAAACCCATAAGCCCCATTTCTCCAGTCACAGCCACATATATCAACTGCAAACATGAGGGTCTGATCTGGGTACACACCACACCACTCAAGATCGCTCGGCAACAGCATGTATATGGGTCACAATTTGACAAAATCAGGCTTGTATCATTTCCAGCCAGTGAATATTAATTGAGCATTCATACAAATACTTTCATTGGCACAAATGCATGCGTAAGAGCGGTCCTTAATGTGATGCATTGGTGTTTAACGGCCTATCAACAGCTAAGGTCATTTAAAGCCGGGCCAACAGGTTCGATCCCGTATTTAACCTGCTGCATTGGGGGGAAAATCCCAAAATACGAACGGAATATATTTACATCAAAATAAATATATTCAGCCCTGAAATTAGAATAACCTGACCTGGTGCCAGGTCCATACCACACCAAGTCACTTGGCTCCTTAATTAATAGGATTAGGAATAATCGTATTACTCACACAATGGGTATAACCAGATTTAACTCTCACATACAAGGATGCCAAAGACGTACGCGAGGCCAAACCAGATAGAGATTCCGTTAAGGATGAATCCCGATTGTTAAATTACCCATCACATGCTCCCACCTGCCACCCACTTGTATGGCAAAAGATGCACAGGCTGGTCGAAATGTCACAGACCTGGTTTTGTCTCAGTGTGACAAAAAATATACCTTTTGATTTCATTCTTTAACAAGATAGTCGACTACAACAGCACTGTGAAGCTAGCAACTATACAAATTAGCACAAGGTAATTATAAATGGGCGTACAAGAAGTACCGGTAAATACTGGTATCATATTTCAGCCCAACCACAAATAATTATTATCGTTCACTAAAATTGATTAACGAAAGTCGATTTTGAAAATTAAAAGCAATCACAGAAGTAGTGTTTTGCATTTTCTTGTGTTTAAATTGATTGTGGATGAATATGGCTCAATATTTTCAACACAACAGATCACAATGCAAACAGTGCAGATCCAGATGCGATGGCTCGTAACGAGCCGTCGCATCTGGATCTACACAGTTTGTGGATAATTTCTGCTTCCCCACACACCCTACAAAATCATTCCCTTTTTAAATGGAAGGTCAAAGGTCACACAGAAATGCCAGCCAAATGAATCTCGTCCCAAAAAACAAACTCATTTTCGGCAAAAATCCATCATTTGTACGAAACCCATTACGAGTTCGATTTGTAGAAATCGTCTAAAATAAGATCATCTGGAGATGGTGATGCCTGCATCGATTTACATGTACATGAATACAGAAATCTGTGAGAAAAAAAGAAATCTTAGATATTTCAAAATCTTCGCATTGAATCATTGAATGCCGTTACATCTGCTCAACAAGGTCATACGAGATACGCCATGTGATTTTGTACATACGGACAGCTGCGATATTTCATGAAATATATTTTTAATACAGAAAATATCCTGTTTTCAGAAGTTTTTTGTCAAATTTTATCAAATTTTGACTTCATTTATGGAAAATTTGTTAAATTTAGTAAATGTACTTGATGAAATAACGCAGTGGTCAGAATGTACATGGCGCATCTCACATACAGACGGGGCATGTAACATTTGACACGCATCATTTGATTGAATCACGTTTTACGTCCGTTCAACAACAAGGTCATAGACTAAGACATTTAAACAATTATTACTGGACGTGCATCGTTATCTGCACAACAGATTGGAGTTTTGTCTCCGTTAAACAACAATGTAAAAAAAAGACGGGGAAATAAAACAATTATCACTCGACGTTTGTTTGTTTGTTTATTAGTGTTTAATGGCCTATCAACAGCTAAGGTCATGTAAGGCCGGGCAAACGAGTTCGAATCACTCGACGTGCATCGTTATCTGTGTAATTGATAGTTTGGAGTTTTATGTCGGTCAAACAAGAAAGTCATAGACAACGCAAGTAGCACAACTGTACCTCCATTTCTCACGCGGACAAAACAGGGCTGAAATGCATTTCTGACGAGTATAGATCCTGATCGGCGTTCACGTTCCATTGTAGATTATGCGAACAGTAAAGACCCTGATCAGGGTCTTTACTGGTCGCGTAGACGAACACCGTTTCGTCCGATCTCGGCAACTATGCTGTTTCATTCTTATGTTTTGTTATCTGTATTTTATTGCTATTATTCAACAATAAAAATGTCTTCAGGAATGATGCTAATATGCTGCCAAAATGGTTAATGAAGAGAATAGGAAAAATAGATGGCATTATGATTAACATGAATGATAAAAAACTTTCAGCTTACTCTATAATAACTAGATGGCCGCATGTCGCGCCTGCCGAGGCTTTGATAGTATACCGAAAACACTTTAACCAAAATATTTATCCCGGACGCACGTACGTACACCTATGGGCCGACTATAGCATGCTGTCTGCAAGCAGGCACGACAAAAATGTGTGAATAATGTTTTGGTTGATAAATTATTTAATGAAATGAAAGAATGAATGAATGGTTCAAATACCGATTTGGACCAAAAAAAAAATTACTTTATATTTCTCTTCCGAAATATTTTTTGTACTCACTGATTTGAAATTGAATCTGAAAAAGGTGGTTACACAAAGTTTTCAAGAAAAAAAAAACAATAAAAATCTTGATGGAGGCTGCGTATTTACAATATGGCCTACCAGTATGTCATATATATGTTTACATGAGATGCGCCATGTGATTCTGTGCCTAAGAACATGGGCGATTAGTCATTAAATATATTTAGAGAAACTGTGATATTTCATGTAAATGACGTCGAAAAGTGACAAATTTTGAAAAGCAAGTGCGGAATTATATTCCCCATTTGCTATGAAAATCAAATTGACTTTCGATATTGTTTACGGAAAATATCGAACATGTGCGATATCTGAGGACATTTTTTTTACTTAAAGGTACAAAATAACATGGCGTATCTCATCGGTCAATGATCGAAACAGTCACAGACATCCACAGTGAGATATGATAAACATGTGTTACGCTTTCACACACAAACATATAGAACGATTCCGCACAGTATGTATCAAACACAGATATTTATCTGATATACAACAGTGTATAAAAGATGTTTTAACATTTACAATTTTTGTCACCTATGTACATAACAGAAATATCACATGCCTGCACATAGTTGCAACACGCCATCACAACAATCGTTTAAGCGAGTGTTCAACCCCTGCCATCCATGATCACGATTTACACTGTTCGTAATTTAGTCCGAGAAAACACGTCCAAAGATTGACTGAATGGAATTTTATATTCATTAACAGCAAACTCAAATGGGACACCGGCTGATAAAGGAACATTTCGAAATGTGGGAACAGCGTAGACCCAGATTAGACACTCTAATCAGCGGCTACACTGTTCACCATTCCGACACTGAGTTGGTAAACATTTTCCAGTTTCCGAAGTTGGTAAATATTTTCCATTTTCCAAGTTAGCAAATATTTCCTGTTTATGAATATTTTCTGATCCGACCGAAATAGAATCCAGACACACATCGGTATCTACAGTGGAACATCCATAATTTCCTGACTGTCCGGTTTAGATATCCCAGAACTGGGTGAATATGTCCATTTTATGCTACAGTTCCCAGAACTGGATGGATATGACCATTTTAAGCTATGCATTCATTTTCAAATTGAGTAGTGAAAATATTGTAATAAAGCAGAAAATCTACTTTATTAATAGTTGAGCTGCAAAAAGCAAACAGTTTGCAGCTCAAATAAGTGAATTTTTAAATTTGTTTTATTTTTTATCATTTGTTCCCAAGTTAATATTAAGAAAATCAATGTTATTCACAAAAACAATAATGATAAAAATAACAGAAAAACGGCCCCATATGAAAAATGAGCTCAGCACCTGGACGCGTTATACCGTGGATTAGAATCCACTTGTCATGCGCAATCTCTGGCAATAAAACAGTGCAACAAATCAGAGGCTACGCTGGTCGCACAACCATTTTTGTCACGACGTGTCACATACACAAGACCATTCTATGCCAATCTCTCTACAACTGGCATATATAAACAGTGTGCATTGGATAACTTCTTTCCGCCTCGCCTCACACAAGACCGTATTGCCATGTAAAGCGACATTGCCATACGACAGTATGTATGGATAAATTTGTTTTGTCTGACCCGTTGTGCAAGTCACAACTGCCATGATACAATCCACAGCATATTGTCGTACGACGCAAGATGGTATGCATTGGATAAATTCTTTCATATGATCTATCATGCGAGACAGTATGCATTAGATAACGCAGAGCTCCAGATAAGCTGCGTATTTGCTTGAATACCCAATTAAAATTGCCAAACACCCAATTGAAATCAGAAGTAGCGAGTATCAAAAAGCAATTACAATTTTGTGGTACATTTATCATGCTGCAGAAAACAAACTGACAAGTATAGCATATTTTCGTATTTTTCCATCAAAACACATCTTGGTATCCAAGGAGACAATTCTAATGAAATGCCAAGCCATGTTTTCATTTAGAAGCAAACAATTCAATAAGTGCTGTCTGCTGATGTGTAAACAGTAGTGTGATGTTATTTGACCCAATTCAAACTTTGAAATACCCAATTGCTTCAGAAATGATGGAGTGACAATACTCAATTACTAATTCCTTATCTGGAGCCCTGGATAACGTCTATTTAATCTGGCATATCATGCAAGACAGTATTGGAATACGACGCAAGACAGTCTGCGTCCAATAACGTCTCCCTTCTGGACAACACTGGACGGAACTCTCCACATCCACATGCACAAGACCACGTATTTCGGACACCGTTCTCCTGGACCTTTCACCTTGGCGCTGCCCACCACGCCCACCCACCGGCGTCGTGAGCCGGCGTTCGTCTGAGATTTCCTACCCCGCTAGGGTTCCACTATGGTCAGTGCCCGCTGGACTTGGTGAAATGTGAGTCTTCCAGTCTCTGCTCCTTACGGAACCGTGGGTCTCGGTCGTAGTTGTAGTCGTTACGCCGTTTACGGTCCGACGATTGGTAACTGTAAATAGACCAGTACTACTATTGTCTGTTTCATGAAACTTGCCCTAATGTTACGGATATATAAACAAGAAATGGCATCGTAAAATGAAGCATATCCCCTCCCTGGCATAATAATAAAATAATAATAATAATAATAATAATAATGAAAAACAAGAAATGCGTCTGTCGAACGCGGATGCCACCTGCAGCATATTTGAGAAACTGTGACAAAGTGGTTAACCGAAATTTGAGAAACTGTGACAAAGCGGTTAACCGAAAAGTGTGACGGACGGACGGACGGACGGACGGGCGTTCAAACATTTGGGAGTTATGAGCTATTTGTTCTTTAAAAGATCAAAGGATTAGCTCCTAAAGATCAATGGAATTATGAGCTAACCGACTATAACAAAGGAATCCTTTGTTACTAACCCTTACCCTAAGCTCCTAAACCCCCGATGTTGGCCCGGACGGACGGACGGACGGACGGACAGACAGTCCAAACACTATATGCCACCAGTTTCTTCGAAACCCGGTGGCATAAACACATGTCCTCAGTGACCTTGACCTTGGGCGGTCGAACGTGGGTTGTACTGGCAGCCTTGATAAACAAGAGGGCCATGATGGCCCTAATTCGCTCACCTGACTCCATGAACACCAGAGGAGAATGTGACATTGAGTTCATATGCGTTTTAAAAAAATTGTGCTATTTTTAGATGGCGGTCATCTTGGATTAAGCGAAGACTTTTACCAAATCTGAAAATGCTTCACCCAAGGATTATACTTACTATGAAGTTTGGTTCCTGAGAAAAAGACGTTCAAAATCTCGAATAAATGGACCTTTTGGAGGCCATCATGGATGACATAATCATCCGATTCTGACAAATATTGCACCAGAGCAATCGCCTCATCGATACCTTCAATTTGATATATGACATCAGCAGGGATGCATCCAGGATTATAATAGATGGGGGCATATGCCCCCCTTGTTTTTGAAAATAGGGGCAACACTAATGCGGAGCTGAGCAAGCTTAGCGAGCGAGTTTCCTAGGGGGGTCCGGGGGCATGCTCCCCCATGAAAATTTTGAATAAATGGTGCCCAATGGTGGCATTTTATATGTATCTGAGACCTAAATACTGATGTAAAATATGGCCATTTTTTAAAGCAAAACTTTGTTTTGAAAAATAATGTATTGTTATACTCGGTGAAATATATATTTTCCTCACGTATACATGCAAAGAATCATTGAAATTATAGTTTTAATCCTTATCCTGCCAGATTTCTCTGTAACCATGAAACAATGTGTTATTTTTTTCACAATAGTGAATACTACAGGCATGGGAGTGGAACACTATCCCCAATCCTGAAAATTTATTTGAGCAGTGAATTGCGCTGCGATTTGCTAGGGGGGTCTGGGGGTACATTGATGTTAGCTTTCGCAAAAAAATTAAATAAAGTTTGATCGCGATTTCCACTGCCGCTAGCCATGCTTTTCACGCTCAGCGATGGCCACCCCAGATCAGCATGTACGATTTTACAACAGAATGCTGACTACACACCTCAGCATCCAATCAGATCGAATTACGCTATCAGCGAGTTTGGAATGAAACACCATGCCCTGTCTGCGTGATTGAACCAGATTCCAAATCTATAGCCTGTTTTACTATGACCGGCAGCGCAATACAAATTTATTGTAAAATGTTTTTCTGAAATAGACTATAAGTCTCTGCACAGCAACTGCATTTGGATACAACACACACCGACACCTCGTGTATATAATTATATATTATGGGGAAAATAGCACATACCGTGTCTGGGAGAAAATAGCAGTCATAGTGTCTGGGAGTAAGATTAACAGAATTGCCCCTAGCTGTAAAACTGAAATCCACGGAAAACACAACAAACAAGAGGGCCATGATGGCCCTAATTCGCTCACCTGACTCCATGAACACCAGAGGAGAATGTGACATTGAGTTCATGTGTTTTAAAAAAATTGTGCTATTTTTAGATGGCGGTCATCTTGGATCAAGCGATGACTCTCATTTTACCAAATCTGAAAATGCTCCATTTTCACAACTTTGAAAGAGCATTGTAAATCGATCATTCCTACCAAGTTTAGTCGAAATCCGGCCAGCGGTTCATGAGAAGAAGATTTTTTAAGAATTTATGCTATTTTTAGACGGCGGCCATCTTGGATTAGCGATGACCTCCATTTTAACAAATCTGAAAAGGCTTCACCCATGGACCATAACTTTTAAGTTTGGCTACCATAGGCCAAGCGGTTCATGTGAAGAAGAATTTTGAAATCTCTAATAAAAGAACGACCTTTTGACATTTCGGCGGCCATCTTGGATGACATAACAATCCGATTTTGACAAAAAATGCACCAGAGTGATCGCCTCATTGATACCTTCAATTTGATATATGACATGACCATATTCAGTCAAAAATAAAATTTGACCCCAATTTGACCCCACGGGCCATGCCCATTTTTGACCCCGGGGTCACCATTTTAACAACTTTGAAAGAGCAATGTACATCGATCATTCCTACCAAGTTTTGTCGAAAACCGTTTGGCGGTTCTTGAGAAGAAGATTTTTTAAGAATTTGTGCTATTTTTAGACGGCAGCCATCTTGGATTACGTAATGACGTCATTTTAACAATTTTGTAATCCCCCTACCTAAGGACCATGACCATGAAGTTTGGTGACTATAGACCCAATGGTTACCGAGGAGAAGACGTTTGAAAATGTTCACGGACGACGGACGACGACGGACGACGGACACATTGTGGTAACAATAGCTCACATGAGCTTCGCTCAGGTGAGCTAAAAATGCGTATATTTACGGTACCATGTATACATGTCACGCTGTGACACATTTACATTACAACATGCACAACCTATTATAAACCACGCTATTTATAGACAGTCACAGTCATACAGCTGTGGCAATGACATTGTTTCAGTGTTACTTGACTGCTTTGATGTCGGGCCGCGGCTTGTCGGAACTATGACGTCATACGTATTCAGGCACGTGCCCAGATTGGCCTTGTTAACTCGATTGAACTGCGCGCCTTCCAATGATTTAAATATGCAGCGCGTTTAAATAGTCGATTTTTTAATGTGCGCACTGGTCATTTAAAAAGGGGCGCATCCGTGATTTTTTGCGCAATGTCGGGCGCAAGAAAATCAATAATTTGCGGCATTTACAATAATTAAGGGGGATTGCCGCAATCGCGCGTCCTGGATGCATCCCTGCATCAGCATATTCAGTCAAAAATAAAATTTGACCCCAATTTGACCCCACGGGCCACGCCCATTTTTGACCCCGGGGTCACCATTCAAACAACTTTGAAAGAGCATTGTACATCGATTATTCCTACCAAGTTTCGTCGCAACCCGGCTAGCGGTTCAGATTATGATTTTTTAAGAATTTGTGCTATTTTTAGACGGCGGCCATCTTGGATTAGCGACGACCTCCGTTTTAACAAATCTGAAAAGGCTTCACCCAGACCATAACTGTGAAGTTTTGCCACCATGGGCCAAGCGGTTCGTGTGAAGAAGAATTTTGAAATCTCTAATAAAAGAACAACCTTTTGACCTTTCGGCGGCCATCTTGGATGACATGACCAGCCAATTTCGACAAAAAATGTACCAGAGCGATCGCCTCTTTGATACCTTCGATTTGATATAGACACCCATTTTTGACCCCAGGGTCACCATTTTAATGAAAGAGCATTGTACATCGATCATTCCTACCAAGTTTCGTCGAAATCCGGTTGGCGGTTCTTGAGAAGAAGATTTTTGAAGAATTTGTGCCATTTTTAGATGGCGGCCATCTTGGATTACGTAATGACGTCATTTTAACAATTTTGTAATCCCCCTACCTAAGGACCATGACCATGAAGTTTGGTGACTATAGACCCAATGGTTACCGAGGAGAAGACGTTTGAAAATGTTCATGGACGACGGACGACGGGACACATTGCGGTAACAATAGCTCACATGAGCTTCGCTAAGGTGAGCTAAAAAAAACTTACATTTTTGCCTTACAAACAAGGTGAATGGTAAGTCCTCAGTGACCTTGACCTTGGGCAGTCGGACGCGAGTCGTATGCAAACAAAATTTAGGCAAGGGGGATATAACTTTTAATAGAAAAGGCTTAACACTGCCTGTGCCAATTTCCTAACATACCCACGAATAAACACGACGCAAGGGACATAACTCATACCTGTTACTGTTACTATCAGCGCCTCGATTCTGCCCCTGATAGTCTCGATACCTCCCGAAATTCCTATGATCGGACCTGCAGCCGATTTCATCAAAATTGCAAAGTATACTTATCTAAAAAAGTATACTTTGAGGGAGTAATAATTTATTTTCCCCGAAATGCATTATTTCATATAGAACTAACAACAATTATTTGATGATTAAAAGTATGCAGAATTATTATACTGAATATATTACATTATCACAGTCAAAATTGCTGTGATAATGTAATAAATTCAGTATAATAAAAAATCATAAATTTATCCTTAAATTGAAAACTTCTCCCTCAAAGTATACTTTGCTGGATAAGTATACTTTGCTGGATAAGTATACTTTGCTGGATAAGTATACTTTGCGTCGTTGTGAAATAGGCTACTGGGTCCGTCACATTGTCAACACTGCAGATCCTAAACCCAAGAATAAACGCATCACAAGGGACATAACTGTTGCCTACCTGTTGCTGTTACTATCAGCGCTTCGATTCTGCCCCTGATAGTCTCTATACCCGCCAAAGTTCCTATGATCGGACCTGGCTGGTCCGTCTCCTCGTCCGTCCCCTCGTCCATCCCCTCGTCCATCCCCTCGTCCATCGCGCGTTTCTCGGTAGCCGTGCTGCCCATACGTATTGCTCCCAAAGTCGCGATCCCGGGGAAAATGATCGCGACGATCATTGTACCTGTGGAAGTCAACGTACACCCGTTTCATTCTCTCAAAGCAGACCAAATACGAGACATGCCCTGTGATTTTGTACCTTCGACATCTGCATAATTTTATGAAATTTACAATATTTTCCGTAAATGGCATCAAAAGATGACAAAATTTAATTACGCATGTACTCTTGACTTTACTTATGAAAAATATTGTAAATTATGTAAACGTATTTAATGAAATTACGCAGATGTCCGATTGCCACGAAGGTCAAGGTCACCAAGGTCATGCGAATGAGACACTGGGTGGATAGCCATCAATGTGAGGAACCTATTCATGAAGTTTGGTAAGGATCTGACTAACGGATCAGGAGGTATTCAACATTTGGACATATGTACAAACTTATTGACACAAATGTGTAGGTCAAGGTCACCTGAATGACAATTTGTGGATAGCCATCAATGTGAGAAAGCCATGGATGAAATTTGGTAATGATCTGACCAACGGATCAAGAGATATGGGAAATAGGTTAAGGTCACCACGGTCAAGGTTACCCGAATTACGCTGGATGGATAGCCATCAATCTGAGGAAGTTATTGATGAAGTTTGGTAATGATCCGACTAACAGATCAAAAGATATGGGAAATTTGGCTACGTCCAAAATCTACGTCCATAATTGTTGACTATACAGACGCCGATATTGTCACTGCTATGTCTCACTTTCCACTATCGTGGGCGAGACAATAAAAGCTGTCGGCCTAAAAGATGGTGTCCTGATCCGGTGCCAGGCACCCTGACTACAGCGCATCATTTAGCCCAGGTGTCAATCCCAGTAAGATCACTGTTATACTAATACAGTCGAGCACCAGTATCTCGAAGTCGAAGGGAGGTCGTCCACATAGTCGAGATAGGACTAGGTTCGAGATAGCGATGAAGAGACATGGTCAAATATTTTCACGAAAAATATGAAATCATTTTACCCATTACACCACGAGTAAACAATCACCAACATTACAAGGTGGCATCACAACTCTGTGACTGCGTAAATGACCAGCGTGATATGCTTAACCCTTTCCCTGATAGAGACGACTTTTCACGCCTCTGCAAAAGATGTCTTTAGAAAACATTGTGGGAAAAGGAGAAATTGCTTGTAACAAGCAATTTCTCCTTTTCCCACAATGTTTTCTACTCTATCAGATAATTTAACCATCATTTGACCCAGCATTTGATTCTTTTATTCAGATGTTTTTGATTTGGAAGAGTCGAAATATCGCAAAACAGGGAAAGGGTTAATGAATCGTGACAAACACACAAATGTATACAGGTAGACTAATAGAGCAAACAACCGGATATGTTTGGAAAATTAGTGTCAACCAAATCGATCTTGGCAGCCAGGCACTTAGGCGATTTATCCAAGCGTTTATGTGATCGAGATAGCGAAGACATTTTTAACGTATTTTTATACAGAGGGGACAGAATGAACAGTCGAGATAGAGAACATATACGAGATAGGGCATGGTCGAGATAGCCGAGGAAATTTATATTAAACAAATAAGGATATAATTCGGGACGTTAGTGAATCATGGAGATAGAGGATACCGATATTCGAGAGACTGGTGCTCGACTGTACTTATGTGGCCGACGAAAAATGGGGCTTATGGGATTTGTGACCAGTGTAGCTCCTGATCAAATACTCCCATAGCCTGGTAATGATATATACTACGGGTGTTTCATTGATGGAGTGGCAAACAGTGCGGATACACAAGCAGATCTTAATCTGCACAGGTTGCACAACACATAAGTCCCATTTCTTGTCACAGCCACATTTCGTGTTATGAAACACGATTCATGTTTTTAACAAGCAATGTAGATCGCTATCGGGCTACATGAGTGTGCTATCTGATCTGGATCTACACTGGTCACAAAACCCATAAGCCCCATTTCTCCCATCACAGCCAGAAATGAGACATGCCATGTGATTTTGTACCTTCTGACATTATGCGTAATTTCATGAAATACATTTACAAACAAATTTCATAAATAAAGTCAAAAGATGACAAAATGCTGTTCAAATTTTAACGCCATTTATTGAAAATATTGCAAACTTCGTAAACGTATTTCATGAAATTACGCAGATGTTGGAAGGTGTCTCAGAAACACTCCCGAGGAGAATACCTGTGCTGATTGTCGCCGCCGTAGTACGGTTTATGTTCGCCACTAAATGCACTACCGCCCCGGTTGTACGAGTTGCTGCCAGGCTCCTGATACCTGTAACACACCACAGCCGTCTCTTACATATCAACCAGCAGCCTAGGGCAATTCCAGTAGCCTATTTCACCAACATTGCAAAGTATACTTATCTAGCAAAAGTATACTTTGAAAGAAAAAATTTCAATTATATGATAAATATATATTTTTTTTATTATTATTTATTATTATTATACTGAATTTATTACATTATCACAGCCATTTTGGCTGTGATAATGTAATAAATTCAGTATAATAATTCTGCGTCCTTATACAGTCGTTAGTTCTATATGACAAAATGCATTTCCAGAAAAATAAATCATTACTCCCTCAAAGTATACTTTGCTAGAAAAGTACAATTTGCAATTTTGGTGAAATCGGCTACCTAAGTGATTGTGAAAGGGGGTGGCGGTGCAGTTTAACTCATTTTTAAGGACTTTGCATTTTTTCAAACACACAACACATAAATAAACTACATGGCCGCGGCCCTCCCGTCACGCCCGCCGTGGCTTTGATAGAATACCAAAAAAACTTTAACCACAAACTTTAACCCATGCATCCTAATATACCGACTATCGCGCTGTCCGCAAGCGGAGCGACAAAATCCCATTACCCATGTAATTAAATTAACTTTCTGATGAATTTTAAGGGACTTTTCAAACACACAACACATACATAAACTACAGTTTGTTCCACGTTTTCTTGCTGACGAACATTTGGCTATTAAACACATTAAATCTAAAAAAATATTGAAATGTAAGTAATTTTTCACCAAATAACAAGTCACCCTCCCCAAAAATAATGTGTATGATGAAATTCCATCAAATATTGATTTAATAGCGAAAAAAATATTTTCCTATGGGAAAGAGGTGCAAGAGGTGGGGGGAGGAGTTTTGTTTGTTTGTTGGGGTTTAACGGCCAATCAATAGCTAAGGCCATTTAATGCCGGGTCAATGGGTTTAGTACTAAATCACATATATTACTTGTACAAATGGGGAGAAAATCCCAAAATCAGAACTGAATATTTACAATACAAAAACTATGTATTTAGCCCTGAAATAAGAATAATCCTGATCTGATGCCAGGTCCTCGCCACACCAGAATCACTTGGCCCCCTCCGAAAATCAGTAGCACGTACGTACGCCAATGTGCCTACAATACAACGCTGTCTCTGAAAAATATTGTAAATTTTGTAAACGTATTTAATGAAATTACGCAGACGTCCGAAGGTACAAAATCCCATGGCGTGTCTCATATGTGTATACCGTTCAGAGCTCCACCACCTATATACATGTATATGTGGCTGTGACTGGAGAAATAGGGCTTATGGGATTTGCGACCAGTGTAGCTCCTGATCAAATAGCACACTGTTATAGCCTGATAATAATCTATCTTCTTGTTAGAAGCATTACAGGTGTTTTACTGATGTTTTACTGATGTTTTACTGATGGGATGTGAACAGATACTGATCAGCAGAGCTCCAGATAAGCTGCGTATTTGCGTAAATAACTAATTAAAATTGCCAAAAACCCAATTGAAATCAGAAGTAGCTAGTATCAAAAAGCAATTTTCCATGAAAACACATCTTGGTATTCCAAGGAGACAATTCTAATGAAATGCCAAGACATGTTTTCATTTCGAAGCAAACTATTCAATAATTGCTGTCTGTTGATGTGTAAACAGTAGTGTGATTCTATTTTACCCAATTCAAATATTGAAATACCCAATTGCTTCAGATATGATGGCGTGAAAATACTCAATTACTAATTGCTTATCTGGAGCCCTGCTAATCAGGCTGTGTGGATACAGGCTGTGTGGATACAGGCTGTGCGGATACAGGCTGTGTGGATACAGGCTGTGTGGATACAGGCTGTGCGGATACAGGCTGTGCGGATACAGGCTGTGCGGATACAGGCTGTGTGATACAGGCTGTGTGGATACAGGCTGTGTGGATACAGGCTGTGTGGATACAGGCTACAGGCTGTGTGGATACAGGCTGTGCGGATACAGGCTGTGCGGATACAGGCTGTGCGGATACAGGCTGTGTGGATACAGGCTGTGTGGATACAGGCTGTGTGGATACAGGCTGTGTGGATACAGGCTGTGTGGATACAGGCTGTGGTACAGCGTGGATCGTACAGGCTGTGTGGATATGTACAGGCGATACAGGCTGTGTGGATACAGGCTGTGTGGATAACAGGCAGTCGATACAGGCTGTGCGGATACGGCTGTGCGGATCAGGCGGTGTGGATAGGCTGTGTGGATAGGCTGTGTGGATAGGCTGGTGTGGATACAGGTCTGTGTGGATACAGGCTGTGTGGATCAGGTGGGCGGATAGGCTGTCGGATACAGGCTGCGGATACAGCTGTGTGGATACAGGCTGTGTGGATACAGGCTGTGCGGATACAGGCTGTGTGGATACAGGCTGATCTGGATCAGGGGCCGTTTCACTAAACTTTGTACAGTCCCACCTCCCCTAACGGCCACCTCCCAGCAACGGCCACCTCTCTTCAACGGCCAGTTTAAACTCCCCCCGTTAGAATTTAACGTTATTTTACCTCTGTCCAACGGTCACCTCTCTTCTCCAGCCAACGGCCACAAAAAAACACAACAAAATCGTCAAAAGACCTCTCGAACAGCCAACATATTTTTGCTAATGGCCAGTTGATTTTTTCATAGCAAAGAGTCATAAGCTTCTCTGACCGGCCAACATATTTTTACAGGTCGTTTTTATTCTGAACGGTCAATATAATTAATCTCGCCAAACGGCCACGTCAATTAAAACATGACACAAACCACCTCTCTGAGCGGCCAACATATTTATTATTGACAAACGGCCATAAACCACGACAAAAACGGCCTGTAAACGGGCAGCATATTTTTTTTAATGTACATTTTCGTATGCAAACGTTACCGTGAATCGCGTAAAATCAATATTCCTATGTAGCCTACCGGCAGATCTAATCGAGTGTGCCGTATCTATCGGATACCTTCGGTGGTAATCGGTCGATAAAAGTTGTGTGTAAACACATGTCCAAGTTCTGTATTCGGATTTATCACCTGTCTGGCATCTGACAATGGAATTGCCGACAAGTTTGTCACCGTTTGAAGTGGATTAAACAAGCCATTCTAGGATTAGGATACTCAACACGGTCTGCTGACTGAATATGACACCATGTGACACTGCAAGAAAAGTGGGCTTATTGGGCTGTAAATTAGTCTGCTCAGTGTGTTCACTACATGTTTTTACACAAAATTGGATTAACATTAGCATGATTATAACTTTGTCACACAAATGCAGATCCGAATCCAGACTGCAAGTTATTCTGATCAGGAGCTACACATGTCAAAAACTGAATAAGCCCAGTTTGTCATTATGAATGCATAATTGTTATTGGTCAATTTGAACATTTAACATGTTTAATAAATTGTTATTTCTTAAAATAACCATGATTACTATTTTGTCTTCTTCAATAACATACTAACAATGACAAATGTATTTGTTCTATAGTAAATAAAATATAATAGTATAAAACATATACAATCCTAGTTGTTTCTATGTTCATATATCAGTATAAGCAACTGAGAAGTTGATGGCTGTTCATTGATGGCTGTTCATTGATGGCTGTTCGTTGGTGACCCTCTCCACAACAGCCACCTCTCTACAACAGCCACTTTTAGTCCGTCCGGCTGCTGGCTGTTGTAGAGAGGTTGGACTGTACGACTAAAATGTTCGTAAGTGCAAAATTATGATAGTCAGTAAATTTTACATTAACAATGTTTTCTTGTAAATAATTATTGGATTTACATTTATTGAGCATAGGCTGCATATAGCAGATATAGCAGCCTATGTTCAATAAAAGTAAATCCGTCAATAGAAATTTCCAGACTATCCTAAATTTGCACTTGCGAACATTTTAGTCGCACAAAATTTAGTGAAACGGCCCCTTGCACTGGTTGCAAAGCCCCATTTCTTCAGTCACAGCCACATATGTGAAATGTCATTTCTTCAGTCACAGCCACATATGTGAAATGTCATTTCTTCAGTCACAGCCACATATGTGAAATGTCAATTTTTCTTGTCCATATGTGAAATGTCATTTCTTCAGTCACAGCCACATATGTGAAATGTCATTTTTTTCGGATCATTATACCTGTTTCTCTGCTGGTCCTGCGGCCGATCTAACGGACTCGCTCGCGTCCATCGGTCCGTAGAGTTGGTCGGCACCGTTTTGTTGTTGAACGCGTTGTGGAACGACGTCACATGACTGCTGCTGTGGGACGTGCTGGCCGGATGGTTCCAGTTGCTGTTACTCGAGCTGGGAACCAAAATATTTTGATGAACTCGGAGCTCCAGATAAGCTGCGTATTTGCTTAAATACCCAATTAAAATTGCCAAAAACCCAATTGAAATCAGAAGTATCGAGTATCAAAAAGCAATTAAAAATTTGTGGTACCTTTATCATGCTGCAGAAAATAACAGACCACAAATATAGCATATTTTCCATGAAAACACATTTTGGTATTTCATTAGAAATAGGTCCAAGGAGACGATTCTAATGAAATGCCAAGACATGTTTTCATTTCGAAACAAACCATTCAATAATTGCTGTCTGTTGATGTGTAAACAGTAGTGTGATTTTATTTTACCAAATTAAAAATTTTGAAATACCCAATTGCTTCAGAAATGATGAAGTGACAATACTCACTTACAAATTCCTTATCTGGAGCCCTGTGAACTACTCGACGGCTATGTAATGTCAATAAAGGTTGGCGCTGCTGGTAGCCGAGAAGAAATTTGGCTACTAATGTTTCACAAATTGACATTGTCTACTAAAAATTGCAGAAAATATTTGAAAAACTAATACCGTATGTTTTCATAAATATGTGGTCGTGACTGGAGAAATGGTACTAATGTGATTTGTGAGCACAGTAATCAAATATCAGTCCTGTACCCGGACAAGCATGATGGGCATTTCCTTGATAAAATGGCAAACAGTGCAGATCTGATCAGACTGCAGATGCACAGGCTGATCTGGATATAAACTTGTCACAAAACCCATAAGCCCCATTTCTCCAGTCACAGAAACATATTATAATTAAGCAAATGAGATCCGATTGAAGTTACATCTACTATTTCAATACAAATGAGACAAGCCGTGTGATTTTGTACCCAAGATGTGCATGTTTTCATGAAAAATATTTACAGAAACTAGTGATATTTTCCTTATGTCGAAAATTGACAAAATCTCCATAGCAAATGCTGAATTCTATTCCACATCTGAATATTTAAACTTTCGACATAATTTACGGAAAATATCGTAAATTTTACAATTTCATGCGGATGTTGTGCAATCATTATGGGTTCTTCACATGCCTCAAATAAGGGCGCATAAGGAAGGAATGCACTTGTATAGGGAGCATAGTATTTTATATGTCATTGTTGTGAATGTAACCATTTTACTGACAATGCTCACCTATCATGCTCTTGTGTCGTTTGTCGTTTGGCCGGATTGCGAGACTTTTTGGCATCGTCGCGAGAACGTTTGTGGTTCTTATCGTGTTTGTGGTGAGGCTTGGACTGGGAATTCTGCAATCACACAGAAATGGATTTGATTAAATGATTGAAACTGGCAATGGTCAGGGCGATCAGCTGTTTATTGTTACATGTCTGCCGTTGTTGGACACCGCTCACAGCCCTGTTCAAACGTACAGCGCATGCTGTGTGACCATGGCTGTAGACAGGCTCATTCCGGGGCCAAGCCAACATCATGTGTCTCATGATGTTACTAGAACCCGCCATTATGGACTAGTTCACAATGGCCGCACTGAAATTTTGAAATTGATGTGGCTGCATCACGCGACGTGTACTGCGGCCTCGGAATATGTATGTGTAAATCAGCTGTTTTAAAGTACTGGACATATGCTCAAAATTACACAATAACGTTCGACTATGTCCAGCCGTGGGTAAATGTTTGCCGTGGCACTTGGGGGTTCAAACAGTTCCCTCGTGCCATGGCAAACGTCTACCCTCCGCTGGACATTGTCGAACCTTATATTTATTTAATCATCAGAGCTCCAGATAAGCTGCATATTTGCTTAAATACCCAATTAAATTGCCAAAAACCCAATTGAAATCAGAAGTATCGAGTATCAAAAAGCAATTAAAAATTTGTGGTACCTTTATCATGCTGCAGAAAACAATAAACAGACCACAAATATAGCATATTTTTCTTATTTTCCATGAAAATACATCTTGGTATTTCATTAGAATTGTCTCCAAGGAGACAATTATAATGAAATGCCAAGACATGTTTTCATTTAGAAGCAAACTATTCAATAATTGCTGTCTGTTGATGTGTAAACAGTAGTGTGATTTTATTTTACCCAATCAAAATTTTGAAATACCCAATTGCTTCAGAAATGATGGAGTGAAAATACTCAATTATTAATTCCTTATCTGGAGCCCTGAATCATATTTAACGGCCAGTCAACAGCTAAGGTCATTTTAGGCCGGATTAACTGGGTCGAATCCCATATGTTACCTGTTGTGATGGAGGGAAAATCCCCAAATCAGAATATTTATAGAAAATAAAATACATAATCAGCCTTGAAATTAAAATAACTTGATCTGGAAATCCCTAAATCAGAATATTTACATAGAGAAAAAATATATTCAACCCTTGTAATTAGATTAACCTGACCTGATGCCAGGTACATACCACACCAGAGTTACTTGGCCCCGTCCCCTAAAATTAAAATAGGATTACGAATAATCTTAATAGCGAGTTCAGAGCTACAGTTAAGATGCGTAATTTGACCAAATATTCGAGGTATTTTTCTTAGTTCTTCATCAAAAATGGCAAGTTGGGAGTTCTTTAGAATCGTCTCAATGAGACGATTCTAAAGCACTCCCAACTTTCCATTTTTGGTGAGGAAATAACAAAATTCCCCCAAAAAGTGATAAAATTACGCATCTTAACTGGAGCCCTGCTCACCTAAGGGGTATAACCAGATTCAACTGTCACATACAAAATGCAAAGACGCATGTGAGGGCCAAACCAGGTCTCCAGTCGGAACTCCTTGGGCAGAGTTCCAGATAAGCTGCGTATTTGCTTAAATACCCAATTAAAATTGCCAAAAACCCAATTGAAATCAGAAGTAGCGAGTATCAAAAAGCAATAACAATTTTGTGGTACCTTTATCATGCTGCAGGACCACAATTACAGACCACAATTATAGCATATTTTTCTTATTTTCAATGAAAACACATCTTGGTATTTCATTAGAATTGTCTCCAAGGAGACAATTCTAATGAAATGCCAAGACATGTTTTCATTTAGAAGCAAACTATTCAATAATTGCCGACTGTTGATGTGTAATCATTATTGTGCCCAATTAAAATTTTGAAATACCCAATTGCTTCAGAAATGATGGAGTGAAAATACTCAATTACTAATTCCTTATCTGGAGCCCTGCTAGGCCTTATAGGTTTGACTTCCAGTTTTGATCCAGATCAGCCTGATTAGGATCTGCACTGTTCACCATTCCTTCAATGAAACACCCGTCATACTTCTAACAAGCAATATAGATGGTTTTCAGGTTACACAAGTTATTTGAGCAGGCGTTACACTGGTCACAAATCATACAAGCCCAATTTCTCCAGTTGCAGCAACACATGACACATGCCATGTAATTTTGTACCTTCAGACATCTACGTAATTTCATGAAATAGATGTACAACAATTACAATTTTTTCAACAATTTGAATTTATTTAGGAACAAGAATTCCGCCACGGAAGCGGTGTCGCGCCTGCCGAGGCATTTGACGTTGACTAAAAACCTTAACCAAGGGGAATTAACTAAGTAATTCAAGGTTAAATGTAATTCAAGGTCAAATATAGGTCAGGGGTTGTTGATGTACATCACTAGGAGATGAAGTTGTCCAAGTATGGTGGGTGTAGAGCCAGGAGTATTCCATCTACAATCTTGACTAAAAACCTTAACCAAGGCGTGACGACGGTGACGCCGATGCTGGGGTGACTACATAAGCTCTATCGAGCTAAAAAGGTCAAGGTCATGTTAATGGGGGGCATGAGTTTGTTCCAAATGTTCATATGTATCAAGTGTCCAAATATTGAAGCAAACAGTCCAGTAATATTAAAGTTATACCATGATGATGAAGCTTGTACAAAGTTTTTTACATTTCGGATGACGACGAGGACGGAATTTTTTTTTTAAGCACATTGTATAGTCCATTGTATGAAGTATACATGAACAATGTCGATATTGACAATTTGTGGCTTTCACAATTTCTGCAAATCAGCAAAATTGTATTTATGAATGCGAGGAAATATTAACACAAATTTTGAACTGATGGACAGCACAACAGCAAGCTAACCTCTAGGAAGGCTCAACAAACTAGATGGCTGCGGCCAGCATATTGTATGTCTATAGTTATGAGTCAATCAGAGTTAGGGACATATTTGGTCATAACACAGATTTACAAAAACAGAAAGTACTTTGACCTTAACCTAGGGCAACAGGGGTCGCATTATCAGGGGCCTATTTCATCAACATTGCAAAGATTACTTTACTAGCAAAGTATACTTTGAGGGAGTAATCATTTATTTTTCCTGACATGCATTATTTCATATAGAACTAACAAATGCATATATTTCATGATTAAAAGTATGCAGAATTATTATACTGAATTTATTACATTATCACAGCCATTAAATGGCTGTGATAAAGTAATAAATTCAGTATAATAAAAATTAATAAATTTAAAAAAAAAAGAAAATTTCTCCCTCAAAGTATACTTTGCTAGTAAAGTATACTTTGCAATGTTGATGAAATAGGCTACAGATTTCAACAGCAAGACGTACCTCCTCCTTTTCCCATTCGCTATCACGTTTCTTGAGCGCGTGCTTGTACAACTTGTGTAACTTTTTGGCATCAAACTCCGTGAACTTGGACACGAATATCCAGAGGAAGCTGCAAAGGAAGTAAACCAGGGTGAACACGTTTTATTGACAGTGATATATAGAGCATCTCAAACTAGTTTCCATTTCATATGAGAATAATGAAACGAGTCACGCACAATCTGGCGAGGTGCATAAAAATGCAGACGAGTTTCATAAATCTCATATCAAATGGAAACTAGTTAGAGATTCTGTTTATCACATGATTTCACACTCCAAAGAGAAGAACACTTGGAGATATCGGATACGTTTGAGTGAAGACGCCATCGACTATTTTCGCATAGTGTTAACAAGATCCACCAAGAAAAATAGTTTTAATACTATCAATAAATATCATATAGATATGCCATATTATAGGTTGCATTTCTTTGCAAACACTTCGTAGTGCCTAACTGGAGCGCATTTTAACAATTGTATTGATGTTACAGAGTCACGGACGCTTCTAATGACATTTAAAAGAGGATGACGTTAGCGGCAAAACATCGTTGCTTTGTCGCGCCATTAGGGACGTCATTTTGGAACGTCTTCGTTTTGTTTGGTTTCCATAACATTGGCGCATAATATGAATATGTAATTAGGGTGATGCGAGCCATTCAAATTCGCTGCAGATGTTATTACACGTGGGTCATATCATATCATATCGTCATAATAAGGTTTTCATGTGATTAACCATTTTATTATATAGCCTTTAAATAATCCCATTCTCATTGGCTCAACCACACGTTTGCACCGGTCATAAAATGAGATATATACCAGTAGGACAGCAATATAGACTGGCGCTTATGGAAACCTATTCTAACAAGAAATGTGTCCATGGGGCACGGATGCCCCCACAGGCAGCAAATATCAATGGAAGCTGTAGGATGAGTGGATCATAAGCACAGGTGACATGATTACACCGTACAGTATTGCACATGGTGGAAATAATGCTTTTAGCAGGATCAATAGTATTTCACTGAGTGGTCGAGGAATGGACTTAAGCGCACAAAGTGGTGCTGATGGCTAAGTCATTTAAGCAGAAAAAGTAGATCAGGGTCATAGGGTCAAATGTTATTATGTCAGTTTCTGATGTAGAGTAGTATCCAATTATTGTGTGCAAGTTTGATAGTCATACAGGGATTCTGCTGGCGATCGGCACTTTCGCAATTGGCGATAAAAATAAACAATTGGCAATTACAAATTACAATTTTCCCCAGAGGAATCCCTGGTCATATGTTTTATAGTGGACAAGGAATAGACAAAACACACAAAGTGGTCCGGAGTGCTAAGTAATTTAAGCAGAAAAGTAGGTCAAACGATATATGTTAGTTTCTGATGTAGAGTAGTAGCCGATTATTGTGTGCAAGCTTGGTAGATGTAGGTGTTATAGTGCCGAGGATCGAACTTAAATGAACAAAGTGGTCAATAGTGTGACAGATGGTCATTTATAATGAGCTACACTGGTAAGCCCCATTTCTTCAGTCACAGCCATATATAAATTAAATTCTTCATCAGCCATTATGACCCTCGAATTTCCAAGCCTGAAAACCCTGGATGTACTGTCTCCACAAATAGGCCAATCTGCCAAGACGAGCTGCACAGACAACAGTAGTGTAGGACAAAATCCCCCACATGATTTTTGACACGGGAGGACAAAATCCCCCCCCACCCCGGTCTAAAATCACAGGTAGGACATAATCCCCCCCCCCCATAAAAATTTCAAGGTAGGACAAAATCCCCCCCCTCCCCCCCAAGGAAAATGTAACCCCCCATCATATTCAGTACTTTTATTTGCACAATAAACATCAAACATCAAGCACATTTAATGAAGTATTTTCAGTTGCACAATCAAACAAGCACATTTAATAAAGTATTTTCAGTGGCACAATAAACGTCAAACAAGAATATGTATGTATCGTTTGTACATTTGTATACTGATGTCGGTCCCAAACCATATTGTTTTAGTGAAGAATCGATTACCATTTCAAAGAGTTATTCGCCAAAACGATACTAGGTAAATCCTGTAACAATCATTCATTTCTGTTTGTTTTAATAAAACGTAATCCTTAATCAACTACTTGAAAGAAATCAGGCAATTCAATCACCCTGATTAAAGGAAGGGTGAAATTTGATAACCAATTAATGCATTGATTCTTTCAAAACATATTGATGGGGGTGGGGGGGGGGGGGGGGGGGCGATTTTGTCCTCCTGTGTCAAAAATCAGGGGGGAGGGGGGGATTATGTCCGGGGGGGGGGGGGGGGGGTGGGACGGGGATTTTGTCCGTATCCCAGACAATAGACGTACCATCTCCATTGCTTGATCTTCTCGAGATCGGTCATCTCTGTGAGACACTCGTTGATGCGGTCGCCGATCCTCAGTAGACACTGCCGCGTGTGGATCACCTGCTCCCGCTCAGACAGACCCTCCTCCGGGTTGTCTAGACGCTTTAACGATCGCTTCACTGGCCGCATCTTCTCCTTACACTGAAAATGGGGATTGTTTGGTGTTAACAATTTGTCTACACGCTTCAACAATCACTTCACTAGCCGCATCTTCTCCTTAGACTGAAAATGGGGATTGTTTGGTGTTAACGATTTGCCTATACGCTTCAACGATCGCTTCACCAGACACATCTTCTCCCGACACTGAAAATGGGGATTGTTTGGTGTTAACAAATTGTCTAGGTGTTTTAACAATGTTGCTATATGTTTCAAGGATTGCTTCAACGGGGATTGTTTGGTGTTAACAATTTGTCTAGCTGCTTCAACAATTGCTTCAATGGAGATTGCTTGGGGTTAACAATTGGTCTAGAAGCTTCGACAATTGCTTCAATGGAGATTGTTTGGTGTTAACAATTGGTCTAGAAGCTTAGACAATTGCTTCAATGAAGATTGTTTGGTGTTAACAATTGGTCTAGAAAAATCAAAAATCGCTTCAATGGAGATTGTTTGGTGTTAACAATTGGTCTAGAAACTTCAACAATCGCTTCAATGGAGATTGGTTTGGTGTTAACAATTGGTCTAGAAACTTTACCGAGTATTTGGCATGGTGCAATAAGAGAGTGAATGTGGCAAGTATGGAGTAATAATATGTGGCTGTGACTGGAGAAATGGGGATTATGGGTTTTGTGACCAGTGTGGATCCAGATCACCCTGTCCATCTGCACAAATCTGAATCTGCACTTTTCGCTATTCCAGCAATGAAACACAGTTCCAATCATGGTTGCAATAAGGAATACAGATCGTTATCAGGCTACAGGTGTGTGCTATTTGATCTGACAGGAGCCTGTTAGTAATCCCCATTTCTCCAGTCACAGTCACATATACCAGAGCTTCAAATAAGGTGCGTATTGGCGTATTTTACGCAATTACTTTAGCAGAATATGATATTGATTATCAACAGTGGGTGTATAAAAAACTCACAGCAATGCGAAAATACGCATTGATTTTCAAATCGTGTAGTGAAAATACTGTAATAAGTTGAAAATTTACTTAATTGAGCTGCAAAAAGTAAGCAGTGTTTGCTAAAAAAAAAAAATGTTATCATTTATTCCCTTTTAATAAGGAAGAAAATCAATTAATACATTTGTAAAAGTAAAATACGCATTTGAAATCTGGGGGTATAATACTCTTTCGACACAAAACTTAACTGAAGCTCTGATAAACGAATCGTCCCATTACCTCGGTAAAGACCTCCTCTGGTAAGTCTGTATCCAGCTCCCCGTCCTGTGAGATGGCTACCGGCTCCGCGCTCGCCGTGAAATGCATTGGTCCTGCCCGTCCTTTCGTCTTGCCTTTCTTCTCTCGCTTCTTCTTTCTATCCAACGAATGATCTTCGTCCGTATCCCCTTTCTTACTCATGTCTCTATCACTTTTCTTTTTACTCCGTTTACTCGAGGAATCCGGCACGTGTGAACTTGTGTCGTCTTTATTAGCACTCTTAATACTATTGTCCGAGTCCGTGTCGTTTTCAATCACTTCAGATTTCGAGATCGGTTTCCGTCGCCGTCGCGATTTCGACTGAGATTGAACGTGTGATGGCGATTCTTTTGTACCGTCCAAGTTTTTTTTTAGCACCCTGAGTAAATAGTCTGCACGTGTCTGTAAGTGTTTGCCTTGTGGTTTAAGGTTCCCATCCGGTAATATCTGAAAGGATAAACTCGTGTTTAACGATCAGGAAAAATATGAACCGGTTTAACATCCCAGCAACAGCTAAGGCCATAATGATAGTGTCGGGGTGTCCATTTCAGATCTCATCCAAGTCAAGTGGAATGGATTTGATTTGTTGTTTAATGGCCTATCAACAGCTAAGGCCATTTAAACCTGCTGAATTGGTGACGTGGAAGTATTTGTTCATGTCAAGGGTTTTGAAATAAGAGTAGAGTGCAACCTCTCTACAACAGCCACCCATGGTAAGATGTAACTCTACAACAGCCACCCATGGTAAGATGTAACTCTACAACAGCCACCATGGCCACCCATGGTAAGATGTAACTCTACAACAGCCACCCATGGTAAGACGTAAAACTGGCTGCTGTAGAGGTGGCTGTTGTAGGGAGGTTAATGCTGAATTCAATTTTATAGTCTGATGTTTATTTATTTTCTTCGATAATTCTCATCAAATATATGCTTTGACAGCATTTTAGAATCATTTCCAATGGAAATGATTCTAAAGTGCCGTCAAAACATATTTTTATTGAGAAAGAATGCAAAAGCAACATCAGACGACAATGTTCATGCTCAGCAGTCTACGGGTTAGATATAGAGGAAATCATCCGTTTGGGATATAAAATAGCGGCGGTTACAGAGAGGGTGTTGTTGTATAGAGGTGGCCATTCGGGGGGTTCGACTGTACGTCCAAAAGTGTTGATACCTACGACAACCTACGACGACCTACGACGACGATGCCTTTAACGCCAATACCAGAATTGTGAGCACTAGGTCTCAATTTCCACTGACGTGGGCGAGACAAAAATACACTCCTTTTATTATAAACAATATTGCTACCCCTCTCCATACCTCTCGTGAGGGTAGCAATTTAACCCCATCTCTTTAGTATGTGTTTAATGTAACACATGGAAGAGTGATTTTTGCAATCGGTTATCTGGCGTGTTTGAGGTGTTGTTAATACAAAACTGCCAAAGCTATATCAATAAATTTTTAATAAAGAACATACACATGCAGAAATTGGTTATTGTACTGTGTCAAGGTGTTTATCTGACATGTAGATGTTGTTTGTTTGTTTGTTTATTAGTGTACATGTTGTTTGTTTGTTTGTTTATTAGTGTTTAACGGCCTATCAACAGCTAAGGTCATGTAAGGCCGAGCAAACAGGTTCGATCCCATTTTAACCTGCTGCATTGGGGGGAAAATCTCAAATAGGATTACGAATATCGTAATACTCACATAAGGGGTATAACCAGATTCAACTGTCACATACAAAATGCCAAAGACGTATGTGAGGGCCAAACCAGGTCTCCAGTCGGGATTCCGGTAAGGATGAACCCCGATCGTTAAATTACCCATCGCGTGCTCCCACCTGCCACCCACGACATGTACATGTATATCTTGTAAATTTGACAATTTACTAGTTCTACGTCAATTATTTGTTTAAACTATACAGTATACTAAATTTTGACCTACATTGGGTATGCACTTTGGTTGCTCACATTTTTTGAATGGGTCAAATTGTAGCCGTAGAGAACATATCGGAGGCAAATTATGGTAGCTATTCTTTTATGAGACACGCCATGCGATTTTGTACCTTCGGACATCTGCATAATTTCATTAAATACTATTTACAACAAAAAAAATTAATAAATAAAGTCAAAAGTTGACAAAATTTTCAGAGTACATGCGGAATTACAGTCAAACTTGCACAAGCGACCACGTGCATTAAGCGACTTTTGTCTTATGCGACCACTTTCAATTCCCCTGACCATTTGGCCTATATAATGACAGTGTATTCAACGACTTTCCCTTAACGCGAACACCAGTCGCTTATTTTGTAAACAAAAGGAGTGGTCGTTTGTACTAAACGACCATTAATCGACAGGATGTCACTTTCTCCAGCTGAAATTAGCCGCAAGCGTGTGACAAACAAAGGAAACAAATCCCCACTCACTGTCAAAGTGTGAATGGTGCATTGTTTATGATTATTGACCTGAAACCTCGTTCTGATTCGCTGTTTCCTTAGTGATTACTAAAGGAAATTAAGTTGTCATTGCTTAGCACATGGGAACAACAGGACTGGTCGCTTAGCACATGGGAAAACATCTGCGTATTTCACTCATTTAAAACAAATAATTTGGTTTGTTGTGTACAGAATACGCAAGCATTTTTATTTCACCCAATTCCAATTTTCTTGACGCGTAACGATACTGGTATATACCGAACACTGCGTTAATATATCATTCTTGGTAGAAAACACCGGGGCGAAACACGTCTGGTCCGAAGTGATCGCAGTCACTACTGCCTATTTGCGATTTTAGCTGGGCGATTTTATTTTGCAATAACATTCAAATTCTTTCATCTATTTTGATAAAATATAGCCCGAATAATTCAGAAAATAGCACAGTAAATGCTACCTGTAGTTTAACCGGACATACCTGTACCCGTATTTCCATTTTTTGTTTGTTTTTGTGTTAAGAGACCATCGTTCTAAGCGACTATTTTTGGTGCGTCTCCCTTAGTTTGACTCACGATTAAAACCCCAATTGAAATAAAAAAGCAATGAAAAATTTGTGGTATCTTTATCATGCTACAGAAAACAATAAACAGACCACAAATATAGCATATTTTCTTATTTTTCCATGAAAACACATCTTGGTATTTCATTCGTTTTTTCTCCAAGAACACAATTCTAATGAAATACCAAGAAGTGTTTTCATTTAGAAGCAAACTATTCAATGAGTGTGGTCTGCTGATGTGTAAACAGTTGTGTGATTCTATTTTACCCAATTAAAATTTTGAAATACCCAAATGCTTCAGAAATGATGTAGTGACAATACTCAATTACTAATTCCTTATCTGGAGCACTGTGACTGTATACACAGATGTCGGAAGGTACACATGGCGTGTCTCATACAGGGAATGGGACTGAATAACCGCCTCAAAAAGGTACAAAACAAAAACAAACACTGCTAAACCATTCTATTGGCCTAATCCGTATCCCGACGCTACATCGTACATACTTTCTCGTGCAAGTTGAGATCCTGGTCCATCTTGATGGACTCCCAGTTGGACATTCCGTACTCGTGGATCCCCTTGAGTAGACTCGAGTCTTCCTCGACGTCCCACGGGCAGTCCCAATGGACAAACTTTGTGTGGAAGTTAATACGGAACCTACAACACGTATAGAGAATACGTATACAGTGCTCCAGATAAGCTGCGTATTTGCGTAAATACCCAATTAAAATTGGCAAAAACCCAATTGAAATCAGAAGTAGCGAGTATCAAAAAGCAATAAAAAAATTGTGGTACCTTTATCATGCTATAGAAAACAATAAACAGACCACAAATATAGCATATTTTTCTTATTTTCCATAAAAATACATCTTGATATTTCATTAGAATTGTCTCCAAGGAGACAATTCTAATGAAATGCCAAAACATGTTTTGATTTCGAAGCAAACTATTCAATAATTGCTGTCTATTAATGTAAACTAAACAGTAGTGTGATTTTATTTTACCCAATTAAAATATTGAAATACCCAATTGCTTCAAATATGATGGAGTGAAAATACTCAATTACTAATTCCTTATCTGGAGCTAAGACGTTATTTTTTTTATAGACAATACCACAGGCAGTCCCAGTGGACAAACTTTGTGTGGAAGTTGATCCGAACCTACAACACGTACAGACAAGCCACATGATTTTATACCCAAGATGTCGTATTTTTCATGAAAAATATTTACAGAAACTGATATTTTCTGTAAACGACATTGAAAATTGACGAAATTGTCAGAGTATCCATCATATGATGGATACTCTGACAATTTCATCAATTTTCAATGGTGTGGGACTAAGAGTATTCCATATATACTCCGGTGTGTGACAAGGATATTCCACCCCGAGTGGTCAGAATATGTTGTCAGAAACGAGGCTTTGCCGAGTTTCTGACGACATATTCTAACCACGAGGGTGGTCTGGAATATTTTTTCTCGCCTACCTACTATTAAGTCCAGAATCATGTTTAGCCATAGTACGCCATCAACGAACCACCATAGTATAATACTAACTTTTTTTCTTTATATGCTATCTCCAATACAACCACTCGATCGCATTACCCGTATCAACAAATGGGTGTAAACTTTCAACAAATTAGAGTCTCCTACATTGGATCGAAACATTTAACACATAACGGCCCAATAAAAATACGGTCTGAATACGCCCATGACAGCATGTGTAAACCCAATTACTACATACACAAAATAAATAGGACGTAGTACGAGACACTCATATAAATATTGAACATAGACCATATATCCTCGATTCAAATTTGTACAATAATGTTTACAGAATCATTTTATGTTTTTATTTTGAGTATGTATTGCAATTCCGAGACGCTGTCTTCAATTACGCAAATATCAGTCCGCAGAAAGTTTCACTCCGACACATTTGTCATTTCAACACGTTGCCGAAGAAATTCTTGCTCACTGGATTATTAAACAAATATTCCAATCACTATCAATTGTCACTATACATATGTTTGGGGAAGAATCAACAACATACGAGGTAAATATTTTGCTGTCAATTACATGTGTTTTTTTTAATAATAATCATGTATTCAGTATTCGGCCAACTGTAATTCCGGCAGTGTGTGACAGGTCAGCCGTGTGAGATAGCTGTGTGAAAAATCCCACATGGGCGTGGCTTCGGAAATAACATTGAAATGGACTCTGGGTATGCGAGAAAAGGATATTCCATCCGAGTGTGAGAATATGTTGTCAGAATTGAGGCTTTGTCATACCACTTGCTCTGAAATGTCATCAACTGGCGACATCATGTATGGAAAATATCATAAAGTTTGTAAATATTTTTCCGGAGACATCGCGCAGAGTCCGTACACGCCATAAAACATCTCACAAGTCACCTGACTGTGCTCAGTTGGACACAAGTTTGTATCGCAGTCTTACTAATATTCTCAAAACTCAAACCAACAAACCAGGGGGCCGTTTCACTACTCAATTTCGTACAACGAAAATGTTTGTAAGGGCAAAATTATGATTAAATTAAATTTAACATTAACACTCTTTTCTTGTAAACAATTAATGGATTTACATTTATTGAGCATGGGCAGCATAATGCAGCCCATGCTCAATAAATGTATATCCATCAATTGAAATTTCCAGATGATCCTAAATTTGCACTTACAATCATTTTAGTCGTACAAAGTTTAGTTAAACGGACCACTGACCCAAATTTTACAAGATCTCAACGTTTTTCACTGCATTAGTAATACTTTCATATGCAGCATGTGGGATATGTATTTGACCAAAGGTTGGGACTTACTTTTTTCTCTCCGACTTGCTGTGTGGTATGTATCGGACTAGAGGTTCCATCTCTGCCTCGGCCTTCAACAATGAGGGAACGTTTACAACGACGCTCGCCAACTTGAACGTGGGACCTCGCGGCAGCTTCTTGTTGTGTCCTGTTGGAGAGAATCAGGGGTTGGTTGGTTGGTTTATTGATTGTTTGGTTGGTTGGTTGGTTTCTTAAACCTTTCACCCCTAAGTAACTGAAATGGACCGAGATATGTTAATTTTCCGACCAATCCAATCGTGACATAATGATTTTCAGACTGTTCCATTTATGAAAATTAGTAGACGGCCGCGGCCCACATGTCACGCCCACAACGGCTTTGATAGCATACCGAAAATTTTTTACCAAAAACTTTAAACGGATGCCAATGTGCCGACTATATTGTGCTGTTCGCAAGCGGGCAGATCCTAATGAGACGGCTTGTCCCGATGAGATTCTACAAATTATTTTTCTATGTATTATTTCAAGTCTCTTTATTAAATTTTCGCCCACATGGTCTTTTATCAAAATAGTTAGAAACTGTATTGGCAATCCTATGTGACGGCCGATACAGTTTCTAACTATTTTGATAAAGACTGTGCAGTTAGAAACTGTATTGGCACCTATGTGACGGCCGATACAGTTTCTAACTATTTTGATAAAGACTGTGCATTCGAAAATTTAATAAAAATAGCGACTATTTAAATAATATGTATTATATATTCTTCCCTTCAGAGGTTAATGCAATTTACTAAACGTCTATGGTTTGTTCACAACAGCCACGTCCCACCCATCCCACGTACCGTCAGCCGTGGACGTTTCCTCGTTCTGTTTGGCCTTCCAATCCTTCATGGCGCCTTCACACTCGGACTTCAGCAGTTCGCCCAATTTACGGATGTCCGACTCAGATTTCTCCTGAAGTTCAGCATCCCCGGCTATATCATCCAGCCTAGAAGTGATTGGTTCATGGATTGATTTATGTATTGGTGTTTAATGGCCTATCAACAGCTAAGGTCATTTAAGGCCGGCCAATGGGTTCGATCCTGTATTTACGGATGTCGAGGGAAATAAATCTGGTGTTTCGAAATGATAGTTGATTTGATTTGAGTTGATGTGCAATTTGCTCTTAAACGTGACGTCAATTACGTCTCGCAAACGTCTGCAGGAAATGTTTCCTTCAAGGAAATAAATCCTGCAGAATCACGGTAAATCACTGGGTAGCATGTACTATAGCCTATTATCATAGCGCTACAAAAATCTATAATAAATACCTTGTCATCGGCGCTCCAAACTTCTTAAAGCTCTTGATGAAGCGGCGGACTTCGGCGTTAGTGAACCCCCGTACTTTGTCCACCTTCCCCATCCGTGGCCGGCCACGCCTCTTTGGTCGCTCGTCGTCGCTGTCAGAGTCCGAGTTGTCAGAGTCCTCGTCGCCTTTCTTGCTTTCTGAGTCGTAGTCGCGCTCAAGCTGCAGTCAATGGTTCAATAGGGTTTAAAATATTCAAAATTACAACAGACGTAAATTTTGTCCTCAGCTGTAAGTTTTTTTCCCTCACGATAAAAACCCGTTTCGATATCAGATGAGAATATTCACCAAAGAAATCTTTGTTAACCCTTTCACCACTAAATAACTGAAATTGACACTTTTCATTCATCAGAAAGGTGCACCGTTTTAAAACACTGTTTTTCGAAATATGAAAATATCAACAAAATGTGCAGATTCTGACGAGACGGCTTGTTACTTTCATGAATATCTGGGTGGTGTGTATTATGAGCGTTCCTTTGACAGGAGACACAAACCCCGGTCCAATCCAGTTTCCACCATACCGTTCCACACAACTTTCTGAGCACCCCTCGTACCCACCTGCTGAATGGTGGTGCGTATCCGTGGCGGCAGATTCAGCTCCAACAGTTTCTGCTGTCTCTCCTGTTCCTCTGCCACCTGTATGTCCTTCTCCGGGATGATCTTGTCCCAACATTTACCTGAAATGTATTCAGAGGTGCAGATAAGGTGCGTATTTGCGTAAATACCCAATTAAAATTGCCAAAACCCAATTGAAATCAGAAGTAGTATCAAAAAGCAATGAAAAATTTGTGTTATCTTTATCATGCTACAGAAAACAATAAACAGACCACAAATATAGCATATTTTCTTCTTTTTCCATGAAAACACATCTTGGTATTTCATTAGAATTGTCTCCAAGGAGACAATTCTAATGAAATACCAAGATGTGTTTTCATTTAGAAGCAAACTATTCAATAAGTGCGGTCTGCTGATGTGTAAACAGTAGTGTGATTCTATTTTACAAAATTAAAATTTTGAAATACCCAATTGCTTCAGAAATGATGGAGTGACAATACTCAATTACTAATTCCTTATCTGGAGCCCTGTGTATTATATTCACACCTTCTATAAAATCATAATGGAAATGTGTATTCAACGTTTGCCTTTATTTTTTCACCTTTGACCCCTAATCGCGGCCTCTGATTGGTCAGTCTCAACAGCAAATTAAGATGGCGGCGAATCTTAAAATCAAAATCGGTGTCAGTTCAGTTGAATTTTGTCCATTTTTACAGTACAGTCAAACTTGTCTTAAGCAAGCGGCCATGGGAAAGTCCAAAATTGCTTGCTTAATACAGGTGGGTGCTTAATGGAGGTTATCTTGGACCGACTTACAACTTGTTCCATATAGATTTATATATATGTACAATTAATGTAGTCAAACTTGTCTTAAGTTCATATGTACATCATGATATCCAGTGTTTACTTTAATTTCGAATACTCATTGATGTAAGCGGCGCTTATGTCAATTAGAAATGCCAAACACAAAATGCGTCTTTGTAAAAAAAATTTTTTTTTTAAAAAATCGGGATTTCTGAAGCCCCCCCCCCTCCCCCCCCCCCCCCCCCCCTGAATCCGCTACTGGATAATGTGTAAATACAATATGCACAATAGAATGGATTATCAAATGGAACGTTTAATAATTTGATGGGTCAATCGCGTGTTTGTTGTTACAAGATGTACCAGTTCGTCAGAAAACCACCAGTTTGTCTGGCATATGTAGTTAGTTAGGCCACGCACGGTCAGCATAGCTCGGCTCATAACAGCAGTCCCCATGCCACGCTCGCTATAACTTGCACATCATGATGCATGCAAATTAATCCGTTTAAATTCACTTAAAATATCATTTATGAACTTGGATGTGCATAAATTCTGTATATTTAGTGAATACCAAACTGAATTATCATAAAAACCGGGTTACGTTAACATCGATTTGGAAAAGTTGCAAAAGGACGAAACTACGTAGGTACGAAATAGCCGAAATTGTCCATGATATTTACAGACTTTTTCATGTTTTCTGACAATACAGTTAGCCATATTTGGTTGAAATAAACGCGTGTTTGCATGTGTTTGTTTGTCTGGTTGAGAGTATTCGGAGGGAGTTAACTATACCGGCCTTTACTTATCAGCGATTGGCTGTACTGTATAAATAACTTGGCAACGAGAATAACACGTGTTTTGAACTGACAACTATAGTACCGTATTTAGCCGTGTATTGCGCGCACTGGTGTATTGCGCGCATCCCTATTTTGGGCCCAAAAAATGGGTAAAAAAACAGTTCAGTAAATAGCGCGCAGACAATTTTCACGAAAAAAATCGGCCGAAATTTTGTCATTAGTATAAGAAAATTGCTTTCTAAGTTCACATCCACAATGCTGAACGTGTGCGGGTAGGCTTTCTCAAAGCAGTTAGTGTTGCATTTATTGGTATTTACCGATTAATACGCTAATTAAAAATTAAGAATTAAAAAAAATTACGACGCATGTAATGAATTTATTGGAACTACTTACGAAGAATTTTTGTTTTTATTTAATCCACTACATTTGGCATTCGACAAAGCAAGTTATGTGTCGCCCCGTAATCAGGTTTGATAATCAACAACACGTGGCAGCCATGTGTCAGACAGACAGCTTCCCCAAGGCGATACTGAAACACCTGTACCCCAGCCAAATATTGACACAGTACACACGCGTAGTGTGTATTCACCGTTTATTGATCGGGTTTAAAAATAGACATAGAAGTCGCTGTAGAATACAGCGTATAGCCTCAGCTAAGCATGTTTATTGATTGAATGTTATCCACTTATACTGTACTGATCTGACTGCGTGTATGCTACGCTGCTCGCACACGTCATAAGGTTGATTTGCTTTACAAACTACTGTCCTCATTAATTATTCACATAATGGCTGACGGCACGTCATAAGGTTTTGATTTGCTTTACAACTACTGTCCTCATTAATTATTCACATAATGGCTGACGCGTGACGTCACATTGAAAATTTCACAACCACCGATAACAAGCTAACAACAATTGACCGATATGAGACACCAGTGTAGATAAATTTAATTTCGAGACAGAAAATGCCAAAATGTGGCTATGTATGGAGAAATGGGGCTTATGGTATTGCAACCCGTGTAGATTCACGCATATGCTGGTTTATACTGGTTTTAACTCTCTTCAAAATATGCATTGTCCTACTTCCTAATGCACCTGCTAATTTGAATTTCACACACATTCTTTGTTGATTACTAGCGGTAGCGGTGCAACGTCTTTGACTGACCATAATGTGCTATAATTACCACCGCACATAGTTATTGATCTCCCAATTAAGGGCTTCAGACGGACATTTAATACCAATCTACACTTACCTCTCCCGTACTTACCCATACTTTTTGTGGTGTATAACACTATGCGTAATTTAGGACCACAAATCGATGTTTCCGTTTCCGGTAAACATTACTTTTTTCTCTTCGATCAAAAAAATGGGTAAAACTGGCGCAGAAATCGGCTGGAAAAATGTTTGAAATTTATGTTCCTACTTATAACGCGCAGGGTGACTTCTGGATTAAAAATGGGGCTGAAAAAATGCGCGCAATACACGACTAAATACGGTAGCCAGAAGCAATGTTTGGCCACAGGTGGAAGACTCGGACCTATGACACCGAAAAAATGCCTATTAAAAAAAATCCCATTACCCCACCCACTTGTCTAAAGAAGATGGTAATGTACGAGACCAAGTGGGTGGGGTAATGGCATTTTTTTAATAGGCATTTTTTTGGTGTCATATGTCCGAGTCTTCCACCTGTGTGTTTGGCTAGGGGAATTATTGAAACTATCGACCCGTGACTTTTATTGTCACAGCGGGTAGGCATGATTTTAGTGAATCGCGTAATGATGTGATGAAAATTTGGTCAAACAATCGGGTGTCATAAAACAAATTGAAATGGTATTGTAAACAGTTTGGCAGGCCTGCAATTAGCGAGATTTAGGTCACTGGGTGGGAAATGGGGATTACCTGAACGAATTTGATTCCAGCTTTTTTTTTAGAATTTCCGATATTTTCCGAGAATGGTCGCTAAAACGAGGATTTCGAGTCAAAATGGACGATTTTGCATGGCCGTTGGCCGCGTTAGACAGGTTCACGCTTAATACAGGTGCATTTTAGAATAATTTTCATTGGGGGGGAATAAAATGGCCGCTTAACAGAGGGAGACGCTTAATACAGGTGGCCGTTAGTACAGGTGCGACTGTATATGCGACGTAACCAACGACATGGATATGTCCATTATGATTGCAATGCTTATTATGACAACTGTGTAGTCTAAAACCAGCCAATATCGAAGCTCATCGTAAATAAATCGGGGATTTAATCAGATACAATACCGAATCTACCTAGCGTGGACGCCGCCATTTTGCTTTGAATGACGTCAAGGGAATGACGTCAAAACATGACGTCATGCACATTCAAATGATTAAGTTTAGTATGTGGTATAAATTACATACATGATTAGTGTCATCGAATATAAAATACATTCGGTTTCGCCGCGACAACTTTATAGGGGCTTGCTAAAGCTCGCCCCAATAAAGCTGTCTAAGGCTCCACCGAATATATTTTATATTCGACGGCACTAACCATGTATTTACTATATAACGGTCAGGTTTAGTATTTACGGTTAGTGTGGCTGTATAATTATGTTTATCACAATACTAGATGGCTGTGGCCTGCATGTCGCGCCCCCCCCAGGCTTTCATAGTATACTGAAAAACCTTAACCAAGCACTTAAATCGGACACATGTACGGACGTACGTACAACAATGACTATATCACGCTGTCTACAAGCGGGTGCAACAAAAAGTATATTTGGACACAATTTGTTTTGAGAAACCCCCCCCCCCTAGGGGGTTTCTCAAAACAAATGGTGCCCACATACCAAGGGCTACAACAGTACATCCCAATGCATTACATTAGCTGCATGTGACGTCGCGCCACATTCACTGTTTGAAGTTTGACGTTACTTATCTCAATGACGTGGTCAATAACAACCAGCTATTGTATTAGTATTGAAGTCCAAATCCGCTACCATTAGTCCATCAATCTATCCCTCAAAATTGCCCGACTTGATTTATTGGTTTAATGGCCTATTAACAGCTAAGGTCATTTAAGGCCAGGCCAACAGGTTCGATCCCGTATTCAACCTGCTGCATTGGGGGAAAAATCCCCAAATCAGAACAGAATACAGTAGAACTTCGATAACTAGAACAGGTCTGGCTCGAACACCATGGAAAACTCGAACTGGTTCGACAGTCCCGGCAAATTTCCTATATAATTCATGTAATAAAACACCTTAAACTCGAACTATGAATTACTCGAACAGTCGAACCTGTGGATTAGTCCCGTGGGAGGTCAAACAGTGGTAATTACCGCTAATAACTCGAACAGGTAAGTCTGTGATCAGCTGTTTGTGTAACGAGGTGCGAATTCCACCATTGCGGCGGTCGCGTTGAGTAGTTTCCTTGACGCGGAGATGACATTAAATCACGAATCGCAAACAATAGCGGCGTGATTACGGGCGTTATGATGTCCACGCTAATTAAGTGATTTGAACAAAATTCATTTTATGTAATGTTTAATTGGCTGTTGAGCGACTATTGACACATTTCTATGTCTATCGAGTGAATAATGCGTGCTTAGTTTGTGAATAAAACGAGACGAATTCGAGCAATCGTCATTCTATGACAATTATGTTCAGAGATACACTAGTATCTGCGTTAATTTATAGTGTTTATAATTGTATACTGACATTGTTTCGTTTATATTTTCCGTTTGTATATTTATTCCAACCACTGTGCTATGTGCTATTTGTAGACATTGGGAATACCAGTATCATATATTCACATAAGTGATTTTATTGACTGAATGTGACAGTACATTTTTTAAACTTCATTCCCTCGAACTATGCATCGCTCGAACTCAAACTCGATTCCGTTGCCGGTTCGAGCGATCGAAGTTCTACTGTATTTACAAAATGGCTGTGATAATGTAATAAATTCAGTATAATAAAAATTAATCAATTTATACTAAAATTTAAAATTTCTCCCTCAAAGTATACTTTGCTAGAAAAGTATACTTTGTAATGTTGGTGAAATAGGCTACTGGTCTCCGGTCGGGATGAATCAAAATTACCCATCGCATGCTCACCTGCCACTCACTGGCAGAATGGAACACAACTAAGCCATGATAAAATTCTCTCGTACAAGAGAGGGGAGTGTATAGATGAGCATTCATGGGTACAAGTCACTGTGCATTCAGCACGACACGTACCGGTGTCTGCGGTGCCGTTGGCGTCCATTTCATCGTCCTCCATGTTGTCGAAGCTGACGATCTTGAACTGTGAGAGGAGATCGTCGGCGACCCCTGTCTCCTGGTCCGTTTCCCGCGTCTCAGCACGCTGTAGGATCTCGTCTATGTCCACCTGGGGTGGAGAGTAGAGAATATATGTGGCTGTGGGACACACGGGTGTATGGGATTTGTGACCAGTGTAGCTCCAGATCAAATAGTACTCCTGATAATGGTCTATATTCCTTTTGTTAGAAGCACGACGCGTGTTTCATTGATGGAATCCCGAACAGTGCAGATCCTGATCAGACTGTGCGGATGCAGTCTGATCAGGATCTACACTGTTTGCCATTCCATCTTGATCTTGATCTACACTGGCCGCAAACCCATGTCACGGTACATAACTCACTATGGGGAGAAGATGTGTATTCGTGCCCGGCTAGCTCAGTCGGTTAGAGCGATGGTACGGTAAACCAGAGGTCCTGGGTTCGAGCCCCGGGCCGAAGCACATTTTTCTCGCCCTGCGACACCAATAAGCCCCATTTTTCCAGTCATAGCCACATATAAGCTTTGACGATCAATTGACAATGACTAACCATACTATGCCATTGTCGATTCATCATCAAAACAGACATGGAGCTCCGACATCAAACAAGGCGATCTCCGGCGAGTTACACCCTCGAAAATCAAGATAAAAAAATTCAAGTATTTGACGCGTATCGCGCTGGTAAATAAATAACTGAGAAAGTACTATGTTTTTACAAATACATGTATTGGAGCAAATGTATTGGAGCATTGTCTACTACATTCAAACTACTGTCCCACATTTTCTGCGGACAAACTTTTGGCTATTAAACACACTCATTCATCTAAAAATGTTTAAATGCAAGTACTTTTTCATCAATGACAAAAGTCACCCTCCCCAAAAAAAATTATTTGAAGAAATATTGTCAAATATCGATTTTACAGGAATTTAATAGGGGGGCTAAAAATAGATTTTCTTTTAAATAATTTTTTATTTGTGGACCGTTTTCAAAATCCGACTTATTTGCATCATTTCCAAGCTATCTAACCAGGTTTCAGAGTCAATTTCCATTTGTTTTTGTTTTTAATGTTAAATTCACATAGGAATCAATGTTAAATTGGGGAGGTGACTTTTTTGTTATTGATGAAAAAGTACTTACATTTAAATATATTTTAGATTTAATGTGTTTAATAGCCAAAAGTTTGTCGGCAGAAAATGTGGAACAGACAGTATGTCACAAGCTGGGCCCCTGGGCGAGACCACAGTCACCTACCTGGGGCTCCTCCTCCAGGCTGTCATCCTTGAACAATTCCTCGGCCCCGAATTTCAGGATCGCGCTCAGGTCCTGCTTGCTGAACGGCACCGCATTGCTGCAACAAATTGAAGGGGTCAGCAGGGATTCCGCTGGCGATCGCCACTTTCGCAATTGGCGATAAAAATAAACAATTGGCGATAAAAAACAATTTTCGAAAAAAAATCCAGCCAATTGTTTTATTTTTGTTGAAGTGGCGATTTTTTTATTTTCCCCAGCGGAATCCCTGGGTCAGTGGAATGAATGAATGGAATGGTGCATAACGGCCCATCAACACAAACGAGTATCATTTAGGGCCAAATATAAATATAAATTCATAATGCAAACACCCATTCGACATACTGTGTTTACATTCCAATACAATACATCAGACACACGATGTGACTTTTTTGCTATTGATAAAGAGTACTTATTTTTAAATATTTTTTAGATTTAATGTGTTTAACTGCCAAAGGTTCGTCGGCAGAAAGACATGGAACAGATAATAGATAGCCAACAATATGTGTGGCTGTGAAAAATGGAGATTATGGGTTTTGCATGCAGTGTAGATCCAGATCAGCCTACGTATATGCACAGTTTTTCGATAATGTTAAATTTTATAAAAATTTAAGAATGAGCATTCTTTAAATTTTGTGAAATTTGGTCCAATAATGATGGGTCACATCAAAAAAGTATAATCGTCTTATAACTTGTATTCTCACCTTAAAATCATCATTTTATCGCCTGAAAACCAGTGTAAACAGCATTGTGTAGTTTTGCAGAAAAAACAATCACCATTCGCTTCTTGGAAAACATCGTATTTATAGAATTTATTGTATTTATAGAACAACTCTGAAATGACATAATGGGCGCACTCGATTGGAAGCCCCCGCGCGACTTTTGACGTTGTAAACAACTTACGGACAGAGTTAAGGAATGTTTTCAGCAAATTTTTTTTAAATGTTTACCATGGCGATATATTCTTCACACTGGCATGGAAACAGCAAGCACCTGCGTGACTTATATGTGTTTGTTACAAAATCGGATCAAACTAGATTGGTCAGTAAGCGAGGCTTACGGAATACCCCCCGTGTGGGCCCAGGTACCCCTAAAATATGTAAAAATTTCCAAGTGTGTGGGCTTGTGACCTTGACTCTGGGCTTAGCGGGAGCGGCATGCACGTGAATTTGTCACAGGGTGGTAGAGGTCCATTGGAGCAATGTGTGTGTGAAATGTGAAGCAGATCCGAGCAAGGAAATAGAAGTTATAACATTTCTCTGATGTTAAGTTTTGTAAAGAGACATTTGCTTTGACCTTGGGATCAGCGGGGGTGGACAGGCAGTGATTTGGCACAGCATGGTAGTAGAAGCCTACAGGAGGAATGAATGTGAAAAGGGATTAGCTTTTTTGATGAAGGAAATAGAAGTTATACAATATTTTTCTTCGTGGATGACGGACGGACGGTATACGGACGGACTAAACCTGACTGATACCCCCCACAACTTCTGTTGGGGGGATAATGAATGCGTATTTTCATTTGTCGATAAATTGATTGTCCAGATAACTGGTAAGACCCATGTAGACTATGGGGATTTAACATGGAAACATTTTTCTAATTTCAGAAATAGTGGAAAGTTTTTGAAAATTTAACTTTTGTTTTCCTAGTTACATCATTTCCAAGATATCTCGCCAGGTTTCAGAGTCAAAAACGTTTCGACTCCTCCGCCAGCTCCTCAACTTCGTTTTCCCCCATGTTAAACTCCCAGACATAATTTTTCGTAGTAAAATCAATATTTGACCAAATTTTAGGAACTAAAAAGAAGACTCCTTCTTAAAATTTAATATTATCCAAAAAAAATTATTTTTGCAGCCGTAAAAATTTGGGCAGGTTTTACCAGACCGGACAAAAATTTACCAGACCGAAATTTGTTTATAAAAAATAAAATTGATTTTGTGTGATATTTAAGAACTTTTTAGCTTTTTAAGTATATCAGTGATATAAGAAAAGCTAGCTAGCACCAGAAGCACATACCAAAGGAAGGTGATTTCATGGAAGGTTAGAAGTAAAAAAAAGATTTATTTTTTTAAATATAGTCGGATATTCGGCGACTTCCAGTTGACGACTTTCGCGGAGACTGCCAGCAACAGTTAAGGTTATAGAGACGGGACCATAGTTTAAAGTCATCTGATGGACCAGTGGGATGGAAATACTATGCAAGCATTTTTCACGCCTAGGGAAACTCGCAACCTCCGGTATTGAAGTCGAATGCCATATCCCCTAAGCCATGGCCATTGCCTCTGATAATGAACGAGTTACCTGGAAGGAGCGTTGCCCTTATTAAGCACAGTGCGTCCCGTCGTGTCCATCCGTTGAATGACCAAGTGGTCTAGCACCATTTTACGTTTAGCACGTTCCACAATCTCCTCCTCCACGCTGTTCTTCGTGACCAGGCGATACACCGACACCTAGAACAGTGTATCAGTAACTATTAAAATACTACTTTCTTTATTTCTCAACGAAAGTATGTTTTTTATATTTTCTTTACTCTCAATGAAAGTATAATTTTTTCTATTTTCTTTATTTCTCAACGAAAGTATGTTTTTTCTATTTTCTTTATCTCTCAATGAAAGTATAATTTTTTCTATTTTCTTTATTTCTCAATGAAAGTACACGTTGTTACCAGTTGAACCATCTGGACAACAGAGTGGAAAAGTGAAAGGGAATGGGTTTAACGTCCCACCAACAGCTAAGGTCAGACGGAACCACAGTTTAAAGTCTCATCCGACAGACCAGTGGGATGGAAATACTAAGAAAGTATTTTTGATGCCCTAGGCGAGGTTTTAACCCACAACATCCGGATTGGAAGTCAGGTGTTCTAACCCCTCGGCCACAATCCATCCCTCGACAACAGAGTGGAAACACAACATATACTTTCGGTGAATATCTGGTTTCTCTGCCCTAATAGGGATACAAAATTTAGCAAAATACTTTTTCTATTTCTTCATTTCTCAATGAAAGTATATATAGTTAAAAAGTTACTTGCCCAGTTTTTTTTAAAATAAAATGCTATTTGTAATGTTGCATCTTATTTAAAAAAAAAAAGCTTGTACATATATATGATCATTACCAAAACGGATAAGACAACATATTCACTATTATTGTTATTTATATTTTAATTATTAAATGAACATAAACAAACAAATAAATATTATTTATCGGGAGATAAACTTCGTCGAGTTTTTTCTTCAACAATGTTTCTAGCAGAGAATTTGCTCAGAGGCTTGCACGCTTATTTTCTATAAGCGTTGAGTGACATAGATTTTGTTTTATTTATAGTGGCTATGTTTGCATGCGCTGCACGCTGCCTTAATTACTAAATTCAATGGTTTCGGACCCGGCGCCGACCGTTTCGTCCAAAACCGTTATGTTCGGCGTCTGAAATGCGCGTTAACCCAACTGTATACGAGACGATATATGTGGCCGCGTATACACTAGTCTATACTCGCAGTCATATTATTTGTTAGCCCGGCCGTGTACAGCCGACAAATAATCCGTGAATTAAATTTTCCCGATATGGACCGTGTTCAAAATCGCTAGCAATTCTACCCATAACCGTGTACATAGACACTGCTTGAATCTTACTTCCGGCAAACTGCCGTAAACTGTAAACAACAAATGGTCGCTAAGAAAAATATCCTGACCAAATTTTCACTCGCCAAACTGGGCGAGTGCCTGTAGAAAGTACTCGACCACCACAAAAAACACTCGCCATGGCGAGCTGGGCGAGTGAAATTTCAACCCCTGAGTTAGACGGGTCAACTGAGTGGCAAGAAGAAATTCTTTCGTTGAAAAAAATATCAGATTTTCGAGACAAAAATACCAGTAAACAGGTGAACATCTAGTTTTTTCTTCCGTATATTTTCTTTATTTCTCAATGAACGTATATGTTGTTACCACTCAGTCTCGACGAGACGGTTCAACTGAGTGGTAACAACAACATATTTTCTTTATTTCTCAATGAACATATATGTTGTTACCACTCAGTCTCGACGAGACGGTTCAATTGATTGGTAGCAACAACATATTTTCGGTGAATACCTGGTTTTTCTGCCCTATTCAGGATACGGATTCAAAATTTAGCAAAATCCTTTTTCTAATTTCTTTATTTCTCAATGAAAGTAAATGTTACCTCTCAGTGGTAACAACAAACACTTGCAATGAGAAATCAGAGAAACAATCAGAGAAACAATCAGAGAAAACAATCAGAGAAACAATCAGAGAAACAATCAGAGAAAAATCAGATTTTCCGAGAAAACAATACCAGGAAAAGTGTCCGTACCTGATTTTTCTGCCCTATCCTGTGGGCCCGCGCCTGTGCCTGTAGATCGTTCTGCGGGTTCCAGTCGCTGTCGAAGATGATCACGGTGTCCGCGGTGGCGAGATTTACCCCCAGCCCACCCGCCCGCGTCGACAGCAGGAAACAGAAGTCACCAGAGTCCTCCGCGTTGAAGTGATCGAGGGCCTGCTTCCGAAGCTCGCCCGTTATAGAGCCGTCCAGCCGCTGTGAAGGGAAATTCATTATTCTTGGCTGTGACTGGAGAAATGGGGCTTATGTGATTTGTGGCCAATGTAGCTCCTGATCAAACAGCACACTCATGTAGTCTGGTAATGATCTTTATTGTTTGCTAGAAGCACGACGGCGTTTCGTTGATGGAATTGTGAACAGTGAAAATCCTGATCAAACTGCGGATACACAGGCTGATCTGGATCGACAGCTATAAATAGGTACTACATAAGTGACTGAATGGCAAACCCGACTGTGCGACTGATCTGGGACTATGCTGATCGCAAGAAAACAAAAATTGCATTAAAGTGATCCAGGCTTTCGTAGGTCGCCAATGAATGGCAAACAGCGTAGCCCCAGATCGGACTGAGTAGGCTGATCTGGGACTATGTTGTTCGCAACATAAATCGCCGAGTATTTGGCCATTGAAGTAGTTTGGGCTGGCTTTCATGTGTCACCCGTTACCGAACCAGCGTAGCCACAGATCGGACTGAGTAGGCTGATCTGGGACTATGTTGTTCGCAACATAAATCGCCGAGTATTTGGCCATTGAAGTAGTTTGGGCTGGCTTTCATGTGTCACCCGTTACCGAACCGTCCAAATACTGCAGAGCGAAAACCATTCCATTAAACTGGGGCCCATTTCACTAAACTTTGTACGAATAAAATGTTTGTAAGTGCAAATTTAGGATCGTCTAGAAATCCCAATTGATGGATTTACATTTATTGAGCAAAGGCTGCATATACTCAATAAATGTATATCGAATAATTGTTGACAAGAAAACATTGTAAATGTGAAATTTACAGACTATCCTTAAGTTTGCACTTAGGAACATTTTAGTGGTACGAAGTTTAGTGAAACGGCCCTGGACACCCTGGAGATCCAAAATCAACGACGCGAGTATTCCTCGACACTTTTCTTTTCACTTTTCCAGGGATTCCGCTGGGGAAAATAAAAAAATCGCCACTTCAAAAAAAAAGGAATAACCAACAGGATAAAAATAAAAAATTGATAACAATTGTTTATTTTTATCGCCAATTGCGAAAGTGGCGATCGCCAGCGGAATCCCTGCTTTTCAATCGCTAAAAAAAACATAATTGTAGATACACCAGAGTGAAAACCATCCATTTCTCCAGTCACAGCCTTCTCAATTGTGGTTATGACTGGAGAAATGGGGCTTATGGGATTTGTGGATATTCAAACTTCTGATCTTCTAGCGCACTCCTGAATCAAAACAATAACTTAGAAGCATTACAGGCGTTTCATCGAACTGCACCATGAACAGGCCATGCCCTGATCCTGTGCAGATTAGCTGCAGTTCTCCAGTCACAGCCACAATTGAGACACGCCATGTGATTTTGTACCTACGGACGGGACATATGCGTAATTTCAATTTACAATATTTTCCGTAAATGGCGTCAAAAGTTGATTTTCCTATGTACTCAACTTTTGACATTATATATAAAAAATATTAAATTTTGTAAACGTATTTAACGAAATTACACAGATGTCCGCAGGTACAAAATCACATGGCATATCTCAATTGTGCGCAATCAGTGCGCTGTCACCCACCTGGTATTGGAAGTGGCGTAGCTGCATGTACTCGGAGAGAATGTCGAGCAGCCGCACCATCTGGGAGAAGATGAGCACGCGGTGGCCTTTCTCCTTCAGTCGCAGCAGTAACTTGTCCAGGAGGATTAACTTGCCGCTCCCCTTGATCAGCGCCTGCAATTGTAACGCAACCGCATTATTATTCAATTTAAACTGATTGCTTGATTGATCAATTGGTGTTTTATATCCATTCAACAGTCATATGTAGATAGAGAGCGACTTGGTAGAAACAGTGTGTTGGGAAAACTTAATATTTTATTCTCAGTAGAAGCCGACTATCGTGACATAATGTGATTGTTGTTACGCTAAACAAAAGTTTTTTTAGTGGTAAGTGCCAATCACGATGGCATTGTATCAAGATAATCAGCCCCCAGGTTGAACAAAAACATTCCTACGTTTCACACAGGATAAACGAGGCGACCGTCTCGCGATTCAGAGTATACGTCTGAGAACATGACTTGATTGGTCAATGGAAACATGACATGGCAACGTTACTGATGTCATTATGGTAAAACATGAGACTGGCGCAAATTAAAGTTCTTATCTTAGGTAGGTACCTAGAGTACAGCAATATTACAACTTTGTCAAGTCATCATGACGGACGGATTGGCAATTAAGCTTCTCTTCGTTTACATATCACACCTTTTGATTGATAGAAATCTCAGGTTTGTCATTTAATTTATTTAATGGGGTTTAATGGCTTGTCAACAGCTGGGTTATTTTGGGCTGGGTTAACCTAAATTTTCCGGGTATTTTTCTTATTTCTTCACGAAAAATGGTAAGTTGGGATTGCAATTTTGGCCAAGGTTGATCAAATTACACACGTTAACTGGAGCTCTGTTTCACCTGTACAGATGGGGGAAAATCCTCAAATCAGAGCTGAATATTTACATAAAAAATAAATTCAACCCCGAAATTAGAATAAGTGATTAATCAAGTTCATCAGGGAAGGTTTGAAAATGGTAGGAATTCCGAGGCAAGTTTCTCAATTCATATGGGTTTCATAGGCCTTGCCTGATAAACGTCATATAGAAAGACACATAGCATTATCTATGTCAGGCCTTGACATGACCGCCCGCCACAAAGTTCATGACAGAACCAACTAGTTTGGTGACCAACATCGTGAATAGTAAAGCTTTGAAGTATAGGGGGCCGTTTCACTAAACTTAGTACAACTAAAATGTTTGTAAGTGCAAAATTATGATAATTTCACATTAACAGTGTTTTCTTGTAAACAAGTATTGGATTTACATTTATTGAGCATAGTATGGGTCATATAGAGGCGGGACCACAGTTTAAAGTCTCATCCGACAGACCAGTGGGATGGAAATACTATGAAAGTATTTTTGATGCCTAAGGCGAGGTTTGAACCCACAACCTCTGGATTGGAAGTCAGGTGTTCTAACCCCTAGTCCACTATCCATCCCGTTAAAAAAGAGGAAAATTCACACAGGGATTCCGCTGGCGATCGCAATTGGCGATAAAAATAAACAATTTTCGAAAAAGAAAAAAAAAATCTTTCTTTTTTTCGAAAATTGTAATTTTTTATTGCCAATTGTTTATTTTTATCCTATTGGTTATTCCTCTTTTTTGTTTTGATTTTATTTTTTTGAAGTGGCGATTTTTTTATTTTCTCCAGCAGAATCCCTGTTCACACCCCTGAAAGTAACAACAGAGCTTAGTGCAAATTTATAATCGTCTAGAAATTTCAATTGATGAATTTGCCAATGCTCATATAAATGTAAATCCAATAATTGTTTACAATAAAACCTTGTTAATGTGAAATTTACAGACGATCATAATTCTGAAATTACGAACATTTTAGTCGCAAGAAGTTTATTCTAATGCACTCTATAAATATCACGCAATCTGATTGGCCGATGGTCATACATTACAGGTATATCATTGTTGATGAACGGTCGCAAATTATTTAAATATGTATTCCTACGCCAGAAGTAAAGTAGTGCATGAGAAATAGGTTAACCGCATTGTAATTTTGAAATTTGCGGCGTATATCAGCAAATGATAGGTCGAAAAACATGTTTAATGGCTCCGCCGTCGCCATTAAACAGATTTTCCGACCTATCATTTTCGGATATACGCCGCAAATTTGAAAATTACAATACAGTTAACCCTATAGTGAAACGCCCCCCAGAAATGTGAAAGGGTTTATTGTCTATGCAACAACAAAGGTCATATAGAGATGGGGACAGCCCGTCAACGTACGGTCAACATGTCCATATTGTCGTCATCCGGTGACCGAGTGAGGAAGGCGTGGTTACAACATTTCTTCAGCTCCATGATGATGTTCACAAAGCTGGATACGTTCCCCTTCATACCCTTGTTCAGCTTTCGGTAGTTTTTCGTCAGGATCCATCTGAAATAAATTTGGACCATTTCCAGTTACCAATATTAACCTTTTCACGCACAATGGATTGGGAAGGAGCAATCCATCATAAAAACATTCCGCACTGAAAGACAGTGTCCTGATTGAGTGCCACATACAATTATTAAGGAAGGCGTACAATTATTGAGGAAGGCGTGTAAATTATTCTAAAGTGCTGTCAAAGCATGTTTTTGAGGATAAAAATGGAAAATAGAAAATAAACAGCACCGACAAAAAATAGGGTTAAGATGTGCATACTCACACTCACAACCTTCCATTTCACAGCCAAATGTAATAAAGTTGGTGGATTAAAAGATGGCTTGACTGATTGAATTGAATTGTTAACATATTGGTGGCTGTGACTGGAGAAATGGGGCTTATGGGATTTGTGACCAGTGTCGCTCCTGATCAAATATCACACTCCTGTAGCCTGAAAATGATTTACATTGCTTGTTCGAAGCATGAACGGTGTTTCATTCATGGAATGGCAAACAGTGCAGATTCTGATCAGACTGTGCGGATGCACAGGCTGATCTGGATCTACACTGGCCCCATTTCTCCAGTATCTCTCAGTATCCGCAACAAACTCGATAGAGTCAAAGGCTGTTTAAGGGGTTGTTGTTTAGGCTTGCTTTTGTTAGAACCTTGTAAATTAACCAATTGTGCAAACGATTGCTTGATTGGGGTTTTATTTACATCCAATCAACGGAAAGGTCACATATAGATGGCGTAGTGCAAAGAAAAGAAAGCGACTACACTGTATACTCACTTGTAGTACTGTTTCTGTATCGATGCCATTTCAACTCGGAGGATTTGTTCAGTCTGGAAAACACACAATAACAATTCAACCATGCATCAGGATTTTATTGTTTTTCAAAATCTAACTTGTTTTCTTAAGTCAGGTAATTTCCAAGATATCTCGACAGGTTTCAGAGTCAATTTCCATAATTTTCCGTTTTTTATATCCTCTTGGTCACCCTCCTCCTTTATCCCCATAAATAGTTAAATAGTTGAATAGTTAAATAGTTAAATAGTTAAATAGTTAAATAGTTAAATAGTTAAATAGTTAAATAGTTAAATAGTTAAATAGTTGAATAGTTGAATAGTTGAATAGTTGAATAGTTGAAATAGTTGAATTGTTGAATAGTTGAATAGTTGAATAGTTGAAATAGTTGAATTGTTGAATTGTTGAATAGTTGAAATAGTTGAATAGTTGAATAGTTGAAATAGTTGAATAGTTGAAATAGTTGAATTGTTGAATTGTTGAATAGTTCAATAGTTCAATAGTTGAATAGTTGAATAGTTGAATAGTTGAATTGTTGAATTGTTGAATTGTTGAATAGTTGAATAGTTGAATAGTTGAAATAGTTGAATTGTTGAATTGTTGAATAGTTGAATAGTTGAATAGTTGAAATAGTTGAATAGTTGAATAGTTGAATAGTTGAAATAGTTGAATAGTTGAAATAGTTGAATTGTTGAATTGTTGAATAGTTCAATAGTTCAATAGTTCAATAGTTGAATAGTTGAAATAGTTGAAATAGTTGAAATAGTTGAATAGTTGAATAGTTGAATAGTTGAATTGTTGAATTGTTGAATTGTTGAATAGTTCAATAGTTCAATAGTTGAATAGTTGAATAGTTGAATAGTTGAATAGTTGAAATAGTTGAAATAGTTGAAATAGTTGAATAGTTGAATAGTTGAATAGTTGAATAGTTGAAATAGTTGAAATAGTTGAATAGTTGAATAGTTGAATAGTTGAATAGTTGAATAGTTGAATATGAAATAGTTGAAATAGTTGAATAGTTGAATAGTTGAAATAGTTGAATAGTTGAATAGTTGAATAGTTGAATAGTTGAATTGTTGAATTGTTGAATAGTTCAATAGTTCAATAGTTCAATAGTTGAATAGTTGAATAGTTGAATAGTTAAATAGTTAAATAGTTAAATAGTTCAATAGTTGAATAGTTGAATAGTTGAATAGTTGAATAGTTGAATAGTTGAATAGTTGAATAGTTGAATAGTTAAATTGTTAAATAGTTAAATAGTTAAATAGTTAAATTCCCATAGGAAAATAGTTTTTCGCAATAAAATCAATATTTGATAGAATTTCATCAAATAATTTTTTTTGGGGAGGGCGACTTTTGTTATTGATGAAAAAGTACACTTTTAAACAGGGTTCCCACTCTTTTTGGACAATCAAATTCAAGCACTATTTAAGCACTTTTCAAGGACCGTGAGCACCATTTTCAAGGACTATTAAATTATGTGCGGGTAGATAACTTACCGCTACATTCAATGTGTTATCATGCTGCCTGCACTCCTTGTACAAGTATGTCAATGTAACTCTTAACACCGAACTTGAAATGTTGTCAAATGTCAATTAAACAAAAGCAAAGCTAATTGCAGAACAATTTTAACATATTTACAGTTATTGTTTAGACATATTTAGTCTTTTAAGAGCGCAGCCTTTTTTTGGATAGGCTCTCAAACAACTTCTTCTTCTCCCTGGACTTCTCTCTGTTTGCATTAGCTTGAGCCAACAGTTCCAGCTTTCCAAGGGTCTCAGCTTGTGTACACAGTTTATCAGCACTCTGTATAAGAGCAGTTTCATCAGTTTTAGCCTGTTTCCTCTTCTTCTTTATGCACTCAATCTCATCATGGATGGCCTTTCTCTTCCTTTTCTGCTCTTCTGATTTCTCATCCTCCCACTTCTTGTCGAGGTAACTATGGTATCTGTGGCGAGCTGACTGTGCACTCAGCATGAGCTCTTTACTCACAACAAAGTTGTTCAGTCCACCAGTGTAGAACATGTAGTCACAAATAATACGTTGTGCCACTACAGTTTGTTTCAGCATATTTTCACACTCGACTTGCTTATTCACTGAAAAGCCACGTTCCACTTGAGCCTGTCCATGTGATATTATCAGAATTAATTTGATGAAGAATTTGATGAGATGACAAAATCTCTCTTTGTTTTCCAGATTGAGATCCATGTAGAACTCATCAAGTCTGTCCTTATACGGGTTGAAGTCGGTGAACTTCTTCACACCAATCGATGGAATGCTCTCGAGCAAATTGTCATACTCTGTCAACAGGATGTCGCCCTCACTGCTGTCAATCCATTTGGTTGAAATTATCTTTTTTCACAACCTTCTTGAAGCGTTCTTTGCTCTCTGGCTTATCAGATGCAATTTCCACGGGACTGAGAGAACTGAGATTTCTCACAAGAGAATAGGTGATGGGGGGGGCTCTTCTCCTTCAGTTTCATAATCAACCTAATTAGAAACCCTTTACTCTCCATTCGAAAATCCATTAGTTGTCTGTCACTAACTTTCAGTCTTTCAGCTTCTCTCTGTGCATAGCCCGAAGTCAACGCTTTTGTAACCAACATGGTTTCCAGAGTCTTCAATCTTCAAACGGAGCAACTTGTCAGTTGAGGTAGAATGTTTCTCCAAAAAAACATCATACTGACTTGATGAATTTTCTCATCAGTCTTTATGACTGAAGTAAGCTCTGTTCCGAGAAATGGGACCATTGGTTTGTCAGTTTGGAAGTTCACGAGGAATGGATAGAGAATATTTACAAGCAGCAAACTGTCCTTGCAGGCCTTGGATATTACCTCGTACGATTTGCAAGTTGGTTTTGGGAACACCTTTGCCTCAACCTTCTTCACATACCCTTGAACAAGTGGCCAGATCTTAACGGCTCTCTTCACGACTGGCACATTTTCTAGCCATCTGTGTTGTACATACTTCAGTGGCATGACCGAGTTCATAGACGTTCCAGATTCAACAACACATGTTGTGTAATCTTCCCGACGGCTGGGGAATCCTTGAAGAGATAATATAGAGCACTAAGAATCCCACCGACATCCCACTCTGTTGATGTTGCTCCTGCCTTGAACGCATTGTGCATTGTGTGCAGGCCACATGACCCAATATCTATGAGTGAATGGTTTATAATCCTTTTTGGATTTGTTCTTGAACAATATCATAAAATGCCCAATTGACGTTCGTCCATCCATACTGATTTGTAACAGTTATCTGCATGTGGTACTTGGTCAAACACTGCGTCCTGAAAGTGACGTACCATGTCTTCGCTGTACCATGTCCCATAAAAGTCGAACCGAAATAGCGAGTGACTACTTTAGGCTCAGTGTTCTCTTCATCCCAGAACCTTAAATGAATGTCCATTTGTTTTTCCTGCATTTTTTTGTTGAGGGATTCATCAAATAAGACGACAAATGGTCCGCTGACAGAATTCATCAGATTATTTTTGAAGTGATCTGCTATGCCAAACACTGTCAAGTAGCGTGTTTTTGTTTCTCCACATGCAAATTTCGAAGCTACCTCACTATCCGGGGAACATTCTTTGGAATAAGTTGCTTATTCCTTCATTGCTGTGGTATGATGAGTGGTTTGTAATACAGTGTATCGTCCACAGAATTTCAGCCTCTAAGCCACGATTGCCGGACACGAAATTTCTAACACAGACATCAGCTTCACTGGTTGATGATGTTTTAACATGAGGGGTCTGTTTGTGAAACTCCTTTGGGGTCCGTTTGTTTGCCCTGTTTCATACATATCTAGCGTACAACCCGAATTTGAAGTAAGGTCCCGAAAGTTTTTTGTGCTTTTCACTTTTAACATGAGACTTGATAGCACTTTCACCCATCGCGCCTATGTCAAATTCCTTGCGACACACAGTACAATTAGCTTTGCTTTTGCTTTCCTTCACCGGTGACAACCACGCATATTTCTTGTCCCATCCGGGATTAAAAACACATTTTCCCGAAGGCATTTTGACTTTTGAGTTTGTTGTTGTTGTATGTCGTGGAAATACAGACGCTGACTTTTCGCCCTGTGCAAATATTTTTAGTGGCTATTTTTACATGCGCTGCGCACTAACTTTAATTACTAAATTCTATGGTCGCGGACGGTCCGTTTCGTCCCCAAGTCATGGTCCTGTTCCGTAATGCTCGGAGTGGAAATTGTGTGCTAACCCAACTGTCCGCGAGTCTATATTAGTACCTGTGTATGATAATACACACGATAATTCTATATCTGCAGTAGTATTATGTATTATCCCGGCAGGCGACAATCCGACGGATGACACCGGCGCGCATTAAACTCACCCGAGTAACCGGTTACATAGACACTGCGTCATTGGGGCGAACCAGTATTGGGGCGACACGGATAGGGGACGAAATCGTTTTTTGGGGCGAAACCACCCGGGACCGTTATTTGACTTCCGGTTCTAATCTAGATGTAAACAATACCAGCTGTTCGCTCCATTTTATACTATTTGTTGACCGTTATTGAGAAAAAAAACATTGGAAATGAGTATTTCTTCAGGGATTAGATGGGAACCATCATAGCTCAACAGCATTTAAGCACTTTTCAAGGGTCATGGTCGAAAATCAAGTACTTTTCAAGGATAAAACTGAAATTAAGCACTTTTCATGGGAGGGCTTGAAATTCAAGGACTTTTCATTTCCGTACGAACCCTGTTAAACATTTTTTTAAATTTAATGTGTTTAACTGCCAAAAGTTTGTTGGCAGCAAAACGTGGAACAGACAGTAATCATTTTGTGACAGCAGTAATCATTCTTCAATCACGGAATGGCGAACAGTGTAGCCCCAGATCAGACTGCACGGTCGTGCAGGGATTTTTATTTTTATTTTTTTTTTTGAAAATTGTAATTTTTTTTATCGCCAATTTTCTTTTTTTTGAAGTGGCGATTTTTTTATTTTCCCCAATTGTTTATTTTTATCGACAATTGCGAAAGTGGCGATCGCCAGCGGAATCCCTGGCCGTGCAGGCTGATCTGGGGCTACGCTGGTCGCAAACGTTGTAAAGACCGGATGCCAAATATCAGTTTAACAACACTAAGTAGACATGACTTAAAATCTGTTACACTTACTTTAGCCGGCAGTGATTTTTCGACGTCCTTTTTCACTCGTCGCAACAGGAATGACTCCAACTCCTTATGTAGCGTGGCGAAGCCCGTCTTGTCTGCCCGCGAATGTTTCGCTTCAAAGTCCGTCCATTTCTGAAACCTGATTGGAACACACACATTCTTTGCATTAACCCGATCAATTTTGAAGAGATGTTGACTGGAGAAATGCGGTGTAAGTTATGCGACCTGTGTAGCCCCAGGTCAGCCTGTGCATCCGCGCAGGAGCAAATGCAAAATAATTTAAAGTAAATGACTCAGAGTTACGACTCCTGACCAATCAAGTTTAGGAATCTATTCTTAACAAGAATGCCGAAGGTCCCAATATATGCCCGTCGAGGCAAGGCCAGTCAACAAGGGGAGATAACTCACTGAAAACCAATAGAGTTCTTAATCATGACGTGATAAACATGTATACTGAATTTGGTTACGATCCGTCAAGTAGAACTCAAATTCAGGGCACAGAGTGCGAGCATAAAGAATGGCTGCCCAGGGGAGATAAGTTATTGGAAATTTGCCGTGATAAATATGTATACTGAATTTGTTTACGAGCGGTGAAGCAGAACTGGAGTTATTGCGTGGACAAGGATACAGAGTGCGAAAAATAAAAATGGCTGCCAAGGGGAGATAAGTCATCGGAAATTTTTGAAAATCAATAGTCTTCTTCGTCTTGCCATGATAAACATGTAAACCAAATTTGGTTACAATTCGTCAAGTAGATTTCTCTATAGTTATTGCGTGGAAAAACTGTGCCCGCCCACCCGTACAAGGTGAATACATAATATGTCACGTTTTTTCAAACAGGCGTATAAAAATCTGAGTAACTGACTCCTTGTTGGGAGTTATCAGGAGAAACCTAGCCACGTACCGGTCTGGCATGATGAAGTGAAGCAGGGCCCACAACTCCCGTAGTGAATTCTGTAGCGGGGTACCGGTGATCAGCAGTCGGTGGTTAGACTTGAAGTCCATCAGGGTGCGGTACAGCAGTGAGTCCGTGTTCTTCAGGCGGTGGGCTTCGTCCACGATCAGCTCCGCCCAATTTACACTGCCCAGGAATGACTGCATAGAGAATAACAGTGTATTTTGATAGAAGTTTATCACGCAAGGCTAGAAAATGTGTATGAATTTCGAGACGCATCAAGGAATTCCTACTGTTTCCGAGACGAGCCTGATAGACTTGATATCAGAGTAAACTATGTATCAGGGAACTGGATCTGACGTGTGATTCGTCCACAGATGAGCTCTGCGCAGTTTACACTGCACAGGAACGACTGAATGGAGAATAACAAGTGTATTCTGATGTCAGTCGAGTTTATCAGGCAAGGCTAGGAAATGTGTAGGAATTCCTACCGTTTCCAAGCGGAGTCTGAGAAATGTTTGTTTGTTGGGGTTTAACGGCCTATCAACAGCTAAGGTCATTTAAGGCCAGGTCAATGGGTTTAGCACTAAATCCCATATTATATATTACCTGTACAAGTACATGTTCAAGTACATATACAAAAGGGGGGAGAATCCCAAAATCAGAACTGAATATTTACAATAACAAAACTATATATTCAGCCCTGAAATAATCCTGATCTGATGTCAGGTCCTCGCCACACCAGAATCACTTGTCCTGAGAAATGTCTACTTGATATCAAGTTTATCAGCCAAGTCCAGGTAAAGTGTAGGTATGTGGATGCCTTGTCGAGGAATTCCAAACTGCGTCCAAGCCAAACCTGATAAACTCGACATTGAAAGACACTAGCCTGGTATTCCTTCATCAGTAGCCTATTTCACCAACATTATCCTTAAATTGAAAATGTCTCCCTCAAAGTGTACTTAGAAAGAAAAGAATACTTTGCAAATTTGATGAAACGGGGCCGTTTCACTAAACTTTGTACGACTAAAATGTTCGCAAGTGCAAGATTATGATAGTCAGTAAATTTCACATTAACAATGTTTTCTTGTAAACGATTATTGGATTTACATTTATTGAGCATAGGCTGCATATGCAGCCTATGCTCAATAAATGTTAATCCATCCATTGAAATTTCCAGACGATCCTAAATTTGCACTTACAAACAGTTTAGTCGTACTAAGTTTAGTGAAACGGGCCCCTGGTCACCGAGACAATTTTCTGTCAACAATAAGGTATCAAGATCTTCAATGTAAAACAGACTTGACAAATACTCCAAATTACAATCAAAATCGGGACAAGGTGGCTTTCAATTGTGCGTGAAGGCAGTTTGAACCAAACAATACAAACCTTGTCCTTCAGAAGAATTTCGTAGGTCGTGATGAGCACGTTGAACTTTAACCTCTTGTTACCCGGGTGACACCATTCATGTTCCCGGAGCTGAAAAAATGGTTGAAAAAATAATGATTCAAAGATTGCTCACAAATGAAGTGTCAGAACATAATTTAGAGAGAAGATATGAAACAAAGCGAAATCCTGGTGTGTATTTGCCTGTTTAACCTTCACGGTACTTAGTTACTAAGTGCTTTAGCATCGTCTCATTGAGACGATTCTAAAGAACTACCAACTTGCCATTTTTGGTGAAGAACTGAGAAAAATACTTAGAATATTTGGTCAAATTACGCCTGTTAACTGCTGCTCTGTAACATATGTGGCCAGTCTTAAATCCTGACCTGCTGGCATACTCGTGTAACTTGACAAGGATTTACACCGCTTATTACAAGTATGTCGGAGATAACCAGTTTCACCGATTGAATGTCGAACAGTGCCGGCCCTGATCAGTAGCCTATTTCACCAACATTGCAAAGTATACTTATCTAGCAAAGTATACTTTGAGGGAGAAATTTTCAATTTATGGATAAATTTATTAATTTTTATTATACTGAATTTATTACATTATCACAGCCATTTTGGCTGTGATAATGCAATAAATTCAGTATAATAATTCTGCATACTTCTAATCATCAAATAATTGCCATTGTTAGTTTCGGGAAAAATAAATGATTTCTCCCTCAAAGTATACTTTGCTAGATAAGTATACTTTGCAATGTTGATGAAATCAGCTACAGACTGGAGGGTGTCTACACTGGCCGCCACTAACATACAGTGAAACCTCTCAAAACCGGACACACTGGGAAGACCCCAGGGTGTCCGGTTTAGAGATGTTCCACCGTAAATGAGGCATATGACCATTCTAAAATGTATGTGTGTGCTTTGCAACCAAGAACATATATCCGAGATAAATGACCACGAAACCCATCAAAAATACGATCTCATATGTTTACATGGTGTAAGAAAATAGCTTAATATATTAATATAGCTTTTCTTGAGGAATTTACGTCCCGACGAATACAAGTTTTATTGAAAGATGATAAAATTCAGCCCAATGACAGCTAATGTTTCATTGTCCCCGACCTCAACATAATACTTTGGTACTCACAATATTTCTGCTGTTCACGTCGCCGAGATACAGAATAACGTTCATATCGGGACACCAATTCTCAAACTCCAGTCGCCAGGCAGCGATCGTCGACAACGGCACCACAATTAGGAATGGACCGTACAGCTGGTACGTGTTGTGTAGAATTGCCAGGAAACCTGGACAAAATGGCAAGAATATTAAATTTGGTGTCCCATTTATTAGCAGAACCGCTCATGAACCAGTTCATAGAAACAAGAACTGGCATCGTTAAACAAAGCTAATCCCCTCGTTAGCAGTTTTAATAAAAAAAAATATAAATAAAAGATACGTGGGTCGTATGAAAAACAAAGCAGCATCCCTAGACACACAGTGTGGCCAAATATGATCAAAATCGGAGAAGCGGTTCATGATTTATTGAAAATAGAAAAAAATCAACAGTTTTGCCTTACAAACAAGGTGAACATAAGTCCTCAGTTACCTTGCGCGGTTGGACGTGGGTCATATGCAAAACAAAGCAGCATCCTACACACACATTGTGGCCAAATATTATAAAAATCAGGTGAAGCAGTTCAGGAGTTATTGAAAAATGAATGGCGTTACTAACGTACAGATGTACGTACGTACATGGACTAACGCTATATCCCCTCTTGCCATCTGGGAGGGGATAATGAAATAAGTGCATAATTGTGCAACTATTCCACCAGTTTGAGTGCCCGCTATACAGATATAATCATTTAGTAATCATTAATTTACTGACTATAACAATAATGGCATACCGACAGACATGCAATTTGTTTCAATCCATTTTGATATGCAAATGAGGCAGGACATTTTTAAATTTATATCAATTAAATTGAATAAATATTGATATCAACATGTTACAAAGTATGATCATTGCGCATCAACCAATAAATGGAGAGAATAAATAGTTTCTGTTAACCTTTTAAGGAAACACAGTTATCGCCCCTGATATCAAGGGTGGACATTCGCGTTTGATATAAAAAGTATACTAAGGGCTATTCCAGTAAAATCTATATGAAGGCGTTTTTTGCCGGGGGTAACCTACGACATATAAAAAAAAATTCTCAGCCTACCTACGGCATTTTAACCACCAATGAAAAAACAAAAAAAAATAAAGAATCACAACCTACAGTAAATAAAAATAAAAATCTAAAAAAATGCAACCTATAATAAATAAAAATAAAAATCTCAACGTACAATTAACAAAAACAGGGGCTGAAAATTCCACCATTTGCTACTCTGACACTGGTTTTACCAGTATTAAATTAATTTAGAAAATGAATGCCTTGAAAATAATTATTTTAGCCGTCAATTGGAATTTTCAATCCCTGTGGTAGTCATCTCTACAATGAAACACCCCCTCATTCATGAAGATAGAATGAAGCTACATAAATAATAAAAATTCTTACCGTCACATTTCTTGAAATTAGAGTCACGGTTCTCGGACGGCATGATTAAATTTCATATATTTAGTTTTGAAAATACACATGTTTTTCCATAATCTTACCTATCTGATAGTTTCACATTACATGCTCACAAGGAAAACTATTTTCAACACCATGACAAATTTTGCACCAAACCCTCCTGCTTGAAGAATTTACACACTGACGAATATGTATTTTGGAGATTAATACCCAAAATTTAACCGACGACAATTAATGCGTCCACAGTACAAATGTACGTTGCAAGGCGAGTCGACGGAAGATCCATACGTAGAAACAACATATTGGGGACATGTTTTGGATTGGGGCTGTATGACTATTATTTGTTTGGCATAACATTCACAAATATTATTTATTAAGTAATTTTCATTTTAAATTGCAAAAAGTATAAATAAATAACAGTACAACCCAATTGTACTGCTATTTATTTTATTTATCCTTTTTTGTTTGCAATTTGAAAAGAAAAAAAAAAAAAAAAAAAAAAAAAAAAAAAAAGAAAAAAAAAAAGAAAAATTATTGATGGGAGCCAGTATAGAATTAATTTTCATTTTAAATTGCAAAAAGTATAAATAAATAACTACAACCCAATTGTACTGCTATTTATTTATCCTTTTTTGTTTGCAATTTGAAATGAAAAAAAAAAAAAAAAAAATTATTGATGGGAGCAAGTATAGAACTCACAACCCCAACTTCTAAGTATAGAACTCACAACCCCAACTTCTGGAGTTCTGGTCGATACCACCAGGCCACTGCGTCAATGTAGAATTAGAAACAAAATATCCTACTATCATACTATGTGCGTTCTTGGAGTTGTTTTGTACATTTTGGGAAACTTTTAAACTAACAACAACAACAATTGCTGGGCCGTCAGCGTATAATTCTTTTCTGGCTGACACTAACCCACAATTTATTATACAGATTATGAAAACAACAACAAGCATAAAATATTTTTTAAGAAAACAACAAGCATAAAATATTTTTTATTTCAATACTATGACATGCAATGAATTTTAATTAACAAATTTACCCTCCTACAGGTTAAATTATTTTTCGTTGGCAATAATCTACGATAAATAATCAATGGACCTGCCGTCTCCCCCCCTGTATAGATTTTACTGGAATAGCCCTAATGCCAATTAACACGTCCGGTAATGGTAAATGAATGTCATCTAAAAAATGGAGTTGTGATATGGGAGCCCAGGTTTAAAGTAAGGGACACAAAATTGAATGCAACCGAATGTAAATGAGGTTCGTTGCCAAGTAAAGATAATGGAGCCATGATTAGAAACGGCCCATGAACATCAGATAGTGACTTTCTGTGCAAAATATTATTTGTGGCCGTGATTGGAGAAAGGTGGCTGTGCGTCTCGCGACCAGTGTAAATCCAGACCAGCCTGTGCATCCGCACAGGCTGGTCTGGATCTACACTGGTCGCCATGCCATCAACGAAACACTAGTCTTGCTTCTAACAAGCAATATAGATCGTTATCAGGCTACACGAGTGTGGTATTTGATCAGGAGCTACACTGGCCACAAATAGCATAAGCCCCATTTCTCGTAGACCTTACCTATTGTCTGTATAGTTTTTCCGAGACCCATTTCATCAGCAAGGATTATACTGTTGTTCCTGTAACGGAATAGATTGATTCAGAGCTCCAGATAAGTTTTGTATCTAAAGAGTATTATACCACCATATTTCAAATTCAATGCATATTTTATTTTTACAACTTTATTATTGCTTTTCTTCCTTATTAAACAGGGAACAAATGATAGAAATTAAAACAAATTAAAAAAATTTGCTTATTTGAGCTGCAAAAAGCAAACAACGCAGCTCAACTAAGTTAAATTTTCAACTTTATTACAATATTTTTCACTACTCAAGTTGAAAATCAATGCATGTTTTCACATTGCTGTGAGTATTTTGTACTCCCACTTTTAATAATCAATGCGTATTCTGCTAAAAAAGTACGCCAATACGCGTATACCTTATCTGGAGCTCTGTTGATTGATTTATTGACTAATTGAGGTTTTACATCCATTAAACAGTAAGGTCATAGAGACGGGAATGCACTTGTATGCTAGAATTTTGAAATTAGTAGCCAAAATGGACGGATAAAAGGAAAAGCTGACAATACTATGTTACAGTTGCTCCAATACAAGGGTCGGTCAATAAGTAGTGTCACATGGTACATAGGGCTCAGAGTTCCAGTTAAGATGCGTAATTTCACCAAATATTCAAGGTATTTTTCTTAGTTCTTCACCAAAGTTGGGGGAGTTCTTCAGAATAATCTCAACGAGATGATTCTAAAGCACTCCCAACTTACCATTTTTGGTGAAGAAATAACAAAATTGCACCCAAAGTTGATCAAATTACGCACCTTAACTGGAGCCCTGGGGCTAAAACTACATGTATTGTTCTATATTGTGTCAGGGTAGTCTCTAGTGGTGTGTATGATCGACTATACCCATCGTCGTTGTCCCGCAATATTCGTTGCTAAGCAACCATCATTGATACATTTGACGCTTGCGGTCATTTGTGACCGAATGTCATCTAATTTACTATAGCAGATACACTGTAGTGTATTTTTTCAAATAATGGACTATAACTATGTATGTGTGGTTTATGTCTGATGCAGAGCCCCAGATAAGCAGCGTATTTGCGTAAATACCCAATTAAAATTGCCAAAAACCCAATTGAAATCAGAAGTAGCGAGTATCAAAAAGCAATAACAAATTTGTGGTATCATGCTACAGAAAACAATAAACAGATCACAAATATAGCATAAGTTTCTTATTTTCCATGAAAACACATCTTGGTATTTCATTAGAAATGTCTCCAAGGAGACAATTCTAATGAAATGCCAAGACATGTTTTCATTTCGAAGCAAACTATTCAATAATTGCTGTCTGCTGATATGTAAACAGCAGTGTGATTTTATTTTACCCATTTAAAATTTTGAAATACCCAATGGCTTCGGAAATGATGGAGTGACAATATTCAATTACTAATTCCTTATCTGGAGCCCTGCTGATGAATACGAGAGCTTATGCTTTACATGTTGGAATAAAAATATTTTGTGATATTCTTTGTTGATAGATTTACCACTTTAACAGCGATGCACTGTAAATTATAATTACACACATCAGAATCATACGCAATGTGTCAGAAATTTATGCTTTTTCATTGACCTCTATAGTAGACGTGTAGGCACCTTCTTCATTACGATGTAGAGATTTATTCACGAGATGAACATCTCTTTGCAGGGATTCCGCTGGTGATCGCCACTTTCGCAATTGGCGATAAAAAATTATTAATTTTCGAAAAAAAATTAAAAAAAATTTGGAAGTGGCGTTTTTTTTTTTCCCAGCGGAATCCCTGCTTTGCTCTGAACGAAGATTGTCCAGCACCCACCTTGCGAAAATTGTTCTCATTTTCAAACATTTGTTACAATTGCATACAAATATGATCGAGATATGTCGTAAGTTATAGGGGTTTCCCAAAACAAATGGTGTCCGAATACGGTACTCACCAACATGGGTGGTGGGTCATGGATTTGCTATAGCATGATACAGGGTCATCTGAGGAATGCAAGTATGAAATAACAAGGTGTTCCATGAAAGGAAACAAAAGTTATAAGACATTTACCCCAACGATAAGTTTATGAATGTGCCAAGTTTGTAACCTTGACCTTGGAGTAAGGGTTGGGTGGTGGGTCATGGATTTGCTACAGCATGATAGAGGGTCATCTGAGGAATGCATGTATGAAATAACAAGGTGTTCCATGAAAGGAAACAGAAGCTATAAGACATTTACCCAACGTTAAGTTTGTGGACGACGCCGACGCCGATGCCGACGGGGGTATGCCATAAGCTCTTCTGCACTTTGTGCAGGCGAGCTAAAAATGGAAATAAACTTTGTGCATCTACTCATCATAAGGAAGCTATATAGCAAGTTTCAGGTCTGTAACTCGTACGGTTTAAAAGCTTTATGACTTACAAGGTTTGTGACGCACAGACGAAAGGACAGACGTGACAGACGGACAAGGTTAACACTAAATGCCCCCCTCCACTATCATGGTGGGGCATAATTATAATTTACATTAATGTTGGCTATACAAGCAGTGTATTAAGAAGATTGGAACGAAAGACTGATATCTTAGAGTTCCTCTAACGTTTTCACCACCCCTTGTACCAACCTTGACCACGAATAATGCATGAGCCAGTTAACACCGTCCACCTGATAATTTCGTAATCATTATTCACCAAAATTTTAAACTCAAATTTTTTTTATTCTTTTATTCTTTACTAGCATTCAAGTTTTGTGGGTGTAATTTTCAAGCAATAATTTAATATTGTATAACGCGATTGTTCCCCTTTTTCTTGGCCTTACCATGCCCCTTTTTAATCCTGGAAGAAACCCTATCGATTTCCCCACAAACTTTTAGACCACTTTTTCTTGGCCTATCAAACTTTTAGACCACCCCTCGTACCCACCTCGACCACGAGTGCATCAACCAATTGACTCCGTCCAGCTGATAGTTCCGTAGATCCAACTCGTCCTCACTGCCTATAAACCCCGGCTGGTTCTTCAGTGGCAGATACTTCGGACGGCTCTTCAACACACGCGACAGTTTTGTGGGGATCTTCGACGACTTGTTGCGGAAGTAGAAATCGTCAATTTTGTTCTGGAATTTCTTTGCGAGAATTTCGCCGTCCTCTGTGGTACACTCGGAATACGGAAGGCCCTGCCACTTCACATAGTAGTCCGGGAACCCGTTCTGGTCGTTGGTAGTTTTCTCGTCGGATTGAGCTGAAATAAGGAATGTGCGACTGATGATAGTCAATACAGTTTATTCAACTACCATTTTGAAATACCGGAGGCTTGCCGAGGAATTCATGCTGTTTCTGAGTCGAGTCTTATGGATAAAGAATACAATGCTAATGTCTTTTGATATCAAGCTTAGCAGGCAAGGCTAGGAAATGCGTAGGATTCCCGAGGCTCGCTGAAGAATTCCTACCGTGTCTGAGCCGAACCTGACAAACTTGATATCAAAAGACACTAGCATAACATAGCATTTATCAGTAAACCCATTCTGGTCGTTTGTCGTTTTCTCGTCCAAGTATGCTGAAATGGAATAGTTCAGAGATAACCGTATTGAAACATCTCCAAACTACACACACACCAATGTCGGGTATGAGACGAGCCATGTGATTTTGTACATAAGATGTGCGATTTTTCATGAAAACTATTTACAAAAACTATGATATTTTCAGTAAATGACATTGAAAGTGGACGAAATTTTCATAGCAAATGTGGAATTACATCAATTTACGGGAAATATCAGTTTCTGTAAATGTTTTTCATGAAAATGTCAGTTGTTCTAAGGAAAGTTGCTCTGGATTTTCCATGTTCGGTAACCTATTTATAAGACTGATCTAGACTAAATGAGTAGTCACGAGACAATTGTTTGTTTGGTTATTGGTGTTTAATGACCTATCAACAGCTACGGTCATGTAAGGCCGGGCAAACGGGTTAAATAGGATTACGAATAATCGTAATACTCACCTAAGGGGTAAAACTAGATTCAACTGTCACATACAAAATGCCAAATACGAATGTGAGGGCCAAACCAGGTCTCCATTCGGAATTCCTGTAAGGATGAACCCCGATCGGGATCACCATGCATACAAATTTTGTCGACTCTATTGGAAAGTGAAAATTAATGGGTTTAACGTCCCAGCAACAGCTAAGGTCATATAGAGATGGGACCACAGTTTAAAGGTACATGCCCACTCAGTAGGCACAAAATGTTCCTTATAGAAATTAAATAAGTGTATAATTGTGTTACTATTCCGCCAGTGCTAAACATTTCGAGTGTCCGCTATACAGATATAATCATTTAGTAATACATGTATATATTTTACTGATAGTGACGTGGTATCAGCCTATTTTCATATGCAAATGAGGCATGCTATTTTCTGATTATTTATACTAATCAAATGAGTCACCTGAAAAAATAATATTTTCGACAGATTATAAAGTATGATCATTGCACATCAAACTAGATTGGTCAGTAAGCGAGGCCCAGGTACCCCTAAATATGTAAAATTTTCCAAGTATGTGGGCTTGTGACCTTGACTCTGGGCTTAGCGGGGGCAGCACGAACGTGAATGTGAAGCAGATCCGAGCAAGGAAATAGCAGTTATAACCCATTTCTCTGATGTTAAGTTTTGTAAAGAGACTAAGTATGTGAACTTGACCTTGGGATCAGCGGAGATATGTCACAGCATGATAGTAGAGCCTTAGAGGAATGCATGCATGAAATATTAAATTTTTTAGATGAAGTTAGAATATATTTCTCTGATGCCAAGTTTTGTAAAGAGACCATGTATTTGACCTTGACCATGGGATCAGCGGGGGTTGGACGGTCGTGGATTTGGCACAGCATGGTAGTAGAGCCTTACAGGAATGCATGTGTGAAATATTAAGCATTTTTAGATGAAGGAAATAGAAGTTATAACAATATTTCTCTGATGTTAAGTTTTGTAAAGAGACTAAGTATTTGACCTTGACCATGGGATCAGCGTGGGTTGGACGGTCGTGGATTTGGCACAGCATGGTAGTAGAGCCTTACAGGAATGCTTGTGTGAAATATTAAGCATTTTAGATAAAGGAAATAGAAGCTATAACAATATTTCTCTGATGTTAAGTTTTGTACCAAGTATTTGACCTTGACCTTGGATCAGCGGGGGTTGGACGGTCGTGGGTTTGGCACAGCATGGTAGTAGAGCCTTATAGGAATGCATGTGAGAAATAAATTTTAAGCATTTTAAATGAAGGAAATAGAAGTTATATAACAATATTTCTCTGACGTTAAGTTTACGGACGGACGGACGGACGGACGGACAGACCTACAAATGGGCACATATTGGCTGTGTTGTCCAAACCTTAATTGGGTTCTCTTGTTGGGTACTATTCAAACATTATTGGGTATGAAAAAGTGTTAACCTTCGCGTCAATTGCCTATAATTTCATAATAAATGGACGAATGCACACGCATACTATGGCGCGTATCAGCAGCATCACGCAAAATCCGGTAACTTCGGCGAACATCGGTTGTTATCATTGGATATTAAATTAAATATTTATGGTGTTATGGACATTTTTTGTGGGCAAATCAAGTCCAAAATAATTGTTGGATACTTTCACATCTGATAATAAAATACCCAACAATTACGTTCGGACACAAAAAAACGAATCGGGGGGGTATAAAAATAAATACAGAGAATAAATAGTAATGTCCGTTAACATTTTAAGGAAACACGGTTATCGCCTCTGATATCAGTGTGGACATTTACGTCCGATATAAAATGTATAATAATGCCAATCAATATGTGGGGTAATGGTGAATAAGTGTTTATTTTGCCAGAAAATGTCTCAGAACATGTTGTGCCTACTGAGTGGGCATGTGTACCTTTAAAGTTTCAAGGTGAGGTCTATATTGGAGTCATCATGAAAATAGATTTCGATGAAATGCGATATCTTCTGCAAATGACGTTGATAGTTGGCAAGAGTTTCAGTAGCCGATTTCATCAAAATTGCAAAGTATACTTATCTAGCAAAGTATACTTTGAGGGAGAAATCATTTATTTTTCCAGAAATGCATTATTTCATATAGAACTAACGACTTCATATATTTGATGATTAAAAATATGCAGAATTATTATACTGAATTTATTACATTATCACAGCCAAAATGGCTGTGATAATGTAATACATTCAGTATAATAAAAATTAATAAATTTATCCTAAAATTGAAAATTTCTGCCTCAAAGTATACTTTGCTAGATAAGTATACTTTGCAATGTTGGTGAAATAGGCTACAGAGCACAACTGCACTTCTATCGACCACTTACATATAATTCTCTCGACGAGGAGACAGCTTTTGTAGAGATCGGCATTGTGTTCGTTCTGTATGTCAAAGTATTCTATGTCCTCGGGGGACGCTGTCTGTTTCCTGCAAACAATTCTCACTGATTAACCCTTTCAACCCTAAATAACTGGAAAGGACCATGATATTTTAAATTTATTTCAAGGACCAATCCAATCGTCACACAATGATTTTCAGACCAGTCCATTTATAAGGTGTTTTTTTTCTTTATAAAATATATGACAAGCCGACAAACGCATGTTTCTGACCAGTGACAAGTTGCGGCTGTATTCATGCACAACTCATTGACGTCTACCTGTTATTGTGAAATGCATCTTCGGAAGAACCATAGATACACAGCAACTTTAGAGACTGTCTGTAATGATATGCAAGCAAAATAAAAAAATAAAAAAATTCTAATATATTTTCAAGGAGTAGCGAATTCAGGACTGCCGCGGTGACATGCATAACTTATTTTAGCAAAATACGCATTGATTATCAAAGTGGGAGTACCAAATACTCACACCAATGTGAAAATATGCATTGATTTTCAAATTGAGTAGTGAAAATTCGGTAATAAAGTTGAAATTTACTTAGTTGAGCTGCAAACAGCAAACACTGTTTCAGCAGGTCAAATAAGTGAATTTTTAAATGTGTTTTATTATATTTTATCATTTGTTCCCTATTTTAATAATAAGGAAGAAAATGAATAATGCATTTGTAAAAGTAAAATACACTTAAATTTGAAATCTGGGGTTAATACTCTTTAGATGCAAAACTTATCTGGAGCTCTGTAGCGACAAGCTTGCCCATATATATTTTGTCGCTACAGGGCTCCAGATAAGTTTTGCATCTAAAGAGTATGAATACTTTGTGCCACAAAATCTGCGCATGCCGTGGTGATGTACCAAAATGAACCGTGACAACAACATTTACCAGTCCCGTATCTCCTGTAGACGTTTCATGTAGTTCTCCAGCTTCTTAATGCCGTTGACCTTCTGTTCCCTCAGACTTGACTCGGCCTCCCACGTGTTGTGGATGTGGGCCCAGCTCTTCCACTTGATGTAGTACTGCACCTCGCGCTCTGAGTCCTCCGGCAGCGTGGTCTGGGGGTCGCCATTCTCTTCCATGTTGTAGATCGTCGTCAAGCCGCCCGTCGCTGTGGGACGTATTCATAATGTCAGGGCTCCAGATAAGGAATTAGTAATTGAGTATTTTCACTCATTCCATCATATGTGAAGCAATTGGGTATTTCAATGTTTTAATTGGGTAAAATAGAATCACACTACTGTTTACACATCAACAGACAGCAATTATTGAATAGTTTGCTTCGAAATAAAAACAAGTCTTGGCATTTCATTAGAATTGTCTACTTGGAGACAATTCTAATGAAATACCAAGATGTTTTTTCATGGAAAATAAGAAAAAATATGCTATATTTGTGGTCTGTTTATTTTTTTCTGTAGCATGATGAAGGTACCACAAATTTGTTATTGCTTTTTGATACTCGCTACTTCTGATTTCAATTGGGTTTTTGGCAATTTTAATTGGGTATTTATGCAAATATGCAGCTTATCTGGAGCTCTGTAATGTTGTTGCCATTTCTTACATTTCAACCAGTAGCTTACACTAATGTGTGACTGTAAGTGGAGAAATGTGGCTTATAGGATAGCGAATATTGGCCAGAAGTTGATATCTAAGTACTAACGATCTATATTGCTGGTTGGAAGCATGTCGGGAGTTTCATTGGTGGAATGGCGAACAGTGCAGATTCCTGATCAGACTGTGTAGTGGTCAAATATGATTGAGGGTTTCTTAGCTGGAGCCGATCTTTTCCTTCTCAGAGAGGGCGCAACTATTAGAGAGACTATTAGAGAGGGGGCAACTATCAAAGAGATATAGGGGCTACTATTAGAGAGGGAGCTACTACTGAAATAAATGTCCACATATCTCCCTTCTTGCCAATGCGGTGAGGCGTTTGATGCGTTTGATGCGTTTGATGCGTTTGATGCGTTTGAGGGTTTCCTTGTTCGAGTCGACATTCTCCTTTTTCGAGATGGGGCTACTATTAGAGGTATGGGGGGTACTATCAGAGAGTGGGCGGGGGGGGGGGGCTACTATTGGAATATTTGAGAGTACCTGCCTCCCTTCTTGCCAATGCTGTGGTCGATGATACGTTCAACGGTTTCCTTGTTCGAGTCGACCTTCACCTTCTCATAGAGGGGGATACTATTAGAGAGGTGCTACTATTAGAGATGTGCTACTATTAGAGATGTGGGGGCTACAATTAATATGGAGGCCACTATTAGAAAGTGGGCTACTGTTAGAAGAGAGGGGCTACTATTAGAGAGTGTGGGGGGGAGGTCTACTATTTGAATAATTGAGAGTACCTACCTCCTTTCTTGCCGATGCAGTGGTCAATGATTGTAACAAGCAATATAGATCATTAGAAGACAGGAGTGCGCTTTGTGATCAGGAGCTATACTGGTCACAAATGTCATAAGCCCCATTTCTCCAGTCGAAGCCACAATTAAAGGTACCTACCTCCCTTCTTGCCATTGCGGTGGTCGATGATACGTTCGAGAGTTTCCTTATTCGAGTCAACCTTCTCCTTCTCCACCTCCTCCTCATCTTCGGGCCCCTCGATGATGTCGTCCGAGTCGGTCTTGTCCTCAGACTCTTCCTTGTAGCTGCAAACATTTACATCGCGCGTAATTCATAATGGAAACACAGGGCTCCAGATAAGGGGCGTATTGATGTATTTTACGCACTTATTTTAGCATTGATTATATCAACAGTGGGAGTACAAAATACTCACAGCAATGTGAAAATACACATCGATTTTCAAATTGAGTAGGGAAAATACTGTAATAAAGTTGAAAATGTACTTAGTTGAGCTGCTTTTTGCAGCTCAACAAAGTAAATTTTCAACTGTATTGCAGGGGTACGTTACTCTTTAGACATAAAGGCTAAAGCTTATCTGGAGCTCTGGAAACATCCATTGACTGCATAACATTCATATCCCAATCATTACATTAGGCCCACATGATGCCGTGTGACATTGTGGCGTCGTTAAAGTTTGTTTTACATCAATAATATCTAACTGCACGCTACTGACTGGCAAAGTCGCTGTTCAATGAATTGACATTTGTGCTGTTTAAAGTTTGTGGAGTCCTGTTTAACCCATTTCAGTCTAAAGATACGATAATTTTTGTTGAAAAAATCTTTTTTTTTTGTTTATTTCTCCATAAAGGTATATGTTGTTACCACTCATTTGAACTGTCTCATCGAGACGGTTCAAATGAGTGGTAACAACATATACTTTTTGCTTTTGCTTTTGCCGGTATACTGGTATACCCTCACACATGAGTGTTATCACCAGTTGAGTGCTAGGGGAAAATCAGAGGAAAAACGAAAAAGACTAGATAGAGCAGTAGGCCAAGGAACGGTAGAAGGAAGCATAGAGAGAGAAAGAAAAAGAGAAAGAAGAAGGTTTAGAATTAAATGAGTCTGGAGTGCTGAACCTTCAAGACCTGAGCCTTAAAGGAATCCAGCGACTCTGCCAGGCAGGTGTCAGTGGGCAGTTGGTTCCACTGTACAACGGTTCTAGGGAAGAAGGAGAAACGAGTGTAGTCTTTGTCGGCACGCAACTGGCGGTATTGGTGTTGGCGTCTACCAGTGCCTCGTGTTAAGTAGTTATCCTCATTTATGGCTACAAGATTGTTCCTAATTTTGTACAGCATACTCAGTCTGGCATCGACTCTCCTCTGTTCAAGTGATCTCCACTCCAGACTGTGCAGCATATCGGTTACACTAGATGTGTTGTGATAACGGTTAGAAACCCATCTTGCAGCCCTCCTCTGGACCATCTCGAGTTGGTGTACAAGCCTATGCAGAGTTAAGTCACCCTCATTGTCTTTGCTAATACTCTTGGGGTCCAGACTGTGGAACAGTATTCTAGTTTAGGACGGACAAGGGATTTATAAGCTCGTTCTTTGACAATCTTCGAGTTGATCCTGAGGTTACGTTTCAGAAAAACCTAGAGTCTGATTGGCCTTAGATGAGACGGAGTTTATGTGTTTATTCCACTTCAGATCGTGGCTGATGTTAACCCCGAGGTACTTAATACAAGGAACTGAAGAAAGAATTTGGCCGTGTGAGAGTAGTTATGCATAACAGGAGCCTTCCTGGTGGTAATGTGAATAACCTCGCATTTGTCAGGATGAAAAGACATTTGCCAGTCGGATTCCCATCTCTCGAGATTATGAAGGTCCTCTTGAAGTTTGTTGCAGTCAGATGGGCTATGTAAAGCTAAGTACAACAATGTGTCATCTGCAAAGAGCCGGACAGTACTATGGGTTGTGTACTCCGGGAGGTCATTAATATAAACAAGAAATAACGCAGGACCAAGCACAGAGCCTTGTGGAACACCAGATAGTACTGGAACGGACGTAGAAGCTTTCCCTTCAAGGACGACACGCTGAGACCTACCACTAAGAAAGGATCCTATCCAACCGAGTGCTAATCCCTTCACGCCATAGGATGAGAGTTTGTAGAGGAGCCTATTGTGTGCTACCTTATCAAAGGCCTTAGCGAAATCCATGACTACAACATCATTCTGTCTACCACTCTGCATGTTGAGGGCTATGTCGTGAACAAATTCAATAAGTTGACTTTCACAGCTACGCTTCTCCCGAAAGCCATGCTGGAGGGGATAAAGAATATTGTTCCTATTGAGATGCTGCATCATATTACTGCAAACAATGTGCTCCAAGAGCTTACAGCAGATACAAGTTAGAGAGACAGGGCGATAGTTCGAAGGTGTCGTTTTGTCACCTTTCTTGTATATTGGTGTTACATTGGCTTGTTTCCAAATGTCTGGTAGGGACTGTTGCTGAAGTGAGGTATTGAAAAGTAGAGTAAGAATTGGCGCAAGTTCAGCCGAGAGGCGCTTCAGAATAGTAGGAGTAATATTGTCTGGGCCTGGGGCCTTGGATTCTGACAGTTTTTGCAAAAGTTTCTGTACACCATTTTCTGTTACCTCTATCTCAGGCATGTCATTTTCTTTTCTGGAAAAAAGGTTTGAAACATATTTGCAGTAAGAAACGAGTTTCATGGGAGTTTGCTGAGAGAAAACAGAGTGGAACTGGTCATTAAGCAAATTGGCTTTTGAGATTGGATCGGTAATAGATACTCCGTTTCTCTTCAGGGATTTAAGTCCAATAGCATCTGTTTTTTTGTGTTTTAATAAAAGTCCAGAATAAACGTTTTGTAATATTGAAGTTTTCAGTTACTGAATTTTCATCTTTTGGAGTAATTAAGTCCTCAACATACTCCCAGTAAGCTCCTCTGCTCAGTGTCTGTATATGGTGTTTAAGAGTTTTTAGTTTACTTGAACCTTCAGGGGTAGGTTTAGCTCTGTTTTTTAAAATAAAGTTTATCCCGTTTCCTAATAAGACGCCTTATTTTACCAATTAATCCAAGGTTGTCTATCTTTTAACTTTGCAGTTTTGTGCGGTATGAACTGGCTGATGGCTCTTTCGAGCTCCGAAGTGATATTGACCCATAATTGGTTAACCGGGGTTGAAGTGTCAAAATTTTGCAATAGGCTTTCCCCAAAGGTAGTAATATGCTTTCTAAGTCCCTCCCAATCACCCTTACTGTAGAGCGCATCTTCCTGGGGGTTTGCTTGTTTTTAATAGGCCTAATGTCAATTTCAGTTAGGACAGCATCATGGTCACTTACACCTGGGATCACTTTGCATGAAGAAATTATATTGGGGTTGTTTGTGGATAACAAGGTCAAGGATGTTGTTGCCCCTGGTGGGTGAGTCTACAAGTTGAGTCAGGCCATGTCGTCTAAGAGGTCAACGAACTGAAAGGTAAGAGTGGGATAGCCACAATTCTGTTTTATACAGTTGTTTGGCGTCGTATCCGGGAAAATTCATGTCTCCTGCAATAATAACATGGGAACCAGTCATACCCAATCTCCGAAGTGACTCGGAAAACTGGTCTAAACTAGAGCTGTTGCCCTCACTAGGCTTGTAGTAGCTACATAAATAAAGTGGTTTACATCCAGTAACCTCCATTTTCATCCAGGCAATCTCGCAGTCTGTATGCAGGTCGGGGACCTCGCTGCAAATAAAGTCATCTTTTGCGGCAATAATTACCCCACCACCTCCCCGTTTTCTGTCAACCCGGACAACATTTTCCATGTACTGTCTGGGTAAGATTTCACCCAAGTGAATAGTGGCATCTATCTTGGTTTCGACCCCTATGATAACATCAGGGTTTACGCTATCGATCATGTTACTAAGATCAGTACTGTGGGCCACGATAGAATTAATGTTTACACTCAGTACTTTCAGAGGTTTTAATGTACGACATGTGCGTGTAGGTTTCCTGTACGAGGGGGAGTCGATGAGAGTTCTTGGGGAAGAACTGTATGTGGGATCTCCTGGGCTGCTCTGCTGAGAAAGTGTGCTGAAGTTGCATGGGCTTATGGGCTCAAACCTGTTTGTCGTGATCAGGTCATCAATAAAGTTTGATGACACAGTATGCTGATTAATTGCATTGCAATTGAGACAGTGCCAGCTTACACTGGTGTTCTGTAGTGTATGGAAGGTGGCTTCGCCTATATCCTGACAGTCAATGTGGAACCAGATAAAAACAAGTCTCACAAAACACGGCATTCCTAGACCAGGTTACATTTGTTTCACAAGCTCCGCATGGGTAAATGCTGTTCCCACTAGTTTCTGTAATGCTAGGACCTGGGTTGGTTTGTACGTCACCTGATACCGAGACCAGTAGGGTGCAGATGTAGAAGAGACAACAATTGTTTCTCTGAATGTCAAAATTTTGGCATTTTCCGTTTTTCAAAAAGGAAAAAAATGGTGGTAAAATTGCTACTCAAACATTCATTTTGTATTCTAAAACCATCAGCATTCATTTGCAAAAATGAGTCAAAAACATAAAACGAGGGTAGTCCAGTTTGATATGGAACATGGTGCAGTCTGGAAAGTAGGCCCCGGCAACAGAGGATTGTTGTCAGCATGAGAGTCAGTGCCAGAATGGGTCCGTTGGGTCTAAACATGGTGTATCTAATGAAAAAATCTCAATAATGTAGTAATATCAACAACAATACATGGGCGCCGCCATCTTGGATGGTCACGTGATCAATAGTGATGTTTCGTGGCCGACAAAGAAAACACACAAACTCCACTCCCCGTGAACAGCCGTCACTTGTAACAAGTATAATAACCTTACCAATGACCTAAACCTGCCTGACAATTACTCAAATAATTTTAAATGAACATAGACATAAAGATATAGTAGAAAAAAGATCACTCAGACAACGGAAGACTTTATAGTTTCGCGCATGCGCACTCTTATAGTTTCGAGGTGAAATAAAGAAAATAGAATTGTTTCCCTCTAAAAAGTTTCATAAACTATAATTGTATCCCGTCTTTAACGGGTTAATAAATGTCATATTAAATCATTACTAAGCAACATCCTCCATGTACTCCGCATAAACCATACATCCGAATGCACTGATTAATAAATAAAGCTATATTATAGAACATACATACAGAGATTAGTTTTACTACAGGATGTCCCGTTAGAGAGGTTCCACTGTAATTCAGCTATATGAGCACACAGAGACAGTGTTTAACCCTTTCACCCTTAAATGTCCGACATTGATAGTTCCCGTCTCATTTCTGGACTGTTCCATTATTGGCATTAAACAGGTAAGGCCATAAAAAATAAGTTCTTTGGTTCTCAGACAGGGGGCTTGCGGAATGTGAAGTGCGAGGGCGGACTGTTTTGATATATTTTATATTTTTTGTTTGCTATGTTCGTGTCTGATTTTTTTTCCAAGTTGCCAGATGCATCTGCCAACCTGAAAAAAAATCACAGACATAAAATCTCAAAAAAAGTTCTATAACCTCTCACAAGATTTTCGTCAGACATGATTGGATTTAACATATTTTTGCATGGTAGTGTTTTTTATTGATCATGTGGCGAATTTACTGTACAATTGTATTTCTCCATGACGATAAAATGCTCGACACGCAGGGACTATTCAGACGCGGCGATATATTTTTTTATACATTTTTTATGGCCTAATCAATACTTTTTGAATATTTGAAAAATATTGACAAACACTGTAGATCCTGATGAGGGCAGGCTCTTCTGCATCTACAGTGTTTGCAACTGTTTGCTTTATGTTCATTCAGGTTGAAAGGGTTATTTGTGTTAGATTTTTTTTAGAGAAACAAGCATGCCAAAAATAAACTAATTACATGAACACACAAACGGAACAGTTAGGTTAAAGCAGAATGTATTATACAGTGATGTGATGGCTTTAAAAATAGCTAATATAGAAAAAGAAATGTTATGATGTTAAACAACATGTTATGAGCATCTACACACACAACAACAACATCAAAGTTAAGCTTTTCATTTGTTCACACTCTGTCAATCAAAAGGATCGTCTTAGAGATAAAATTAAGGAATTTATCTGTATTCATCATGCAGAAGCAGTTATTATAACTTGACAAGCACATAGTCGGTGTTTCTCAAGCTCAAAACCAGGAAGTTCGACAGGTCAGACTGAACTGTGTTGTCTCGTACAACCAAACTATTGTGTGATTTTGAGTGCGTATTTGGAGAATATGCTCAGACACCATAATTACAGGCCCTGCGGGCCGTTTCACTAAAATGTTCATAAGTGCATATCACATTAACAATGTTTTCTTGTAAACAATTATTGGATTTACATTTATTGAGCATAGGCTGCATGCAGCCTACGCAGCCTACGCTCAATAAATGTAAATTCATCAATTGAAATTTTCAGACGATTCTAAATTTGCACTTACGAACATTTTAGTCGTAGACAGTTTATGAAATGGCCCCCAGATCTCAGATTGTTTAAGTCTGAGTTAGATTGATTGATAGACTAATTCATTGTGACTTTTAACCCTGTCACCCCTAAGTAACTAATATGGACTCATCCATGTAGACTTTTGAACTATTCCATTAATCAGATTAGTGGTATTTTTTGTTAAAATAAATATCCACAGTGCAGACCCTGATGAGACGATTGAAGAAGTAATTGGAAAAGGTATGTAGAGTTGAAAGTGTTTTTAGAGTGAAATGAACAAGCCTAGTGAGAGTAGTCACTGGTTTGCCACAGAGCTCCAGATAAGGTGCGTATTCGTGTATTTCTTATTTCTTATTTTAGCAGAGTATGCATAGATTTTCTAAATTTGGAGTACAAAATACTCACAACAGTAGGAAAATACTCATTGATTTTCAAACTGAGGAGTGAAAATGCTCTAATAAAGTTGAAAATTCACTTAGTTGAGCTGCAAAAAAGTTTTTGCCCTCAAATAAGTGAATTTTTAACTTTTGTCTCGTGTTTTTAATCATATATATTTCGTATTTGATGAGGGTAACATTCAGTAATCTATTTGTAAAAATAAAATACGCATTGAATTTGAAATCAATGGGTATCATACTCTTTAGACATGGAGCTTATCTGGAGCTCTGTTTGCCAGTAAAAAATCATATGTTCAACTATCGTATTATTGTGGAAATCATATGTTCAACTATCGTATTATTGTGGAAAGAATATGTTCAACTATCGTATTATTGTGGAAATCATATGTTCAACTATCGTATTATTGTGGAAAGAATATGTTCAACTATCGTATTATTGTGGAAATCATATGTTCAACTATCGTATTATTGTGGAAAGAATATGTTCAACTATCGTATTATTGTGGAAAGAATATGTTCAACTATCGTATTATTGTGGAAATCATATGTTCAACTATCGTATTATTGTGGAAAGAATATGTTCAACTATCGTATTATTGTGGAAATCATATGTTCAACTATCGTATTATTGTGGAAATCATATGTTCAACTATCGTATTATTGTGGAAAGAATATGTTCAACTATCGTATTATTGTGGAAAGAATATGTTCAACTATCGTATTATTGTGGAAATCATATGTTCAACTATCGTATTATTGTGGAAATCATATGTTCAACTATCGTATTATTGTGGAAATCATATGTTCAACTATCGTATTATTGTGGAAATCATATGTTCAACTATCGTATTATTGTGGAAATCATATGTTCAACTATCGTATTATTGTGGAAAGCTTACAACAGAGAATCGTCATGAGAAAACTGGATGTATCTCGATATTTTACCAGTGTAGCTCCTCATCTGCTAGCAGTGTATTTAAATTGTGACTGTGACTGGAGAATGGGGCTTATGGGACCCAGGGATTCCGCTGGCGATCGCCACTTTCGCAATAGGCGATAAAAATAAACAATTGACGATAAAAAATTACAATTGACGATAAAAAATTACAATTTTCGAGAAAAAAAAATATATATATAATTTTTTTTTCATTTTTTTTTCGAAAATTGTAATTTTTCATCGCCAATTGTTTTATTTTTTTTGAAGTGGCGATTTTTTTATTTTCCTCAGCGGAATCCCTGGGGACCAGTGTAGTTCCTGATCAACTTCTGTAGCCTGATAATGTTCTATACTGCTTGTTATAAGCGTGACACGTGCAGATCCTGATCAGACTGTGCGCATTCAGAGACTGATTTGGATCTCTACACTGGTCGCAAAAGCCATTTCTCCAGTCACAGCTACAAACTAGAAAGTGTGGTTTCTCAACGAACCTAGAGCCCCTATAGGTGATTTGACAAACTCAGGCTGTCCATTCACTTTCGGTTCCAAATATATAGGAATATAGGATTTTTTTCCAAAAATATAGGGATAAATATAGGGATTTTTGCCAAAAAAATAAGGATTTATAGGGACAAAACTCAATATTTTCCAATTTTACGGCATGTATGTGTGTACGTAAAGGATTTTTTCGTGTTAAAAATCTAGATTAATGGCCTCCTCCCCTTATAGCCATTCCGTATCCTCTCCTCTGTTTTTTAAATGGTTTACAATTATTAACTTGATTAATTTTTTATTTTCTAAAACAGGTTGGGCCACTGCCTGACAAAAAGGTACCGCTTGGACTTGTATACCAAGCTCACTGAGCTTAGGCTGACTATCTATGCAATCATGGTATACCCTGTCATACCATGATTTCTAAGGGACATTATAATAATTATGCTAATTCTGACAGTGTGGATTCACCTGGAGACTTATTCAGAAAAAAGCTTGGACCTATTTAAATTTCTATGTGTTCAACAATAATTTCAAATGTTTCCTGTTACCAGGTTCCAAAGACAACTCACAGACTTAAAACACAATGTTACATCATGTCAATCAGCTACCGGTAAACTAAGGATGGCAAATTTTTTAAATGTTTGCTGAAAATACAGAATTACACATCTTCCAGTGAGATAAAACAAGAGCTGTAGGAGAACAGCATAGCTCGACTACGAGGGTTGTCGATGTACACATAGCTTGACAAAGAAGGTGGCTGCGGCCTGCATAAAAACGTTAACCAAGGTTGACTAAAAACATTAACCAAGGGATTATTGATGTACGTCACTAGGAGATAAAGTTTGCCAAGTATGGTTGCTGTAGGCCCAGGAGTATTCCATATACAAGCTTGACTAAAAACCGTAACCAAGGGGAGATAACTAAGTAATCCAAGGATAAAAGTAGGTCAAGGTCAAATATAGGTCAGGGACTATTGATGTACATCATTAGGAGATGAAGTTGTCCAAGAATGGTTGATGTAGGCCCAGAAGTATTCCATATACAAGCTTTACTATAAACATTAACCAAGTAATTGAAGGTTAAATGTAGGTGAAGGTAAAATAAAGGTCAGGGGTTATTGATGTACATCCCTATGAGAAAAAGTTATCCAAGTATGGTGTCTGTATGCACAATAGTATTCCATCTACAAGCTTGACTAAAAACCTTAACCAAGGTTGAGTAACTAGATGGCCGCGGCCTGCATGTCGCGCCTTGTGGCGAGGCATGGACACTAACAAAAAAGATATAGTATAATGAAAAACTTTAACCAAAAAACTTAAACAAAAACTTTAACCGGACACACGTACGTACGTACATACGTACGTACGACAAAGTGCCGACTATATCGCGCTTTCCGCAAGCGGGCGCGAAAAAAACTTTAACCAAAAACTTCAAAGTAATTTGACCTTGACATTGGGCACAGGGGCCGCACAGGAGGGGGGTAGAATGAAAATATAGATGATGATAAACACCCATGTGAAGTTTCAAGGTAATGGGCAAAGCAGTTGCAGAGATATAGTATAACAAACAAATTTAACCAAAAAACTTAACCAAAAACTTTAACCAAAAAACTTAACCAAAAACTTTTAACCAAAAAACTTAACCAAAAGCTTCAAAGTAATTTGACCTTGACATTGGGCACAGGATATAGTACAACGAAAAACTTTAACCAAAAAACTTAACCAAAAACTTTAACCAAAAAACTTAACCAAAAACTTTAACCAAAGAACTTAACCAAAAAGTTCAAAGTAATTTGACCTTGACATTGGGCACAGGGGCCGCACGGGAGGGGGGTAGAATGAAAATATAGATGATGATAAACACCCATGTGAAGTTTCAAGGTAATGGGCAAAGCAGTTGCAGAGATATAGTATAACGAAAAACTTTAACCAAAAACTTTAACCAAAAAACTTAACCAAAAACTTTAACCAAAGAACCCAACCAAAGAACTCAACCAAAAACTTTAACCAAAAAACTTAAACCAAACAACTTAACCAAAAACTTTAACCGGACACACATACGTACGTATGTACGCCAAAGTGCCGACTATATCGCGCTTTCCGCGACAAAAACCTTACCAAGGGGAATTAAGTAAGTAATTTAAGGTTAAATGTAGGTCAAGGTCAAATATAGGTCAGGGGTTGTTGATGTACATCACTAGGAGATGAAGTTGTCCAAGTATGGTTGGTGTAGGGCCATGAGTATTCCATCTACAAGCTTGACTAAAAACCTTAACCAAAGAGAATTAAGTAAGTAATTCAAGAGGAAATGTAGGTCAAGGTCAAATATACATCAGGGGTTATTGATGTACATCACTATGACAAAAGGTTGTCCAAGTATGGTGTCTGTATGCACAATAGTATTCCATGTACAAGCTTGAGTAAAAAGCTTAAACAAGGTCGAGTAAAAACCTTAACCAAGGGGAATTAACTAAGTAATTCAAGGTTAAATGTAGGTCAAGGTCAAATATAGGTCAGGGGTTGTTGATGTACATCACAAGGAGATGAAGTTGTCCAAGTATGGTTGTAGGGCCAGGAGTATTCCATATACAAGCTTGACTAAAAACCTTACCCAAGGGGAAATAACTAATTAATTCAAGGTTAAAAGTAGGTCAAGGTCAAATATAGGTCAGGGATTATTGATGTACATCACTAGGAGATGAAGTTGTCCAAGTATGGTTGGTGTAGGGCCATGAGTATTCTATCTACAAGCTTGACTAAAAACCTTAACCAAAGAGAATTAAGTAAGTAATTCAAGAGGAAATGTAGGTCAAGGTCAAATATAGATCAGGGGTTATTGATGTACATCACTATGACAAAAGGTTGTCCAAGTATGGTGTCTGTATGCACAATAGTATTCCATGTACAAGCTTGAGGAAAAAGCTTAACCAAAGGTCCAGAGTAAAAACCTTAACCAAGGGGTAATTAAGTAAGTAATGCAAGGGTTACAAATGGTAGGTCAATGGGTCAAACTATTAGGTCAGGGCGTTGGGGTTTGTGTACATCAAGAGATGAAGTGTACAAGTATAAAAAATGGTTGGTTAAAAGTAGGCAAGGAGGTTCATCATCACTAGGAGATGAATTGAAGGTGTCCAGTAATTGGTTGGTTGTAGCAGGAAAGTATCAATCTAGGGGAGATGAAAAGGTTGTCCAATAGTGTGTGTAGCAAGAGTAAAAATTTCTAACCAGCTTGGACTTATCGTAACCAAGTAGTAAGTAATTCAAGAGGAAATGTAGGTCAAGGTCAAATGTAGATCAGGGGTTGTTGATGTACATCACTAGGAGATGAAGTTGTCCAAGTATGGTGGGTGTAGGGCCAGTAGTATTCCATATAGAAGGTTGACTAAAAACCTTAACCAAAATGAATTAAGTAAGTAATTGAAGAGGAAATGTAGGTCAAGGTCAAATATAGATCAGGGGTTATTGATGTACATACCTATGAGAAAAGGTTGTCGAAGTATGGTGTCTGGATGCACAATAGTATTCAATGTACAAGCTTGAAAAAAAACCTTAACCAAGGTTGACTAAAAACCTTAACCAAGAGGAATTAAGTAAGTAATTCAAGAGGAAATGTAGGTCAAGGTCAAATATAGATGAGGGGTTATTGATGTGCATCACTAGGAGATGAAGTTGTCCAAGTATGGTGGGTGTAGGGCCAGTAGTATTCCATATACAAGCTTGACTAAAAACCTTAACCAAGGCGTGACGGTGACGCCGACGCCGACGCCGACGCCGGGGTGACAACATAAGCTCTACTTATTCTTCGAATAGTCGAGCTAAAAATGATCCAAACAAAGAAAACTGGTAAATACGATCATAATTTAGTCAAATGCATCTCTAACCTTGCACTGTGTTTAGAATAAACTAGTAAGTTGAATATAAGACTTGATTTTGAGCATTTTACCAAAATTAGTTACTGATTTTTGAAAAATATAGGGATTTATAGGGATTTTGGGAAAATATAGGATTGCCAAATTTATAGTAATTTATAGATAATGGACAGCCTGCAAACTCTTACCACTACAAAATGTGTTCATAGAACACGGATGCCCCACATACCGCTTTGACAATAAACGAGACAAAAATTCAAACGTCCAAAAGGGTAGCTATTCCGGTTTAAAAGTTTTATGACTTACAAGCCAAAATTCGAAAATTCTAAGTCGAAAAGTGGAGATAATTCATTACCCGGGGGTCGAATCAACATCGAAATAAACTTTGCGCATCTACTCATCATAAGGATGCTACATACCAAGTTTCAGGTCTGTAGCTAGTACGGTTTAAACGTTTTACAACTTACAAGGTTGGCGACGGACAGACGGACGGACGGCAGGTTGGACTGGACGGACAAGGGTAACATTAAATGCACCCTCCACTATCGTGGTGGGGCATAAAAACATTAAAAAAAATTGTTAAACAAAGCTAATCCCCTCGCTGTAAGTCTTAATAAAACAAATCAAGTCCTCAGTGACCTCGACCTTGGGCGGTCGGACGTGGGTCATATACAAAACAAAGCAGCATCCCTAGACACACATTGTGGCCAAATATTATCAAAATCGGTGAAATGGTTCACGAGCTATTGAAAAATGAAAGGGGTTACTAACGTACATACATACGTACGCACGCATGCATGGACTATTAAACACTATATCCCCTCTTGCCTCTCGGCAAGGGGATAATGAATGGACGGACGGACAGACAGACGGACAGACAGGGTGAAACCTATAGGGCACCGACGATTCTCGGCGGGGCCCTATTAATAATGTTTCACTGTCTAAAATAGTGACTTCAATCTTCCAATACTTTGATCAGGCTCTACTACGTCTTAACAGATAATCGGTGAACAATGATTTACATTTGGTTATACATTGATCGCAACAGCAGTAAGCCCATTTTTCTCATGGGATGTCACAGAAAGGACGACGGTTGACGAAAAGCACAATAGGGCAATCTAGACCAGTGTAGATCCTGATCATCCCGTACTTTCTGCTTCATTATGATAAAATTTGATCAGCTGATTGGGATATATGTTCATTTAACAGAAAGGCCACATAAAGACAGGATTGCACTTGCATAGGAACACTGAACATTCAGCACTAATACTAGAAAAGAAATCTGCTCCGTCGACGCACTTAGGGCCCCTATTTGAGAAACTTACAAAAACTTTCAAATAAATAAACAGACAGATGGACGAACATACGGTCAGTGGCGAGGGTAATTGTATTAATGTGGAAGGATGTATCATTACTAAGTAATGCATGTGTGCAATATGAAGATGTTAGCTGAAGGCAAACAGAAATTATAGGTGATTTGAGAAACTCATACAAAAACATTCAAATAAATAAACAGACAGACGGATGGACGTACGATCAGTAGCGAGAGTAATTGTATTAATGTGGAATGATGTATAGTTACTTAGTAATGCAGGTGTGCAAAATGAAGATATTAGCTGAAGGCAAACAGAAATTATAGGTGAAACTCTTACAAAAACTTTCCAAAAATAAACGGACGGATAGAAAGACGGACGGCCGGACAGACAGGGTGAAACCTATAGGGCACCGCTGATTGTCGGCGAGGCCCTAATAATTACAATAAAGTCCTGATGCCAGGTACCAATAGTCAGATCACTTGGCCACGGTATGACAAGAAGCACAATCACGCCGTGCTACACTGGTCGTAAATGTCAATGTCCCTTTTGTCAACCGATGTCACATACACACAACTAGTTTAATACAATTATTGTAGAGCCTTACCTAACATTTTTCTTGGTGACTGCCCGCTGAGTCACGGGTACACTGGAACTACCCCTGATAAAGACGACACAAATCATTCTACCACAGTTTTAACATTGTTCACAGTTGGGCCATACAATAAGTACTTTGTTCTCAAACACAATGTTTGCGCAATGTGAAGCGGGAGGGCGGATTTTTTAAATATATATTTTTTTTATTTCAGATGTTTGTCTCTAATTGTTTTCAAGTTGCCAGATGGCATATTTTTTTGTTTTAGATGTTCGTCTCTGATTTTTTTCAACTTGAAAAAAATCAGAGACAAACATCTCGAACTAAAAAATATGTTCTATAAACTTACTATAACCTCTTTAGATGTGAAAAATCACAAGATTTTTGTCAGACGATTGGATTTAACATATTTTTGCATGGTAGTGTTTTTTATTGATAATTTATAGTACAATTTAATTTCTCCATGACGATAAAATGCTGAAGGTGGAGAGATTCTGCAGACACGCGATATCTGAGAACCAAAGTACTTTTTTGATGGCTTTTATGTACATGTATATTTTTTCCTACGGACCTTAACTTGACCCTTTCAAGTAACTGAATTGTCTGACCAATCTACACCTTTGGGTCGTGATGTATGCATGTGTGAAGTTTCATGAAAATATTCAAAAGGGTATTTGAGTGAACTGTTCTGCTCCGGACATGAAGTGTCTGCGGCGGAGGCGGAGGATGTTCAGTGTGAAATTCATAGTATCCCAGACTTTCGTACGGGAGATACAATTAAATGTTGAATAGACAATTATACACTAGCTTTGTGACAAAAATCACAATTGCACCATCTTACATATCAGACAGAATCGGATTTTTTTTTTGAATTTAAATCGTAAAATAAAAGTTTGAAATTAGTTTAAAAGGTCAAGTCTCATGCTTGCATTATAATACCATGTCCCATTACCAATATTGTTTGATGCTTAACACTTTTCATGCTGAGCATACGCCATTATGTTTGCGGAAAATCCTAAATATTTTCCTTCTATGCGCTCAGATGTATATGTCGCGACCACCATTTGAACCGTCTCAGTTTCTGCAAACATAATGGCATATCCTCAGCATGAAAAGGGTTAAATACTGTGGTCTGCCTTCTAAGTTTTTACTTTCTCGACATAAAAACAACATCTTTTTACAGCATATGAGAATTGTCATGTGCGAACAAACAAAACATGTGTTTTTTTTATGAAGAAACACAGAGCTGCCAACACCATGTCGGTCACATGAGGAACATGGAGCGAAAAAGGGGCTATTTTCAGGAACACCACATATGTTTTCCGGAACACAAATCAGTACTCACTTATATGCATAAATTAACTTTTTTAGAGCCTTGGCCCTCGTTTCAGCCACCATGACCAACCGAAAAATCACAATTACACTGCTTGCAAGACGCAAATTCATCACCGCGCTTTGACAGGACCAAATTGGTCCATGTCTCGTTGTAATCATTGATGAACAGATGTGTTCTCCTAACTTCTTTCGATAAAAAATACCCAAATTCGTTGGCTGCACGCTTTGGAGCAGACATTTTATGAATTTACGTGATGAATAAATCAATATCGCTGAGCGCTTGAAACTACTATTACTACACAACAAGAATCGAAATGGTAAGCGCCTCGGCGAGTATGATTACGGGTAAATAAAAAAATAGGATTTATTGGTAGAATTGAGAAACGAAATTATTATTTCCAGATATTCCCGCGCTGATTTTTTCAAAAATCGTACTTTTTAAATGTTATCCGTACTTCCGTATTTCTAACGTATTTTCCGGAACAAATACGGAAAAATTGTAACAGTTGGCAGCTCTGGAAACATGTTTAAAATGAAATGCAGCAGACAACGATACTCGATTCAAGCTTCAAGGAATAAGCATCACACAACCAGAGCTCCAGATAAGTTTTGTATCTAAACAATATCATACCCCCAGATTTCACATTCACTGCGTATTTTACTTTTACAAATGTATTATCGATTTTCTTCCTTATTAAATGGGGAACAAATGATAAAAAAATAAAACTGATTAAATTTCAACTTTATTACAGTATTTTCTCTACACTACTCGATTTAAAAATCAATGCGTATGTTCACATTGCCGGGAGTATTTTGTACTCACACTTTTGATAATCAATGCGTATTCTGCTAAAATACGCCAAAACGCGCCTTATCTGGAGCTCTGTACAATGTATCATATTCCCACACAAAGTCCATTACCAACAACAAGGTATCGTCCTCCATCTGTAAGCAAACGTACCTGACTTTCTGTGTAGAGCGTTTACTGACGCTGCGTGGCACGTCGTCACTGTCCGAGTAATCGGTCGCCGAATCGTCCGATTGTTGGCGTCGCGGCCGGCCGCGCTTCTGACTCTGCTGAGCTGGCTTCCGGCCACGCTTACCCCTATAAACCAGAACTAGAAAATGATGACCCACATACCGCTTTGATAGTATCAAGGCAAAATTCGAAGTCCAAAAGGGGGAGATAATCCTTGGCTCATTGTCAAATTAACAATGCAAAAGTGTTGATTTCTAAGTCGAAAAGTGGGAAATAATCTAGGACTCGGGGGTGGAATAAAAAATCAAAATAAACTTTGCGCGTCTACTTAGCATACGGAAGCTACATACCAAGTTTCAGGTCTGTAGCTACTACAGTTTAAAAGTTTTACGAGTTACAAGGTTGGTGACGGACGGACTGACAGGACGGACAAGGTTCAAAGGCCCTGGGTCACAGATATGCAAAGAAAGTGAAGAAGATAAGCAAAACTGATTTTTAATTTACCGTAAATATTCTAATAGACACCCATGCCCTAATAAACACCCACCCCCATTTTTGACATTGAAATGACCAATCTTTTGGCTGATTTTCACGAAATTAGTGCCTAGTGCTAACTTGAAACAAAATCGGAGTTAATTGTCTAACTAGATTTCTTGAAAAACGGGGGAAAAAAACTAAATTTCTACTTTCACTTTCATTGAAAATTTTAGAAGTCCTGGTCTGAAACATCCGAAGGCGTAAATCTGATGTTAACATTTTTACCGACTGTACCATAATGACTAAATGTGGGCCGAAACGCCTTGGTCCAAACTGTCCATAAACTGACAGACAGTACAATCAAGTCCGGCAGACGTTTGAGAGTAACGTCCCTTCGTTATCTTTTTGTTATGTTCAGATAGTAGAAAATCATATATTTTTTAACATTTTCCCTTTGCTGAATAACACTTGCCCACCCAGGACTTCGGAGCCAGTGGTGATTCTAATAGACGCCCGGTTATAATCTTTACGGTAACTAAAGATTGGTATTGTAATTCTGAACCCAATTCTACCATTCAGTTATCTGAAAAAAACCTGGGATTGGTAAACAAAACTGTAATTTTGAATTGAGGAATTAAACTAATGTATACAATGGAAACTTGTTTCTAAGTCTGATATAAGAAAACATGGCCTGTCGGCACACAAATGCACCCGGTGACAGATTGGAGACCAGAGCTCCAGATAAGCTGCGTATTTGCGTAAATACTCAATTAAAATTGCCAAAAACCCAATTGAAATCAGAAGTAGTGAGTATCAAAAAGCAATGAGAACAATTGTGGTACAATTCCAATGAAATGCCAAGATATGTTTTCATTTCGAAACAAACTTCAATAATTGCTGTCTGTTGATGTGTAAACAGTAGTGGGATTAATTTTACCCAATTAAAATTTTGAAATACCCAATTGCTTCAGAAATGATGGAGTAACAATAACCAATTTACTAATTCCTTATCTGGAGCCCTGGGAGACACTTCGGAAAACTTCTTAACCGGACCCAGTGACACAGACACGGACGGTCACACAGTGGAAACACTATATGCAGGAATTCCGCTGGTGATCGCCACTTTCGCAATTGGCGATAAAAATAAACAATTGGCGATAAAAAATGACAATTTTCGAAAAATAAATAAAAAGAAATATTTTTTTTTTTTTTTCGAAAATTGTAATTTTTTATCGCCAATTTTTTGAAGTGGCGATTTTTTTATTTTCCCCAGTGGAATCCCTGTATATGCCTCGCGGCACTACCGAGATCGCGGGCAGACACATCAAAATGATGTGAAACAAGTGGCTGGGGTAACTCACCTGACAGGTGCTCGTCTCGTGGGCTTGAATCGCTCCGTTGAACTGGCATCGCTGTCCGAGTCAGAGTCACTATCGCCCCACGCGTCTGTCCTGAAACAAATTTGATTTATTGGTGTTTAACGGCCTATCAATAGCTAAGGTCATTTAAGGCCGGGCCAATGAGTTTGATCCCGTATCTACTGACGTGTAACTCAAGTTTTACTCGGTCAAGTCAATGGACTACACAACTGGGTAGAACAAATTTGATCTAAGTGCAAGTGGAAGGGTTTAAGCCTTTGAACCCTTTGAACCCTTTGAACCCGAAATCCCGCTATAGCGGTTTATGCAAAAACTGCAGATCCAGATGAGCCAGCTCATAACGAGCCGTCTCATCAGGATCTGCACTTTTTGAAAGTAATTTTAATATTTCTTAGAACAAAAACACCCCCTTTTCATAAATGGACGAATCTGAAAATCATTTTGTGACCATTGGATTGGTCGGAACATTAGCATATCACAGTCCATTCCAGTTCCTTAGGGTTGAAAGGGTCAAGGCCCGAGCAACAGCCCATTTAGGTATGGGACATCGGTTTTAAGCCACATCCGAACGACCAGTGGGACTATGAAAGTATTTTTGATGCCGAAGGCGAGGTTTGAACCCACAACCTCTGGTATTGAAGTCCAGTGCTCTAACCTCTCGGTCACAACCCATTTTAAGAGTTAAAATGTATATACATCATTCATACTGACATTAGTGCCTATGGGAATTAATTGATTTTTCAATGATGTATACAATTTAAAATTGTGACATTTCGATAACCAAGGGACAGAATTAAAATGCAAACATATCACCGGAAACATACATGTATCACCGGAAACGTTATTCTATTCCTATGTACATAACCTTTTTTGTTTCTTGAAAATTGAGTAACAGATGGACTTTTTCAGCGCTTCAGATAAGTTGTATCTAAAGAGTATTATACCTCCATATTTCAATATTTTACTTTTACAAATGTAATATTGATTTTCTTCCTTATTAAATATGGAACAAATGATAAATAACTTTTTTTTTTTAAAAATTCACATATTTGAGCTGCAAAAAGAAAACACTAACACTGTAAATGTTCAACTTTATTACAGTAATTTCACTACTCAATTTGAAAATCAATGCGTATTTTCACATTGCTGTGAGTATTTTGTACTCCCACTTTTGATAATGTTAAAATAAGTGAGTAAAATACGCACCTTATCTGGAGCTCTGTTTTTATTTGCTATTACAAAATGTCCGTTTTGCATTGAAGTTTATCGGATTTGAAAAATTATTCATATTTATGGTACGGGTAGTACAATTAAGAGTTCATGCTCAAATTCACACGCAAGTCTACTTGTTTGGACTTACCCTTTTCGCTTACTGGTCGTACGAGTTCGCCTTGGCATACCATCCTCGTCACTATCAGTTAGCTGTAACAAATAATAGAGAATACCATGCCGGGGTCTTCTGTTATGACATTTATCAGACATGGCTAGTAAATGGGTGAGTAGGAATTTCGCTGTTTGACGTTTCCAAGCCAAGCACGCCCGGTAAACTTGATATCAGAAGACACTAATCTGGTGTTCTATTTTATCAGGTAACCTGACCTGTATTGACTGAATACGTACCGACTGATAACGTATTGACCCGATACAACATCCGAGTTACAACGAAGTGAAAACTGATGTTTCATTGGTCGGATGACGTCATTTGACGTTACCGAATTACGTCGGTGTAATGACGCAACGTAAACAAGTCCGCATTCTGTCCATAGATGAAGACGTCATCTGTGGTCATTTTCGAGCATAAAATGTTACCCGAGTGATAAATAGAATACCAGGCTACTGTCTTTTGATATCAAGTTTATCAGGCTCGGCTTGGAAACAGTAGGAATTCCTTGGGAAGCCTCGGAATTCTAACGCGTTTACCAGGCCTTGCCTGATAAACTTGATATCAAAATACCCTAACCGGGTATTCTATTTTATCAGGTAACATGCCCTGTATTGACTGAATACGTACCGACCGATAACATATTATTGTATCAGGCATTCACCTGATATAAACATCCAGGTTACAACAAAGTGAAAACTGACGTTCCATTGGTCGGATGACGTCACGTGACGTTACCGAATGACGTCAGTGTAATGACGCAACGTAAACAAGTCCGCGTTCTGTCCATAGATAACGACGTCCTCTGTGGTCATTTTCGAGCATAAAACGTGACCTGATAAATAGAATACCAGGCTACTGTCTTCTGATCTTTATCAGACTCGGCTCGAAAACGGTGGGAATTTCTGGTACAGCATTTCCTAGCCTCGCCTGATAAACTTGATATCAAATACCTGGTATTCTCTATTATCAGGTAACATTTTATGCATAAGGCCTAAACAAAAAAAAGGTTTGTTTCCTGTTACGGGCCCGAAAAAGATAGGGTCGGTAGGTAGGGATTTTTTGTTTATTTTATTTTTTTACTTTTTACTGTACAGTGTATGTATCATTGTAATTTAGTCAGACCGGGTCGAGTGAATCAATTTTTGACACCGCTGCTAATATACCTACTGCCCTGTGGAAGAGAAAAAAATGTAGGGGGGTGGGTGGGGGCGTCATCACCACAAAATGTAGGGAGGGTGACGAACAAAAGAAATGTAGGGGATGGACTGTGCCACATGAATATCTCTTCCACAGAGGAGTATGTGTGTTTACTGGAATAGTCCAATATTGAAGCATTAATATTTGACAGGAAAAATAGTCAAAAGTCATAGTGTATCTAGAATCAATTGTTAGACACACTAAAGTAAACAATTACACAACTGTAACAGCTTTTTTTTTTAAATTTCATGTCATATTAGGAAATAACTTATTTTCCCTTCAAAAATGTCATGCCGCGAAAACACATGATACACAATTCTAACGCTGTAAATCGCCAATACTTACAGAGCAAGTGGCCTTAAATGGCGTAGATTTGGTGTGGACCATGTGGTAAATGCCATTTATCGACGAGCCATGGTCTACCACCCGAATCTCGTTGACCTTGCACAAAAAACATCGCAGAGCAATCAAACTGTTGCTCTCGCCGGCCATGTTGGATACGGGACAGGTAAAAAACGCGGTCACAACAACATTTTCCGGGACTGATGTAAAATTGACAATAAAAAATTACAGTCGGGGATAAAACTAGACGGTCGGTCGGGTAACAGGAAACAAACCTTTTTTTTTTTACGCCTATGTACAATCTGGATTTTTCTGAACAGGAACTCAAAGACTTGTGTATGTCACACTGGTATCATTTGTTACACCACTTGATGTCGTACAACCAATGGCACGTCGGTGTCAAGTACAGTCGAACCTGTGCTAACGGCCACCTGGGAATAGCGGCCACCAGTCCACAACAGCCAGCTAAAAAACCCTCCATCCAATTTTGTTCTTTATAAGTCCTTGGAACAACGGCCACCCCCGAACTACGACAAGCGGCCAGCGATTTTCATTCCCACGCGGCATTTTTGTATGTGAACAGCGGCTATGCTACGTTTTTGTCGTAAAAAAAAATCACAATCTGGCCGCTATCATTTGAATTCTTTTTTGAAAACATGAAAACATTTACCTTGCCCATATCGGTCGCTGTCATGTTGGCGACATAATGCAATTCCACGTAAGTTATAACACTCCATCATTAGTTTGCAAACTGTGTTTACACGATGCTGATTTGTCTATTTAAAGTGGCAAACCCAAGTCAGAGATCAAACACACTGTGCTGTCAAGTTTTACCACGTGTAAATTTCACATCGCGGGGCACAAAGCCATATCAAAGATCAATACACGTGGCTGCTGACGTCACTTTTGTATTCGCCACTAGACTGGTACCCAGCCGATGCGCGCCTAGCGAAACAATACGACCGGGAACCAGTCTAAAATGACACAACAAACATGTGTATGTGAATGGGTATCTCCGACAAATCCCGGCTTATGGCAATGTTCACCATTCTCTAATTAAAAACATCAATAATTACGTCAGCGGACAATGCGAATTCGTCATAGGCTGCTTAAATATTTGGGCTTGATCAGGATATACATTGGACAGAAATCAAATAGGCCTGGTGGTCTCTGCCAGTCGTTACAAAAAATCACGGTTTTCACAGGCCGCGTCACGTAGGCTATCGTTTTAATAAAGACTATATGACCAGAGCTGCCAACCCCATGTCAGTCACATGAGGAACATGGAGAGAAAAGGGTGCTATTTTCCGGAACACCACATATGTTTTCCGGAACACAAATCAGTACTCACTTATATGCATAAATTAACTTTTTTAGAGCCTTGGCCCTCGTTTCGGCCACCATGACCAACCGAAAAAAAAATCACAATTACACTGCTTGCAAGACGCAAATTCATCACCGCGCTTTCACAGGACCAAATTGGGCCATGTCCCGCTGTAATCATTGATGAACAGATGTATTCTCCTAACTTCTTTCGATAAAAAATACCCAAATTCGTTGGCTGCACGCTTTGGAGCAGACATTTTATGAATTTACGTGATGAATAAATCAATATCGCTAAGCGCTTGAAACTACTATTACTACACAACAAGAATCGAAATGGTAAGCGCCTCGGCGAGTATGTTTACGGGTAAATAAAACAAGAGGGACATGATGGCCCTAATTCGCTCACCTGACTCCATGAACACCAGAGGAGTATGTGACATTGAGTTCATGTGTTTTAAAAAAATTGTGCTATTTTTAGATGGCGGTCATCTTGGATTAAGCGACGACTCTCATTTTACAAAATCTGAAAATGCTTCACCCAGCATCGGCCATGTGGTTCCTGAGAAAAAGACGTTAAAAATCTTGAATAAATGGACCTTTTGGTGGCCATCATGGATGACATAATCATCCGATTCCGACAAATATTGCACCAGAGTGATTGCCTCATTGATACCTTCAATTTGATATATGACATGACCATATTCAGTCAAGAATCCACGGGCCACGCCCATTTTTGAACCCGGGGTCACCATTTTAACAACTTTCAAAGAGCAATGTACATCGATCATTCCTACCAAGTTTCGTCGAAATCCGGCTAGCGGTTCATGAGAAGAAGATTTTTTAAGAATTTATGCTATTTTTAGATGGCGGCCATCTTGGATTCGATGACTCCATTTTAACAAATCTGAAAAGTTTCACCATGGGACCTTAACTTTTAAGTTTGGCTACATGGGCCAGCGGTTATGTGAAAGAAGAATTTTGAAATCTAATAAAAGAACGCCCTTTTGACATTTCGGCGGCCATTTGGATGACATAACAATCCGATTTGGACAAAAAATGTACCAGAGTGATCGCCTCATTGATACCTTCGATTTGATATATAACATGACCATATTCGGTCAAAAATAAAATTTTACCCCACGGGCCACGCCCATTTTTGACCCCGGGGTCACCATTTTAACAACTTTGAAAGAGCATTGTACATCGATCATTCCTACCAAGTTTCGTCGAAATCCGGCTAGCGGTTCATGAGAAGAAGATTTTTTAAGAATTTATGCTATTTTTAGACGGCGGCCATCTTGGATTAGCGATGACCTCCATTTTAATAAATCTGAAAAGGCTTCACACATGGACCTTAACTTTTAAGTTTGGCTACCATGGGCCCAAGCGGTTCATGTGAAGAAGAATTTTGAAATCTCTAATAAAAGAACGACCTTTTTGAACCTTTCCGGAGGCCATCTTGGATGACATAACAATCCGATTTCGACAGAAAATGCACCAGATTGGATCGCCTCATTGATACCTTCAATTTGATAGATGACATGACCATATTCGGTCAAAAAAAAAATAAAATTTGACCCCATGGCCTCGCCCATTTTTTTGACCCCCGGGGTCACCATTTTGACGACTTTTGAAAAAAGCAATGACATCGATCATTCCTACCAAGTTTTTTCGTCGAATCCGGCAAGCGGTTCAATAGAAGAAGAAATTTTTTAAGAATTTATGCTATTTTTAGACGGCGCCATCTTGGATTAGCGATGACCTCCATTTTAACAAATCTGAAAAAGGGTTCACCCATGGACCCATAACTTTTAAGTTTGGCTACCATGGGCGTTCATTTTTGACTAAGTAAAAGAATTTTGAAATCTCAATAAAAGAAACACCTTTTTGAACCTTTCGGGGGCGGCCATCTTGGATGACATAACCATCCAATTTCGACAAAAAATGCACCAGAGTGATCGCCTTGTTGATACCTTCGATTTGATATATGATATGACCATATTCAGTCAAAAATAAAATTTGACCCCAATTTGACCCCACGGGCCACGCCCATTTTTGACCCTGGGGTCACCATTTTAACAACTTTAAAAGAGCATTGTACATTGATCATTCCTACCAAGTTTTGTCGAAATCCGGTTGGCGGTTCTTGAGAAGAAGATTTTTGAATAATTTGTGCTATTTTTAGACGGCGGCCATCTTGAATTACGTAATGACGTCATTTTAACAATTTTGTAATCCCCCTACCTAAGGACCATGACCATGAAGTTTGGTGACCATAGGCCCAATGGTTACCGAGGAGAAGACGTTTGAAAATGTTCACGGACGACGACGACGGACGACGACGGACGACGACGGACGACGACGGACACATTGTGGTAACAATAGCTCACATGAGCTTCGCTCAGGTGAGCTAAAAATAGGATTTATTGGCAGAACTGAGAAATGAAATTATTATTTCCAGATATTCCCGCGCTGATTTTTTCAAAAATCGTACTTTTTAATTGTTATCCGTACTTCCGTATTTCTAACGTATTTTCCGGAACAAATACGGAAAAATCGTAACAGTTGGCAGCTCTGTATGACCGTTATTAATGATGGCATGAAATTGAGAATAAGAAAGTAGAATACTAATGGGCATGCTAATTAAACCGGTTACGTGTTACTGTAATTACGACAAGCTATTAAATGGTGCACCAAAGCAAGTCGTGGTACTACCGAGTATGGAAGGTGTTCGAGCCAATTCCCACCCTTAAATATAAACAGAATCCAAAAAAAGCTGCGAAGATAATTACTTCCCTTTGAATATAATTTCCAAAGCTAGGCTGGGTTAAAAAACAATAACAACAAAATAAGATGAAGTAACAAAATTAATTTAATTGACTATTTTTGCCATTGTTATGCAGACCCACTCCACGATCTAGCAATAACGAATCGTCAGGTGGAAGCGTATACAGCCAAGACGTTTTCTATGCATACATACAGTATAGATTACAATAGAATACAAAATACATGGCCGACTTTGTTGTGAAACCGGGAAAATGTTTGACCCTTGGAACAACGGCCACCTGTCAACAGCGGTCACTTTGGCCACTTCCCGTGGCTGGCCGTTGTTCACAGGTTCGACTGTAGCATAATAACTCTAAATATTTCCAGAGTCCATGCTATCATTAATATGGATTCTCAGTCATTCGTTATCGCTGGTAACACTGCCTGTTCATTATTGCAAAGCATGCATGCATATCTTGGGAGTGCTCATAAACCTGAATTGTGGCTGTGTCTGGAGAAAACAAGGTGCATGATCACGTGGTTACAACAACAACTGAACGTGTTGAAAGCTCGCCCACTCCAAAGTATTATTTGATATTTACCTTAATATGCAATGGATTTTGATGAAATATGGCGCAGCAAACGCGTCTAAGTGAGCTACATTTGGTGGTCCAGGGAGTTCGGCACCGACGTATGCCGTTTTTGCCAAAGAAGTTTGGGCCAAAATACAGAGACGACCAAATGCAGCTGAACAAGACGCGTTCGATGAGCCATATTTCATCAAAATCTGTTACGTAGTAAGGACAATATAAAAGAATACGTACTTTGAATCAGATGGATTCTGGAAGTTTCAGTACTTGTTGTTGTTGTAACCACGTGATCATACACCTTGGAAATGGGGCATATGGGATTTGTGACCATTGTAGCTCCAGATCAAATAACACACTCCTATACCCTGATAACGATTGTTTGTTAGAAGCAAGACTGTTTCATTGATGGAATGGTGAACAGTGCAACTCCTGATCAGACTGTGTGGATGCACATGCTGATCAGGATCTATACTGGTCGAAAAACCTACAAGCCCCATTTCTCCAGTTACAGCCACATCTAAGGTGGAACTGAATGGGTGTCATGTCCGTTTCACACAAGCGTATGTACAGGCAGTAAAAATCCAACTCAGGCACAAGCTTGTATTGTAACAAAAATCATGCGTATATTGTGCCAGCTCCATACCAAGCCAGTCACTTGGCCCCTTCCCTTAAAAGTAATACCGGTACGATTACTATTATAATGGGTATAACCATATTCAACTCTCACATACAAGAAAGTCAAAGACGTACTTGAGGGCCTAACAAGGTCGCCGGTTGGGATTCCGGTAAGGATAAATCCTGATCATTAAATTACCCATCGCATGCTCCCAACCAACCACCACAACCGTCATGAGCTGAACACCTTTAGTTTATATAACTGGAGAAAGCAGAAGCAAGAATCCCTGTGACAACTAGACATTATGTTTGTAAAACATGGATATGACCCCATGGCATACTGGGGCCCGTTTCACTAAACTTTGTACGACTAAAATGTTCGTAAGTGCAAATTTAGGATCATCTGGAAATTTCAATTGATGGATTTACATTTATTGAGCATAGGCTGCATATGCAGCCTATGCTCAATAAATGTAAATCCAATAATTGTTTACAAGAAAATATTGTTAATGTGACATTTACAGATTATCATAATTTTGCACTTGCAAACATTTCAGTAGTAAGAAGCTTAGTGAAACTGCCCCCTGGACTCTAACTAGAGATTGTGTGTAAAAATAAAGAAAACTTTAAATTTACACAAATTTTAAAGTCATTTTAAAGTATTACAAATCTTTTGACATAAGAAAATGGCTAAGTGTTTCAGCACCATTTTGAAGGTCACAAAGGTCAAGGTCTTGTCATTGGTGGTGCAGAAGTACGGACGGACGTACGGAAACTCGAGAGCAACACAATATGTCCCCCTTGCTATCGCATAGGGGGCATAAAAACAGGCGGGGAAATGTGTTAACCCTTCCAACTTTAAACTTTCAACATCACATTTCTGGCATTTTTTTTACACTTCTGTTAACTCTGCATAACAGCGGTGAAAATAACAGACAATACATTCAGAGTACTTTTCTTATATCTTTCTCTGTAAATAGACATATTTATGATATTTATAGGGAGGAATAAAAGAAAATATAATGAAATTTTGTCTGCTATTTTTTAACTATTTATAGCACACAAACTTCCCAGCATGCAGAGTTAATCAGGAAAGCATTGTTTATAAAATCTCAAAGGAAAACTGAAGAAAAAAATTATATTCTAGTTTATTACTGGTAATGACAATATGTGATCAAATGAAGACTGTTGAAAACTGCATGTTGAAATACCGAGTAGCTTAAAAGTTAAACAAGAGGGCCATGATGGCCCTATATCGCTCACCTGTGCAATGTCACAAAAATCAAGCAAATACTGGTATGTAAAGTTGTCACTACATATACATCAAAATAAGCCCATGACAGGCACAAAATGTCAATGCGACAAACTTGAGAAGTCACCAGGGTAGGAGTTGTCTCGCGATATGTACAGATATATCTTACACAACTTTGAGAGGTTTGGAGACCACAACAGGATGCTTCCAGCCTACTTTTTAATGCAATCCTTAGATTTTATGTATTATATAACCATAATCCGTAAAAAATTTGACCCCTATTTGACAGCCCGGGCCATGCCCATGTTTGACTCAGAGGTCACCATTTTAACAGCTTTGAAAAAGCATTGTACATCGATCATTCCTGTTAAGTTTCGTCGAAATCAGTCTGGTGGTTCATGAGAAGATTTTTTAAGAATTTATGCTATATTTTAGACGGCGGTCATCTTGGATTAATGACGATCGCCATTTTAACAAAACTGAAAAGGCTTTACCAATGAACCATAACTGCGAAGTTTGCTACCAATGGCCAAGCGGTTTGTATGAAGAAGACGTCTGAAATCTCTAATAAAAGAACGACCTTTTGACCTTTCGGTGGCCATCTTGGATGATGTAATAATCTGATTTCGACAAAACATGCTCCTAAGTGATCGTTTCATTCATACCTTCAAATTTATATATGACATGACCATATTGACCCCTCCTGCCCCGCCCATTTTTGACCCGGGGGCCACGATTTGAAGGAATCTGAAACATCATTAATTATCGATCATTCATATCAAGCTTCGTCGAAATCGACCTGGCGGTTCGTAGGAAGAAGATGTTTTGAGATTTTTACATACTTTTCAACGGCGGCCATCTTGGATTTTGCGATGTCCATCACTTTAATAAAAATGAAAATTCTTGATCCACTGACCATTACTGTGAGTGGTTCACGAGAAGAAGACGTTTGTGATCTAGCGAACGACATAGCGTGACCGTCTTGTCGATACCTTCGATTTGATACATGACCATATTCGGTCAAATGTGACATTTGACCCCTACTTGAGCCCTCCTGCCTCGCCCATTTTTGAAACGGGTCCACCATTTGAAGGAATCTGAACCAGCGTTCACTATCGATCATTCACACAAAGTTTCGTAAAAATCGGCCTGGCAGTTCGCGAGAAGATTTTTTAAGAATTTGACCTACTTTTCAACATCGGCCATCTTTGATTTCGCGATGACCACCATTGAAATGAAAAGGCTTGACCCAATAACCATTACCATGAAGTTTGGCCAATATCGGCCAAGCGGTTCACGAGAACAAGACGTTTGAAATCTTTATTAAATGAACGACCTTTTGACCTTTCGGCGGCCATCTTGGATGACATGACTATCCATTTTCGACAAAAAATGTACCAGAGTGATCGCCTCTTTGATACTTTCGATTTGATATATGACATGGCCATATTCGGTCAAAAATAAAATTTGACCCCACGGGCCACGCCCATTTTTTACCCCGGGGTAACCATTTTAACGACTATGAAAGAGCATTGTACATCGATCATTCCTACCAAGTTTCGTCGAAACCCAGCTAGCAGTTCACGAGAAGATTTTTGAATTTATGCTATTTTTAGACGGTGGCCATCTTGGATTAACGATGACCTCCATTTTAACAAATCTGAAAAGACTTCACCCATGGACCATAACTTTTAAGTTTGGCTACCATGGGCCTAACGGTTCATGATAAGAATAATTTTGAAATCTCTAATAAAAGAACTACCTTTTGACCTTTCGGTGGCCATCTTGGATGACATAACCAGAGTGATCGCCTCGTTGATACCTTCGATTTGATATACGACATGACCATATTCGGTCAAAAATAAAATTTGACCCCAATTTGACCCCACGGGCCACGCCCATTTTTGACCCCGGGGTCACCATTTTAACAACTTTGAAAGAACATTGTACATCGATCATTACTACCAAGTTTTGTCGAAATCCGGATGGCGGTTCTTGAGAAGATTTTTGAATTTGTGCTATTTTTAGACGGCGGCCATCTTGGATTACATAATGACGTCATTTTAACAATTTTGTAAGCCCCTACCTAAGGACCATGACCATGAAGTTTGGTGACTATAGGCCCTATGGTTACCGAGGAGAAGACGTTTGAAAATGTTCACGGACGGACGACGGACACATTGCGATAACAATAGCTCACATGAGCTTCGCTCAGGTGAGCTAAAAACACTATATGCTTTATTTAACCAGGTGCACTGATTATCATGGGTACCTTACACTAAACAAATGAGTGAGCATAGCGAACGGGAGTTTGTTTGCCGGTAAGACCCTATCTTGATGTGCATTATTTCAGAATAATCTGCTCACCTGGAGTTAAATAAAAAAATAATTTACATTTCACAAATGATACTTTACAAAAACAAAGCGAGCCAAGCATAAAATATGGCCAAGAGATGTTTGAATTAATTTCCGTAGGCGGGCCGTATTGAAGGCGACTGTCTAGTGATCGAGTCGTACAGTTAACAAACTTAGTTTGCTATGCTCACTCATTTGTTTAGCGCAAGGACCCAATCATTTGTGCATTATTTCACGCTATCAGCTCAGCAGGTTTAATGAACAGTATTTTTTTTAATTTTTAAGTACAATCAGAGCTCCAGATAGTTTTGTATCTAAAGATTTCAAATTCAATGCGTATTTTACTTTTACAAATGTATTATTGATTTTCTTCCTTATTAAATAGGGAACAAATGATAACAAATAAAACAAATTTAAAAATTTCTTATTTGCAGCTCAACTAAGAAAATTTTCAACTTTATTACAGTATTTTCACTACTCAATTTGAAAATCAATGACTATATTAACATTGCTGTGAGTATTTTGTACTCCGACTTTTGATAATCAATGCGTATTCTACTAAAATAAGTGTGTAAAATACGCCAATAAGCACCTTAACTGGAGCTCTGACAACATTTCAATCCGGAGTAAAGTGAGCACATCTTGTTTTTTACGGAACCCCGCAGGGGACATAGATATTTTTTTTATTAATTCGTTCCCACGAAATAACAATTTGTTCCCTCGAATTAACTATTTGTTCCTACGAATTAACAATTTGTTCCCGTGGTTGCTGTTAAATTGAGGGAACGAATTGTAATTCATGGGAACAAATTGTTATTTCGTGGGAACGAATAGTTAAATTGAGGGAACAAATTGTTAATTTGTGGGAACGAATTGTTATTTCGTGGGAATGAATTAATACAAGAGCTGTATGAGAACAGCATAGCTCGACTACGAGGGTTGTCGATGTACACATAGCTTGAGAAACAAGGTGGCCGCGGCCCGCATAAAAACCATAACCAAGGTTGACTAAAAACCTTAACCAAAGGAAATTAACTAAAGTAATTCAAGGTTAAATGTAGGTCAATGTCAGATATAGGTGAGGGGTTATTGATGTACATCACTAGGAGATGAAGTTTTCCAAGTATGGTTGCTGTAGGCCCAGGAGTATTCCATATACAAGCTCGACTAAAAACCTTAACCAAGGGGAGATAACTAAGTAATCCAAGGGTAAAAGTAGGTCAAGGTCAAATATAGGTCAGGGATTATTGATGTACATCACTAGGATGAAGTTGTCCAAGTATGGTTGATGTGTAGGCCCAGGAGTATTCCATATACAAGCTGGACTATAAACCTTAAGCAAGTTTCAGTACAAACCTTAACCAAGGGGAAATAACTAAGTAATTCAAGGTTAAATGTAGGTCAAGGTAAAATATAGGTCAGGGGTTATTGATGTACATCCCTATGAGAAAAAGTTATCCAAGTATGGTGTCTGTATGCACAATAGTATTCCATCTACAAGCTTGACTAAAAACCTTAACCAAGGTCGACTAAAAACCTTAACCAAGGGGAATTAACTAAGTAATTCAAGAGGAAATGTAGGTGAAGGTCAAATATAGATCAGGGGTTAGTGATGTACATCCCTATGAGAAAATGTTGTCCAAGTATGGTGTCTGTATGCACAATAGTACAAGCTTGACTAAAAACCTTAATCAAGGCGTGACTGACGGTGACGCCGGGGTGACTACATAAGCTCTCACTATTCTAAAAATAAAGAATTATACGTCCCCTGCGGGGCTCCATAGGTTTTAGTGTAGAAAGGACACACAGTATTAAGGAGCCATACCAGGAGTGCAGTGCACGTGCAAGGACGGTAATATTTACCCCTACATTATATCGAGTGGGTTCTTTCTTTGATCGGCCGGACCGTCGTACGCCAAACAGCTCCGGATTCTCCTGTATCAGCTGAAACAGAATTAAACATTGATTGAATGGCGTTTTACATCCATAAAACAGAAGAAGTCAGCAACTCTGATGGAGGACGTACCCTTCAAAAACTGTTAACGCAAATTTCAAATCCATTTGACCACAACCAGGAGCACAGAAGCTGCACGGGTCGGCCATAGAATGAAAAGATGGATGATGATAAAGAGGTATATGAAGTTTCTTTCAACTCAATCAGACTTAGGGTTGTAGAGATATTTGGTAATTAATAAACTTGAACGCAGATTTTACAAAAAACAAGAGCTCCACGGAGCAAGATGTCCCACCTGGCGCAGTTTGATAGTACAGAAGGAGCTTGTAATAACCTTGGGGTTAGTGAGCACCATGGGCTTTCTGTAGAATGATGCGGGATGTTATTACAAATGCATGTATGGAATATTAAAGCATAAACTGAGCATTAACTTTTCCAAACACGTAAATTTCTAAGTCAGTGACCTTGACCTTTAGGGTTAGCGGGCACCATGGGCTTTCTGTAGAATGATGTGGGATGTTGTTACAAATGCATGTATGGAATATTAAAGCATAAACTGAGCGCTAACTTTTCCAAACACGTAAATTTCTAAGTCAGTGACCTTGACATTTGGGGTTAGCGGGCACCACGGGCTTTCTGTAGAATGATGGGCTTTCTGTAGAATGATGTGGGATGCTGTTACAAATGCATGTATGGAATATTAAAGCATAAACTGAGCGTTAACTTTTCCAAAAAAGTAAATTTCTAAGTCAGTGACCTTGACCTTTGGGGTTAGCGGGCACCATGGGCTTTCTGTAGAATGATGCGGAATGTTGTTACAAATGCATGTATGGAATATTAAAGCATAAACTGAGCGTTACTTTCCCAAACACGGAAATTTCTAAGTCAGTGACCTTTGACCTTTGGGGTTAGCGGGGGCACCATGGGCTTTCTGTAGAATGATGGGCTTTCTGTAGAATGATGTGGGATGCTGTTACAATGCATGTATGGAATATTAAAGCATAACAGGCGTTAACTTTCCAAAAAAGTAAATTTCTAAGTCAGTGACCTTGACCTTTGGGGTGTTAGCGGGGGCACCATGGGCTTTCTGTAGAATGATGCGGAATGTTGTTACAAATGATGTATGGAATATTAAAGCATAAAACTGAGCGTTAACTTATCCAAACACGGAAATCTTTCTAAGTTAGTGACCTTACCTTTGGGGGACTTTGGGGTTAGTGCAACATGGGCTTTCTGTAGAATGATGCGGGATGTTTTTACAAATGCATGTATGGAATATTAAAGCATAAACTGAGCATTAACTTTTCCAAACACGGAAATTTCTAAGTCAGTGACCTTGACCTTTGGGGTTAGCGGGCACCATGGGATTTCTGTAGAATGATGCGAGATGTTGTTAGAAATGCATGTATGCAATATTAAAGCATTCCATTGAGGGAAACAGAAGTTACAATGAATTAACCTGAGTTTAAGTTTTAGAAACAGCTAAACGCAAAAACTTAACGTTGAATGCATGTGAAAAATAGGTCAATGAACCATGAAAAGTAGGTGAAGGTCACATGGGCTCCCTCTGTGTGAGATGGTTACACCACAGTGTTGATGAATACCAAGTATGGAGGTCGTAGGAGTTATAGTTTTCTGGAAAAGCCGCCGACGCCGACGGAAAAGCTATGCCTATGTCCCGCTTCTGCTAAAGCAGGCGGGACAACAATCAAATTTAAAATCCATTTGACCATGAGCACAGTATAGCACAGTAAGACAGTAGACAAAAACTGTACTGCAAATCTTCGACAGACAGCCAGCCGAACAGATGGACACAGTTTCAGAGTACATACGAGACACGCCTTGTCATTTCGTACATAAGTTTGTTTGTTCGTTTGTTTATTGGTGTTTAACGGCCTATCAATAGCTAAGGTCATGTAAGGCCATGCAAACGGGTTCGATCCCGTTTTAACCTGCTGCATTGGGGGGAAGATCCCAAAATCAGAACGGAATATTTACATAGAGAAAAAATATATTCAGCCCTGAAATTAGAATAACCTGACCTGGCATCAGGTCCATACCACACCAAAGTCACTTGACCCCTTCCCCTTTTTACGATGGTTTCCGTAAATGACGTCGAAAGGAATTGTCACAGCAAATGTGGAATTGATTTCCATTTACAGGAAATATCACAGCTTCTGTAAATATATTTCATGAAAAACGGCACATGTTCTTTGGTACAAAATCACATGGCGTGTCTCATAATATGTACTCTGAAGTTTAAGCTTAAATGTCCCAGCACCAGCTAAGGTCATATGTGACTGTGACTGGAGAAATGGGGCTTATGGGATTTGTGAGATTCTGACCAAATAGCACACTCCTGGGGGCCGTTTCACTAAACTTTGTACGACTAAACTATTCGTAAGTGCAAAATTATGATAGTTTGTAAATTTCAAGGTTTTCTCGTAAACAACTGTAAATTACATTTATTGAGCATATGCAGCCTATGTCAATAAATGTAAATCCATCAATTGAAATTTCCAGACGATCCTAAATTTGCACTTACGAACATTTCAGTCGTACGAAGTTTAGTGAAACGGGCCCCTGAAGCCTGATAACGATCTATATCGCTTATTAGAAGCATGACAGGTGTTTCATTGATGGAATGGACAGGCTGATCTGGATCTACACAGGTCACAAAACCCGTAAGCCCCATTTCTCCAGTCACAGTCACATATAGAGATCTGTCCTTTGTTTCAAGTCTTATCTGGGGAAATCAATAAACATATAACGCGATATATCTGCAAATGGTGCAGATCTTGATGGGACAACTCGGTATGGGCCGGCTCATCAGGACCTACATCCAGAAATCAATATTACAGTGAAAACTCTCTAAACCGGACACCCTGGGAGGTCCCCAGGGTGTCCCAGGGTGTCCGGTTTAGATAGGTTTCGTTGTAAATCAGACATTTCAACTTTCTCAGCCATAGCTGTGTGCTATGCGATCACGAACAAACATTAACACCAGAGATAAATTACCAAGAAACTCATCAAAAATAAGGTCACAGGTGTTTTCTTGGTGCCCCAGTTTAGAGGTTCCAATGTATATACAGAAATGTGGCTTAGCCAGTCAGTGTACACCCAAATCAGTCTGCACTGGGGCTTTAAACAACACTACGCTGTAAACACATGCGCTACACAACAACACACCTCCTTTATTTCCGAGATATCTTTCTTCTTGGGCCGCCCACGTCGCCGTCCGACATTCTCCTCCTGCGAGTCTGTGTCCGCGACGCTCGTGCTCGGTTTCTCACATTTCACATCGTCCTTTCTGGGCTTGTCGTCGTCGTCGTCCTCACTCGTTCCACTCTCTGACCTGGAGCCAGATTTGCCGCTGGGCCAGTGGTTTGACTCCGAGCCGGACTCCGACTCGGATTCCGATCCAGATGCACTGGAATAGAAAATAGAGAATACCAGGCTAGTGTATTTTGATATCTAGTTTTTCAGGCAAGGGTAGGAAATGAGGAGGAATTCCAAGGCTCACTTAGAAAAGCATGCCATTTTCAAGCCGAGCCTGGGGGCCGTTTCATTTAACTTTGTATGACTAAAATGTTTGTCAGTGCAAATTTAGGATCGTCTGGAAATTTCAACTGATGGATTTACATTTATTGAGCATAGGCTGCAGCCTATGCTCAATAAATGTAAATCCAATAGTTGTTTACAAGAAAATTTACAGACTATCAGAAACGTCCCACAGATGCACAGAAAATACAAGGCTAGTGTCTTTTGATATAACATGTATCACGAGAGGCTAGGAAACACATTTGAATTCTAAAGCTTGAGCATAACTTGATAAATGGAATATATCAGGCTACTAGTAACTTTTGATATCAAGTTATTTAGTTGATGCAAGAAAACGTGTAGAATGGGTTTCCCGTCCCATCAGCAGCTGCTGGACGCGACGTCGGTTTCAAGTGGAATGGAAATAACTATGAAAGTATTTTTTGCATGCCTAGGGCGGAGACCGACTCAAATATTGACGCCCAATGTTCTAACCACCCGCCCCCTGTCCATCTATGAACCGAGTAAATGGGGTTTACTCCCGCCCCCCCCACCCCCGCCAGGGTTGTCCAATTTATAAGGGTACATAACGACCGATCAAGACTAAATTGTGGCTGTGACTGGAGAAATGGGGCTGATAGGGTTTGTGACCAGTGTAGCTCCGGATCAAATGATTTAAATAGTTCGTTGGAAGCACGACTCGTGTTTCATTGATGGAATGGCGAACAGGGCTGATCTGGATCTACACTGGTCTCAAAACCCATAAGCCCCATTTCTTCAGTCACAGCCACAATTTAATTGTAAAATATAAGTTTTGTAAGTTCTATAGCACATTTGAGCCATCTGCTACAAATTCCAATGTCAAAACAAATTTCAAGGTTTAAAATGCCCCCAAAAGGTCACCACAAAAAAACCCTGCCCCCATTCAACAGGACCAAAGACGAACCTAGACTTATTCGAGCCAGACTTAGTACATGGGGTTTAACCTCAGTCAACAGGACCAAAGATGTACCTGGAGTTATTTAAGCTGGACTTAGTACATAGGGTTTAACCTCAGTCAACAGGACCAAAGACGTACCTGGAGTTATTCGAGCCGGAGCCAGATCCCGACTCAGAGTTATCTCCGTCTTCATCCTCCTCTAACTTGCGTTTCGGTGGCGAGTGTTGGTAACTTGAGTCTTTCTGGTAGTCCGAGGATGGCGTGCTCAGCTTGAACAGCGGCTCATTGAAATCGAGCGTTAAATGCGATAGATCAGTCTGAAACGAGACGAAACAAGGTGGAACCTCCAAATTTCACAAAAAGATATATCAATGGATATTGTGTGAATACAGTCGTAACATGTTCTAGGCCATAAACATGCTTCTGTCAGCTAATTATTGCATTTGAATATAAGAAATTGATGTCGTAAACACAGAAATTCCATGCTAAATGTGTCTTGGTGGTAGCTGGAAAAAAACAACTAGTAGTGACGCAATTCTTTCGCCGATATCGCGAGCAGTTCATGTTACCACTGACTACCGCTTTGCTGCAGATAAGACACAAAAATAAACTCATTTGAAACGCTTCCAAAGCTTTATTACAAGATATGGACAGCATTTGATACTTCTATATAATCGCCATATAAACACTGTAATACCTTAAAGTGGCTGTGTCTCATTTCACAAAAACAATTGAGATATAGCACTGGATATTGTATGAATACAGTCGCAACTTGTTCTTGGTCATAAACATGTGTTTGTCGGTTAATTATCACATTTGCATATCAAGTCGAAGAAACTCCATGACAGTTTAACTTGGCAGTATCTGGAAAAACCCACTAGTAACACGCAATTCTTTCTCCGATCTATCGAAAACCCTGCAAGCAGTGGCATAATTCCTCAAGTTACCGCTGACTACTGCTTCGATGCAGATAAGACAAAAAGATAAACTTGTTTGAAATGCTTGAAAAGCTTTATTACAAGATATGATCAGTATTGCACACTTCTATATAATCGCTATATTAACACCGTAATACCGTAACATACGATGTACTCACATGTTCATAAAAAATAACCAAATTTAAAAATGAGAGAACTCAATGTTATTGGTGACGTAGTTGGTGACATAGTGTCTAGTCAAAGCAAGGCACGTGACGACTAAGTGTGAGCACATCAGTGGGAAATATGAGTTCTATATTCAGCAAAACTAGTGTTACTAACGCTAGTTATTTTTTTATAATAATTTGTTTTACTTTCTCAGAAAACTCACAGGGGCAAATGTATTCAGGACTCCAATACAGATATTCAGTTAAATGCTTTTTATCCTAATTGAGACACAGAACCTTTAATACCTTAACACATGATGTATGTGCATGTTCATAAAAAGTAACCAAATTTAAAAATGCGAGTTCTAACTGACGTAGCGTCTACTGTCTGTTTCACGAAACCTGCCCAAATTTTACGGCCATATAAACACAAGAACAATATTTTTTTCCGATAATATTAAGTTTTATCAACATTTAAAAATGAGCATTCTTTTTATTTCGTGAAATTTGGTCAAATGTTGATTTTATTACGAAAAATTATTTCTCTCTGGGAATTTAACATGTGGAAAAAAGAGGTAGAGAACCTGGAGGGGTTGAAAAACGAAAATGTTTGGAAATTGATTCTAACTAGCTAGATAGCTTGGAAATGATCGAACTAAGAAAACAAGTTACATTTTGAAAATCGGTCTACTACTTCCGAATTAGAAAAATTTTCCCATGTTAAATCCCCATAGACATCTTCACTCTGTGGGGATTTAACATGTGGAAATTGTTTTTTCGCAATAAAATCAATATTGGACCAAATTTCACAAAATAAAAAGTAGGCTCGTTCTTAAATTTTGCTATAATATATAAAAAAGTATATTGTTTTTTGCATTATTTATATAGCCGTACAATTTGGGCAGGTTTCGTGAAACAGACAGTAGTCAAAGCTGAATACAGAGTCATAGGTAGGAAATTTTCCAAACTTTATTTTCCATTTTCTTCATTTTATTTCCAAACATTCTTTTAAATTTTCTTCACAAAAGTATATGTTGTGACCCCAAATGAGTGGTAACAACATACACTTCTATGCAGTATTAAGTAAAATATTTATAATTTTCTATAACCAAAATGTGGCAGATTGGCAAAACTGTGGAAAGCTTCTTAACCGGACCCACGTACACAGTCCAAACACCACATGGATATACTCTTAAACAGGGATTCCGCTGGGGAAAAAAAATAATCGCCACTTCAAAAAAAACAAAAAAAAATAAAACAAAAAAAAAATGAAACGATAAAACAAAAAAATTTATAATTTTTTTCGAAAAAAATTTATAAAAAAACAAAAATTTTTTTAAAATTTAAAAAAATTCGGCTTGTAATTATTTTATCGCCAATTGTTTATTTTTATCGCCAAATGCGAAAGTGGCGATCGCCAGCGGAATCCCTGCTTAACACACTAGTGATGAAAATAACATCCAGCAAATTTATGAATATTTTCTTATTTCTCTCTGTAAATATGTCTTGGAGTTTCATTAGAATTGAGTCCCTATCGTATCATGTTGTGTTGCTCAATTATTATTCACTAAACCATCTGCGCCATATCTCAACATACTATTTCAACTCTATTCCCTCATCTACATAACATTCTTAAATAAATCCAACCTAACCATGTATGAACAACACGTTATATTCATTAATTATTTACAATACTCGTAGTTGATTCTAAACAAGGATTGTAACCTATAAATAAATGTTATTAAACTGCTTGTAACTCATGTATTGTTTGTATATGACTATGTACGGAAATAAAAACTTAAAACTTGAAATTCGAAGACATAATTCATGATATTTACAGGAATAAATAAAAGTGTGATGAATTTTCGTTTGATGTTTTTGAACTATTTATAGCCCACAAGTTTCCCAGCATGCAAAGAGTTAACAAGCAAATGTTATGATGGACAATTAAAGCATCAAAGCAAAGAGCCAAAACAAATGACAAACTGTAGCAATGTAAGAGCAACAGTAATACTTGGCGGCCATCTTGCAATTATTTATTGTGACATCAGGACTGTAGGATTCACCTGTTGTCACAAGCCAAAAATATTTTGACATATATTGTAGCTATACCAGCACTACTGTCTGTTCCACATTTTGCTGCCGACTAACTTTTGACTATTAAACACACTAAATCTAAAAAACATTAAAATTTGAGTACTTTTTTATCTGATGGGAATTTAACATGGGGCAAATAGGGGCTCCAGAGTGACGAGTAGGGAAAAATAAAATAAAAATTGGAAATTGACTCCGAAACCTGGCGAGATAGATTGGAAATAATGTAACTATTATAAAGAAAACAAGTTAGATTTTGAAAATCGGTCCACAAATTATTATTTTTTAAAAAAAATCATTTTTTGCCCCATGTTAAATTCCAATAGGAAATTTTTATTTTTTTTCGCAATAAAACCATTATTTGATGGAATTTCATCAAATAAAAACATTTGGGGAGGTTTTTTTTTATTATTGTGTGTAATAGCCAAAAGTTTGTCGGCAGCAAAACGTGGAACAGACAGTAGTGTCAATTAGCGGCCATCTTGTATTTATTTATTGTAAGCAGTTGTAAGATCAACATCAACTCTACCACTTAACCCTTACAATGCTGAATTAAATAGTAGCAGACAACAATGTATGTTTCTCGCATTCCACAGGGCTAAATTACTAGAGTATTACAATGGGACTGAAACAATAGGCAGTAGGTATTTAACTAAATACCGATACATAGTGGCCATCTTGAATGTATTACAGCAACTCTGCCACTAGCACTTACCCAATTATCACAAAGGGCCAAAAACAATTGAAAGACTAGTATAGAACAGCAGCATTTACACTTCGGGTGCCGTCTAGTATTAATATATTGTGGGCAGTTTCTCCGCCACTTGCCTTCAACTGGAAATGTGGCCAGTCGGCACACGGATGTCCCCCACTGAATGCATATTAGTATCTTAGCAAGGAAACATTTTTTACTTTGGCGGCCATCTTGTATTTATTGATTGTAGGCAGTTGTATGCTCAACAGCAACTCTGCCATTTAAATTACCCGAGTATTACAAAGCGACTAAAACAATTGACAAGCAGTAGATATTTAATTAAATACTGATACACGATGGTCAGAGCTCCAGATAAGCTGCGTATTTGATTAAATACCCAAATAAAATTGCCAAAAACCCAATTGAAATCAGAAGTAGCGAGTATCAAAAAGCAATAACAATTTTGTGGTACCTTTATCATGCTGCAGAAAACAATAAACAGACCACAAATATGGCATATATTTCTTATTTTCTATGAAAACATATCTTAGTATTTCATTAGAATTGTCTCCAAGGAGACAATTTTAATGAAATGCCAAGACATGTCTTCATTGTGAAGCAAACTATTCAATAATTGCTGTCTGTTGATACAGTAGTGTGATTTTATTTTACCCAATTAAAATTTTGAAATACCAAATTGCTTCAGAAATGATGGAGTGAAAGTACGCAATAACTAATTCCTTATCTGGAGCCCTGGTGGCCATCATGTGTTTCTTTATTGTGGATTTTGATTTATTGGTGTTTAACAACTTATCAACAGCTATGGTCATTTATGGCTGGGCCAACGGGTTCAATCCCGTATTTAACCTGCTGCATTGGGAGGAAAATCCCAAAATCAGAATGGAATATTTACATCGGAAAAAAAATATTTCAGCCCAAAGATTGTGGACCGTTGTGTGGTCTCTGCCACTTATCCTTAACCGATTATCACAAATGGCCAAAAACAATTGTTTTTTTAACATAAAGATTTATACGTTGGTGGCCATATTGTCATTATTTATTGTGGGCAGTTCATGTAGGATCAAAAGCAACTCAGCCACTTACCATTAGTGAATCATGTCGGCGCCAAAATAATTGAGAGACTGCAATACTGATACTTTGGTTGTCATCTTGTATTTAATTATTGTGGACAAGTACAGGATCAACATCAATTATGTAATTTGTAGGATCTATAGCAATTCTGCCACTTACCTTGCTTCATTATCACAAAAGGCCAATAAATAACAAGTGACAGGCGGTAGCTATATAAAAGCAATTTGATACTTGGCGGCCATCTTGCATTTAATAATTGCAGATAGTAATAGAAACTGGAGTGCACCCAGGGGACATTTTCCCACATAAAAATGCAAAATCAGTGTTTTTTCGGGAGAAGCAAAAAACTAATTATTTTCATAAATAACGGGACTACAAGTAAATTATACTAGAAACTGTATTTATATTGCAACAATTTTGATACTCTGTGGCCATCTTGAATTTATAGAAATGAGACAATTTCATCATAGTTTCAAAAGTAATCACAATTAATCAGAACATCAAATAATGTTGGAAATATTGACATCATGAACACAGACAAAGAGCTTCAGATAAGCTACACATTTGCTAAATACCCAATTAAAATTGCCAAAAACCCAAGTGCAATCAGAAGTAGCGAGTATCAAAAAGCAATAAAAAATGTATGGTACCTTTATCATGCTGCAGAAAACAATAAACAAAAACCACACATATAGCATATTTTTCTTATTTTCCATGAAAACACAGCTTCATATTTCAAGGAGACAATTATAATGAAATGCCAAGACATGTTTTAATTTCGAAGCAAACTATTCAATAATTGCGGTCTGCTGATGTGTAAACAGTAGTGTGATTATCTTTTACCCAATTCAAATTTTGAAATACCCAATTGTTTCAAAAATGATGGAGTGACAATACTCAATTACTAATTCCTTATCTGGAGCCCTGACAGACATCACTCACGACATCAGGAAATAATCTTATTGTGATTTAATGCTAAACAGAGAAGTCGGGCCAATACTCTGAATTGTGGCGGCTACCTTGGATAATGTAAATGAAGAAAATTCATGATACATGTTAACTGATTGTTTAATACTTCATGCAGTGTTGTGCCATTCTTGTTTTACTGTACTACCTGCAGTTCATTTGCAAAAGGCTAAATCAGTGAGGCTGGAGTAACACAACGTACAGCATAAAATAGAGGAAAAGTGAAAGTATGACTAGATCTAAAAGAATCAAAGTGGATAATATGAAAGGAATAAAGGTTAAAACTAATAAAAAGAGTAACATCTAGAACATATTGCTGTTGACAAGTGCATGTCATGACACATAATTTCACAAGAATGGCAAGCAACCCATATTATAACAATTATTCAGTACTATTATTTATATTAATAGCAAATATTCAAGAGTTTGGTGATTGAATGGCTTTACTGCCAGTTCAATGTAGATGCCAGGACTCCTGATTGTTTACAAGCCAGTTCTGAAGCACAAGTTTATTAAAAGTATTATCCCTGGAAGAGTAACCTATAAACCACATGCTGAAATAGTGTCAACTCCTGGATGAATGCTCAATAAATGAATACAACTACATGTATTCATTTCACCACAGAACTATCATAACCAAGACATTACAGATACCACCATTGTGTGGCATTTGAAATACCAACACCAATACTGAATAGTATTTAATACTGGCAGTGGGATGCACAAGATGCAGACTATACATGAAACCAACTGCTATTCACATTTTCAGCCAAAAAAAAAACACCATTCATTATTGGATTAAAGCTCGAAAGAAGAATTGGAATAGAAATAATTGTCATTAAAAATTATTCAAGCGCACTTTCATTGGAAAATTACAAGTTGGTGTTGTTTCGGTGGAATCTGGTTTGCCACTTCATTTGGTGTACTGGTGGATAACAGTTTAACACTGAAGCTAAATATGACAATTATGTTATATTTACTATCCAGTAAGGCACAGAACGTTCATTTGAACATGTTGGTGACGGGTTCATTGCAAAATCAAAACTGTAATCACATAAACATACTTTGTTTTAATATAACCGGCATCTGTGACACAAAATGCACTATGTGCATGGGCAGTGTTGTGCCAGGGGAGTGCACAGGGGGCATTTGCCAACCTCAGAATGAACATTCTCTCTTAAAACGTGGGAAACTCCCATTCACTTATAGTGGGAAAGAGACAAAATGTTGAGAGTCTCCCATCAGGCCTGAGACATAGGCAACAACAGTGAGCGCATTACAACAGCATACAGATAATCTCCAGGACTACCCACAAAAACTTGAAATATGTAATAACTGAAAAAAAGTTATTATATGCCACATGTTGACGGTGAACAATACAAGCATCTGTACAACAAGTGGTATAACCTCTGTATCCCCAGGGGTTAAGCAGTTAACAGCAAAAACAATTATTATAAGTCAGATTCTTACAACGTACATTTTAATTTTAGTGTTTGTATATGGTCAATAGTTCACCATATAAGTGTCATCTCCAGTTAACTGCAGATTTGTAGTTGTAAGCTTCCCAGAACAGCACTGTCATTAGACATAAAAAAACAATATAATTATGCTGGAAAATAATATTTACTCCATCAAAAGTTAACAAATAACACAATATACTATAAATACAGGCATACTGAAACAGCTGTATCAATAAAAGTGTAAAAAAAAAATGAAATGGAGAAGGCAAACATGTTAACATGAATATTTTATCCCAATTTACATGTTTTATATCATGTATTTTCATCATTCTTCAAATATTTATACCGTTATGCATTCTCAAATGCATGCATATTTATATATTGTAATAAAATAAGCACTTGAAGAGAGGCATTATCAATAAAATAAGATTGGAAACATGAAAAGATGTCACGACAACATTTTGTACATGTCACCAACTTTAATGTCTAAGTTTAAGGATTAAAAAAAACATGTTACATAGCATCGGACACCTCTCCTGTCCATTTATTACTTAAATGGACCAAAATATTCAGAATTGTTTAAAAAATGGAAATATGTTGATGCTTGCTAAACAGAGCTCGACTACTGTAATATGTGAATTCACCAGCAATCGTCACTTTTTGCATGTTAAATTTTCTGTTTTAATTACAGAAAAAGGAATAAAAGAATTATTTTTATCTCATCCAAAAGGTGGTCTGTACATCATTACAAGATGTACAACTGAAATAGCAAAGTACGATGTTCATGTATACAGACTTTTTCATAAAGGACAAAAATATATAAATTCACACCCTGGAAAATGACAAAGTCCGAATACATGGTAAAATTGCAAAAATGGGCCCTCTTCAAAATATATTGAAACAGGTCTTAAATGAAAGTCCATCATATTTGCAACAAAAAACAGAAGAAAAATCTGTGGAACAAGCACTGGAAAGTGGTTTAACTTTAATTTTATTTAACAAGGGGTAAACCCAAATTTCACCAAATTGAGGACACAAAAACTGGGGTACACCTAAATAAATATGATTATTTCTATATATTTTGAAGCAAATACATATTGTATGCTGAATAAATAATATACATACATTGGCCAACCAAACTACAGCAATGAGCATTACTATAAACACTACAACAGAGTAGAAAATGCTAAAGTTTGTCATCAGAAAAATAGAAGTCAGAAAAATCAAGATGGCTGACATACGACCTCATTATGTACCATGTTAAATTGATTATCGCAAAGAATGTAGAATCAAAATCAGTATATAATTTATGACAAACTTATCTACATTGCTTTAATTATATTATTATTAATATTACAAGTAATATTCCAATTCCGAAGTGCTCAAAATAGGTTGACAAACCTTGCTCATTATTCTTCATCTGATTTCATCATGGCGGATGTTTTGTCTGGCGATGTGCTCGGGAAAATGGAATTTGATCACGTGTTCATACAATGCTCACGTCATCATTTGGCCTGAAAATAGAAAAATGATCAAACTTACAAAAATACCAAAAAATCTTGAAATTGCAGCCACAAAAAGCATCAAAAACTTCAAAAAGGTTACCGAGGGTTGTTCAAAGTGTGAAAAACGAGCAAAATAGCGCACGTTTTTGATAATTCGTTCAGTTATACGTAGAAAGCGACTGATGTATTTCCTTAATGATCGGCATAAAAATGTCGAAAATTAATTGACATTCATTAAAACACATAAATAGAAGCAAAATAACACACATTATCATCACAATCCAGACCTTTTTAGCTCGTTAGAAAGCGTGATAAACAACAAAGATGGCGGACATTTTGCAAAGTGCGATTGCAAATGCATGACGGGATTGAGGGTTGTTCCATAATCATTATTTTCTAATGCTAGCGCGTCGCCATTAAACAGATTTTCCGACCTATCATTTTCTGATATACACCGCAAATGTCAACAGTGTTATCCTATATAACGATGCTATATGAGGGTTGGTCAGGGAAAAGCACATCAAGCAGGGAAGAATCCATATGAAATTGGGTTATGCAAGATATGATATGTTTTGGGGCCCAGCTACGGCTGTTTCGCGGCCTGTCGTTATATATACGAAATTATATTATTCGAATGTAATGGCGGCAACATAGCTGACGATTCGTAACACTCATTCTGAAGACGAGAGAAAGAACATAATACAAGGCGGTATGGCATGTTCCTCTTTGTAGAGAGTGGCGTGTGTGTGCAAGTATCAGGCTGGCAGTTGTTTAGCCATAGCTAAATCTTGCAGCTTATAGTTTCGTGGAATTGATAAAGAAAGGGCCACGTACCATACGATTTACCGAGTTTTGGACCAGTACAGTAACACACATGCCGCATAGTAAAGATCCAAGAGGCAGTATAAGTATACTTTACACCAGTGGTTACTCGAACTAACAACATTGTAGGCCACAATCTGATTGCACAGGCACACATATTGATCTGGGTTTGCACTGGTCATAAGGTAATGGTTCCCCTTTTCGTCATGGTGAGTCACATATTGCATGGAGACAAATATAATGCATGGTCAACTTGCATGTTTTGTTTTTAACTTAGTTTTGAAGAAAAAAATGTAACTCCTGATTTGCATTTATTTACCGTAGCTTGCAAGTTGATCATACTTAGAATCGTATTAGTTTGTATAGTATATTTTTATGAACCCATGGGTAGATATATAAAGGGGAAAATGTGATTTTTTAAGAAATGCCTATAAATGAAGTTGTATATTAATCTCGTTTGAATACGTTATGACAAAGACTGTGCGGATGCACTGGCTGATCTGGACACATGTGCGTGTATTCTGAGCCACCTAATGGTGAAATGGACCCTACCACTTTCGCAACCAGCATAGCCCCATATCAGTTTGCACACAGTACCTCCATTTCCTACTAATTTACATTAAACAAAACTTTATATCGATGAATACATATATGCAAACTGAACATACGCGTCGTCTCATTGACTATTCAAACGCCACTCACAGTCACAAATATGAATAGCTACAATACATGATTTGTGTAGTGTCGTAAGAAATGCATATGAATGAAACATATCAAAACAGGCCCGAACGCTACTTAACGGGGAACTGTACGCTGCAATATATTCTGAACAGCCCTCATCAGTTATTTTAATATTAATTCAAGAAACATAACTCTGTAGGGTCCAGGAACGTCGCGATTGTCGAACGTGTCACACATGGAACTGGTTAACCCGGGCCGGCAGTCGCAGGTTGAGGTTCAATCCCCAGGGGCGTCACAAAAAGACTGATCATGATGTGATATTGGTCTGACGAGCATCGAAACTTCAAAGTTCCCACCATATTACACTAAAAGCAAACATATTTCGAACCTCAGATAACTACGAGACGGGATATCCTTCGTCGGCGGAAATAATATTTAACTGTTGAAAATAGATCGACAAATATTATTATACGAGGCCAAGATGTCACATTGTGGCTAAGATGTCACATTGTGGCTGTGCCTGGAGAAATGGGGCTTAAGTTATGGCATTTGTGTATATTGAAACTTCTGTAGCCTATTTCACCAACATTGCAAAAGTATACTTTTCTAGCAAAGTATACTTTGAGGGAGAATTTTTCAATTTTAGGATAAAATTATTAATTGTTATTATACTGAATTTATTATATTATCGCAGCCATTTTGGCTGTGATAATGTAATAAATTCAGTATAATAACTTAAGTCTGCATACTTTTAAACATGAAATATGCGCATTCGTTATAGTTGTATATGAAATAATGCATTTCGGGAAAAATAAATGATTACTCCCTCAAAGTATACTTTGCTAAAAAAAGTAGACTGTGCAATGTTGATGAAATCGGCTACTGATCTTGGAGCTCGATCTTGAATCCTGAATCTTGAATCGGTGAATATCGGGGGCGGGATTGATGGACAGGGAAATAATTATGCAGCATGGTTGCAGACGTTTTTCTTCAAAATATTCAACGATTATCATGATTATACACATGAGACAGCCATGTGATGTTGTACCTACGAACATGTGTATGCTTCAATACATATTTTCAGCCGAACCAACCAATGGGCTTTGATGAGTTCGTAATTCAAGATGGCCGCCGTAGAGAATTAGGAAAATTGTTAAAACCACAAAATTTAAAGTGACGTACGTGTCTCAGATGGTGTCTCGGGTATCCACAATATGGGTTTTCGCTGCATGCACAGTAAATGACATAGATCAATCAATCGCACCACTTTATTTAATAAAATTCTGAAAAACATGCATTATTTTCATGTGCATGCCATCAGAAATTATAATAAGCAGGGGAGATAATTTTGCTTGGCATAATTTGGCATTTTCGCTTTACCATTGTTTACCAGCAAGGAAACATTGTGAAATTTCTTTAGTTTTGTATTGTGAAATGATAATACTATACCACATTTAGAAAGAAGTTCCCACTATAGACAGTTACGGAGCCCTGCAGGGAAAGTAGACTTTGTTTTTTATTGATTTGTTCCCACGAAATAACAATTCGTTCCCTCCATTTAACAATTTGTCACCACGAAATAACAATTCGTTCCCACAGGAACAAATTGTTAATTTGTGGGAACTAATTGTTATATTATGGGAACGAATTGTTAATTCGAGGGAACAAATTGTTAAATTGAGGGAACAAATTGTTATTTTGTGGGAACACATTGTTAATTCGAGTGAAAAAATTGTTATATCAGGGGAACGAATTGGTATATCGTGGGAACACATTTTGTTAATTCGATGGAACAAATTGTTAAATTGAGGAAACGAATTGTCATTTCTTGGGAACGAATTAATAACAAAAAATCCATGAACCCTGCGGGCTCCGTAGACACTAGTTATAATTAATTTAAATAAAATAAATTAGTAACTATCGCTTGAAAATCATGTTCATAAATACTGAAAAATAAACTAGACATTATGTTTGTAAAACATGGATATGCCCCCGTGGCATACCCGAGTCTAACTGGAGAAACTCTTACAAACTTTTCAACATTTTGTAAACTTTTGTTTTCAAACGAAAGGTGGTCATGTGATGTATCAGATCGAAGGTATTGATGAAGACAGAGATCCAGATAAGCTGCGTATTTGCGTAAATACCCAATTAAAATTGCCAAAAACCCAATTGAAATCAGAAATAGCGAGTATCAAAAAGCAAAAAAAAAAATTTGTGGTGCCTTTATCATGCTGCAGAAAACAATAAACAGACCACAAATATAGCATATTTTTCTTATTTTCCATGAAAACATATCTTGGTATTTCATTAGAATTGTCTCCAAGGAGACAATTCTAATGAAATGCCAAGACATGTTTTCATTTCGAAGCAAACTATTCAATAATTTCTACCTTTTGATGTGTAAACAGTAGTGTGATTTTATTTTACCAAATTAAAATGTTGAAATACGCAATTGCTTCAGAAATGATGGAGTGACAATACTCAATTACTAATTCCTTATCTGGAGCGTGGATGAAGATATGCCTTTGATGCATATTTTCAGCCGAACCTTACCCAATGGGCTTTGATGAGTTGCCTACTAGCATACCAGGCCCGTACGCAGGAATTATTTTAGGGGGGTGCGTTATCGACGGTGCGAAGGGCTAAACATTGTTTTTGCACATCCACGGACAGACCTCGGTAGATTAACCCTTTCACCCCTAAGTAACTGGAATGGATTTTTATTTGTTAATTTTGCAACCAATCTAAATCATCATAAAATGATTTTCAGACCAGTCCATTTATGAACATGGAGTGTTTTTGTTCTCAAAATTATGAAAATTAATTGCATAATCTCCCTTTTCTTAGACAGCGGTCCATTCAGTTTTTGTTTCCTTGTTTATTGGTATTTAACGGCCTATCAGCAGCTGAGGACATGTAAGGCCGTGCCAACCACAGGTTGAAGTAACGGACCGAGGTCTATAAATACATTAAATATGCCTAAAAGCATCAATAAATGAAGAAAAATACATGAAGTATATGGAGGGTGTAAACAAAATATTTTATATTATTTTTTTTTCTGTATGTGACTGCATGTCACTAACTTTGACGTCATTCAGGCTTAAAATCAAAGCGGATCGTGCAGAATTGGCCCCCGTTCAGAGAAAAATTTACCCCCCTTCTGGGATTTGGCCCCTCTTCTTGGACTGACCCCCGATCTGTGTTTTACATTATGTATACTATCAAATAATAATACAATGCACAAGGTTAAAAATTTCTAAATATTCCAGCTAGCTCATTACTTTGCAAACATTGGCTTTGAAAATGTTAAGGGAAAAATGAAAATAAAGTCACAAAATTATATTGCATGTGTTACCATAGCAACCACATGTTCGTTTTATTGAATATATTGGCCTGTGCATCCGCACAGTCTGATCAGGATCTGCACTGTTTGCCATTTCATCAATGAAACACCCGTCGTGTTTCTAACAAGCAATATACATTCAGGAGTGTACTATGAGACCCGGAGCTACAGAGGGGGGTGCTACGAGTGCGTATGTACCCCCTTAACCCTTTCAACACCACAGACCTGTATAGTGGTATTGGCAAAAAGTGTAGATCCAGATGAGCCGGCTCGTAATGAGCCGTCTCATCAGGATCTGCACTTTTTGTAAGTAATTTTCATAATTTTGAGAACAAAAACACCAAAATCATTTTGTGACGAGTGGATTGGTTGCAAAATTAACATATCAAAATCTATTCCAGCTACTTAAGGGTGAAAGGGTTAATCTGCTGAGGTCTGCCCTTAGTTGTGCAAAAAAGCATTTTTGTCCCTTCGCGCCATCGATAACGCACCCCTCTAAATAAATTCCTGCGTTGGGCCGGACTGGTCACACATCCCATATAAAGCCCCATTCCTCCAGTCACAGCCATATACAGTCAAACCTGTGTATAAAGACCAGCCATGGGAAGTGAATAATCTGGCCTTTGTTCACAGGTGGTCTTTATTCACAGGGTCATTTATATAGTAATTGTGCAATTGGGACAACACAAGTGTGGCCTTTACAGCCAGGTGATTGCTATTCAGAGGTGGTCTTTAGCACAGGTTCGACTGTATTTGCTTGTTTCTATTTGATGACAGAAAGCATATAATTGTGTCTACTAAGTGGTAATATTAACATGGATATACAGCATGGCTTTTTTTTTTATTAATTGTTCCCACAAAATAACAATTTGTTCCCTCAATTTAACAATTTGTTCCCTCGAATCTGCCCAGATTCGAACCTGGAACCTCTGGTTTACCGTACCATCGCTCTAACCGACTGAGCTAACCGGGCACGAATACACACCATCTCTCCATAGTGAGTTATGTACCGCGACATACTTCCCACCAAATTGAAATTCATCCCCCGACTTCTATATTTAATTTGTCTCTGAATTCCATATTGTTGGTACATTTTGAGTACCGGTAGTATTTATCAGTCACCAAATGTCAGAGGGAGAGAGCGTCGGCCCGAACTCGAACCAGGAACCTTACCATACTATCGCTCTAACCGACTGAGCTAACCGGGCATGAATACACACCTTCTTTCCATAGAGAGTTACGTTTTGTTTGTTTGTTGGGGTTTAACGGCCTATCAACAGCTAAGGTCATTTAAGGTCGGGTCAATGGGTTTAGTACTAAATCCCATGTATTACCTGTACAAAATGAGGGTAAAATCCCATGATCATAACTGAATATTTACAATAAAAAAATAACTACACGTACATGTATATATTCAGCCCTGAAATCCTCGCCACACCAGAATCACTTGGCCCCTTCCCAAAAGCAGTAGGATCAGTAATAATCTTACTACTTTTATAATGGGCAATAATCCAATTCAACTCCCAGGTAACAAGAGTCAAAAATAAAAACATACCCGAGGGCCAAAAAGAGAGTTACATACTGTGACACATGTCTTGCAGTGCTCATATACCTAAATTACAATGAAACATCTCTAAATCAGACACCCTGGGAACTCCAGGGTGTCTGGAGCCCGTTGCACTAAACCTCGTACGACCAAGATGTTCGTAAGTGCAAATTTAGGATCGTCTGGAAATTTCAATTGATGGATTTACATTTATTGAACATATGCAGCCTATGCTTAATAAATATAAATCCAATAATTGTTTACAAGAAAACTTTGTTAATTTACAGAATATCATAATTTTGCACTTACAAACATTTTTGTCGTACAAAGTTTAGTGAAACGGCCCGTGGTTTAGAGGTTCCACTGTATAACGAATAATGGAAATTTGATAAAGACCACCATTGTATTTTTGACATGGACTTGTTTACTTTGTATGGAATGAAACTGGGAATGATGAGAAACACATACAAGAAATGTCAAGCCAATTGGCTCACACAGTAAAGAAGTTATAGCAGATTGGAGAAACGTGCGCGCATCTACTGGACGGAAATTTATTTCACCTTGATCTTGGGTACGGTGGGAGCATGGGTGGGTGGGAAATGAAAATATGGATGATGACAAACATAGATATGTAATTTGAAGCAAACCGCTATATAAGAAGTTATGGCAGAAGGAATCTACTTTTAAAACAAAAATTTTAAATGTACTGAACAGGACATTTTAAACTGTTGTACCTTGACATGGGAGATGGGACAGGGAATGCATGCACATTAAGTTTGAAGCTTAATTGCTCATACAGAAAAGAAATTATAGGAGAATGAAAAAAAAACATGCATCCATCTACTGGACGGAAAATTTAAAATATACTATTAAAACGGAAATTTCTAAGATATTTTACCTTTTCGGGTGGGCGGACGGCGTACAGACGGATGGAAAACTTTTGCATACCTATATCCCATGTTTACTACACGCTGGGATAAAAATTCAATATGTGAACTATAACTACCGTATTGTTTGCCCCGCCAATTCGGGTGCACATGTCTCAAGGTGTATGATCACATGGTTACAACAACAACAACAAGTACTGAAACTTCCAGAAGCCCTACGATTCAAAGTATGTATTCTTTTATTTTGTCCTTATTATGTAACGGATTTTGATTAAATATGGCGCATCAAACGCGTCTTGTTAAGCTGCATTTGGTGGTCTGGGTACTTTGCCCCAAACTTATGTCGTTTTAGCGAAGAATCGATTCTTCGCAAAAACGACACAAGTATGTGCCGAACTCCCGGGACCACCGAATGCAGCTCATGAAGACGCGTTTGCTGCGCCATATTTCATAAAAATCTGTTGCCTATTAACGAAAATATCAAATAATACTTACTGAGTGGGCGCTCTTTCAACACTTTCAGCCATTGTTGTTGTTGTTGTAACCACGTGATCATGCACATTGTGTCTGTTTGAATGTAGACCCGCCCCTAAACGTGCTTTTCAAATTGCTATACTACTACGTTATTGGCCATTTTGACACAAACGTACGCAAGTAAACATCTCAACAGAATGCGCATCACATCACTTTCTGCTAAACAAGACATGGCGTCTGGTTCCAAATATAACATTTTACTTATTGGATTGATTGACTGATGTATTGGTGTTTAATGGCCTATCAACAGCTATTAAGGTCATTTAAGGCCTGACCAACGGGTTCGTTCCCGCAGTTAACTTGCTGCATTGGGGGGAAAATCCCAAAATCAGGATTGATTTATTGGTGTTTAACGGCCTATCAACAGCTAAGGTCATTTAAGGCCGGGTTAACGGGGTCGATTCCCATATGTTACCGGTTTTGATGGGGGAAATCCTAATATATATATTCAGCCCTGAAATTAGAATAACCTGACCTGGTGCCAGGTCCTTACCACTTAGCCCCACTCCCCAAAAGTAATAGGTTTTGTTTTGTTTGTTGTTTGTTGGGGTTTAACGGCCTATCCACAGCTAAGGTAATTTAAGGCCGGGTCAATGGGTTTAGTACTAAATCCCATATAGTACCTGTACAAGTACAAGTACATGTTCAAGTACATGTACAAATGGGGGGAAAATCCCAAAATCAGAACTGAATATTGACAAAATAGGTTTAGTACTAATTACCCATCGCATGCTCCCAACCAATCACCACATTTACTTATTGGAACATTTGATGAATAAATTTACTTGATATGGGCAAAAGCGTCGCAATATGTGATTGAGAAAAAATGCTATGCTTTCATTGGTCGAGAAATTGAGGCAAACAATAAATAAACACAGATTTAACTACCGGTAATTTAATAATATATCACAATACAAGATCACGTAAAATATTTATTTCGTCAAAGATTAATGAATATCTCGGCCAATAAAAAACGTCACAGATTACATAACAGAACAATATACATGTATCACAATACAATATCACAGATTGATTAATTTAATTAAATAACATCACAGATTGCATTATATAACTAGATTGGTCAGTAAGCGAGGCTTACGGAATACCCCCCGCGTGGGCCCAGGTACCCCTAAAATATGTAAAAATTTCCAAGTGTGTGAGCTTGTGACCTTGGCTCTGGGTTTAGCGGGAGCGGCATGAACGTGAATTTGTCACAGGGTGGTAGAGGTCCATTGGAACAATGCATGTGTGAAATGTGAAGCAGATCCGAGCAAGGAAATAGAAGTTATAACCGATTTCTCTGATGTTAAGTTTTGTAAAGAGACTAAGTATGTGACCTTGACCTCGAGATCAGCGGGGATTTGTCACAGCATATGAAATATTAAGAATTTTCAATGAAAGAAATAGAAGTTATAACATATTTCTCTGATGTTAAGTTTTGTAAAGAGACTAAGTATGTGACCTTGACCTTGGGATCAGCGGGGGTTGGACAGTCGTAGAATTTGTCACAGCATGATAGTACAACCTTAGAGGAATGCACAAGTGAAATAATAAGAATTTTCAATGAAGGAAATAGAAGTTATAACGATATTTCTCTGATGTTAAGTTTTGTAAAGAGACTAAGTATTTGACCTTGACCTTGGGATCAGCGGGGGTTGGACGGTCGTGGATTTGGCACAGCATGGTAGTAGAGCGTTAAAGGACAGGAATGCATGTGTGAAATATTAAGCCTTTTAGACGAAGGAAATAGAAGTTATAACACTATTTCTCTGATGTTAAGTTTTGTAAAGAGACTAAGTATTTGACCTTGACCTTGGGATCAGCGGGGGTTGAATGGTCGTGGATTTGGCACAGCATGGTAGTAGAGCCTTACAGGAATGCATGTGTGAAATATTAAGCCTTTTAGATGAAGGAAATAGAAGTTATAACAATATTTCTCTGATGTTAAGTTTTGTAAAGATACTAAGTATTTGACCTTGACCTTGGGATCAGCGGGGGCTGGATGGTCATGGTTTTGGCACAGCATGGTAGTAGAGCCTTACAGGAATGCATGTGTGAAATATTAAGAATTTTAGATGAAGGAAATAGAAGTTATAACAATATTTCTCTGATGTTAAGTTTTGTAAAGAGACTAAGTATTTGACCTTGACCTTGGGATCTGCGGGGGTTGGACGGTCATGGATTTGGCACAGCATGGTAGTAGAGCGTTACAGGAATGCATGTGTGAAATATTAAACATTTTAGATGAAGGAAATAGAAGTTATAACAATATTTCTCTGATGTTAAGTTTACGGACGCACGGACTCACGGACGCACGGACAACCTGACTCCAGTATACCCCCCCCACAACTCGTTGTGGGGGGTATAAATACAGAACACACACATTAAAACTATCAAAACTATTTAAATCACATGTTGTATACTATTAAGCCTATCAAAACATACAGTAATACAATTTTTTTTAACGTTACACATTAAATGATATACAAGGTGAATTTAATTTTCTATAGATACATATGTATAATAATAATAATAATAATAATACAACTCCCTGACCACAGTGACATTTTTGTCGATATTGATTTTCAAAATCAGACATATTTTCAGAATATATTACGTCAAAAGTTGACAAAAACATCAGTGACTGCAGAATGTAATTTCGCAAAATTATTTCTCTGGAATCTTTATCAACTTTGGGTGTCATTTTTTGTTCAAATACATAACATAGAAATGGTGATTTGATAATGGTGGGCATATGTCACAATCAACTAGATTTATAATAGGCTCATACATGTATATCACATTAATAAATATTCAAGCTACTTGTAACTTATAACACAACAATGGTATACTGGCTATGTACATGTATATTATAGAATAGACTTATATTCTTAAATTGGCCAATGGTTGATAAAATATACCTTATGGCGTTAACCCTTTCAACACCACAGGCCTGTATAGTGGTATTGGAAAATAGTGTAGATCCAGCTCATCCGGCTCGTGACGAGCCATCTCATCAGGATCTGTACTTTTTGCAAGTAATTTTCATATTTTTTGAGAACAAAAACACCCCCTTTTCATAAATGGACTAGTCTGAAAATCATTTTCTGATGTTGGATTGGTTGCAAAATTACTGTAACATAGCAAAATCCATTCTAGTTACTTAGGGGTGAAAGGGTAACCAGTAATGACCAGTGTAACCCAAAATAAGCTGCACATTGCACATTACATTTGCAACCAGTGTATAGAGAATACCAGACTAGTCTCTTGACATCAAGTTTATCAGTGTATATTGTAATTTAGATAATCCAGACTAGCTCTTGACAATTTCTATCCATGTTATAATGTATAGATTACAAGACCTAGTCTCTTGAACAATCCAGTTATCAAGTGTATAGACGAATTTACTGTATAGAGAAACAGTAATAGTTTCTTGACAATCCAGTAAATCATGTAGAGATTACAAGACTAGTCTCTTGACACAGTAATCCAGTAATTTCAGAATACCAGACTAGTCTCTTGACATCAAGTTTATCAGGCAAGGCTAGCAAACGAGTAGGAATTCCGAGCTTGATATAAAAAACACCATCGTATTCTATTTATCAGGTAATGTTTTACGCTACATGAATTGATTATTTTTACGTGTATTTTGACGTTGAAAAGAATACGTGATTTCCGTGATGTCATAACACTGACATCATTCGAAAACGTCATGTGACGCTGTTTGACCAATGAAACGTCAGTTTTCAATTAACCCGGATATTCGTATCAGGCCAAAGTAAAAGTGTAAAATATATGTACCAGTACACAAATTGCACCTGGCTAGACTTTAGGCTGCTATATGCAAATGATGAATGAAATATTGTGACAATCTTCCAGGAAGTATAAAACATGTTACAGACAAGGAATAGGCGACAGATGTATGGGTTTGATTGATATGGGTTTTATGTCCATTCAACAGCAATGTCATATGAGAATATATTTACAGAAACTGTGATATTTTCTGTAAATGATGTTGAAAGATGACAAAATTTTCATCGAATATGCGTAATTGAATTCAACTTTTAATGCAAGTTACAGAAACTATCGTAAATATTGCAAATATTTTGAATGAAATAACGCACATGTTCTTAGGTGCCAAATCACATGGCGGGTCTCTTATACAGACAGACGTATACCTTTCTGCGGGGAGAACCATACAATAAATAGAGAATAGTAGTTTAGTGCCATGAATGGGAAAAAATATATCTGGCAAGGCTTAGGAAAAGGGATGGGCGATGTTCAGCCGAGCCCATCCCATTTCCGTGCCGCGCCAGATAGTTTTTTCCATTCACGGCACTAACCTACTATTCTATTTATCCTGTCAACACCTAGAAATAGCTTTAAAATGCAAAAAAATAATCCGTCGCATCTCAAAATCAGAGAGTATGATAACCCCACATATTCATACGCAGTGATTAGGTCGTATTGACAGGATATCAAAAATGTTTTATGGCACCGTGTTTCACGGCACATACGCACTGTGTTGACGGGATAAAAGACTTTATCCCGTCAACGCAGTGCCTATGTGCCGTGAAACACGGTGCCGTGAAACATATTTGATATCCGGTTACAAAGAAATGTCAAAACCACATGTGAGTGTTGGCCAGTGCCTGATTGATCAGACTGGTGAAAATGGGACTGTTCACAGTGTACGTGCGGGTTAAATTTCGCAAATAAAATAAAATTGTGAAAATTAAGTTCATGCCATTTTCTGGATACCAAAGCCATTTCCATTACGATCCTCAATTTCCAATTGTTTGCTCTCTTCCCCATTCCGTGCGTCATTCAGACATAACTGACGTTATAATTATAAGGTCGTCAGTAAGTCTACTACGTCATTTGAAATAAAAATGGCTGCTCCCAGTGATTCAAGTCAGGTAAGGAATAAACAAATAAAACAGTCGTTTGTCGTGTTGATTATTATTCTGGACAGTTCGCAATCGTTGCAGAACCTGCTCCGAATGAAAATGGATGGGTCTGGTGAATTTTGACAGTATATTTCGTTGACAAGAAGCTGTAATTTCACATTGTCGGTGACAAAATATAAAGACTTAAAGTATCAACAGAACATTCATCTGTTAAACACGCCTGAAGTACACATATTGTACTGGTTAATTCTGGTCGCATTGATTCAGCTGGTCACCATTCTAAATATGATTAATTTGCAAAGCCGCCATCTTGTTTTTTTCTGTTTCCATCATTCATGAACGATGGAATGAATAGAAACAAAATCGTTGTAACATGATAATATTATTCTGTAAACATTTAGATGAGTAAAGTACTTAAAGGCTAAAACAAATATTTATCAATTTACTGTCATGGCTGTTCATTAAGGGATTATTACAACCATAAAGTATCGAACTATGTTGTGAGCGCAAAAAAGTGGTTGATGCAATTCGTTTCTAACTTATCTCGCGTTTGAAGCCTAAATTAACTAAATTAAGTTGATTTAAATGTTGTTTGACAATGTTGACGGGATAAATAGAATAGTAGGTTAGTGCCGTGAATGGGAAAAACTATATGGCGCGGCACGGAAATGGGATGGGCTTGGCAGAGCCTCGCCCATCTCGTTTCCTAAGCCTTGCCAGATATTTTTCCCATTCACGGCATTAACCTACTATTCTCTATAGTATCCTGATCCGGTACCAGGTACCATTTACCCTTACAATGCTGAATTAAATTTTGTCGTCGGCTGTTTATTTTATATTTTCCATTTTTCTCTGCAAGAACATGCTTTGACAGCACTTTAGAATAATTTCCAAAGGAAATGATTCTAAAGGGCTGTCAAGGCATGTTTTTAGAGTGAAAAGTATGAAACAACAGCAGATGGCAATTTTCATTTCCAGCATTCTAAGGGATATTAACCCTTTCAACACTATAGACATGAATAGCGCAAACACTGTAGATCCAGATAAGCCGGCTCGTCCTGATCTGAACATTTTGAAAGTATTTTTCATATTATTTAGAAACTAGAAATGTGGCCTGTCGGCACACGAATGCCCCCGCTGGCAGCCAAAGAAAACGAGGCTCATTAGAAAACACAGAGGGTCAGAGAAGCATGGATTTGTCACAGCATGAAAGCAGACCATCAGAGCAATGGCTGTGTGAAATGTCAAGCAGATCCATGCAAGGAAACGGACATTATCAGACATTTACCCGAGCGTTAAGGTTTCGAACGCACCAAGTATGTGACCTTGACCCTGGGCTTTGTGGGGAGGGACAATCATGGATGTGTCACAGGGTGGTAGAGGTCTATTGGAGCAATGCATGTGTCAAATATCAAGCAGATCCGTGCAAGGAAACAGAAATTATAAGACATTTACCCGAGCATTAAGGTTTCAAAGGTACCAAGTATGTGACCTTGACCCTCATCTTAGCAGGGGCGGGATGATCATGGATTTGTCGCAGGGCGGTAGAGGACCATTAGAGCAATGTGTGTGTGTGAAATATCAAGCAGATCTGTGTTTCGGGACGGACGGACGCCGGTAACACTATATGCCCCCCTCACCATTTGGTGGCAGAGGCATAAACAAGAGGGCCATGATGGCCCTAATTCGCTCACCTGACTCCATGAACACCAGAGGAGAATGTGACATTGAGTTCACATGTTTTAACAAAATTGTGCTATATTTAGATGGCGGTCATCTTGGATTAAGCGATGACTCATTTTACCAAATCTGAAAATGCTTCACCCAAGGATCTTAACTTACTATGAAGTTTGGCCAGCATCGGCCATGTGGTTCCCGAGAAAAAGACGTTCAAAATCTCAAATAAATGGACCTTTTGGAGGCCATCATGGATGACATAATCCCGACAAATATTGCACCAGCGCAATCGCCTCATCGATACCTTCAATTTGATATATGACATGACCATATTTGTTCAAAAATAAAATTTGACCCCATGGGCCACGCCAATTTTTGAACCCGGGGTCACCATTTTAACACCTTTGAAAGAGCATTCTACGTCGATCATTCCTACCAAGTTTCATAGAAATCTGGTTGGCGGTTCATGAGAAAAATATTTTTTAAGAATTTGTGCTATTTTTAGACGGCGGCCATCTTGGATTAGCGACGACCTCCGTTTTAACAAATCTGAAAAGGCTTCACCCATGGACCATAACTGTGAAGTTTGGCCACCATGGGCCAAGCGGTTCGTGTGAAGAAGAATTTTGAAATCTCTAATAAAAGAACGACCTTTTGACCTTTCGGTGGCCATCTTGGATGACATGACCATCCAATTTCTACAAAAAAATGTACCAGAGCGATCACCTCTTTGATACCTTCGATTTGATATAGACATGACCATATTCGGTCAAAAATAAAATTTGACCCCAATTTGACCCCATGGGCCACGCCCATTTTTGACCACGGGGTTACCAATTTAACAACTTTGAAAGAGCATTTTACATCAATCATTCCTAGCAAGTTTCATCGAAATCCGGCTGGCGGTTCATGAGAAGAAGATTTTTTAAGAATTTGTGCTATTTTCAGACGGCGGCCATCTTGGATTAGCGACGACCTCCATTTTAACAAATCTGAAAAGGCTTCACCCATGGACCATAACTGTGAAGTTTGGCCACCATGGGCCAAGTGGTTCGTGTGAAGAAGAATTTTGAAATCTCTAATAAAAGAAAGACCTTTTGACCTTTCGGTGGCCATCTTGGATGACATGACCATCCAATTTCGACAAAAAAATGTACCAGAGCGATTGCCTCTTTAATACCTTCGATTTGATATAGGCATGACCATATTCGGTCAAAAATAAAATTTGACCCATGGGCCACGCCCATTTTTGACCCCAGGGTCACCATTTTAACAACTTTGAAAGAGCATTGTACATCGATCATTCCTACCAAGTTTTGTCGAAATCCGGTTGGCGGTTCTTGAGAAGAAGATTTTTGAAGAATTTGTGCTATTTTTAGACGGCGGCCATCTTGGATTACGTAATGACAAAATCAAATCGGAATATTTACATTGAAAAAAATAGATTCAGCCCTGAAAATAGAATAACCCAGCAGGGTGCCAGGTTCATACCCAACCAAAGTCACTTGGCCCCTTCTGCTAAAAGTAATAGGATTAATAATGATCATATTAAGGGGTATAACCAGATTCAACTCTCACATACAAGAATGCCCAATACATACCTGACGGTCAAACCTGGTCTCCGGTCGGGATTCCGGTAAGGATGAAACCCATCATTAAATTGACCATTCACATTCTCCCAACCAATCACCCACAAATTGGGAGAGTATCTGAGTATTCTGAGGTTAACAATACCCGTCATTATTTCCTTCTGCATCTCTGCCGTAATCATTGTCCAATATTGCTAAGAGTAAAACATGTTTTCATACACGCCACTGTATCAAAATTTACTTCTTCTTTCTATTTTCTTTATTTCTTAAAATATTTGTTACATGCTTCAAATGAGTGGTAACAACACATACTTTTGGTGATAAATAAAAAGAAAAATAATGTGTTTTTTCATGTAAAACAAGAAATCAGTACCCTTCAATACCCTTCAAAACTATGAAATGCTAATTTCTAAGTAAAATATTGATGATGACAAATAAGCATATGAAGTTTCAAGCCAATCCAACTTACTGCAAGAGAGATAGTTAACTTTAACGCAAATCTCAGACAGACAGATAAACAGATAGACAGTGTAAAGACTATCGACCAGTGTAGATCCAGATCAGCCTGTGCATCCGCACAGACTGACCAGGATCTGCACTGTAAAATATGTTTAGGTAAAAAAAATGGTTTTATTGAGATGGGTAGTATAACAGAGACAAGTTGACTCAGTCACACGATGGCACAAGATTTAGACCTTGATGATGTCAGCGTGTACCCATTTTTGTCTACTAGTATACCGTCCTGGTAACCTTTCCTCACAATAATCAAATCATCGTCTGTTTTTGATGTTATCAATTGCGGGGCAAGAAAATCATGTGACACATTTTTCAGTACTATTAACGAGGAACTTTTCTTAAGTTTATGCGAATTCACTCTTTGAGATATTTGACTTTCTGATTCTAGTGACTTATCTACACTGCTTTGAGAATTTTTTCCTACATCTGACTTTTTCCGTCTCAAATTTTGCATTGATTTTTCTGAGCCAGTTCTCATCGATGTGGTCTGAGATTTACGATCAGCACTAGCGTTGGTTGTTGTAACTTCCTGTTTAGTTTCGTACAAGGACAGTTTACCATCAGAAGTCGCATCACCATTGTCCTTAACGTTCACAAAGTCACCGGATCTGCTTGTTGCACTGTGTTCAGCAATATGATCCTCGGAAATATTAATGAATAATGTTGTGTGTTTATTTAATCTCTTAATAAGTTTCTCAAAATTCTCACCAGACCAGTTTACACTATGTTTCCCGCCACTAGATTCAAACATGATAGCTGTCTCATGATTGGACAGTATCTCACCAACCTTCCCTCCTATTGGCCAGCTTGTTGAGTCAAGAACCAATGGAATTATGGGTCGTTTCAGAGCATGTGCAATGATGACTTCCTGTTGACAGTTTTCTGCCAGTTCAAACTTGTTTGTAATGCAGGCAACCACGACCCGACACCCGTGTAGTCCCTGAACAATCTTGTTGTACAAAGATTCACTCCCACCCATACGGTAGATGCCCAACCAACACATGTAGCCGAGATTTGTAAGACGTCTGAATAGCGACACTGCCTGGAAAACAAACAATGTCCATCAACAGACAAGAATATCATTTAGGGCCACAGGTTAAAGTAATGGACCATGGTCTGTAAATACCTAAAAGCATCAATACGGTAAGTGAAAATAATAAGCTAAATATATTTTTTTACTCTCTCTTTTTACACATTACCAAGGTCCCTATGTTTTTAGTGGGCCTCGAGACAACAGACTCTTACGAAACAGTCAACCGATTTATATCATTGTCGCCTATGGCAGAATTTAGGCAAATGTTAGACCTCCGCAATGATATATTCCCAGATTCGCTACGTCAACGCGTTTTCGTGGGAACCTTAGGGGGAGTAAGAGGGAGTAAAAACAAATACATGTACTGTTCAAACTGACCATGGGATCTGCAGGGGTTGGACGGTCGTAGATTTGGCACAACATGGTAGTAGAGCCTTACAGGAATGCATGTGTGAAATATTAAGCATTTTAGATGAAGGAAATAGAAGTTATAACAATATTTCTCTGATGTTAAGTTTACGGATGCACGGACGGACGGACGGACGGACGGACGTTCTTACAGTACTATACTTATGTGGCTTATCACATGTTAAATATTAGCCACATAAAACGATTTTTAGCCACATAAAAGGATTTTTTAGGTGGCTAATTGTAACCAACCCTATCCTTTACTAAGTCCATAACCCTGTGGGGCTAGCCACATAAGTACCCTAATGTGTGCCCGGACGGACGGACAGACGGACGGATGGGACGGACGGGACGGACGGACGGACGTTCTTACAGTACTATACTTATGTGGCTTATCACATGTTAAATATTAGCCACATAAAACGATTTTTAGCCACATAAAAGGATTTTTTAGGTGGCTAATTGCAACCAACCCTATCCTTTACTAAGTCCATAACCCTGTGGGGCTAGCCACATAAGTACCCTAATGTGTGCCCGGACGGACGGACGGATGGACGGACGTTCCTACAAATGGATACTTATGTGGCTAACCCTAACCTTTTCCTTTGTTCATCACTATTGTTCTGTAGCCACATAAACCCATTTTTAGCCACATAAAATCACAGAACAATAGAATATTACATAACCTATTGTTCTCCTAGCCACATATGTATCCATTTGTAAGCTCGGATGGACGGACGGATGGACAACACGACTCCAGTATACCCTCCCACAACTCGCTTCGGGGGTATAATAAATCATTCTTCTATCAGCTGGTTATGTTGTCAGTCAACGACTGGTAAAAATCACCGGGACGAAACACGTCTGGTCCGAAGTGATCGCAGTCACTATTGCCTATTTGCGATTTTAGCTGGGCGATTTTATTTTGCAATAACATTCAAATTCTTTCATCATCTATTTTGATGAAATAAAGCCTGAATAATTCAGAAAAGTGCACAGTAAAGATTACCGATAGTATTCTAATGTATTCTGATAGTTTCCACTGTAATTCAGTTATATGAACATTCCAATATATGTCTGTGTACTTTTGAATCAGTAATAGACACCATTAGACACCATTAGACAACCATTAGACACCATTAGACACCCAACCAGCGTTGGCAGCGGAGATTTGTAACTGAATAGCAACACCTCCTGGATAATAATCATTGATTCCAGCTGTACAGTGGAACCTCTCCAAATCAGACAATCCCAAACCAGAATGGAATGGTGCTTAACGGCCCACCAACACAAAAGAGTATCATTTAGGGTCAAGCAATTTAGATGAAGAATAAAAACAAGAAACAAGGCAAAGCCACGAAGGCCAGGTTTTTTCCAAGCATGGACACTTGGATAACATAATTATACCCACTTTTTGTAGACTAGATGGCCGTGGCCTGCATGTCGCGCCTTGGGGCGAGGCATGGACACTAAAAAAATAGATATAGTAGATGGAAAAACTTTAACGAAAAAACTTTAACCGGACACACGGGACGGACGGACGGACGTATGCTAAAATGCCGACGATATCGCGCTTTCCGCAAGCAGGTGCGACAATGATGATAAACACCCATGTGAAGTATCAAGGTAATGGGTGAAGCAGTTGCAGAGATATAGTACAGGAAAAAACTTTAACAAATAAATTCAAAGTAATTTGACCTTGACATTGCGCACAGGGGCCGCACGGTTGGGGGTTAGAATGAAAATATGGATGATGATAAACACCCATGTGAAGTTTCAAGGTAATGGGTGAAGCAGTTGCAGAGATATAGTATAACGAAAAAGTTTTAACCAAAAAACTTTAACCAGACGTATGTTAAAAAGTTAACGTTGAAAATGGCTAAGTCAATTACGTAGAAATAATAGGTGAAGGTAAAAAAATGGTCACATGTTGGTTAGTTGTATATGGTAGGCACCCCTTGGTTATGAATCTGTGAAAGTTTGGTGGTCCTAGGTGGTACAGTACCAAATAAATGGACTTAAACACGAAAACTTAACATTGTAAACGCGAAAACTTAACATTGAAAATGGCTATGTTGACTGCGCGGAAAAAATGGGTGAAGTTAAAAAAAAAAGTAACATGTTGGATAGTGATATGTGGTGGGTACCCCTTGATTATGAAGCTGTGAAAGTTTGGTGTTCCTAGGTGGTACAGTACCAAAGAAATGGACTTAAACACGAAAACTTAACATTGTAAATGGCTAAGTCGACTGCGTGGAAAAAATGGGTGAAGTTAAAAAAAAGTAACATGTTGGATAGTGATATGTGGTGGGCACCCCTTGATTATGAAGCTGTGAAAATTGGTGGTCCTAGGTGGAACAGTAACAAAGAAATGGACTCAAACACGAAAACTTAACATTGATTGTGGACGCCGCCCGCGCCGCCCGCCCGCCCGCCCTCCCGCCGCCCGCCCGGCTTTCGCCAATCCAATAGCCTGGATTTTTTTTTTAAAAACCTGGCTAATAATAGTAAAATAGTATGTTACATGTGGTAGCCTCTAAACCGGACACCCTGGGACTAAAACAGCGAAACCAATACAGATGACAAACCTGACAATGCGCGCCCCACTGGTACGATATGAACACATCCGCTGCCCCGGTAGACACGAGAGACTCATCAGTTTCCCGGGCCTCGACTGGCTCATCTTCCTTCGCAGGGAGCCACCAGTTTCTGTAGGCTGTAGAAAATTGATTGATTGATTGATTGATTGATTGGTTGCTTGTCTTGCTTCATTTATTGATTTGGGGCTTTAAATCAACATCATATACAAATGGGAAAGCACCTGTATGGGGGTGGTACCATTCATGCACAAAGCTCCAGATAAGGTGCGTATTTACGCAATTATTTTAGCTGAATATGCTTGATTATCAAAAGTGGGAGTACAAGATACGCACAGCAATGTGAAAATATACATTGATTTTCAAATTGAGTAGTGAAAAGATTGTCATAAAGTTGAAAATTCACTTAGTTGAGCTGCAAAAAGCAAACAGTGTTTGCTTTTTGCAACTCAAATAAGTGAATGTTTAAATGTGTTATATTGTTTTTATCTGACATGTGTTCCCTATTTAGTAATGAAGAAATTCAATAATCCATTTGTAAAAGTAAAATACGCAATGATTTTGAAATCAGGGGGTATAGTACGATTTAGACACAAAGCTTATCTGGAGCCCTGCATGCATTGATTGATTTTTTACAAAAAAAATCTTACACTTTTGCTTCATATTTCTTGGAAATCTTTTCAGCTCTTTGATGACCAGTACATGATTAAAATATCCGCTTTAAATATGTTCAGGCTCACGAGATATTTAACATTGACGTTAGTTTAGGTGGACGGCTAGTTGTTTTGGATAATATACCTGCAGAAACATGTTTTTCATTTCGCAGTATCCCGAGATAATTGAGCTGCATCAAGACTTCGTGAAATTTCTCCGCCGGCCAATATATGCCCCGCTCTGCCTCCTCGCTGGGTTTTGTGTAGAAACGGATACACAATCTGGTACCCAGCAGCTGTCTGATACTGCCATCAGACTGGGACACAGGACTCAACAAGACGGGAACCAGCGGCTTGTCCATTTCTATAGCCCGCTGTACCTGGGAACACAATATACATTGGCTGGGGACATTAAAGATGGTGTCCCGCACATCAGGATGTATTGTAGCGGTTATATTTTTTTGGTTCAGCATTTAGAGATATTACTATTATATACAAAGAGCGTTTTATTTTTATAACCGGCTACACATATTGGTACTATTTTGTAGTATTTGTATGACGGAAATCAACAATCTTGAGGTCAGGGGAGACAACCGTGTTTTCTCAAAATATTAACAAAATTTTATATTTATTCAAACCAGTTGATATTTATTTATGCAATTTCTGGTGTACCAGCAGCAATCATGTTTAAGTTGATACACATACTTGATTTAAAAAATTAAAACGAATCACACTGTGTTCACATGCAAACACACTGGTGATCACCACTAATAACACTGTGTTCACATGCAAACACACTGGTGATCACCACTAATAACACGCTATTGAAATATTAGTAAATGCTGTGTAAAATCGAACACTTTTGATGTTAAAAACTTGTAGAATACATTAGTTACAAACTTGTAGAATACATTAGTTACAAACTTGTAGAATACATTAGTTACAAACTTGTAGAATACATTAGTTACAAACTTGTAGAATACATTAGTTATAAATTAGTTACAAACTTGTAGAATACATTAGTTACAAACTTGTAGAATACATTAGTTATAAACTTGTAGAATACATTAGTTACAAACTTGTAGAATACATTAGTTACTAACTTGTAGAATACATTAGTTACAAACTTGTAGAATACATTAGTTACAAACTTGTAGAATACATTAGTTACAAACTTGTAGAATTAGTTACAAACTTGTAGAATACATTAGTTACAAACTTGTAGAATACATTAGTTATAAACTTGTAGAATACATTAGTTATAAACTTGTAGAATACATTAGTTACAAACTTGTAGAATACATTAGTTACAAACTTGTAGAATACATTAGTTATAAACTTGTAGAATACATTAGTTACAAACTTGTAGAATACATTAGTTACAAACTTGTAGAATACATTAGTTACAAACTTGTAGAATACATTACATTAGTTACAAACTTGTAGAATACATTAGTTACAAACTTGTAGAATACATTAGTTACAAATGTAGAATACATTAGTTACAAACTTGTAGAATACATTAGTTATATAATAAGGTACAGATTTAATTTCCGTAACAATATATTTTTTCATAGTTTGAGGCCCCCAATCTTTAACCCTTTTCACCCCTAAATAACTAGCATGGACTATTCCATGTACACTTTCAAACTATTCCATTCAAGTTCATCAGGTTTGTAGGAAATGGTAGGAATTCCTCGTCGAACTCGGGAACTGTTTGAACCCGCGGCCTACAGCCTTGGGGTTCAAACAGTTCCCTCGTGCCACGGCAAACGTTTACCCACGGCTGGCACTCGGGAACTGTTTGAACCTGCGGCCTACAGCCTTGGGGTTGAAACAGTTCCCTCGTGCCATGGCAAACGTTTACCCACGGCTGGGCGTGGTCGAATCTTATATTTAGTGCCACTTGTTCAGCAGACAATACAAAAAAATAATTCACCTTTGTAAGGCTTAACCCTTTTCAGTCTACGGATACAGTACGCTTAGAACAATGGTCTCTTAAACACAAAAATTAAACAAGAGCTGTAGGAGAACAGCATAGCTCTCGACTACGAGGGTTGTCGATGTACACATAGCTTGACAAAGAAGGTGGCTGCGGCCTGCATACAAACCTTAACCAAGGTTCACCAAAAACATTAACCAAGGGAAATCAAGTAAGTAATTCAAGGTTAAATGTAGGTCAATGTCAGATATAGGTCAGGGGTTATTGATGTACATCACTAGGAGATAAAGTTTTCCAAGTATGGTTGCTGTAGGCCCAGGAGTATTCCATATACAAGCTTGAGTAAAAACCGTAACCAAGGGGAGATAACTAAGTAATCCAAGGATAAAAGTAGGTCAAGGTCAAATATAGGTCAGGGATTATTGGTGTACATCACTAGGAGATGAAGTTGTCCAAGTATGGTTGATGTAGGCCCAGAAGTATTCCATATACAAGCTTGACTATAAACATTAACCAAGTAATTCAAGGTTAAATGTAGGTGAAGGTAAAATAAAGGTCAGGGGTTATTGATGTACATCCCTATGAGAAAAAGTTATCCAAGTATGGTGTCTGTATGCACAATAGTATTCCATCTACAAGCTTGACTAAAAACCTTAACCAAGGTCGAGTAAAAACCTTAACCAAGGGGAATTAAGTAAGTAATTTAAGGTTAAATGTAGGTCAAGGTCAATTATAGGTCAGGGGTTGTTGATGTACATCACTAGGAGATGAAGTTGTTCAAGTATGGTTGGTGTAGGGCCAGGAGTATTCCATCTACAATCTGGACTAAAAACGTTAACCAAGGGGAATTAAGTAAGTAATTGAAGAGGAAATGTAGGTGAAGGTCAAATATAGATCAGGGGTTGTTGATGTACATCACTAGGAGATGAAGTTGTCCAAGTATGGTGGGTGTAGGGCCAGTAGTATTCCATATAGAAGGTTGACTAAAAACCTTAACCAAAAGGAATTAAGAAAAGTAATTGAAGAGGAAATGTAGGTCAAGGTCAAATATAGATCAGGGGTTATTGATGTACATACCTATGAGAAAAGGTTGTCGAAGTATGGTGTCTGGATGCACAATAGTATTCAATGTACAAGCTTGAAAAAAAACCTTAACCAAGGTTGACTAAAAACCTTAACCAAGGGGAATTAAGTAAGTAATTCAAGAGGAAATGTAGGTCAAGGTCAAATATAGATGAGGGGTTATTGATGTGCATCACTAGGAGATGAAGTTGTCCAAGTATGGTGGGTGTAGGGCCAGTAGTATTGCATATACAAGCTTGACTAAAATAAAAACCTTAACCAAGGTTGACTAAAAACCTTAACCAAGGGGAATTAACCAAGTAATTCAAGAGGAAATGTAGGTCAAGGTCAAATATAGATCAGGGGTTATTGATGTACATCACTAGGAGATGAAGTTGTCCAAGTATGGTGGGTGTAGGGCCAGTAGTATTCCATATACAAGCTTGACTAAAAACCTTAACCAAGGCGTGACGGTGACGCCGACGCCGACGCCGGGGTGACAACATAAGCTCTACTTATTCTTCGAATAGTCAAGCTAAAAAATGGAAATTCGGGTACTGGTATGTCCGGTTATATGGTTTATTATACGGAATCAGGAAATCGCGAATATTAAACATTAACATAGAAATAAATACATTAGAATACTACCAGTATTGTTTACTGTGCACTTTTCTGAATTATTCAGGCTTTATTTGATCAAAATAGACAAAAGAATTTGAATGTTATTGCGAAATAAAATCGCCCAGCTGAAATCGCAAATAGGCAGTAGTGACTGCAATCACTCCGGTGATTTTAACGAGTCGTTGACTGACAACCAAACCAGCTGATAGAATAATGATTTATTAACGCAGTGTTCGGTATATACCAGTATCGTTACATGTCAAGAAAATTGAAATGGGTAAAATAACAAGAGGGCCATGATGGCCCTAATTCGCTCACCTGACTCCATGAATACCAGAGGAGAATGTGACATTGAGTTCATGTGTTTTAAAAAAATTGTGCTATTTTTAGATGGCGGTCATCTTGGATTAAGCAATGACTCTCATTTTACCAAATCAGAAAATGCTTCACCCAAGGATCTTAACTTACTATGAAGTTTGGCCATCGGCCATGTGGTTTCTGAGAAAAAGACGTTCAAAATCTTGAATAAATGACCTTTTGGCGGCCATCATGGATGACGTAATCATCCGATTCCGACAAATATTGCACCAGAGCAATCGCCTCATCGATACCTTCAATTTGATATATGACATTAGCATATTCGGTCAAAAATAAAATTTGACCCCACGGGCCACGCCCATGTTTGACCCCGGGGGAACCATTTTAACAACTTTGAAAGAGCATTGTACATCGATCATTCCTACCAAGTTTCGTCGAAATCCAGCTAGCGGTTCATGAGAAGAAATTTTGTTAAGAATTTATGCTATTTTTAGACGGCGGCAATCTTGGATTAGCGATGACCTCCATTTTAACAAATCTGAAAAGGCTTCACCCATGGACCATAACTCTTACGTTTGGCTACCATGGGCCAAGCGGTTCATGTGAAGAAGAATTTTGAAATCTCTAATAAAATAACGACCTTTTGACCTTTCGGCAGCCATCTTGGATGACCTAACGATCTGATTTCGACAAAAAATGCACCAGAGTGATCGTCTCGTTGATACCTTCCATTTGATATATGACATGACCATATTCGGTCAAAAATAAAATTTGACCCCAAGGGCCACGCCCATTTTTGACCCCGGGGTCACCATTTTAACAACTTTGAAAGAGCATTGTACATCGATCATTCCTAGCAAGTTTCGTCGAAATCCGGCTAGCGGTTCATGAGAAGAAGATTTTTTAATAATTTATGCTATTTTTAGACGGTGGCCATCTTGGATTAGCGATGACCTCCATTTTAACAAATCTGAAAAGGCTTCACCCAACCTTAACCAATGTTGACTAAAAACCTTAACCAAGGGAAATTAAGTAAGTAATTCAAGGTTAAATGTAGGTCAATGTGGCCGCGGCCTGCATAAAAACCTTAACCAAGGTTGACTAAAAACCTTAACGAAGGGAAATTAAGTAAGTAATTCAAGGTTAAATGTAGGTCAATGTCAGATATAGGTCAGGGGTTATTGATGTACATCACTAGGAGATGAAGTTGTCCAAGTATGGTTGGTGTAGGGCCAGGAGTATTGCATCTACAAGCTTGACTAAAAACCTTAACCAAGGGGAAATAAGAAAATAATCCAAGGATAAAAGTAGGTCAAGGTCAAATATAGGTCAGGGATTATTGATGTACATCACTAGGAGATGAAGTTGTCCAAGTATGGTTGGTGTAGGGCCAGGAGTATTGCATCTACAAGCTTGACTAAAAACCTTAAGGAGAATTAAGTAAGTAATTCAAGAGGAAATGTAGGTCAAGGTCAAATGTAGACCAGGGGTTATTCATGTAGATCACTGTGAGAAAAGGTTGTCCAAGTATGGTGTTAGTATGCACAATAGTATTCCATGTACAAGCTTGACTAAAAACCTTAACCAAGGGGAATTAACTAAGTAATTCAAAGTTAAATGTAGGTCAATGTCAAATATAGGTCAGTGGTTGTTGATGTACATCACTAGGAGATGAAGTTGTCGAAGTATGGTGGGTGTAGGGCCAGGAATATTCCATATACAAGCTAGACTAAAAACCTTAAACAAGGGGAATTAAGTAAGTAATTGAAGAGGAAATGTAGGTCAATGTCAAATATAGATCAGGGGTTATTGATGTACATCCCTATGAGAAAAGGTTGTCCAAGTATGGTGTCTGTATGCACACTAGTATTCCATGTACAAGCTTGACTAAAAACCTTAACCAAGGTTGACTAAAAACCTTAACCAAGGGGAATTAACTATGTAATTCAAGGTTAAATGTAGGTCAAGGTCAAATATAGGTCAGGGGTTGTTGATGTATATCACTAGGAGATGAAGTTGTTCAAGTATGGTGGGTGTAGGGCCAGGAGTATTCCATATACAAGCTTGACTAAAAACCTTAACCAAGGGGAATTAACTAAGTAATTCAAGAGGAAATGTAGGTCAAGGTCAAATATAGATCAGGGGTTATTGATGTACATCACTAGGAGATCAAGTTGTGCAAGTATGGTGGGTGTATGGCCAATAGTATTCCATATACAAGGTTGACTAAAAACCTTAACCAAGGCGTGAGGTGACGCCGACGCCGACGTGCTGACGCCGACGCCGGGGTGACAACATAAGCTCTACTTATTCTTCGAATAGTCAAGCTAAAAATGGGGATATTTCTTCTCAAAAGTTTCATACTACATACTATAATTGAATCCCATGTATTATGGGATAAAATAATGTTTACTCACCTGATAACAACATTCCGCTGTCTGGACAAATGTATGTGTAAGACAAACAATCACGATCTTGGCGCCATCAATCCCAGAATCCTCCAAACCACCACTTCCTGTCTCCTCCGTACCTGTACGGCATTCATACCCCGCCATCTGTAAATGCCGCCGCAGTAAACTCACCTTCTCCCGACTATTACTGTGATAGCATAGGTAGACAGGTGCAGAGATTGAGTAATCACGGTTTACAAGGCTTTTGCTACTGTTGTCTGTATCTTCCGAATGTTCATCCATGTCTAATATCTCGACAGTTTCAGGTAGTTTGTTTGCATTTGAGTGTTGTTTTAAATCTTCTGCAACTATTTCTTTCTTTACCTGTGCTTGTTGGTTTGGAAGTTGAATTTCGTTATTATGGGCTTGTTCTTCCCTGTGATGAATGTTGTTTTCCTGTGGTGTTTCTGTATCTATTTGTTGTTGCTTTGGTAGGTTAACATCAGGTTTTTTTTGTGACCGACTATCCCTTTCATGAATGTTTCCATGTGGCACCACTCCATTCATTTCGTCTATGTCATCACTATGATCAATTCTGTCTATTTTACTTAACATAACCTTCTCAACTTTAGACTGTTTATTCACCTCCATGCTTTTCTGATGAATGCTCTCTTTCTCCCCCTTTCCATCCACCCTCTCTTTACCTGGTCCTCTTGCATCTGAACCGTCACCAGTGGTTTCATGACCTGTGTCAGCAAGAAGATTGCTTGCCTTACCACTAGTTTTTGGTGACTTTGTTGATTTATGAAGTTCCAGAGAACTACTTGTACGTAACGGTGTTGCTGATTTAAGTTTTGTAGATGTAGTCTTCTCTAAAGATTTACGCGACTGTCGTACTGTTTTGGTTTGTGGAGTTGCGTTTGCTTTCTTTACTTGATTTCCCTGTTTGGACTCCACTGTAGATTTAATGTCTCGGCTATCGTCTTTTGGCAAAGGCTTGACAACATTCCTGTAAGACAAGCATAGATACTGAGCTCCAGAAAAGGTGCGTATTGGTGTATTTTACTCTGACACTTATTTTAGCATAATTCGCATTGATTATGAAAAGTTGGAGTACAAATATATTCACAGCAATGTGAAAATATACATTGATTTTCAAATTGAGTAGTGAAAATACTGTAATAATGTTGAAAATTTACTTAGTTGAGCTGCAAAAAGCAAACACTGCTTTTTGTAGCTCAAATAAGTGAATTTTTAAATTTGTTTAAATTTTTATCAATTGTTCCCTATTTAATAAGAAAGAAAAGCAATAATAGAGTTGTAAAAGTAAAATATGCATTGAATTTGAAACCTGAGGGTATATTACTCTTTAGATACAAAACTTATCTGTAGCTCTGTGGATAATTCGTGTTTCCTCCAGGATTAACCCTTAAAAGGCGGGAACCAAAAATTGTCGTCTGCTGTTGTTCATATTTTTTGTTAAATCTCAATAAAAACATGGTGTGAAAATACTTTAGAATCATTTCCATTGCAAATGAATCTAAAGTACTGTCAGACCATGTTTTTAATGAGAAACATGGAAAATAAAATGTAAACAAGAGTGCCGAAGGTCACAATATACGCCTGTCGAGGCAAGGCCAGTCAACAAGGGTAGATAACTCACTGAAAATCAATAGGGTCCTTCATCTTGACATGATAAACATGTATACCGAATTTGGTTACAATCCGTCAAGTATAACTCGAGTTATTGCGTGGATAAGGATACAGTCCAAAAATTAAAAATGGCCGACAAGGGTAGATAAGTAATCGGAATTTTTCAAAATCAATAGGCTTCTTTGTTGTGCCGTGATAAACATGTATACCGAATTTGGTTGCGATCAGTGACATAGAACTTGAGTTATTGCGTGGACAAGGATACAGAGTGGGAAAATAAACAAGACTTGTCAGAAGACAACGAAGCTCGCCTGTTGGCAGCCTTCACTCAAACTTGGCACAGTTGCATAAAAAAACATGAATATTATATAACTTGACCTTGGGTTAAGGGGCGTGCGGTGGACCTTGACATTGGGGTCAGTGGTGCAAGGTGGGTCGTGGGTTTGCTATAGCATAATATAGCATATTAAGATGAATGCATGCATGAAATATCAATGCGCTCCCTGAAAACAGAAGTAAAACAAAATTTAACCCAACGTTAAGTTTATGAACGCACTAAGTTGGTGATTTTCTACAGCATGATAGCTATTCACATGAGGAATGCATGTATGAATGTGCTAAGTTTGTGACCTTAAACTTGGGAAAAGGGCGGTGGGTCATGGATTTGCTGTAGCACAATAGAGGATCATCAGATGAATGCAAGTATCAAATATCAAAGCGTTCCCTGTAAAGAAACAGAAGTTATAACAAGAGGGCCATGATGGCCCTAATTCGCTCACCTGGCTCCATGAACACCAGAGGAGAATGTGACATTGAGTTCATAAGTGTTTTAAAAAAATTGTGCTATTGTTAGATGGCAGTCATCTTGGATTAAGCGATGACTCTCATTTTACCAAATCTGAAAATGCTTCACCCAAGGATCTTAACTTACTATGAAGTTTGGCCAGCATCGGCCATGTGGTTCCTGAGAAGAACACGTTCAAAATCTCGAATAAATGGACCTTTTGGAGGCCATATGGATGACATAATCATATGATTCCGACAAATATTTGGTATATTTGGTCAAAAATAAAATTTGACCCCACGGGCAACGCCCATTTTTGACCCCGGGGTCACCATTTTAACACATTTGAAAGAGCATTCTACGTCGATCATTCCTACCAAGTTTCGTCGAAATCCGGCTGGCGGTTCATGAGAAGAAGATTTTTTAAGAATTTGTGCTATTTTTAGACGGTGGCCATCTTGGATTAGCGACGACCTCCGTTTTAACAAATCTAAAAAGGCTTCACCCATGGATCATAACTGTGAAGTTTGGCCACCATGGGCCAAGCAGTTCGTGTGAAGAAAAATTTTGAAATCTCTAATAAAAGAACGACCTTTTGACCTTTCGGTGGCTATCTTGGATGACATGACCATCCAATTTCGACAAATAATGTACCAGAGCGATCGCCTCTTTGATACCTTCGATTTCATATAGACATGACCATATTCGGTCCAAAATAAAATTTGACCCAAATTTGACCACACAGGCCACGCCCATTTTTGACCCCAGGGTCAAAATTTTAACAAATTTGAAAGAGCATTGATCATCGATCATTCCTACCAAGTTTCGTCGAAATCCGGCTGGCGATTCATGTCAGAGAAGATTTTTTAAGAATTTATGCTATTTTCAGACGGCGGCCATCTTGGATTAACGACGACCTCCATTTTAACAAATTTGAAAAGGCTTCACCCATGGACCATAACTGTGAAGTTTGGCCACCATGGGTCAAGCGGTTCGTGTGAAGAAGAATTTTGAAATCTCTAATAAAAGAACAACCTTTTGACCTTTTGGTGGCCATCTTGGATGACATGACCATCCAATTTCGACAAATAATGTACCAGAGCGATCGCCTCTTTGATACCTTCGATTTGATATAGACATGACCATATTCGATCAAAAATAAAATTTGACCCCAATTTGACCCCACGGGCCACGCCCATTTTTGACCCCGGGGTCACCATTTTAACAACTTTGATAGATCATTGTACATCGATCATTCCTACCAAGTTTCGTTGAAATCCGGTTGTCGGTGCATGAGAAGAAGATTTTTTAAGAATTTATGCTATTTTTAGACGGCGACCATCTTGGATTAGCGATGACCTCAATTTTAACAAATCTGAAAAGGCTTCACCCATGGACCATAACTTCTAAGTTTGGCTACCATGGGCCAAGCGGATTCATGTGAAGAAGAATTTTGAAATCTCTAATAAAAGAATGACATTTTGATCTTTCGGCGGCCATCTTGGATGACATAAACATCCGATTTCGACAAAAAATGCACCAGAGTGATCGCCTCGTTGATACCTTCGATTTGATATATGACATCACCATATCCGGTTAAATTTGACCCCTATTTGACCCCACGGGCCACGCCCATTTTTGACCCCGGGGTCACCATTTTAACAACTTTGAAAGAGCATTGTACATTGATCATTCCTACCAAGTTTTGTCGAAATCCGGTTGGCGGTTCTTGAGAAGAAGATTTTTGAAGAATTTGTGCTATTTTTAGATGGTGGCCATCTTGGATTACGTGATGACGTCATTTTAACAATTTTGTAATCGCCCTACCGAAGGACCATGACCATGAAGTTTGGTGACTATAGGCCCAATGGTTACCGAGGAGAAGACGTTTGAAAATGTTCACGGACGACGGACGGACGACGGACGGACAACGGACACATTGCGGTAACAATAGCTCACATGAGCTTTGCTCAGGTGAGCTAAAAAGACATTTACTCCAACGTTAAGTTTAAGATGTTGATCTTGGGGAAAGGGGTGGGGGGGGGGGGTCATGGATTTGCTGTAGCACAATAGAGGATCATCAGATGAATGCATGTATGAAATATGAAGGCATTCCCTGTAAAGAAACAGAAGTTATAAAAAGACATTTACTCGTTAAGTTTACAACGTTAAGTTTATGATGTTGATCTTGTTGAAATATCAAAGCGTTCCCTGTAAAGAAACAGAAGTTACACAACATTTACCCCAACATTAAGCTTATGAACAAGCTAAGTTTGTGACCTTGACCTTGGGGTAAGGGTTGGGTGGTGGATTTGCAACAGCACGATAGAGGGTCATCTGAGGAATGCATGTATGAAATATCAAGGCATTTCAAGAAAGGAAACAGAGGTTATAAGATATTTACCCCAACGTTAAGTTTATGAATGTGCTAAGTTTGTGACATTGACCTTGGGGAAATGGGTGGGAGGTGGGTCATGGATTTGCTATAGTATGATAGAGTATCATCAGATGAATGCATGTATGAAATATGAAGGTATTCCCTGTAAATAAACAGAAGTTACACAATATTTACCCCAACGTTAAGTTCATGAATGTGCTAAGTTTGTGACCTTGACCTTGTGGTAAGGGTTGGGTGGTGGGTCATGGATTTGCTACAGCATGATAGAGGGTCATCTGAGGAATGCATGTATGAAATAACAAGGTGTTCCATGAAAGGAAACAGAAGTTATAAGACATTTACCCCAACGTTAAGTTTGTGGACGACGCCGACGGGGGTATGCCATAAGCTCTTCTGCACTTCGTGCAGACGAGCTAAAAATGACTGCCAAGAGGAGATAAGTCATCGGAAATATTTCAAATTCAATAGGCTTCTTCGTCTTGCCATGATAAACATGTATACAGAATTTGGTTACGATTGGTGAAGTAGAACTTCAGTTATTGCGTGGACAAGGATACAGTGCGAAAATTCAAAATGGCCGCCAAGGGGAGATAAGTTAAAATCAATAGGCTTCTTCGTCTTGCCGTGATAAACATGTATACCAAATTTAGTTACAATCCATCAAGTAGTACTCTAGTTATTGTGTGGACAAGCTGTGCCAGGCAAGGTACATTTAGAGTGTGAAACTGTATAAAGGCACACACATTCAGCTTGTGAAGCAACATTTTTAATATTACTTGAAAATCACATAATTGTTTTCTAAACTTTTTTTTTTAAATCCTAGTTGAAGAATGAAAATGCCTGTGACAATGCTGAATTCAATTTTGTCTTCTGCTGTTTATTTTTCATTTTTCTTGTCAAAAGCAGGTTTTAACAACACTTTAACTAGTTTCATTTCCTGTAAAATGCTGTCAAACATGTTTTTATTGAGAAAGAAATTAAAATATAAAACAACAGCAGAAGACAATTTACATGTCCCACATGCTAAAAAAGAGGTCACATATATATCCCAGTCGAGGCAAGGCCAGTCAAAAAGGGAAGATAACTCACTGAAAACCAATAGGGTTCTTCATCTCGTGATAAACATGTATACCAAATTTGGCTATGAGTTATTGTGTAGACAAGGATACAGAGTGTGAAAATGAAATAAGTCTGCCAAGGGGAGATAAGTCATGGACATTTTTTTAAATTCAATAGGCTTCTTCGTCTTGCGGAGATAAACATGTATACCAAATTTGGTTATGATCAGTCAAGTAGAACTCGAGTTATTGCGTCAACAAGGATACAGAATGCGAAATATTTGAAAAGCAATAGGCTTCTTTGTCTTGCCGTAATAAATATGTATACCGAATTTGGTTTTGATCGGTCAAGTAGAACTTTAGCTACAACCATTTGCCTCCGATATGTGTATACCAAATTTGGTTATGATCGGTCTGACCCAGATGGCAGGGCCCGCATGTCGAGCCTGCCGAGGCATTTGATGGTCTCAGAGTGTATTTATTTGAAGTTTGATGCCCAAAAAGCATACAAAGTTTCAAGCAAATCTGACTTACAGTTACAGAGATAGTAGGTATGTGAAAACTTTAACGCAAATTTTGACAGAAACTTTAACGCAAACTTCTAAGTCATTTGACCTTGGCCTTGGGCACAGGGGCCGCATGAGTGGGATACAGCATGAATATATGGATGATGACTAATAAGCATATGAAGTTTCAAGTCAATGTGACTTGGGACTGCAGAGATATAAGGTATTTAAAAACTTTAACGCAGATTTCGGACGGACGGACGTACTTACGAGACGTACATTGTGGGGTTCCTAACCCTGACCCATCCTAAATCAAACCCCATAAAGAAAGATCAATCAAACAGAAAAAACAACCCCATAAGACAAAATAACCCCACAAGAGCAATTCATAACGGGGTTAAAATGGAATAAGCATCTCTTAACAAGTCCATCACTGTGTGGTTAACCTCACAATGTAGCTCTCGTTTGCTCGGTAAGACGTACTGACGTACTAACATTTTGGGTTTATGGGCAATTTGTTCTTTAAAAGATCAAAGGAATAGCCCCTAAACTACAATAGGTTTAGGGGCTAACGGAATAAATCTATTGTATTATATTGTCTTAGGCTCCTCCCCCTAGCCCCTAAACCCCCAATGTTAGCCCGGACGGATGGACGGACGCACGGACGTTCTTACAGTACTATACTTATGTGGCTTATCACATGTTAAATATTAGCCACATAAAACGATTTTTAGCCACATAAAAGGATTTTTTAGGTGGCTAATTGTAACCAACCCTATCCTTTACTAAGTCCATAACCCTGTGGGGCTAGCCACATAAGTACCCTAATGTGTGCCCGGACTGACGGACGTTCCTACAAATGGATACTTATGTGGCTAACCCTAACCTTTTCCTTTGTTCATCCCTATTGTTCTGTAGCCACACAAACCCATTTTTAGCCACGGAACAATAGAATATTACATAACCTATTGTTCTCCTAGCCACATATGTATCCATTTGTAAGCTCGGACGGACGGACAGACATTTTGGGTTTATGGGCTATTTGTTCTTTAAAAGATCAAAGGGATAGCCCCTAAACAACAATAGGTTTAGGGGCTAATGGAATAAATCTAATTTGATTACGATCCGTCAAGTAGAACTCTAGTTATTGCGTGGACAAACTCTATCTGCCCGCCCGCCCGCCCAGCCAGGTGAATACATAATACGTCACGTTTTTTTTTCAAACGAGTGTATAAAAAGTAGATATTTGTTAATAACGTCTACCCATTTGCTTTCTTAGCTAGATCATTTCCGAGTCAATTTCCACCCGCCGCCATTTTGATTTGAGCCACATTTGACAGACAACATCTACCCGATTCCGTTACGAGAATTTGTTTTCAGTCAGCATCTATTCAGTCAACGAATAGCTTGTTATCTGATAAACAGACATGGCCAAACTGTAACACTAACCCTTTACTGGATATCTGTATCTCCGGCAACACGTCAAGACAGAAGTCCTTGACCTCGGCGATACTAGTGGCCTTCCATGCGGCCTTGACCTTCTGTTTTTGTTTCTGCAGATACTGTGGGTTATCCTTCAATAGCGGCCCAAGCACATCTATGGTCGGCACCGCCACTGCTGGATCTTTACTGGTGATGTGTTTCAGCAGATAATCAATGGTCTTCCGTGATTGTTCCTAGACAATATGGAGGGAAATATTTTAAATTAGAGAAAGTGAGCAAGGACTCACGTATACACCCGGCCGCCGCCTGGACGACAAACAAAAACTTTAATGCAAATACTTTGACTAATGGATGATGATGAGGAAGTATATGAAGTTTGAAGTCAATCTGATTTACCGTTGTAGAGATAATGGGTACCAGAAAACTTTAACGCACATCTTACCGACGCAAATTTCTAACGGACAAACGGACAAACGGACAAACGGACGGACAGAGAGACGGAGGGAATTACGATAACTATATACCCCTTGACATACTTCATATGCTGGGAGCATAATTAAGATAACTCTTAGGATGCTGGAAAAATTGAGGGCTATAAATAGTTCAAAAACAGTGGACGACAGTTCATTATTTTCTTTTATTTCTCACTGTAAATATCATGATTATGTTTTGGAATTTCACTAGAATTGAGCCTGGCCCCAGCTCGCTAATTGAAAGTTGTTTGTGCGTGATTCACGGCCTTCACGCTGATTAGTAACTTACAATTAACGAGCCGGGCCCAAGGTAAATCAATCCACTTCCGTTGGTTGAACAGATGGCTGCCGTCGTACCTTTGTGTTAATATAATAAATTTGGATATCACGGCGAGTTGTCATTCATACCAGAAAGTGCCTGTTAGTTGAACATCATATTTTGATACATACATGTACATCACAAAACTGTGAAAATAGGACGTTTTAAAATAGCTTTTGTTTGTGAAAATAACATACCGTAATAACCCTAAATACTCCATTTATTTTAGAAAAAATAAATAGGTAGCTAGCTACGGACATTACGGGAGTAATTGCAAGAGTTACCGTTCGCAACTAGGGGGTTGTCCTATTTTCGAGCTCTTCGAAATGCACTTTCCTGTGTTTTACGGCATTTAAATTCATTTAAATTTAAATGGTGGTAAACTAAAACTCTGTGGCTGAACGGGGGGGGGGGGTGGTTGCAACCCCGGAAACCCCCCACCCCCCCCCCTCTAGATCCGCCCCTGGACACTCTTTGTTGTGGTAAATCATATACATGTATTTATATGTGTTTCCCAGAATAAATAATATAATAATAATACCCCCCCCACCCCAATGAGGGCCCAGGTGCCCCTAAATATGTAGATTTTTCCAAGTCTGTGGGCCTGACATATACAAGGTCAAAGATTTTATCGTTATCAGATGCCACAATGTTAATGTGTTTTTTGCAAAAAGTATAACTGTGGTTTATTGTGGAATGCACCAAGTATGTGACCTTGACCTTGGGATCAGCGGGGGTAGGACGCTCATGGATTTGTCACAGCATGATAGTAGAGCCTTGGAGGAATGCATGCGTGAAATATTAAGAATTTTCAATGAAGGAAATAGAAGTTATAACCGATTTCTCCGAGAACAGAAGTTATAATATATTTCTACGATGTTAAGTTTAGTCAGTATACACCCCCCCACCCCCCCACCCACACACAACTTGGGGGGGAGGGATATACATATGGAAGGGGAGCATGTTACATCACAAAACTCCGAAAATGGATGTTTTCAAACAGCTTTTGTTTGTGAAAATAACATACCCCGGTACCTTGATTCAAAATATGGACGGAGCTCTTGTTAGAGAGGGGTGCTACGATTAGATAACAAATACACGACATACCTCCCCGAGTTGTGCTAATTGCGCCAAGATCGGAGCTCGGACAGACATCGAGTGTGCTGTGAACTTGGTATCGTCGGTGAGCAGGGTGTAATGGCTGGCCAGGAACTCTGGGTGATGCCGGGCCACGTGGCCAGTTATCTCTAGTATCAGTCGCTGGGTCGCGGAGCTTTCGTAGGCATACATGTTCAGCAGGCAGGTGACACGATACACCGATATCAGCTGGAAACACAAGTTATTGATCAGTTGATTGATTCATCTATCGATTGAGTGATTGAACTTGGGGTGATTGCGAACCAAGTGGCCAATTATCTCCAATATCAGTAGACATAGACATACATGTTCAGTTGGCAGTTGATTGATTGAACTCGGTTGATTGCTGGGAATGAAAGTGATTAATTATTTGATTGATCAATTGATTGATTGATTGAACGTGGGTGATTGCTTGGAATGAAAGTGATTGATTATGTGATTGATTGATTGATTGATTGATTGATTGATTGATTGATTAACATGACTCTTGGTAGATTGTTTTATTTATTGTTTGTACTAGCACCAGAAGACTTTAACAGTTGTGACTGTGATCGGAAAAATGGGGCTTATGGGTTTTGCGACCAGTGTAGACCCAGTTCAACCTGTGCGCAGAGTTTTATAAGGATCTGCACTGTTCACCATTTCATCAATGAAACACCCGTCATTCTTCTAACAAGCAATATACATGTAGATAGTTATATAAGTCACGTACAAGGGTGTGGTGAGAGGATAAGGGAGAGGCAGTCAGTTTGCTTGATTGTTAAAAAGCAGCATATCTATTGGCTTAACATGCTGTTATGAATAAAACTATGCCACAAGTTTTTCATGGAGCCACCTACTATGTAAATGTGGCTGTGACTGGAGAAATAGAGCTTTTGAGATTTGTGGATATTCAAACCTCTGATATTCTGGCACACTTCTGCAGTCTGATATTGTAATAAGGACCAAAATGACGAGTTTGACGCACTATTATAGGGTTAACTGTATTGTAATATAGGGTTAACTGTATTGTAATATAGGGTTAACTGTATTGTAATATAGGGTTAACTGTATTGTAATATAGGGTTAACTGTATTGTAATTTTGAAATTTGCGGCGTATATCAGAAAATGATAGGTCGTAATATCTGTTTAATGGCGACGCGCTAGCGTGTCGCCATTAAACATGTTTTCCGACCTATCATTTTCTGATATACGCCGCAAATTTCAAAATTACAATGTGGTTAACTATTTATAATGCACTCCTTTACTACTGGCGCAGGAATACATATTGAAATAATTTGTCCATGGGACTGAGGAAAATACATTTAGTTAACGAATATTTGAGTTACCGAGAATAAATATATATGAAAAAATTTACTTGGAACCAAGAGTTATCTGTAGTTTGTAGTTTGACTTTGAGGTAGCGAGTGTAGACTGTAAATTAATTGTTAAGTTAAGGACATGGTTGTCCACTTAGCGCAGTCGGTAACGAGCACGCTTTTCAGCAATGCGATCCCGGGTTCGATCCTCGACCGGGGCAGTATGTGAGATGGTATGGTGGTCGCCAGATTGAATCTGGATCTACAGTAATACACTGTTTGGAAACACTTCTACAGAGGTCTGTGGTGTTGAAAGGGTGAGAAACTTTCCTGTTACTTTCATAATGGAGACGACCATTGCAGGCATGTCCAGGAGTTGCTTCCCTTACACCATGTTGAAAACACTGAAAACCCAATATCACATGTTATCTTATATTTAAGGGTTCAGTGAACTTGGTGATTTTGGTGAACTATAGCATATTTCACCAACATGGCAAAGTATACTTTAGTAGCAAAGTATACTTTGAGGGAGAAATTTTCAATTTTATGATAAATTTATTAATTTTTATTATACTGAATTTATTACATTATCACAGCCAATTTGGCTGTGATAATGTAATAAATTCAGTATAATAATTCTGCATACTTTTAATCATGAAATATATGCATTTGTTAGTTCTATATGAAATAATGCATTTCAGGAAAAATAAATGATTACTCCCTCAAAGTATACTTTGCTAGTAAAGTATACTTTGCAATGTTGATGAAATAGGCTACAGGGCAGCTGGTCCAATACCTGTGTCTGGTGTTCGGCAATACTAGCAATGACGGCCATCAAACAGTGCCTGTCTTCCCTGTCAATTTCTGCCAGCTTGTCGAACATGTCCGACAGTCGCGCCGACACAGCCAGATTGTCCAGTGGGTAGACGGTCTTCATTAAATCTGGTAAAGGAAATGTTTTTGTTAAAACTAGAGCAAGTGAGCAGAGGCTCACAGATACCCCCGGCCGCTCCTGGACAAGCCAACAAATATTTGGACTTGACCTTGGACATGAAAGTCGCATGAGTGGGCTATAGAATGAAAATATGGATGATGATAAAGAAGTGTATGAAGTTTGAAGTCAATCCGACTAACGGTTGGAGAGATATTGTGTACCAAATTTAACGCAAACATTTCAAAAACTTTAAGGCAAATTTCAAAGTAATTAAACCTTGACCTTGGGCAGGAAAGCTGCATGGGTGAGCTATAGAATGGAAATATGGGTGATGAAAAAGAAATACATGAAGTTTCAAGTCAATCCAACATACGACTGCACATATAAGTGGTACCCGAAAACTTTTACGCAAATCTTATAGATGGACGGACGAACAAACGAATGAATGAAAAGTAAGGATGGAAATCTAAAAACTATATACAGTATACATTCGTTTACTCAAAGTCGGTTAAGTCGAATTCCCTCGTTATGTTAAATTTGTGTCCAAGTCCTGTTTCAGATCCTATTATTGTCAATGTAACTGGCTACAGTTACGTCGAATTTTGTTACGTCAAATTTTCGCCAATTCGAACAAATTGTTAGGTCCCGAAAACATAAAATGTGTGGTATTTCACTCTCGTTAAGTCCAAGTGTCAGTTTGCGCTCGAAGTGCGAATTCGCGGTGCCAATTTACGGGATCAAAGACTGGACTTGTTTACCTTTGTAAACACACTTTGAATAAATGTTAAAGGTGATTTCCTCGACACCAATTGAACTTAGCTCCTCTGATTTAATCACCAGTTAGAGTTGCAAAAGTGTAACTCCGTGTGTCACAGGTCGTATGGGAGTTGTGTCTCGTAATGCATATTCGAGGTACTGTTCAGATTTCGTTACGTCGAACCTCGGTTTACTCAAAGTATTTATCACAGTCCGACGGACTTCGAGTAAACGAGCGTAGACTGTACCCTCGACATACTGTGTGCTAACATGGTGATCTTTGTGTGCCACTTACCAATCATCTCGCTGTAACAATTCCAGTCTAAAAATAGTTCCATAATGCTGGTCACATGATCAGTGATGAGAAGCGGGCAGCTGGTTCCCAGCCAGTGGAGACACTGTACACATCTTGTGATGCTGGTACCATGCACTATGTATTCTTGTATCAGCTGCACGATGTTGGGTACAAATGTAGCGATGGAGGATACTGTGCCATTGGCTTGATGCTATAAATAGATATGGAGGATACCGTGCCATTGGCTTGATGCTATAAATAGATATGTAGGTTACTGTGCCGTTGGCTGGATGCTATAAATAGATATGGAGGATACTGGGCCATTGGCTTGATGCTATAAATAGATATGGAAGATACCGTGCCATTGGCTTGATGCTATACATAGATATGGAGGATACCGTGCCATTGGCTTGATGCTATAAATAGATATGTAGGTTACTGTGCCGTTGGCTGGATGCTATAAATAGATATGGAGGATACTGGGCCATTGGCTTGATGCTATAAATAGATATGGAAGATACGGTGCCATTGGCTTGATGCTATAAATAGATATGGAGGATACTGGGCCATTGGCTTGATGCTATAAATAGATATGGAAGATACGGTGCCATTGGCTTGATGCTATAAATAGATATGGAGGATACTGGGCCATTGGCTTGATGCTATAAATAGTTCAACATTCAATATCTCTATTCTGTAACAGCTACAATAGACCAGGGACCCGTTTCACTAAACTTCGTATGACTAAAATGTTTGTAAGTGGAAATTTAGGATCGTCTGGAAATTTCAATGGATGGATTTATTTATTGAGCATAGCCTATGCTCAATAAATGTAAATCCAATAATTGTTTACAAGAAAACATTGTTAATGTGAAATTTACAGGCTTGCACGTACGAACATTTTAGTCGTACGAAGTTTAGTGAAACGGACCCCAGGGAAAAACCATAAAAATGTTAGTATGAAGATTTGTATTAGTCTAACTAACATTACAATTTTGCACCTAAATTTACACATCTGATTGAACACATCCACTAAAGATTTTCACATTTAATATAACTTTTCAATCAAGACAGATCAGTAAAGGACTACCGGTATATAGATGTCACATGTCAACATACCAACATTCGTTCACTTACCATACTAACAAAGGGTTGAACAACACTGCTGTACAGCTTCTTATACAAATCACATGACTGCTGTTCACCGTCACATGACTCACTCAACTTCTTTTGAGTGTCAGATGACTTCTGCATGTCGCCCGACTTCTGTTGAGTGTCACCTGTCTTCTGTGAATCACTCAACTTCAGTTGAGTGTCACATGACTTCTGTTCAGTGTCACATGACCTCTGTTCAGTGTCACATGACTCCTGGTCTGCTTCATCTTCTGTGACAGCCTCATACAGAGAGGAGAGACAAATTGACGCGAACAGCGAGTTGAAATCTACTGGAATGTAGCCCTTGTCTCGGAACACACCCAAACACGCCACCAGGAGGCGCTCTACGACCTCGGAGAACGTTTTATCTTTGTACGGGCAGTCTGGGTCCCTTAGAAGCTGTTCCACGCTGAACAGGATTTCCTGGATAAAATCCATATCCTGAAAATGACAAATGTTTATAGTAGTTAACCCTTAGAATGCTGTTGTTTCATATTTTGTAATTTTTCTCAATAAAAACAAAACATGGTTTGGCAGCACTTTAGAATCATGTTTAAAGTGTGTGGTGTCCGATGGGCTCCTCGTAAACAGACCAAATGTTTTACATACTACAGAAAACAGAACAGCCCATGGTTTCATTAATTATATTTATTTTGTCACAATTCATGGAACAGCAACATTACCAGTCAATAGCGTGTCATTATTGATAACATTGTGCAGATTAATGATGTCAAGCAAACTTTAACCAACTAAATACGTCACGTGATGTCATGTGGGGCAAATATACATGTATGTATCGCAATTTAAACACAATTGGGGGATAGGTACTTAAAGGTACATGACCACTCAGTAGGCACAAAAATGTTCTTTATATCAGAGACATCAACTGAGACATTTTCTGGTAAAATAAACATTCATTCACCATTACCCGACATCCACACTGATATCAGGAGCGATAACCGTGTTTCCTTAAAATGTTAACAGACAATTCTGTTTTTTTATCTGTATTTATTTTTAGATGTGCAATGATCATACTTTATAATCTGTCAAAAATATTATTTTTTCAGGTGAAGCATTTAATTAGTATAAATAATTAAAAAACAGCATGCCTCATTTGCATATGAAAATAGCCTGATAACACCGCACGTCACTATCAGTAAAATAATTATTTCTTAATGAATATATCTGTATAGTGGGCACTCGTAATTTTTAGAACTGGTGGAATATTGACACAATTACACACTTATTTAATTCCTATAAAGAACATTTTGTGCCTACTGAGTGGGCATGTATCTTTAAATCACAATACATTTGATCTGTTTAAAGTGCGTGGAGTCCAAAGAACTCCTCACAACCTTTAAACAGACCAAATGTATTGTTCACCCCAGTAAACACAACAGCCCATGGTTTTATTATTTATATTTACACTGCATTTTCTGATAGTTTAAAAAATGTAAATAACCAAATATGGTGTTAAAATTAACAATAATCTTGTTTTACGTCATTTTGTCGCAATTCCTGGAACAGCGACAATGCTGGTCAATAGCGTGCTGTTATTGATAACCTTGTGGAAATTAATGAAGTCAAACGAACATTAACCAATGAACAACATGGCGTGACGTCACGTGGGTCTAATGTATTGTATTGGGATGTAAATGCAATACGTCGAATGGGCGTTTGCATTATGAATTTATAGAAGGTCTAACTATTTAGGCATAAAAAATTAGTCGTGGTGCAGGCAAGAGTTAATAATATACTACCGTAACAATCCTAAATATTCGGACACAATTTGCTTTGGGAAACCCCTATTAAATAAGGATTTCCCAAAACAAATTGTGTCCAAATACATTGTTATTGTGATTAAACCAGTACTGTCATAATAACCCTAAATATTGACATGCTGTTGTGGGAAACCATACATTTTTATGTGCTTCCTCAAATAAATGGTGTGCGAATACTAGAATTATTATCGTAGGTACATTCAGACTTTTTTTTAAAGATATTTAGGAGCGATGAAGGATTATTGATACATGCCTGCCGTTGTTTGACAGCTCAAAGCCATGTTCAAATGTACAGCGCATGCTGTTTGACCATGGATGTATACAATACTCATTCCGGGGCCAAGCCAACACCTGCATGTAATGCATGCGTCTCATGACGTTACTGGAACGCACCTTTACATCACCAGACCAGTTCACAACGGTTGCACTGAAGTTTTGACACTGATGCAGAGGACAAGGCACCTGTATCACGCGACGTGTACTGCAGTCCCGGAATATTATAGGAATGAATGGCCTTTTTGTGGAATTTATCGGGGTATAAACTTGGAAAAGTCGCGGGAATACTGGACGAAGGCCGGAAGGCCTCGTCCAGTATTCCCGCAACTTTTCCAAGTTTATATCCCCGATAAATTCCACAAAAAGGCCATTCATTCCTTATAATTCCAGCATTTGAAATAAATTCATCAAGAAAATGTGTTTATTTTCCGTTTTCTTAAAAATTATTTTAACTGCGCCTGACGGTTACGGAAAGTAGTTTGGCATGGAGTTTACTGGGATATAAATTTTGGACGGAGACTTGCAACGGACCAATCAAATGTTAGGGAATTGTGTAAATATTTGTGTGCTGGAATTATGTATGTGTAAATCAACTGTTTCAATGTAAAGGGTTATCAAAGCACCGTAAGTACTGCATATACGGTATGCTCAAATTACACAACACTTCCAACGGAAATGTAACAGTAACATTCGACCAGGTCCAGACGTGTGTAAACGTTTGCCACGTGGCATGAGGGAACTGTTTGAACCCTAAGGTCGCAGGCCGCGGGTTCAAGCAGTTCCCGAGTGCCATGGCAAACGTTTACCCACGGCTGGACATTTTCGAACCTTATATTGGCTTACCTTAAAGTTGAGCAGATCCAGGTTTAGACACATCAGGGCTATGCTGGCTTTCACTGGGGCACCTTTCTCCACACATTTTATCACACATGTCTGTACATTAGCCATCACATTCCTAACCATGTCTGATTCCCTGGAAACATAAAGGAATCTGTCAGATTGATTATTTGTTTGTTTGTTTGTTGGGGTTTAATGGCCTATCAACAGCTAAGGTCATTTAAGGCCGGGTCAATGGGTTAAGTACTAAATCCCATATATTACCTGTACAAGTACACGTAAGTACATGTACAAATGGGGGGGGGGGGGGGGGATCCCAAAATCAGAACTGAATATTTACAATAAAAAAAAAATATATATTCAGCTTTGAAATCAGAATAATCCTGATCTGATGCCAAGTCCTCACCACACCAGAATCACTTGGCCCCCTCCCAAAAGCAGTAGGATTAGTAATAATCTTACTACTTTTATAATGGGCAATAACCCAATTCAACTCCCAGGTAATGAAAGAGCCAAAGATAAAAATGTACCTGAGGGCCTAGCCAGACAAATTGTGATTCCTATAAGGAAGAATCCCTACCGTTAATTTACGCCGTCACGTTCGCCCGACCAACCACCCACGATTGATTATTTGACCAAGCCATTTCGGATAAAAAATTACATTGACTGAATTCATACACAAAACTTTATACCGGTATCAAATTGTTGTATCCTGAATTGACAAGATACACTGACATTTCAAGGGTTGAATGACGTCACATGATGTTAAGTGTCTTTTGATATCAAATTTATCAGACACGACTTGTATTTATCATATGAAAACCGTGTTATGCCATGCTGTAGCACATTTCATACGAGAGACTTGGTGCAAAAAGTGTACCTGGCTTATTTCATAAATCTCACAACAAATGGAAACTTGATATGATCATATATCACATTGAAGTCTAAAAAATACAATACTTTTTATCGAAAAAATCTGATTATTTTGTTTATTTGTACATAAAAGTATATATTGTCACCACTCATTTGAACCGTCTCGTCGAGACGGTTCATATGAGTGGTAACAACATTATACTTTCAAACAGAAATAGAGAAATGGTGACAGTAAATGGCCATCTCAAGGTTGTCACACCCTTCTTGTGGCCCCATGTAAAGTCAATGGAAATCTAATAAAAAACCCTACTCATAAACCGATATCTACTTACAACAAGAGGGCCATGATGGCCCTAATTCGCTCACCTGACTCCATGAACACCAGAGGAGAATGTGACATTGAGTTCATATGTGTTTTAAAAACATTGTGTTATATTTAGATGGCGGTCATCTTGGATTAAGCGATAGCTCTCATTTTACCAAATTTGAAAATGCTTCACCCAAGGATCTTAACTTACTATGAAGTTTGACCAGCATCGGCCAGCATCGGCCAGCATCGGCCATGTGGTTCCTGAGAAAAAGACTTTCAAAATCTCAAATAAATGGACCTTTTGGCGGCCATCATGGATTACATAATCATCCGATTCCGACAAATATTGCACCAGAGCAATCACCTCATCGATACCTTCAATTTGATATATGACAGGAGCATATTCGGTCAAAAATAACCTCAGGGTCACCATTTTAACACCTTTGAAAGAGCATTCTACATCGACCATTCCTACCAAGTTTCGTCGAAATCATGATTCATGAGAATTTTTAAATCTCTAATAAAAGAACGATCTTTTGACCTTTCGGTGGCCATCTTGGATGACATGACCATCCAATTTCGACAAAAAATACCTTCGATTTGATATAGACATGACCATATTCGGTCAAAAATAAAATTTCACCCCACGAGCCACGCCCATTGTTGACCCCGGGGTCACCATATTAACAACTTTGAAGGAGCATTGCACATCGATCATTCCTACCAAGTTTCGTTGAAATCTGACCAGCGGTTCACTAGAAGAAGATTTTTTTAAGAATTTATTCTATTTTCATACGGCAGCCATCTTGGATTAGCGATGACCTGAAAAGGCTTCACCCATGGACCAAAACTTTTAAGTTTGGCTACCATGGGCCAAAAAACTTTTAAGTTTGGCTACCATGGGCCAAGCGGTTCATGTGAAGAAGAATTTCGAAATCTCTAATAAAAGAACCTTTTGACCTTTCGGCGGCCATCTTGGATGACATAACCATCCGATTCCGACAAAAAATGCACCATTGTGATCGCCTTGTTGATACCTTCGATTTGATACATGATATGACCATATTCAGTCAAAAATAAAATTTGACCCCAATTTGACCCCACGGGCCACGCCCATTTTTGACCCCTGGGTCACCATTTTAACAAAATTGAAAGAGCATTGTACATCAATCATTCCTACCAAGTTTCGTCGCAATCCGGCTAGCGGTTCATGAGAAGAAGATTTTTTAAGAATTTATGCTATTTTCAGACGGCGGCCATCTTGGATTAGCGATGACCTCCATTTTAACAAATCTGAAAAGGCTTCACCCATGGACCAAAACTTTTAAGTTTGACTACCATGGGCCAAGCGGTTCATGTGAAGAAGAATTTTGAAATCTCTAATAAAAGAACCTTTTGACCTTTCGGCGGCCATCTTGGATGACAAAACCATCAGATTTCGACAAAAAATGCACCAGAGTGATCGCCTCGTTGATACCTTCGATTTGATATATGATATGACCATATTCAGTCAAAAATAAAATTTGACCCCACGGGCCACGCCAATTTTTGACCCCGGGGTCACCATTTTAATAAATTTGAAAGAGCATTGTACATCGATCATTCCTACCGAGTTTTGTCGAAATCCGGTCGGCGGTTCTTGAGAAGAAGATTTTTGAAGAATTTGTGCTATTTTTAGACGGCGGCCATCTTGGATTACGTAATGACGTCATTTTAACAATTTTGTAATCCCCCTACCTAAAGACCATGACCATGAAGTTTGCTGACTATAGGCCCAATGGTTACCGAGGAGAAGACGTTTGAAAATGTTCACGGACGACGACGGACGACGATCGACGACGGACGACGGACACATTGCGGAAACAATAGCTCACATGAGCTTCGCTCAGGTGAGCTAAAAATAAACCATATATATGTGTTCAATAGGTCTTTATGCAAATACTGCCAGCAAGGAAATCACACCATAATGCTGTAGTTAGAAAATAATAAGCACATTTTGGTGTTTTACATGTACAATTTGTCTCCTACACACCTGTGTAGAGACGTAAATATACATGTGCTACATCACAATTGGTCTGTTATCTGGATATTACTGGTGTGTGTGCATTTTATTGGTAGCAGAATCTGCATAAAGACTTACAATTAATCGCATCCATGTGGTTTATTTATGTAAGTAGCTATTGTTTTATTAGTAGGTTTTTTTATTAGATTTCCATATACTTTACATGGGGCCACAAGAAGGGTACAACTACCTTAACATCTCAGCAACAGCTAAGGTCATATAGGGACGGGACCACAGTTTAAAGTCTCATCCAGTGGGATGGAAAGTGAAAGTGAATGGGTTTAACGTCCCAGCAACAGCTACGGTCATATAGAGGCGGGACGACAGTTTAAAGTCTCATCTGACAGACCAGGGGCCCGTTTCACTAAACTTCGTACGACTAAAATGTTTGTAAGTGCAAATTTAGCATCGTCTGTAAATTTATTTCAATTGATGGATTTACATTTATTTAGCATAGGCTGCATAGGCTCAATAAATGTAAATCAAAAACTTGTTTACGAGAAAACATTGTTAATGTAATTTTGCACTTACAAACATTTTAGTCTTACAAAGTTTAGTGAAACGGCCCCCAGAAAGATGGAATTACTATTACAAAGTTTAGTGAAACGGCCCCCAGAAGGATGGAATTACTATTACAAAGTTTAGTGAAACGGCCCCCAGAAGGATGGAATTACTATTACAAAGTTTAGTGAATTACTATGCAAGTACTTTTCACGCCTAGGATGAGGTTTGAACTCACAACCTCCGATATTGAAGTCAGATGCCATATCCACATAGGCAGCGACCCATAGAGAAAAGTCTGTCTGTTTCACGAAACCTGCCCAAATTTTACGGCTATATAAACAATGCAAAAACAATTTTTTTCGATAATATTAAATTACATCAAAATTTAAGAGTGAGCCTTCTTTTTATTTTATGAAATTTGGTCAAAATACAATGTACTAGTATTGATTTTATTGCGAAAAAAAAATTTCCTCTTTTTAGAATTTCAGAAATACTGGACCGATTTTCTAAATTTAATTTTTGTTTTCTTAGTTTCAATGTTAGGTTTCGGAGTCAATTTCCAAAATGTTTCGGTTTTGACTCACTCCTCCCACAGCTCCTCTACTATACATGTACCTGTTAAATTCCCATAGACAAATCAAATTTTAGTAATAAAATCAATAATCGACCAAATTTCATGTCAAGAAGGCTCATTATATTATACAAACAAGCGCGACAGCACTTATACAAATGCTTTCGTTGGCACAGATGAAGGTGTAAGGGTGGTCATTAATGTGGGAGGAAACCGGAGTACCCGGAGGAAACCCACTTGTCCGATCTGGCGACCACCATATCACCTCACATACTGATCGAACCCGGGGCCACATTGGTGAGAAGTGTGCTCGTTACCGAAAACCGGACAACTGAGTGCGAGTTGAGGGAGAAGTTTGTCACTATATAAAACAGACGAACATTTCGACCACAGATCAAGTACTAAAGTTTCCCCAAATTAGCTCGAAACCCAGAAATAGCTAACTTACTGCAATTGAGCTAGAAGACATGACAGAAACTTGGCACACACATCGACGGTGGCCGTGAGAGGTGATCCCTCATCATCTTGCATGAAAGTCGTTGGAAGGTCGGCCACTATGTCTACCAGCATCTTCGCTTCTTTCACATACAGCTGAAAAATGGTATAGGATATAGGAATGTTATATAACCCATTTTAATGTAAGGATACAATAATGTTTTACGAAGAAAAAATCATTATTTTGTTTGTGACTCGATAAAGGTATACGTTGTTACCACTCAAATGAACCGTCTCGTTGAGACAGTTCAAATGAATGGAGAAATAGAGAAAATGGAGTAAAACATTACCCCAATTTTCAAACCACTGTAAATGTATTCAGCAAATAGTAGGTTAACATCAAGGTATCAGTCTTGCCTCAGAAACGCCAGGAATTCCTCGACAAGCCTCGGAATTCATATGCATTTCCCAGCCTTGCTAGATAAAGCAGTAGCCTGATATTCTATATGTATTTGCCTACTGTCTGTTCCACGTTTTGCTGTCGACAAACTTTTGGCCATTAAGCACATTAAATCTTAAAAATATTTAAATATAAGTACTTTTTCATCAATAACAAAATATTTAATATCAAATTTATCAGTCTCTGCTCGGAAACGGTAGGAATTCCTTGACAAGCCTCGCAATTCGTACGCGTTTCACAGACTTGTTGGATAAACTTGATGTCAAAATACACTAGCCTGGTATTCTCTATGTACCTGCCACTATCTGTGATCCGCGGTGCAAGTACTGAAAACACTGGCTTAGCCAAACATGTTACCTGATAAACAGAACAGGCTAATGTCTTTTAATATCAAGTTTACCTGACGGTGTACTAGATGACTTTCCCTTAACGAAACCAGCAGCCACATAACCAACAGCAATGGTCGTTTGTATTATTAATTTCCAAGATTATTATTAATTTCTCCAGGTGAAATTAGCCTCAAGCGTGTGACAAACAAAGGAAACAAATCCCCTGTCATTGTCAAAGTGTGAATGGTGCATTGTTTATTGTTATTGACCTGAAACCTCGTTCTGTATGATCTGTTCCTTAGTGATTACTAAAGAGAATGAACTCATGGTCGCTAATCATATGGGAACAACATGACTGGTCACTTAGCACATGGGAAAACATCTGCGTATTTCACTCATTTAAAAAAAAGAATTTGTTTTCGTTGTGTACAGAATAAGCAAGCATTTTTATGTCACCCAGTTCCAACTTTCTCGACGCGTAACGTTACTATAGGAATGAATGGCCTTTTTGTGGAATTTATTTATCGGGGTATAAACTTGGAAAAGTCGCGGGAATACTGGACGAAGGCCGGAATTCGACGCGTAACGTTACTATAGGAATGAATGGCCTTTTTGTGGAATTTATCGGGGTATAAACTTGGAAAAGTCGCGGGAATACTGGACGAAGGCCGGAAGGCCTCGTCCAGTATTCCCGCGACTTTTCCAAGTTTATATCCCCGATAAATTCCACAAAAAGGCCATTCATTCCTTATAATTCCAGCATTTGAAATAAATTCATCAAGAAAATGTGTTTCTTTTCCGTTTTCTTAAGAATTATTTTAACTGCGCCTGACAGTTACGGAAAGTAGTTTGGCATGGAGTTTACTGGGATATAAATTCTGGACAGAGACTTGCTACGGGCCAATCAAATGTTAGGGAATTGTGTAAATATTTTTGTGCTGGAATTATTGGTATATACAGAACACTGTGTTCATAAATCATTATTCTATCATATGGTTTGGTTGTCTGTCAACGACTGGTCTATTTTTACCCATGACTGGTATCGATGAACTCCAAAATTACCGACCTATATGGTTTAACCGAAGTACACAATAAATAAATAAATATTTGTTACCGAGACGCTTTATACAATTTTACAGATCAAGTTTTACGATGTAAATGAAAGAGGTTAACGATCAAGATTTTGTTCCGACACCAAAATGTCGAAGGGCGAAACCTGTCAAAAGCATACATATTTAATCCTTTTTACACCAGAGCTCCAGATAAGCTGCGTATTTGCTTAAATATCCAATTAAAATTGTCAAAAACCCAATTGAATCAGAATTGTATCAAAAAGCCAAAAAAAAAATATGGTACCTTTATCATGATGCAGAAAACAATAAACAGACCACAAATATACTAGCATATTTTTCTTATTTTCCATGAAAACACATCTTGGTATTTCATTAGAATTGTCTCCAATGAAATACCAAGACATGTTTTCATTTCGAAGCAAACTATTCAATAATATTGCTGTCTGTGGATGTGTAAACAGTAACGTGATTTCACTTTACCCAATTAAAATTTTGAAATACCCAATTGCTTCAGAAAGTATGGAGTAACAATACTCAATTACTAATTCCTTATCTGGAGTGCTGTACACTACACACTTCTGATAAATACACTTGCCTGAAGAGCTTTTGTGATGTTTGGACCGATCCTTAAATTAACATATCACAGTCCATTTCATATTAAACTCATATCGGTCGCAATAACATTCGTATTCATTGACCTATTTCGATAAAATAAAGCCTGAATAATTGAGAAAAGTGCACAGTAAACATTATCATCATCTGCACAGGCTCATCTACACTGGTCACAAAACCCAAATAATTCCAGCACAAAAATATTTACACAATTCCCTAACATTTGATTGGTCCGTTGCAAGTCTCTGTCCAAAATTTATATCCCAGTAAACTCCCATGCCAAACTACTTTCCGTAACCGTCAGGCGCAGTTAAAATAATTCTTAAGAAAACGGAAAATAAACACATTTTCTTGATGAATTTATTTCAAATGCTGGAATTATAAGGAATGAAAGGCCTTTTTGTGGAATTTATCGGGGATATAAACTTGGAAAAGTCGCGCGAATACTGGACGAGGCCTTAAAAAATTACAATTTTCGAAAAAAAAAATCAAATTTTTTTTTTTTTTTCGAAAATTGTAATTTTGTATCACTTCGTCCAGTATTCCCGCGACTTTTCCAAGTTTATACCCCGATAAATTCCACAAAAAGGCCATTCATTCCTATAATAATATTTTTTTTGTATGAGATTTTGTCTCATTTGTTTAAGTCGCTAGATGCATTTTGCATGTCACTTAAACATGTGGTTCAGATATATGCTTACTAAAGCTACTATAACCTGTTTATACATGAAAAATCATCAGATTTTCACCAGACATCATTGGATTTAACATCTTTTTGCAGGTACCGGTAGTTTACAATATTCTTTATTTGTCCATCCTGACGCGCAGGGATTTTTCTGACGCAGTGATATCCGAAAATCAAAGTACTTTTTTATTGCCTTAGTTAACAAAAATTTGAGTTAACGAGAGAGAGTTATACTATAAGAAAACATGTACTTGGGACCAAGAATTTGACTTTGAGTTATCAGTAGTTTGACTTACGAGAGTTTGTGGTAACGAGCACAGACTGTAGTTGAATTGTGAAAAGTTGTTATAATTCATCAATTCACTACTTGAATTATATTTGAACCTTGGATATTTGACTCAAAACTATGTGTTATAATTCATAATGTGGTGCATTACGGATGTTCACTGTACCTTCCACTGAAACAGCCCAGCATCGAACAGGACTGGATGTGCGAGGATGTGTGTTGCCGTGGTAACCAGTAGCCGTCGTCCGGACACGACACAGTTCACAAGGAGGCGGTGCCAATATTCCTTGTCTTTCCTGCTCCTGTAACATTTCATTTATCTTATATTTAACCCTTTTCATGCTGAGGATACGCCATTATGTTTGCGGAAAATTTTAAATATTTTCCTTCTCTGCGCTCAGAAGTATATGTCGCGGCCACCATTTGAACCGTCTATACAAGACGGTTCAAATGAGTGGTCACAACATATTCTTTCATTGAGAAATAACAAAAATAAAATATTTAATAAATTTAAAGGTGTATTCCGAAAGGAATGGGCTAAAGGTACTGTGTCTCGGATGTGGATGAAAAACAGTTGGTAAAAGAGCATTTGTGGCTGTGACTGGAGAAATGGGGCTTACGGGTTTTGCTAAACCAGTGTAGATCCAGATCAGCCTGTGCATCCGCACAGTCTGATCAGGATCTGCACTGTTCGCTATTTCATCAATGAAACATTGTACCGTATGTATTGTGGGGCCGACACTGGATATAGCACACTGTAGCACAGTGTAAACTCAACAACAGAAATACACTTTGTGCATCTACACACCATAAAGGCGCTATATGCCAAGTTAAAATGCAACGCTGGTAGCAACAAATAATCTACGCATTCCCTGTCTCTATTTTAATCTCTTGTTATAAACTTCCTACTCCATCAAATTTAACATTAATTATCGTGTTTAGTTCATTGGCCAGTATAAAGGAAATACTTGCCAGTTTCTGATGTTTGTACATCGACCACCAATAATCGGGTAAAATTACAAAAACTTTACCCTTATGACGGGCGGGATGGACGGATTGAATGGATGGACAGAAACGGACGGACAAGGGTAACACTAAATGCCCCCTCCACTATTGTAGTGGGGCATAAAAACGGCAGTATATGCTTGTCACACGAGTGAGAAAATATGCCGACACTGAAAATGGTGCAACAGCCATATATGAGACACAACATGTGATTTTATAATTTGCATAATTTCATGAAATACGTTTACCAAATTTTCAGTAAATGGTGTCAAAAGTTGACAAAATTTTCAGAGTACATGCGGAATTATATTCCGCATGTATTCTGGAAATTTTGTCAACTTTTTACTTTATTTATGAAAAATATTGTAAATTTTGTAAACGTATTTAATGAAATTACGCAGATGTCCGAAGGTACAAAATCACATGTCTCATATAGTATAACAGGATAGTAAATTTTGTTTTACATCAAAACTTACAATGTCGTGAACTTCAGCAAGCATTCATTAAGTGCGCAGTCAAACATTTCTTCAATGTGTGGCCCGATACTGTTGGTGCTAACCACCTGCGCCATGGTTGTTATACACGGCTCAAACATCCACGTCGGCAACTCCTACAAGGAATAGTTTAAACCATACACACCTAAATAACTGACATAGACTGGTTTTGTTTGTTTGTTTATTGGGGTTTAACGGCCTATCAACAGCTAAGGTCAATTACGGCCGGGTTAATGGGTTTAGTACTGAATCCCATATATTATCTGTACATATTACGTTTGGATGAGTTCATTAACTTTTACAATGCTGAATTAAAATTTGTCGTCTGCTGTTTATTTATTGTTATTTCTTATCAAACACATGATTTGACAGCAATTTAGAATCATTTCCATTATAAATGATTCTAATATGCTGCCAAACCATGTTTTTCTTCAGAGAAAAGACAAAATAAGAAACACCAGCAGACGACAATTTCCGGTCCCAGCATTCTACATTCTACATTCTACATTCTACATTCTCATTCTACATGCGGAATACACCTTTACGTGAATGAATTTTTAAAAAATATGAATTTTTAAAAAATATATTATTTTTTATTTTTTTATTTCTCAATGAAACTATATGTTGCTACCACTCATTTTATTTATGATTTTCCCCAATCAAAATGGCATATCCTCAGCATGAAATGGGTTAACCCTTAAACCGCTATATATCTTTTGTCGTCTGCTGTTTATTTTCTATTTTCCATTTTTATCATCAAAAACATGCTTTGACAGCACTTTAGAATAATTTACAACATGCTTTGACAGCACTTCAGAATCATTTCCATTGGAAATGATTCTGAAGGGCTGTCAAACCATGTTTTTATTGAGAAATAAGGCAAGATATAAAATCAACAGCAGACGACAATTGTTGAGTGTAGAGGTTTAAAGGTTTAAATCATATGGATTACTATTCATGTGTGATTTCGTACCAAAATGACAATTGTTGTGTGTAGCGGTTTAAGGGTTTATCATATGATACTACCATGTGATTTCGTACCAAATGAAACATGTGATTTTTCATTAAAAATATTTACAGATACACAACCAATCAACCAATCAAATGTACTGTGATATTTTTTGTAAATCATATCGAAAGTTGACAAAATTTCTATAGCAAATGCAGAATACATTTCAAAAAAATGTCGGCATCAGTTAAAGAAAATATCGTAAATTTTGTATATATTTTTCAAGAGATAGCGTACATCGCATGGGTATGCTATAGAATAAATATATGGATGATGATAAATAAGTATATGAAATTTTTAAGCCAATCCAAGTTACAGTAACAGAGATAGTAGGTAGCCAAAGACTTTAACGCAAAGCTTGGACAGACAGACAAATAGATGGACAGATGAAGTGGTGACTATATGGACCCTTTTTTTAAATTAGTAACCATAGAACCACTAGCGTTCGCAACGCTCATTATTTTTCAGTATACATTTTTTTAGCATGTTCGGATTTAGATGTTTAAATAGACAAGGAGAAACTCTTACAAACTTTTCGACTTTTCGACGTAAATGTGCACGGACAGATGTACGGACGTACATTCTTACGTAACATACATTGTGGGGTTCCCAATGTTAATGAATCCTAAAATACCACAATGATCAATCATACAGAAAAAACAACCCCACAAAACAAAATAACCCCACAAAAGAAATTCACAACGGGGTTAAAAATAGAATAAGCATCTCTTAACACATCCATCACTGTGTGGTTAACCTCACAATGTAGCTATCGTTTGTACGGACAGACGGACGCACATACAGAACCTCAAGAGCAACACAATATGCCCCCTTGCTAACGCCTAAAAAACAGACACCTTGCTCTCTCAATACTTTACCCCTTACAGCTGAATTCATTCTTTTTGTCTCTAGTTTGTTTCTATCTTACATTTTTCCCATAAAAAAACCAGGACCCGGTTGCTCAAAGCTTCTGTTAGCTTAACAGACTGTTAAATCCTTAGCATTGCTAAGGATTTAACAGTCTGTTAAGCTAACAGAGGTTTTGAGCAACCGGGTCCAGGAAATTATTCTAAAGTGATGTCAAATCACGTTTTTATTGAGAAAGATAGCAAAATATAAAACAACAGCAGACGACAATTTTCATTCCCAGCATTCTGAAGGTTAAACAATATTGATAACAAAGTAAGCTGTGCAGAATTAGAATACAAGTATACAGCGCTCCAGATAAGCTCTGTGTCTAAAGCGTACTATATCCCCTGATTTCAAAATCATTGCTTATTTTACTTTTACAAATGGATTATTGATTTTCTTCATTACTAAATAGGAAACAAATGATAAAAAAATATAACAAATTTAAACATTCACTTATTTGAGCTGCTTTTTGCAGCTGAACTAAGTGAATTTTCAACTTTATGACAGTATTTTCACTACTCAATTTGAAAATCAATGCGTATTTTCACATTGCTGTGCGTTTTTTGTACTCCAACTTTTGATAATCAATGCGTATTCAGCTAAAATAATTGCGTAAAATACGCCAATATAATTCCAGCACAAAAATATTTACACAATTCCCTAACATTTGATTGGCCCGTAGCAAGTCTCTGTCCAAAATTTATATCCCAGTAAACTCCCACGCCGAACTACTTTCCATAACCGTGAGGCGCAGTTAAAATAATAAAAAAAAAAAATTTGGATTTTTTTTTCAAAAATTGTAATTTTTTATCGCTTCGTCCAGTATTCCCGTGACTTTTCCAAGTTTATACCCCGATAAATTCCACAAAAATGCCATTCATTCCTATAATGCACCTTATCTGGAGCTCTGAGTCTACCTTCCATTTATCCAGTTCTAGACTGCGGAACAGGGCCATCTGGTAAACGCCGAACAATCGGCGACTTTTCTTGCTGTTGTTGTTGTTACAGATGGTTGTCAATATCAACATAAACTCTTTAAACAACAGCTCTAGCATATTGTCTGATCTGAAAAGAAAAAAATTCTGTCTGTAAGACACCGATCATGCTTCCGATGTCTGTAAGTCATTAGTACATACAATGTTTGCAGACCTGCAGATAAGCTACGTATTTGCTTAAATACGGTACCCAATTAAAATTGCCAAAAAAAACAACAACCCAATTGAAATCAGAAGTAGCGAGTATCATTTATGGTACCTTTATCATGCTGCAGAAAACAATAAACAGACCACAAATATAGCATATTTTTCTTATTTTCCATGAAAACAAATCTTGGTATTTCATTAGAATTGTATCCACGTAGACAATTCTAATGAAATGCCAAGACATGTTTTCCTTTCGAAGTAAACTATTCAATAATTGCGGTCTGTTGATGTGCAAACAGTAGTGTGATTCTATTATGTATACCCAATTAAAATTTTGAAATACCCAATTGCTTCAGAAATGATGGCGTAACGATTACTAATTCCTTATCTGGATTACAAAACTATGGTTAAAACCCTGGACCAATGTTCCCATGAAAGTAAGAACGTCAGTAAAATTGACAGATATTCCCTGATGCAAACATAACTTTCAACATTAAGACAAGCTCAGCCAATCAGAAAAATCAAAGGGAAATAACTCTGAAGCCAGTCATTTGATATACATGGTTTAAGAACTCATCCGAGATATCGTTGATGAAAACCTGTTGACAAAGTTTGATGGAAATCAGACTTAAACTTTTCGACTTATATAGTGCAGACGCTGGAAGGACAAAGCGCTAACTATATATTCCCCTAAAAGATCAAGGTAAACTAGGTAAACTAGAAATGTGGCCTGTCGGCACACGAATACCCCCACTGGCAGCTAAAGAAAACGAGGCATTTTTGATTATAAGCCATTTAGCCGAGCGTTAAGGTTTCAAACGCATCAAGTCTGTGACCTTGACCCTGGGCATAGTGTGATAATCCATGCATCGGTGTAGAAGATATAGAGCGGAAGGGAATTTCGATAGGTTTGACCTTTGACCTTCAACTGTGACCTTGACCTTGGACGTAGGTGCGTGGTTATTGATCGCGACACACCTTCTCATTATGAGAAACATTTGTGCCAAGCCATTTGATAATCCATGCATGGGTGTAGAAGATATAGAGCGGAAGGAAATTTCCAACAGACCGACAGAACGACCGACAAGCTGACTCCTATATACCCCCTCAAACTTTGTTTGTGGGGGTATAAAAAGGTCACATGTTGGATAGTGATATGTGGTGGGCACATGTTGGATAGTGATATGTGGTGGGCACATGTTGGATAGTGATATGTGGGGGGCACATGTTGGTTATGAAGTTGTGACGGTATGGTGGTTCTAGGTGGTACACTAACAGAGAAATGGACCTGAAAACGAAAACTCGAAAATTCGATTACGCAGAAAATATAGGTCAAGTTAAAAAAGGTCACTTGTTGGATAGTGCTATGTGGTGGGCACCTGTTGGTTATGAATTTGTGCAAGTATGGTGGTTCTAGGTGGTACACTAACAGAGAAATGGACCTGAAAACGAAAACTCGAAAATTCGATTACGCAGAAAATATAGGTCAAGGTAAAAAAGGTCACTTGTTGGATAGTGCTATGTGGTGGGCACCTGTTGGTTATGAATTTGTGCAAGTATGGTGGTTCTAGGTGGTACAGTAACAGAGAAATTTACCTAAACACAAAAACTCAACATTGTGGACACCGCCAGCCCGGCTTAACATTTTTGCCTTACATATAGGTGAACATAAGTCCTCAGTGACCTTGACCTTGACCTTGGGTGGTCGGATGTGGGCCATATGCAATACAATAGCCCCATCCCTAGACACACATTGTGGCCAAATATGATCAAAATCGGTGGAACGGTTCATGATTTATTGAAAAATGAAAGGTGTTACTAATGTACACACGTATGTACACACTCACATGGACAAACGCTATATCCCATTTTGCTTATCGGCGAGGGGATAAGTATGTATTGTACACCCAACTCTAATGGAAATAAAAAACATTTTACTTGGACAGTATTTATTTCCATTAACTTACATGGCGGCCTGGAAGACTTTCTCCAGAGTTATCGGAGCGCGATACTGTGCCTCGCTGGCCAGGGTGAACGTGTGGTCAGTGACGATGTCCTTGATCACCTTCAGGTGGTGTCGCATCACAACCCAGTCCTCCAGGCCCTGGAATGGGGATAGGTTGGTTGATTGGTTGGTTGGTTGGTTGGTTGGTTGGTTGGTTATTGATTGGTGGAGTGTGTGATTGGTTGAGTGTGTGATTGGTTGATTAATTGAATCAATGCAGCAACAATGTACTATGTAGCTGTGATGGGAGAAATGTGACTTATAATATTTTAAACATTGATTGATTGAATAATTGACTGATTGATTGCTTGCTTGACGGACAATGGCAAATGTGGAGGTTCTTGGAGAAATGGGACTTATGGCATTTTAAACATTGATTGATTGATTGATTGAACATGCTTTTATATATGTTCAGCAACAAGTAAATAGAGAATACAATGCTTGTGTATTTTGGTATAAAATTTATCCGATAAGACGAGGAAACGTCTGTCTTTTCCGATTTTTCCCCAAAATAAAATAACAAACTTTCTATTCCCTGATACGACGGCACAGGCTGATCAGTAGCATCAATTGTAGTAAATTCAACAAGAGAATTGTATCGAGACAATTAACATACATGTATGAATGGGGTCAGAGGAAGAAAGGACTAAGTCCCTTCTTCCTCTGGGGGCCGTTTCACTAAACTTTGTAAGACTAAGATGTTCGTAAGTGCAAATTTAGGATCGTCTGGAAATTTCAATTGATGGATTTACATTTATTGATGCTCAATAAATGTAAATCTAATAATTGTTTTATACAAGAAAACATTGTTAATGCGAAATTTACAGAATATCATAATTTTGCACTTAAGAACATGTTAGCCGTACGATGCAGGGATTATAAAATTTCAGAACCAATCAGTCCAGACGTAATAGTGAAGACACTTCGTGTAAACATAGAAAATATATCTTTTATGCTTAATGTACTATATTTATCGATTTTTGTAATGGAAAAGTTGCGTTTGAAACATTTAATACACACAGGCTCTTCGATGAGATGTCATAAATCGGCTGTTACATCAATTGAACACACAAAATAAAATAGTTAATCAAGTTTATATCAATTATTAACTGTTAGGGAAACAAAATAATTGTATTTTTGTCAAGTAAATAACGATAATATCAACTAGCCACAACTATAAAGAGGTAAATGGAAGTCGTTACCTGGCAATTGCCAGCTGATCAGTGTAGCTCTTGGTTGTATACATGTATAACCAAACTAAACAGTGTGATTGTTACATAACACAGCATGTTATTTTGTTTCGCTTTGTTTGTGCCTTTTTACATGTTTTAAATACGATCGATCGATGGCCATTGTCATAAATATTTGGTGACACAAGACCCTAATTCACCCACAAAATACGTCAATTGGCGTGTGTGGCTAGAAAATCAATATCTGGTAACACGAGGCATGTGACAGCTGTGTATTGCGCCGCTAATCGGGATATCCGTTATCATGGTTATCGAGGTGTGTAACTTCACAAGTCACACCAATAAACCAGTGACATGTTGTATATTATTTTGGGCATTCGGAGCGTGGATTGAGAAATAGCAGCTAGATTTCATTATTTTGGGATCAAATTTTAAGGATAGTTTGCAAATCTCAATCGGTCTGAGATTTCAAAATTCGGTCCAGAACAAACAACTGAAAATTTTAGAAGCCCTGGACGATGTTTAGTGAAACGGCCCCCTGATCCCTTCATATTTACTTTAAACAATATTTTTTAAGCAATATGTATAGAATTGCAGGCAATATTTTAAATGATACTTACGAGGTAGGGATTCTCCAATTCATATTTCTGGCAGATCAGAAAGCAAAGGTGTGACAATCGAGGCCCAATGTGGGGAGGCACATGGTTCATCCGGCCCAGGTAGTAGACATACAAGTCCAACATCCCTCTATGGGCCTTATCATATTGCTCAACCCTACAATGGAACTATTTTTCTGACAAGAAAGGCTTTTAAGCAGCAGATTTATTTGTTTGTTTGTTTAATGGTGTTTAATGGCCTATCAACAGCTAAGGTTGTTTAAAGCCGGGGTTTTTTTTAGCAGTAGAATCAATTTTCGGTAATAATAATATAATAATAATCACAGTTATAACACTACCAATAACCTTCTATGGGCCTCGTCATATTTACCCTACAATTGAGATATATTTCTGACACAAAATACCTCCTGCAAGTATAGTTTTCTGGTGATTTTATGTTGTTTAACCCTTACACCACAAATCTTAATTTTTTGTTGTCTGCTGTTTATTTTCTATTTTCCATTTTTATCATCAAAAACATACTTTGACAGCACTTTAGAATAATTTACAACATGCTTTGACAGCACTTCAGAATCATTTCCATTGGAAATGATTCTGAAGCACGTCAAACCATGTTTTTATTGAGAAATAAGGCAATATATAAAAGCAACAGCAGACGACAATTGTTGTGTGTAGCGGTCTAAGGGTTAATAGCGTTTCTGCTTGTAGGTACAATTTTAATTAAGCAATTATTCATAATCAGTAGTAGAATCTAGTCATTTTGATAATGTTTTCGATAATAATCGCTCACTGTTGCAACACTACCAATAACCCTCTCTGCTCCACAATGGAGCTATATTTCTCCAGATCAGGCAAGACAGGTGTGACAATTGAGGATCTATATAGTCACATTTTGTAAGTGATAATTTAAGAATGCTGTTTATACTAAACTGTGATATGACCATTGCTTAAATATCAACCAACAACAAAATGTGGCATATCGACACCACAAATGACGATTGGAGAAACACCAGCAAAGTCCTTAACCACACCCATGGACACACACACAAAGAGACGCACACAAACTGATGGACACACAGTTATAGAGAATAGTAGGTTAGTGCCGTGAATGGGAAAAAATATCTGGCAAGGCTCAGGAAACGGGATGGGCGAGGCTCTGCCGAGCACATCCCGTTTCCGTGCCGCGCCAGATATTTTTTTCCCATTCACGGCACTAACCTACTATTCTATTTATCCCGTCAACACCTACAAATGGCTGTAAAATGCAAAAATTGTATTGACTGGATATCAAAAATGTTTCACGGCACCGTGTTTCACGGCACATACGCACTGTGTTGACGGGATAAAAATGTAACTTACGTGAGGATGTGTCGGAATATTTTATCGACGTGCGTTTCCATCAACGTGGCATAATGGTCGCTCGGAACATCTTCATCGTAGACAAAGTCCGTCTTCAGCGTGCTGATCAGTGTCTGTAGATGTTCTCCATGCAGAGACTGCAAACGATAGTGGCTTTATAACCCCCAATAGCTAAATTCATATAGAGACGATACCATGGGTAAAATTCTCATCCAAAACACTAGCGGAATGGAAATATGTACAATCAAAAATGTTCATTCTAATTAAGGCAGGGATTAAACCCATTAAACCCATTAAACCCATTACGTTCTACCAATAGATGATAAACACATTCCCAGAGTTTCAGATAAGTTTTGTGTCTAAAGAGTATTATACCCCCAGATTTCAAATTCAATGCATATTTTACTTTTACAAATGTACCTATTATAGATTTTTTCATTATAAAATAGGGAACAAATGATAAAAACATTTTTTTGTTAATTTACTTATTTGAGCTGCAAAAAGCAAACACTGTTTGCTTTTTGCAATTTAACTAAGTAAATTTCAAATTAATTACAGTATTTTCACTACTCAATTTGAAAATCAATATTTTCACATTGCTGTGAGTATTTTGAACTCCCACTTTTGATAATCAATGCGTATTCTGCTAAAATAAGTGCGTAAAATACGCCAATATGCACCTTATCTGGAGCTCTGCATTCCTATAGAGACTGAAACCAAGGTGTGCAAACTGTGTGATAAATGTTCATAAAACCAGCTGTCGATCAAATACACACTGACTGATTATAAAATGCTGTTATCAGGCACTTATTATATAATTATATAATACAAGGTTATCATATTAATTTGTTCCCACAAAATAACAATTTGTTCCCTCAATTTAACAATTCATTCCCTTGAAATAACAATACGTCCCACCATATAACAATTTGTTCCCTGGAATTAACAGTTTGTTCCCACAAAATGACAATTTGTTCCCTCAATTTAACAATTTGTTCCCTCGAATTAACAATTCGTTCCCACGATATAATAATTTGTTTCCACAAATTAACAATTGTTATTTTGTGGGAACAATTAATTAAATTGAGGTAAGAAATTGTTAATTCGTGGGAACGAATTGTTAATTCGTGGGAACAAATTGTTATTTTATGGGAACAAATTAATAAAAAAAAAGAATTCTACGTCCCTGCGGGGCTCCATAGCACTTTGTTCTGCACATTCTCCAATTTCAGACTACATGTAGTTTGATCAGCTGAAAACACCAAGAGCAACTAAGAAAATAAAGTAAAACTGAATAACAGCGCCTTTTAAATGTTAACCTACCACCATATACTTCCATAACAGGAAGTGTTCGTTTTTCAGAATGACATCCATCATCTCTAAGTGGGAAGAGCCAGGACCAGCCGTTGTTAGGGTCACCCAGAGGTCAAACAGCAGCTGATTGGTCAAGGTCAAAACTTCCTGAGTGAAGTTTGCATGAAGGTGTGCACTGAAAATAATAAGCGAGTGTAATATAAGATTTGGCCACAGGCGGTCACCATGGTGATAGGATGGCGTAATATACTGCTTTAGATATTTATACCCACTTTTTTAGGAAAAAAAAATGGGTATATTGTTTTCGTCACGGGTGTCCGTCCGTCCGTCCGTCCGTACGTCCGTCCGTCCGTCCGTCCGTACGTCCGTCACGTTTCTTGTAACTCGAAAAACTTTTTCACCTTCATACCTACGCGCCTGATATTTGGTATGTAGCTTCGTTATCATGTGCAGATGCGCAAAGTGAATTCGGATTTTTGATCCGACCCTCCATCATGGATTATCTCCCCCTTTCGGACTCACAATTTCCCATTTTTTTCCTTGTAACTCGAAAAACTTTTTCACCTTCATACCTACGCGCCTGATATTTGGTATGTAGCTTCGTTATCATGTGCAGATGCGCAAAGTGAATTCGGATTTTGGATCCGACCCTCCATCATGGATTATCTCCCCCTTTCGGACTCACAATTTCCCATTTTTTCCTTGTAACTCGAAAAACTTTTTCACCTTCATACCTACGCGCCTGATATTTGGTATGTAGCTTCGTTATGATGTGCAGATGCGGAAAGTGAATTCGGATTTTTGATCCGACCCTCCATCATGGATTATCTCCCCCTTTCGGACTCACAATTTCCCATTTTTTCCTTGTAACTCGAAAAACTCACCTTCATACCTACGCCTGATATATTGGATCTGTATAAGCTTCATATTTGGTATGTAGCTTCGTTATGATGCGCAGATGCGGAAAGTGAATTCGGATTTTTGATCCGACCCTCCATCATGGATTATCTCCCCCTTTCGGACTCAGAATTTCCCTATTTTTCCTTGTAACTCGAAAAACTTTTTCATCTTCATACCTACGCGCCTGATATTTGGTATGTAGCTTCGTTATGATGTGCAGATGCGCATAGTGAATTCGGATTTTTGATCCGACCCCTCCATCATGGATTATCTCCCCCTTTCGGACTCAGAATTTCCCTATTTTTCATTGTAAGTCGAAAAACTTTCTCACCTTAATACCTACATTTCTGATATTTGATATGTAGCTTCGCTATGATGTGCAAAGTGAATTCCGATTTTTGATCGGACCTTCCATCATGGATTATCTCCCCCTTTCGGACTTAGAATTTCACTATTTTTCCTCGTAGGTCGAAAAACTTTTTCACCTTAATACCTACGCGTCTGATATTTGGTTCGTAGCTTCGTTTTGATGTGCTGATGCGCAAAGTGAATTCGGATTTTTTATCTGACCCTCCATCATGGATTACCTCCCCCTTTCGGACTTAGCATTTGGGGAAAGTGGGTATATTGCGATGGCGCGCCATCGACTTTTTCTAGTTAGAAAATAAAATTGTAGTCAGTGTATAGTCACTGTATTTAAATACAGTGACTATATAATGACTACAAATGACAGAGTGCTGAAGGTCACAATATATGCCCATCCGAGCCAGTCAACAAGGGTAGATAACTCACTAAAAATCAATAGAGCCTTCCTCTTGTGATGATAAACATGTGTAATTTGGCTACGAATCGACATATAGAACCCGAGTTATTGCACGGACAACAATACAGAAGATGAAAATTAAACATGGCTGCCAAGGGAAGATAACTAATCAGAAAAATGTGAAAATCAATAGGGTTCCAGAGCTCCAGATAAGGTGCGTATTGGAGTATCTTACACACTAACTGTAGCTGAATACGCAGTGATTATCAAAAGTGCGAGTACAAAATACTCACAGCAATGTGAAAATACGCATTGATTGTCAAATTGAGTTGTGAAAATACTGTAATAAAATTAAAAATTTACTTAGTTGAGCTGCAAAAAGCAAATAGATTTGCAGCTCAAATAAGCGAATTTTTTTATTTATTTTCAAGCAAAAATATACGTTCCAATCACAATATCATTTGAAAGAATATAACTACAGCCACAGAAATACTAGAATGTGTAACAAATATTATATGTTGCGATGTATATAACACACTTAGTTTCGGTGGCCATTTTGAAGATAAAGATTACTCGTAGCACATTACCAGTTAGTAATAATCTCAGAACACCATGTTCAAAGAAATACGAGTATAACCAGAAGGAAAATACAAAATATTACCACGACATTTAAATATTTATATTGGATTTCCAATTTTGAAATGGCAGCCATTTTGAAAACCAAAATGGCTGGTATCTCAAAATGTATTGAACTCATTTTTCCAATATTTCTTGTCCCTACTAATGTGTTTTTCACTGCGAATACACCACACATAATGACTTTGACCTCGTAATATCAATTTCAATGGTGACCATTTTTAATTTCAAGATGGCGGCCATATGGCTTATAGAAAAAAAATGGAACCAACCCCAGTTTTGTTGTATGTGGTCTATAGATGAAAAATAACCTTGGTTCAAACAATGTAGCAAAACATTTCAGAAAGACAATAATGACATAACAGTATACTCAAGGAGAAATGGGCTTATGGCATTTTTGGATATTAACCCTTACACCGCTATCTTATTTTTTTTGTCGTCTGCTGTTTATTTTCGATTTTCCATTTTTATCATCAAAAACATGCTTTGACAGAACATTAGAATAATTTACAACATGGTTTTACTGCACTTCAGAATCATTTCCATTGGAAATGATTCTGAAGTGCTGTCAAACCATGTTTTTATTGAGAAATAAGGCAAGATTTATAGCAACAGCAGACGACTATTGTTGTGAGTGGCGGTCTAAGGGTTAAAACTTGTGCTCTTATAGAGCTCTCATAAAGCCTGACAACGATCCAAGCCATAAGTTGTAAGAATGCCAGGTGTTTCATGGACTGAATGGGTAGGCGGATGATCTGGGGCTACACTGGTAGCATAATCCATAAATTATAAGTTACAAGCATTATGTGCATTTTATTGACCAGAACTCCAGATAAGTTTTGTATCTAAAGAGTATTATTCCCCCAGATTTCAAATTCAATGTGTTAAATATACAGATGTATTATTGATTTCCTTCATTTATTAAAGGTACATGCCCACTCAGTAGACACAATATCTTCTTTATAGGAAGTAAATAAGTGTATAATTGTGTCACTATTCCACCAGTTCTAAAAATTACGAGTGCCCAATATACTAATCATTTAGTAATTTTTGTTTTACTGATAGTGACTCGCGGTGGTATCAGGCTATTTTCAAAAGCAAAAAAAGGCATGATTTTTTTTTTAAATATTTATACAAATTAAATGCGTCACCTGAAAAAACTAGATGGTCGGTAAATCCGACATATGATCCCTGATGACATCTCGATTGAAATTCAAAGTCCTTGACCCTGGGTATTGGTGTAGTATGCTTAGTAATCACAATAAATGGTGATAAGTGTGTATATGAAGTTTCACATCATAATCTCAATTGGTAACAGAGATAAATTCTAGAAAGGTTTAACGCAATGTTTTGTATATAAATCACAATAAATATTTGGATGCTAATATGAATTGAATTTGAAAAACTTTAACGTAAAACTAACAAAAAGTTTAAATTCATTTGACCTTGACCTTGAGCTCCTGGGCAGCATGGGTAGGGTATACAATGAAATTATAGATGGTTATCAATGTGTATATGAAGTTTCAAGTTAATATCCCACGCAGTCACAGAGATATAGCAATTTGAAAAACTTTAACGTAAGCTTTAAAATAAAAATCTAAGTCATTGGACCTTGTGCTCCTGGGGGCCATTTCACTAAACTTCTTACGACTAAAATGTTCGTAAGCGCAAATTTAGAATCGTCTGCAAATTTCAAATGATGGATTTACATTTAATGAGCATAGGCTGCATATGCAGCCTATGCTCAATAAATGTAAATCCAACAATTATTTACAAGAAAACATTGTTAATGTGAAATTTACAGACTATCATAATTTTGCACTTACGAACATTTTAGTCGTAGAAAGTTTAGTGAAACGGCCCCCTGGACAGCATTGGTAGGGCAGGGCATACAATGAAAATATGGATGGTGTTCAATGCGTCAAGTTGATATCGCAAGCATTAACAGAGATATACCAATTTGAAAAAAAATTAACGTAAGCAAACAAAATTCTAAGTCATCTGACCTTGGGCAGCATAGGTAGGGTAAACAATGAAAATATGGATGGTGATCAATGTGTATATGACGTTTCAAGTTGATGTCCCAAGCAGTCACAGAGATATAGCAATTTGAAAAACTTTAAAGTAAACTTTAACAAAAAGTTTAAAGTCATTTGACTTTGACCTTGAGCTCCTGCGCAACATGGGTAGGGTATACAATGAAAATATGGATGGTGATCAATGTGTATATGAAGTTTCAAGTTCATATACCAAGCAGTCACAGAGATATAACAATTGGAATAAAACATTAACGTAAAACTTGGACGGCGGACAAAGCAGTAACTATATGCTCCCCCGAAAAATTTTCATAATAATATTTTCGAAAGATTATAAAGTATGAGCATTATACATATAAAAATAAATACAGAGAATAAATAGCAATGTCCATTAACATTTGAAGGAAACACGGTTATCACCCACGATTTAAGTGTGGAAATTTACGTCGGATATAAAATGTATAATAATGCCAATCAATACATGGGGTAATGGTGAATGAATGTTTATTTGCCAGAAAATGTCTCAGAGGACTGTCAGTCTCTGATATAAAGAACATGTTGTGCCTACCGAGTGATCATGTACCTGATCTGGGGCTACACTGGTCGCATAACCCATAAGCCCCATTTTTCCAGACACAGCAACATATGAAACAAATTACCACCTGAGAACTTTATACATGGCCGTCAGGGCCGCGTGTGCAAGCCAGAACGCAGGAGAATATCGCGCAGGAAACCCCAGAACGCACACTTTCTCCTTGAAGATGACAAATGCTGCCTCTATATCCTCCATATCAGAGGCCTGACTCCAGACTGGAACGCTCTCCTCTATAACCATCGCGGGGTTCACTTCCTTCGAGCCAAGGAATTCCCGACCACTCCTGGCTCCCAGGAAGTCTAGACTGGCGAGGAAGTCGGAGAGTTTACCGATAGATCCTACAGTTGAAAAATGTATTTCACGTAATGCATTGCATAGCATGGGCTTTTAGAGGATATTACAGGGCTCCAGATAAGGAATAAAATCACACTACTGTTTACACATCAACAGACAGCAATTATTGAATAGTTTGCTTCGAAATAAAAACAAGTCTTGGCATTTCATTAGAATTGTCTCCTTGGAGACAATTCTAATGAAATACCAAGATGTGTTTTCATGGAAAAATAAGAAAATATGCTATATTTGTGGTCTGTTTATTGTTTTCTGTAGCATGATAAAGGTACCATAATTTTTTTTTGGCTTTTTGATACAATTCTGATTCAATTGGGTTTTTGACAATTTTAATTGGATATTTAAGCAAATACGCAGCTTATCTGGAGCTCTGGTGTAAAAAGGATTAAATATGTATGCTTTTGACGGGTTTCGCCCTTCGACATTTTGGTGTCAGAACAAAATCTTGATCGTTAACCTCTTTCATTTACATTGTAAAACTTGATCTGTAAAATTGTATAATGTTTCATTGCTTTTTGATACTCACTACTTCTGATTTCAATTGGGTTTTTGGCAATTTTAATTGGGTATTTACGCAAATACGCACCTTATCTGGAGCTCTGGTATTAACCCTTTCACCCTTTAGTAAATGGAATGGATTTTGATATGTTAATTTTGCAACCAATCCAATCGTCACAAAATGATTTGCAGACAATAGTCCATTTATGAAAATGTGTGTTTTACGTTCTCAAAAATATGAAAATTACTTGCAAAAAGTGCAGATCCTGATGAGACGGCTCGTCACGAGCCGGCTCATCTGGATCTACACTGTTTGCCAATACCGCTATACAGGCCTGTGGTGTTGAAAGGGTTAAAATCATAATGCTCCAGTGTAATAAATATGCAAATGAGACGCCACAGAAAACATGTTACGTGATTGGTAAAGCTTCAATATACGATGCTGTATTTATGCAATTAATAGAATCTAACATATTTATGTGTTCATTCAATATAATATTATGATATTTACTAAACTTGGTGTCTGACTTCATAAGAAACTCGGTTTAGTTTTCTTTTTAACGAAATCAGTGAACTTGTTTAACCCTTTCACCCCTAAGTAACTAGAATGGATTTTGATATGTTAATTTTGCAACCAATACAATCGTCACAGAGTGATTTGCAGACTACCAGTAGTCCATTTATGAAAATGTGTGTTTTACATTCTCAAAAATAAGAAAATTACTAATCACGAGCCGGCTCATTTGGATCTACACTGTTTGCCAATATTGCTATACAGGCATGTGGTGTTGAAAGGGTTAATAAATAACATATCACTCATCTGAGGCCCTCTATTAAACGTGTTGACCTATTTGTGAAATCTTGTGAAATTGCTCGTTTAATGAATACATGTACCACATTAAATAATCAGTCAAGTAAGGTTCTCTATGGCCTCATACCCATGGTAATTCTGACTGTAGTTCAACGTAACAGAGATCGAATCCAGATATCAGCGACGGTATGTCCCGCTTTCTTGTGCGTTGTCCACACCATTCTTCCCATATCTGGACAATCACCTAGCAAGGTAGAAAGTTCAAACATGAATGCAGTAAAAGATAAACAAGAGGCCCATGATGGCCCTAATTCGCTCACCTGACTCCATGAACACCAGAGGAGAATGCACATGTGACATCGAGTTCATATGTGTTTTAAAAAAATTGAGCTATTTTTAGATGGCGGTCATCTTGGATTAAGCGATGACTCTCATTTTACCAAATCTGAAAATGCTTCACCCAAGGATCTTAACTTACTATGAAGTTTGGCCAGCATCGACCATGTTGTTCCTGAGAAAAAGACGTTCAAAATTTGAATAAATGGACCTTTTGGCGGCCATCATGGATGACACAATCATCCGATTCTGACAAATATTGCACCAGAGCAATCGCTTCATCGATACCTTCAATTTGATATATGACATGAGCATATTCGGTCAAAAATAAAATTTGACGCCAATTTAACCCCACGTGCCACGCGCATTTTTGACCCCGGGGTCACCATATTACCTCCGTTTTAACAACTGAAAAGGCTTCACTCATGGACCATAACTGTGAAGTTTGGCCACCATGGGCCAAGCAGTTCGTGTGAAGAAGACTTTTGAAATCTCTAATAAAAGAACGACCGTACCAGAGTGATCGCCTCTCTGATACCTTCGATTTGATATAGACATGACCATAGTCGGTCAAAAATAAAATTTGACCCCACGGGCCACGCCCATTTTTGACCCCGGGGTCACCATTTTAACAACTTTGAAAGAGCATTGTACATCAATCATTCCTACTAAGTTTCTTCGAAATCCGGCTGGCAGTTCATGAGAAGAAGATTTTTTAAGAATTTGTGCTATTTTTAGACGGCGGCTATCTTGGATTAGCGAAGACCTCCGTTTTAACAAATCTGAAAAAGCTTCACCCATGGACCATAACTGTGAAGTTTAGCCACCATGGGCCAAGCGGTTCGTGTGAAGAAGAATTTTGAAATCTCTAATAAAAGAACGCCCTTTTAACCTTTCGGCGGCCATCTTGGATGACATGACCATCCAATTTCGACAAAAAATGTACCAGAGCGATCGCCTCTTTGATACCTCTGATTTTATATAGACATGACCATATTCAGTTAAAAATAAAATTTGACCCCAATTTGACCCCAGGGGCCACGCCCATTTTTGACCCCGGGGTCACCATTTTAACAACTTTGAAAGAGCATTGTACATCGATCATTTCTACCAATTTTCGTCGAAATCCGGCTAGCGGTTCATGAGAAGAAGATTTTTTTAAGAATGTATGCTATTTTTAGACAGCGGCCATCTTGGATTAGCGATGACCTCCATTTTAACAAATTTGAAAATGCTTCACCCATGGACCATAACTTTTAAGTTTGGCTACCATGGGCCAAGCGGTTCATGTGAAGAATAATTTTGAAATCTCTAATAAAAGAACGACCTTTTGACCTTTCGGCGGCCATCTTGGATGACATAACCATCCAATTTCGACAAAAAATGCACCAGAGTGATCGCCTCGTTGATACCTTCGATTTGATATATAACATGACCATATAATTCAGTCAAAAATAAAATTTGACCCCACGGGCCACGCCCATTTTTGACCCCGGGGTCACCATTTTAACAACTTTAAAAGAGCATTGTACATCGATCATTCCTACCAAGTTTTGTCGAAATCAGGTTGGCGGTTCTTGAGAAGAAGATTTTTGAAGAATTTGTGCTATGTTTAGACGGCGGCCATCTTGGATTACGTAATGACGTAATTTTAACAATTTTGTAATCCCCTACCTAAGGACCATGACAATAAAATTTGGTGACTATAGGCCCAATGGTTAGCGAGGAGAAGACGTTTGAAAACGTTCACGGACGGACGACGGACGGACGAACACATTGCGGTAACAATAGAATTCAATTTAACAATTTAATTCTAAAAATTAAATACAATGCCAGTTCCATGTGACGCTTTAAATTTAAGTTTTAAACTTTTACGATGACAAACAAGCGTGAGAGGCTGTCTGTCAGGGTTGGCCGGGAAATACCGGGGGCGGGAATTCCTGGTGGGAAAATACAAGTGGGAAATACCGGGAAATATGAATTTTTATGTTATTATTAGATAATTAAAGTTATTTAAATTAAGTTTTAAGCTCAGTAATAGTTAATTAAACAATCAACAACTTACGGTAATAATTAGATATAGGGCTTAATTACAATGTATAGATCTGTTTCATTCCCAACAAGGGGTACTCATCAGGTGGAATATTTGGCAATCATGACATTTATATTTTGGTTGTATTATTTTTTTGTAAATTACTTCTTCATTTTTTAGGAAGCATCTGAGTGTCTGCTAGATACAATTCACAAGGATAACGTCATCATGATCAGACTATGTTTAGACAACAGGCTGTTAATTGTCAACCTTCTCCCACACTAATATTCGGTATCAAGAAATGAGAATAAATGATCTTAGCATGCATGATGTGCATACACATAGTCTCTTACAAGTCTTATATGACTGACAATGTACTGTTGTTTTATGCTTTGCATTTGTATTACTTATTTGCATTATTATTATGACATTTATTTAACGTGAAGACTGGGCCACGATTGTACGTACGAGATACAGTACCTAAATCGTTAAAATTAGCCAAAAGCCTACTAATGTCTTCTTATTTGCATGTACATTGATGAGACTTTAATATACTTTAATAAACCATCAGACTATGACAACAGGCTGTTAATTGTCAGCCTTCTCTCACACCTTTTGTGTCATACTGTATAATAAAAACCCAGGTGGTCTATATATGGTCATGTCAAGTTGTAAAACAATTACACTTACACTGCATGGATTATCCCTGTTATCAACAGGGATTTTCTCAAAATTCCAAAAGCAGCTTTTATTAGTGGCAGGTTACTATAGTAATGAGGGGTGTTCTCATATACAATAAAATAGACAGTTGGCAAATACTACATAGACTTGTATATAGGGAAGAAAATTGTCTAGAAAATAATGATGTTTTTTTCCTCTAAATAAACTTATTATTTCTTTTTTTATTGCAGAATGTTTTACCTGTAGGCTTATCAGTCTACACAGATATAAACCACAGTAGATATAGGGGAATATAGAGACTCATCTTGACATCTTGGAATTAAAAAGACTACCAAGATTCATATTTCCCGGTACCGGTATTTCCCGCCGTCCTGGGAAATACTCTTATTTCCCGGGAAATTGCCAACCCTAATTGTGGTCATTTGTTAATGTCTTAAAAAATACCACTTTTTCTGCATAACGGAATAGTATCAAACGTAACCCTTAGACCGCTACTCACAACAATTGTCGTCTGCTGTTGCTTTTATATCTTGCCTTATTTCTCAATAAAAACATGGTTTGACCAATGGAAATGATTCTGAAGTGCTGTCAAAGAATGTTCTTGATGATAAAAATGGAAAATATAAAATAAACAGCAGACGACAAAAAGAATAAGGTAGCGTTCTAAGGGATAATATGAAATGGTTCATGTCAGTTACTTAGGGGTGTAGCTTACTATAGGCCAGGGCTCCAGATAAGGAATTAGTAATTGAGTATTGTCACTCCATCATTTCTGAATCAATTGGGTATTTCAAAATTTGAATTGTGTAAAATAGAATCACATTACTGTTTACACTTCAGCAGACCGTACTTATTGAATAGTTTGCTTATAAATGAAAACACAACTTGGTATTTCATTAGAATTGTCTCCTTGGAGACAACACATCTTGGTATCCAAGGAGACAATTCTAATGAAATACCAAGATGTGTTTTGAGACAATTCTAATGAAATACCAAGATGTGTTTTGATGGAAAAATAAGAAAATATACTATATTTATGGTCTATTTATTGTTTTCTGTAGCATGATAAAGATACCACAAATTTTTCATTGCTTTCTGATACTCACTACGTCTGATTTCAATTGGGTTTTTGGCAATTTTAATTGGGTATTTACGCAAATGCGCAGCTTATCTGGCGCTTGCTATAGGCAGCAATCTGAAGCAATTGGGTATTTCAAAATGTTAAGTGGGTAAAATAAAATCACACTACTGTTGACACATAAACACACAGCAATTATGGAATAATTTGCTTCGAAATGAAAACATATCTTGGCATTTCATTAGAATTGTCTCCTTGGAGACAATTCTAATGAAATACCAAGATGTGTTTTCATGGAAAATAACAAAAATATGCTATATTTGTGGTCTGTTTTCTGCAGCATGGTAAAGGTACCACAAAATTTGTATTGCTTTTTGATACTCGCTACTTCTGATTTCAATTGGGTTTTTGGCAATTTTAATCGGGTATTTAAGCAAATACGCAGCTTATCTGGAGCTATGCTGTCATGATGTCACTGGATAGTTCTGCTTCAAGTTTAATCTCAATTGGGCTTAGTCTGTGAAGTCTGAGTCATGTTTTCATTGACTAAATTGGGCTATGCTGATCCAGTATGCTGTTCGCCATTTTTGTTTACACTACCAGATGCGCAGCATTAGCAGTAAAAAATATGACGTTGCAAACACGCATGTGATGTCATACATCACACAATTTACATCACTTACTGACGTCAGAACGTTATGACATTATACCTGCACAGACTTTGAACATTTGAACATTGTTGCATATTCAGGATTTTTTTTTACTGAATATGTGAATGTTAATGACATTTAAATTTGTTTGGAAAGCCTTAGGTGCGCAGAATTAGCCGACACCATTGTACACTTACTCTGCTCGCAAGAGTTGTTGATAGTTCCAAGTGAAATGTCACCTGCACGAGATGTCACATGATCGCATGAAAGTTGGTCAAATGTCGAAATGATACATATATCTAAATACTTCAGGCACAAAACATAACAATGAAGATGATTTCAAAATTAATTTGATACAAAATGCAATAATTGCCGAGCATTGGGAGCATTTGTATTTTGTACACACTATGTTTAAAAACAGTAGAGTGAGGGGACCAAAGCTCGCGGTATTTTCCCACATGCGTGACAATTTAAACTTACATAAAACTTGCTGCGGCCAAGTTTATTAACTAAAATCGATGACATGAATCTCGCGCGTTCAGTGCCATGTTTTTTCCCCCGTGTATTTAACAATCACATAACTTGGAGAGCAGTCATTGTTTCCTGCACCGGATGTGGTTATTTTCAATTGTGGAAGATCTATCCTCGCGGTATATGAACAACTTAATTGTTTTATATCTCGTTTTATACCATAGTACCATTTTTTGGCAGGTAAAAATAAATTTCAGCCATGTTCTAATAGTACCAGACTGACAATAGTATCAACTTTTTTAAATCTAGTACCCCCAATTCAGGCCCGTAGCCAGACCTGTTTGAAGGGGGTTAGTTTCGAAGGCCCAATGGGCCTGAAGTATTTAGGGGGGTCTAAAAAAGTGGACCTCAATGCTAAAAAAGTGTACTTCGAGGCTGGGCAGGGGGGGGTCGACGACTGCTCCGACCCCCACCCCCCCCCCCCGCTGGATACGGACCGGCAATTTGTTAACAAAAAATACCTACGAAAAAAATCGCTCGAAGAACAAGTTTTAAAATGGAACTTTCGATTGGCTTCCGGGTCATTGTTTACACTTCGTCTGCTGTCAAAGTGGATCAACAAGCGCTTGCTTCCGGTGATTTGCATTATACAAGAGCTTGAATTGGGTGCAAACAACACAAACACGGGACCAGATGGATTAGTAAAATTTATTTAGATTAGAGAAAACGATCATAAATCATATATACCGCGAGGACTGGTCTCCCGCGAGGACTGGTCACCTGACCCTACTGTATCCACAAACAGTAACACATACAGATAAACCATACAGTAGGGTTATAATGGATACCATACCGCACCCCATTGCCGCTGCAGGCAATCGAATGATAACAAGCTGCGGATACAGGTAAATTCAAAATAAATTTGGCAAAAGTGCAAAAAGTTGTTTACAAATAGCAACGTGCGGGTGAATTTACCATAGAGAAATTTGAAATAATCACCGACTACATGGAGTGACTATGTACAGGTTAGACACCACCAAATAGCTTTACTATATAATTTAACCGAATGCCATCCAATAAGGCCAGTCTCTCCTACTTTCACTATTCGTATGGATGCTGTGGGACCAACTTGTACATGACCTGCAGCCAGTCTGTACTGGTTCTGCATGAACTAAACAATAGGTTCACTTACTCAGGACTAAGAAAGAAAAATCCAACCTTGTCATATCCTCCAATATTGTGTACATCTTTTGGCCACGGAAAGTCCGTTTACATCAAGTGACCAACATGTTCAGTGTTTTCTTTTAAATGCTACAACTATGCTGAAAACTGGTGTTAAAGGCACCCCAAAATGTTCCTCAAGTGAAACTGTGTAGTAATGGATCAATATTTGCAAGCAAACGGTGTCTGTGACCTCAAAACACCCGCACTATGTTTTTATACCGGACTATTTTTGCCTAACCTAAACGCTCGCATGCAGTGTGTATATTTTTATTCCCACAAGACAGGGAGAGAGAGAGAGAGAGAGAGAGACAAACAGACAGACACCAGATTCTTCTTCTTTAGAGTATCTTTAATGAAGAGTATGTTCCGGCGCCGTATTTACATATGTGTTGGGTTTGGTGATACACATATATGTTCTAAGCATGTATTAGAAAGTGCTCATTAGGAATAAGAGACAAATATATAGTTTTCCTTTGTTTTCCTTCAATTTATTCGTTTTTAGCTCGCCAGCACAAAGTGCAGAAGAGCTTATGGCATACCCCCGGCGTGGTCGGCGTCCACAGACGTTGGGGTAAATGTCTTATAACTAGCTAGCTTCTGTTTCCTTTCATGGATCACCTTGTTATTTCATACATGCATTCCTCAGATGACCCTCTATCATGCTGTAGCAAATCAATGACCCACCACCCAACCATTACCCCCAAGGTCAAGGGCACACACTTAGCACATTCATAAACTTAACGTTGGGGTAAATGTCTTATAACATCTGTTTTCTATCATGGAACCCCTTAATAGTTCATACATGTATTCCACAGATGACCCTCTATCATGCTGTAGCAAATCCACGACTCACCACCCAACCCTTACCCCAAGGTCAAGGTCACAAACTTAGCACATTCATAAACTTAACGTTGGGGTAAATGTTGTGTAACTTCTGTTTATTTACAGGTAATACCTTCATATTTCATACATGCATTCATCTGATGATACTTTATCGTACTATAGCAAATCCATGACCCACCTCCCACCACTTTCCCCAAGCGCAAGGTCACACACTCAGCACATTCATAAACTTAACGTTGGGGTAAATGTCTTATAACATCTGTTTCCTTTTATGGAACGCCTTGATATTTCATACATGCATTCATCTGATGATACTCTATTCTGGTATAGCAAATCCATGACCCACCCCTTACCCCAAGGTCAAGGTCACAAACTTAGCACATTCATAAAGTTAACGTTGGGGTAAATGTCTTATAACATATGTTTCCTTTCATGGAACGCCTTGATATTTCATACATGCATTCATCTGATTATACCCTATCGTGCTATCGCAAATCCATGACCCACCGCCCACCCCTTACCCCAAGGTCAAGGTCACTACCCCAAGGTCAAGGTTAGCACATTCATAAAATTAACGTTGGGGTAATTGTCTTATAACATCTGTTTCCTTTCATGGAACGCCTTGATATTGCATACATGCATTCCTCAGATGACCCTCTATCATGCTGTAGCAAATCCACAACACACCACCCAACCCTTATCCCAAGGTCAAGGTCACAATCTTAGCATGTTTATAAACTTAACGTTGGGTTAAATGTTGTGTAACTTCTGTTTCTTTACAGGGAACGCTTTGATATTGCATACATGCATTCATCTGATGATCCTCTATTGTGCTACAGCAAATCCATGACCCCCCCCCCCCACCTCTTTCCCCAAGATCAACATCATAAACTTAACGTTGGAGTAAATACATATATTTTTTATAACTTCTGTTTCTTTACAGGGAACGCCTTGATATTTCATACATTCATTCATCTGATGATACTCTATCGTGCTATAGCAAATCCATGACCCCCCCCCCCCCCCCCCACCTCTTTCCCCAAGATCAACATCATAAACTTAACGTTGGAGTAAATACATATATTTTTTATAACTTCTGTTTCTTTACAGGGAACGCCTTGATATTTCATACATTCATTCATCTGATGATACTCTATCGTGCTATAGCAAATCCGTGACCCTCCCCAACCCCTTTCCCCAAGGTCAAGGTCACAAACATAGCACATTCATAAACTTAACGTTGGGGTAAATGTCTTATAACATATGTTTCCTTTCATGGAACGCCTTGATATTTCATACATGCATTCATCTGATGATACTATATCGTGCTATAGCAAATCCATGACCCACCACCCGACCCCTTAGCCCAGGGTCAAGGTCACAAACTTAGCACATTCATAAACTTAACTTTGGGGTAAATGTCTTATAAGATATGTTTCCTTTCATGGAACGCCTTGATATTTCATACATGCATTCCTCAGATGACCCTCTATCATGCTGTAGTAAATCCACAACCCACAACCCAACCCTTATCCCAAGGTCAAGGTCACACTCTTAGCATGTTTATAAACTTAACGTTGAGTTAAATGTTGTGTAACTTCTGTTTCGTTACAGGTAACACCTTGATATTTCATACATGCATTAATGTGATCCTCTATTGTGCTACAGCAAATTCATGACCCCCACCCCTCCTCCCCACCTCCCACCCCACCCTTTCCCCAAGATCAACATCATAAACTTAACGTTGGAGTAAATGTCTTTTTATAACTTCTGATTCTTTACAGGGAACGCCTTGATATGTCATACATGCATTCATCTGATGATACTCTATCATCGTGCTATAGTGCTACAGCAAATCAATGACCCACCCCCACCCCTTTCCTCAAGGTCAAGGTCACAAACTTAGCACATTCATACATGCATTCCTCATGCGAATAGCTATAGTGCTGTAGAAAATCACCAACTTAGTGCGTTCATAAACTTAACGTTGGGTTGAGTTTTGTTTTACTTCTGTTTTCAGGGAGCGCATTGATATTTCATACATGCATTCATCTTAATATGCTATATTATGCTACCCACGACCCACCTTGCACCACTGACCCCAATGTCAATGTCCACCGCATGCCCCTTAACCCAAGGTCAAGTTATATAATATTCATGTTTTTTTATGCAACTGTGCCAAGTTTGAGTGAAGGCTGCCGGCCAACAGGCGAGCTTCGTTGTCTTCTGACAACTCTTGTTATATTCGTTTTCGTTTTATATGTATATTTCCTTTAGTGCTTGGTTACAACTATGTACATGTATATGTATATATGCATGGACTATAGGAGTGAGGACAGACACAGGAACTAGGACTTCAAAGGCGTCCACTGTGTCGGCTGCATGCATAGAGGACGGTAGAAGATTCCATTGGGTGACTCTTTGAGGGTAGAAGAAGTATTTGTACGAATCTTTTGCTGTTTGGGTATGCTTAAAGGTCTGTGTACTACTGTGTCTGGTTTTTATATCTGAAGGAATAAGACGATTATTAGGTGGATGGATGGCAACTACGAAGTGGATACTTTTGTAGAGCATGATTATTCTGGAGCGAGTACGTCGGATTTCTAGAGAGGGCCAATTTAGTGTTTGGAGCATGTCAGTAACAGATATTGCACTGTGGTATCGATTTGAAACATATCTGGCAGCGCGTGGTTGTACTTTTTATATTTAGTTTATTTGAGATTTGGTATGTGGGTCCCAGGTAGATGAAGAATATTCTAGTTGAGGTCTAACAAGCGCTTTATATGCATGATATTTTGCTTTAGCAGAGTTTACTTTTAAGTTTCTACGAAAGAATCATAAGGATTGATTTGCTTTACCAGTTATTGAATGTATGTGTTTGTCCCATTTTAGGTTACTTTATAGGGTGACGCCTGAATATTTTGCATGTTCAACTGTTTCGAGTGGATGGTTATGAAGTGTATGTGAATTTAATTGGGGGTCCTTATTTGAGTGACGCTAAGGATATTACATTTATTAGGGTGGAAGTGCATTAGCCAGTCTTGCTCCCACCTGCCTGCGGCTTCGAGGTCAGCTTGTAAATTCCTAGTATCGTCCGGGTTATTTATTTCTTTGTATAGTATGATGTCTTCGGCAAAGAGTCTTAGGGTGCTGTGTCTTAGATAGTCTGGAAAGTCGTTGATATAGATGAGAAAGAGGATGGGTTCCAGGACAGTGCCCTGGGGTACTCCAGATGTGACGGTACTATGTCTGATGTTTCCCCTTCCATGACAACTGTCTGGGTTCGTTTGCTAAGAAAATCAGATATCCAGTGAAGAGCATTACAATCAATTCCATAGTATTTTAGTTTGTAGAGAAGATGGCGGTGGGATACTTTGTCAAATGGTGGGATACTTTGTCAGATAGATAGATAAAAGAAAATATCTCAGTTTTTGTAGAATAAATTCACGAAGAAATCCCATAACTGCTTATGTACACAATGTGATGGCTTGTTCCAAATGTCCATTATGTATAATGTTATCATATCATAGCTGCAATTACAGTTTTAGAATGAACTCCATCAAACATTTCCTTGTTCTGGTCTATGATTCAATGAGTGGCCTAATTTTAGGTGCTGTTGACAATCACAATTTGATGTAAAGAATATATCATATGAAGCGGACGTCTGACTAGAAATGTGGCCAGTCTGTACACGAATGCCCGTGTGCTGCCAAAAAAGGGCACATTTGAAAACACAGATCATGTATTTGTCACAGCATGATAGAGGACCATCAGAGAAATGCATGTGTGAAATATGAATCAGTTGTGTGAACTGAAAAAGAAATTATAAGAATGTTGCCCGAGCGTAAAGGTCTTGACACACCGAGTATGTGACATTGGCCTTGAGTTTAGTAGGGCTCAATGATCGTGTATTCGTGTATGTATATGCATGTGTGAAATATCAAGCAGTTATGTAAAAGGAAACATAAATTATTAGAAAGTTACCCGAGTATTAAGGTATTGAACACACACAGTATTTGACATTGGTCGGGGTTTAGCTGGGCCCGCGGATTATGGATTTGTCACAGCATGACAGAAAACCATCGGGATGCATCTGTGAATAGAAAGTAGTTACAAGCTATACTATTTATAGCTTGCCGTTGTCATATCTGTCTAGTATGTATTGCACCAAATTTTATCTGGTTTACTGTCATATTATTTGCTGTATGTGTCAAACGCACGAAGTGGTGAACTGTATGATGGCTTGTACATACAAAGATGGCAGAGATGGCAACTCAATGCTCCATATATTATACAGTAATAAGACAATATTCACATCACATCATTGAACTCAAATGTATATATCTATTACCTAATATCTGAAGGTCTCACATTGTTAAATTCGGTTATGTTTTACTTATCATGCAAGTATATGAAAATATCTTGAAATAACGTAGTTGAAGAGTTCCACGCGGGTTTGTCTTTATTTTGCTGAACTTTTGTACTAGCAGTAGTATATAGTAAGCGTAGACGAAATATCTGACTTCTCCTTTTGCATATATAGTTCCTGTGCATAATGTACCATTTTATGCGAAAATGTGGTGGTTTCTATGGTTGTATATTTATACGGAGCCCCGCAGGGGACGTATAATTCCTTTTTTTATTAATTCGTTAAAAAAAAATTCGTTCCCTTAATTTAACAATTCGTTCCCACGGAAATCTTGTAAAAAAAACATTATGCTGCAGACTAGTGACATCGAATTATATTTAATTTTCTACAATTTTTCTCGTCGAATAAAAGCAATACGACGACTTAAAGGTACATGCCCACGCAGTAGGCACAACATGTTCTTTATAGGAATTAAACAAGTGTATAATTATGTCACTATTCCACCAGTTCTAAAATTTACGAGTGCCCGCTATACAAATATAATCATTTATTAATTATCAATTTACTGTTAGCGACGCGCGGCGTTATCAGTCTATTTTGATAATGTGCGGGGACGACGACTTTCACATCACGGCTTGCGGTGCGCATGCGCAGTATACTACGCGCGCCAGTAGGCTTCCCAATATGTAAACAAGAATATCAACATGTCGAAACGTCCAGAACGGAAATTGTATGAAACGGCGTCGGCCAAAAAAAATGGCGATACAGAGAGAGAGTGGTTAATATTGGCGACCAGATCACCAAATGGAAAGAGTTACGTGGAGATTTAGATTTGGACTCGAACAGCGATTTTTCTTCTCAACTTCCGATACTTCACTGCGCATGTCAAAGTTGTGATATGATTGACCGTGTCACGTGACGCGTATTGGTAAAAATAGCACGAGATCGGAAAATACCCTTTCTGGTCGCGGCATATAAAATGCGATTTAACACCAATTAACACGCGCCGTAATTAAACATAACTCGTTAGTGGGTAGACAAATGGCTCATATAAGGCATGACAGAAAATGAAAAGTAGTAGTACAGTGTAACATGCTGCGTGGGCATGTACCTTTAATACACATTATCCCATTTTTGACGAGATTTTAAGTAAGTTACCACGTGCAATTTATCAGTAGCCGATTTCATCAAAATTGCAAAGTATACTTATCTAGTAAAGTATACTTTGAGGGAGAAATTTTCAATTTTAGGATAAATTTATTAATTTATTTTTATGATACTGAATGTATTACATTATCACAGCAAATTCAGTATAATAATTCTGCATACTTTTAATCATCAAATATATGCAGTTGTTAGTTCTATATGAAATAATGCATTTCGATAAAAAATAAATGATTACTCCCTCAAAGTATACTTTGCTAGAAAAATACACTTTGCAATTTTGGTGAAATCGGTTACTGGTCTGGACGCGATAACTTTACAGGTGACCGTGTATTAATACGACTTAACTAGCACGTTATCAGTTTTAACAGTAGAAGGCATAAATGAGCCACCATATATCAGATTATCATGTATAAAGACAGAATTAAAGTGGACTCAGTGAACGAAGGGCGCTAATGGGCATTAGAGACATAGACCAATAAAAGGTTAAATGGGGTTAGTGGACGAAGAGGAATATAAGTCCATAAAAATGCATAGCCCATAAAAGGCGAAATGGGGTTTGTGCAAAAAGCGGAATACGCCCATAAGGTTAGACCACACCAAACGACTGCATATATTTGATGATTACAAGTATGCAGAATTATTATACTGAATGTATTACATTATCACAGCCAAAATGGCTGTGATAATGTAATAAATTTAGTATAATAAAAATTAATAAATTTATCCCAAAATTTAAAATTTCTCCCTCAAAGTATATGTTGCTAGAAAAGTATACTTTGCAATGTTGGTGAAATCGGCTACTGGTGTTAAAAGCACCACAAACCGTTCCTCAAGTGAAACTGGGTAGAACTAGATCAAGATTTGCAAGCAAACTGTGTATGTCACCTCAAAACGCCAGCACTATTTTTTTTAATACCGGACTACTTCTGCATACCAACTCCCCTCCACCCTCCCCCCCCCCCTCCCCCCTGGGCGCCATTTGGTATTGTCTAACCATAAGGCACATAGCCCATACAAGGCGAAATGGGGTCAGCGGATGAAGGGGATAGGTCCATAATAACCATAGCATTTAAAAGGCGAAATGGGGATACTGGACGAAGGAGGCTAGGTCCACTTGAGAACACACGACATAATCGTTAACCCTTTCACCCCTAAGTAACTGGAATTGATTTTGATATGTTAATTTTGCAGCCAATCCAATCCAAAAGGGTGTGCTTTCTTTTGTTCTCAAAAATATGAACATTACTTGCAAAAAGTACAGATTCTGATGAGACGGCTCGTCAAAAGCCGGCTCATCTGCATCTACACTGTTTGCCAATACCACTAATACAGGTCTGTGGTGTTAGGGTTATAGTGTTCGTCAGTTGAAGAATGGAGCTACGCCTATAAGAGACTTAGCCCCCTAAATGTTCAAATGGTTTAGTAGAAGAATAAAGGAAGGACGTAGCCCCTTTCTTCCACTGACTCATTCGGTTCGGGAGAGACCACCGGCGGCGGGTACACCCTGTCAACGTGAGAATTAGGTGGTGACACTACCCGCTAACAATACTTAACGGTTGTTCACGTTTGCATAACCCCCAGGGAAGAGAAGGAGCTGAAAGGTATTTCGTGTTAGCACGTTTGAGATGTCCGTGAAGAAATGGAAATAACCCACATGTAGGAATGTAATGGTAACACGGGCGCATTGATACATGATTTTACCGAAAAGTAGTGCAACAAAGAGTCTGCCTATTTAGTTACCATGTCAGGGGACCATGGGCTGCCTGCACATGTTGAAGTAACGGACCGAGGTCTATAAATGCATTAAATATACCTAAAAGCATTAATAAGTGAAACAAAAATAAGTGTTTATGAGGGAGTAAATAAAAAAAATGTTTATCTTATTTTTTGTTCTCACTTATTATTGCTTTTAGGTATATGTAATGTATGTATAAACCTCGGTCCGTTACTTCAACCTGTGGCTGCCTGTTGTGGTCTGAATGTGACTGAACTAGTTAAGGACTGACTATACAGAATATAACATTTTGTTTCAAATGTAGTAGAATCATGCATGTGATTGAATATCTATATAAAGTATATATGACCATGTTTTTCTTAGAGTATATTATACAGAGCATTGAGTTGCCATTCCAGCCATTTTAGTTTGTACATGCTATCGGACAGTTTCACCACTTGTAGAGTTTGACACATACAGCCAATAATATGGCAGCAAATCTAATACAATTTGTTGAAATACGTCCCAGATATATAGAACGATAATGTCCTATACATATTATTTCAGCAGACTACACAAAACGCTAGATATCTGAGCTTTTCTACCATCACTCACAAAATATACAATGGACACCTTTTCCATGTGTAAAATGTCAAACTGATGCATTGTCTATTATTAGAAGTACATCTGACACAGGTAAAAGCCGTATTTACTCGCATAGCAGGCAAGTAGACAGTAGTAAAACTACACTCAGATAACTGCTTACAAGTCATTCGATACAGTATTTATGGTAATACATGTATATATATACACCACTGTGTATTGTTCTTACTGTTACACAGTCTTTACTGAATTCTAAAACATTTCATAAAAGAGTCAACAAACCCTTCATATATCAGACTTTGTATATACATTTGATGAAAACAAGGCATAGCACGCTGTTGTCTGATGTATCCCCATCATGTTGCACCAAATTTCATGCATGTGTTATTATTAGTGGTATGTGTCAAACGCAGTAAGAGGTAAAACTGGCCGATGGCTTGTACACACTCAGATGGCCGACATGGCAACTCCATGCACTGTGTGGGATATAGTAAGAAGCACAAGTTCACATGTATGTTATGCATATATCTCTTCACATTTACAAAGCAATTATGCATGAACCATTGGATTATCAGGGGCCCCACGGGTCCTTAACATGTAGGGGACATGGATATTTTTTATTAATTCGTTCCCACGAAATAACAATTCGTTCCCTCAATTTAACAATTCGTTCCTTCGAATTAACAATTCGTTTCCACGAAATGACAATTCGTTCCCTCAATTTAACAATTCGTTCCAACGAATTAACAATTCGTTCCCTCAATTTAACAATTCGTTCCCACGGGAACGAATTGTTAATTCGCGAATTGTTATATCGTGGGAACGAATTGTTAATTCGAGGGAACGAATTGTTAAATTAATAAGAAACAAAAAGTCTACGTCCCCTGCGGGGCTACGTACATTTGTGTGCACATTGACTGTTTGGTTAAAACAGAATATTGCACCTTTCAACATTCTGTAAACGTGTAATTTGGTTTGTGATCTTGGTCGTCAAAATTGGTCATGTCATTCAGGTCCCGATGACATTTGTTCCAATCTTTCAACCAGAATTTTGTACCACAGTGTCTGGTGATTACAGTGGTATACATCTTTATTATATTAAACTTTTTTAAACGTACTTTAAAATTCTTATCAGGATCTGCACTTTTTGCAAGTAATTTTCATATTATTTCTTTTTATAACAAAAACACCCCCTTTTTATAAATGGACTAGTCTGAAAATAATTTTGTGACGATTGGATTGGTTGCAAAAATAACATATCAAATTCCAGTCCAGTTACTTAAGGGTGAAAGGGTTAAGACATTATGTACAAGCGGTGGCGAATGTGAGTTCGACACCTCGAATATAGTGATATTATCCCCACACCAGGGCGCATTTGTACGGAGCCCCGCAGGGGACATGGATTTTTTTTATTAATTCGTTCCCACGAAATAACAATTAGTTCCTTCAATTTAACAATTCGTTCCTACGAAATAACAATTCGTTCCCTCATTTTAATACTGAATTCGTTCCCACGAATTAACAATTCGTTCCCACGAAATGACAATTCGTTCCGTCAATTTAACAATTTGTTCCCTCGAATTGACAATTCTTTCCCACGATATAACAATTCGTTCCCACGAATTAACAATTAAAACGAATTGTTATTTCGTGGGAACGAATTGTTAAATTGAGGGAACGAATTGCTATTTCGTGGGAACGAATTAATAAAAAAAAAAAGTCTACGTCCCCAGGCGCGGATACAGAAATAATTGCAGGGGGGGTCTGAAGTTCCAAATCGGCGTAGTCGACCTCCGCGAGCGCATCGTAAAGTCTGGGGGTCCTCCCCCAGGAAATGTTTAAATGCCAGATCGCCGCAGATGCGATTTCCTGACACCTAGTGACCGGGTGGTCTGGACATGTCTGGACATGTCTATTCAGAATGGTTGTACTAGAATGGTTGTACTAGAGTGTCTGGTGAGTACAGTGGTATACATCTCTACTATATTAAACTTTTTGAAACATACTTTAAAAAAGTCTCATCAGGATCTGCAAAAATAACACATAAAATTCCATTTCAGTTACAGGTGAACGGGTTAAGACATTTTGTAGAGCTGTGGCGAATACGGGTTCGGCACCTTGAATATAGTGATATTATCACCACACCAGGGCGCATTTGAACTGTTTTGTTAATTGATTAGAAAGGTGTTTCACGTATAGGTTAGATAATACCAAATGGCGCGAAATCGCATAGGGGGTTGCAGAAGTAATCCGGTATAAAAAAAAAATGGTGCGGGCGTTTTGAGGTCACAAACCTAGTTTGCCTGCAAATCGTGATCTATTACTACCCAGTTTCACTTGAGGAACATTTCGGGGTGCTTTTAACACCAGTTTTCATCATATTTGTAGCATTTAAAAGAAAACACTGAACCTGTTGGTCACGTGATGTAAACAGAGTTTCCGTGGCCAAAAAATGTAAACAATATTGGGGAATATGATGATTTTGGATTTTTCTTTCCTAGGAGTAAGATAACCTATTGTTTAATTCATGCAGAACCAGTACAGACTGGCTGCAGGTCATGTACAAGTAGGTCCCACAGCATCCATACGAATAGTGAAAGTATGAGATACTGGCCTTGTTGGATGGGATTCGGTTAAATTATATAGTAAAACTATTTGGTGTGGTCTAACCTATATACAAGCACTAATTTACATGATCCAAGACACGATAGAAGCACAAGTGGTTTGTACAATTTCACGGTCTTTTACAAAACAATTTGTGCATAAGGTCGGCTACAGCAGTGCGTTAACAGAATGTATGAACAATAGTATTAATACTGGAGTGTAATAACTATTAAAATTAGACCGTTACATACAACATCTTGGTAGATTTGTATAATTTCAGTGTGTGGTGCTTATGCGATGATTAAAACCTAACCATAGGATCGTCGTTTCTTATGAAATCAGTAAAGTCGTTTAATAAATATCATATTAGATCAGCATTCAGGTAAGATTCTCTATTTACATTTAATACAATGATTACATACGCGAGAGCTCTTATAGCCACAGGTTGAAGTAACAGACCGACGTCTATAAATATGTATACATAAAAGCATTAATAAGTGAAAAAACATAAGCTAACACTTGTTGTCTTACTCCCTCCTATACACAGTAACCACCGGTTACGTAACCACCGGTTACTGTGTATAGGAGGGAGTAAATATTTGTGTTAGCTTATTTTTATTTCACTTATTAATGCTTGTAGGTATATTTGATTTATTACACTCTTGCAAATTATTTGCACGGGTTTCGCTGTGAGAGAAAACCCGTAATCAACTCCTTACAAATAATACACCGTGAAGAGAACACCCGTAATTACGCGCCTGTTTTCTTGGAAACCACGAGCGACCATGCAAAATGTTTAATTTTTATTACAGTCAAAACAACGTTTTTGAAAATTTGGAAAGGGTCTCGACTAATCTAGAATGTTATTGTGATTGAACACATTCCAAACATGTACTCAAATATATCTGGCTCATAGAAACAGCTGCGTAATTTGGATTTCAAAAAGTTTACATGACGTCACATTTGACGTCACACAACGTAACGTCAACACGCGGGAAAACACGTCATTGTATAACTATTCATACGCACATCACAATTAATTGATTATAATCTAAAAAAATAGACTAAATGTGCATATGTATCCACCGTGGACGTGTAATAAATAGGATATTCCATCGTACATGTTTGAATAGCGGAAATAATACACTCGTGTCCGTCGGCGTCCGTGCAAGCAACTCGTTCGCTACGCTCACTCGTTGCTTACGCGGAAGCCGACGCACACTCGTGTATTATTTCCCGCTATTCAAAATGTACGATGGAATATCCTCTATTTATTACACTCTTGCAAATTATTTGCACGGGTTTCGCTGTGAGAGAAAACCCGTAATCAACTCCTTACAAATAATACACCGTGAGGAGAACACCCGTAATTGCGCGCCTGTTTTCTTGGAAACCACGAGCTACCATGCAAAATGTTTCATTTAATTTATTACACTCTTGCAAATTATTTGCACGGGTTTCGCTGTGAGAGAAAACCCGTAATCAACTCCTTACAAATAATACACCGTGAGGAGAACACCCGTAATTGCGCGCCTGTTTTCTTGGAAACCACGAGCTACCATGCAAAATGTTTCATTTAATTTATTACACTCTTGCAAATTATTTCAGGTTTCGCGTAGAGAAAACCCCGTAATCAACTCCTTACAAATAATACACCCGTGAGGAGAACACCCGTAATTGCGCCCTGTTTTCTTGGAAACCAGACAACATGCAAAATGTTTCATTTTTATTACAGTCAAAATAAAGTTATTTGAACATTTGGAAAGGGTCTCGAATAATCTAGAATGTTAATGTGATTGAACACATTCCAAACATGTACTCAAATATATCTGGTTCATAGGAACAGCTGCGTAATTTGGATTTCAAAAAGTTTACATGACGTCACATTTGACGTCACACAACGTAACGTCAAAACGCGGGAAAACACGTCATTGTATAACTATTCATACGCACATCACAATTAATTGATTATAATCTAAAAAAATAGACTAAATGTGCATATGTATCCACCGTGGACGTGTAATAAATAGGATATTCCATCGTACATGTTTGAATAGCGGAAATAATACACTCGTGTCCGTCGGCGTCCGTGCAAGCAACTCGTTCGCTACGCTCACTCGTTGCTTACGCGGAAGCCGACGCACACTCGTGTATTATTTCCCGCTATTCAAAATGTACGATGGAATATCCTCTATTTATTACACTCTGCAAATTATTTGCACGGGTTTCGCTGTGAGAGAAAACCCGTAATCAACTCCTTACAAATAATACACCGTGAGGAGAACACCCGTAATTGCGCGCCTGTTTTCTTGGAAACCACGAGCTACCATGCAAAATGTTTCATTTAATTTATTACACTCTTGCAAATTATTTGCACGGGTTTCGCTGTGAGAGAAAACCCGTAATCAACTCCTTACAAATAATACACCGTGAGGAGAACACCCGTAATTGCGCGCCTGTTTTCTTGGAAACCACGAGCTACCATGCAAAATGTTTCATTTTTATTACAGTCAAAATAAAGTTATTTGAACATTTGGAAAGGGTCTCGACTAATCTAGAATGTTAATGTGATTGAACACATTCCAAACATGTACTCAAATATATCTGGTTCATAGGAACAGCTGCGTAATTTGGATTTCAAAAAGTTTACATGACGTCACATTTGACGTCACACAACGTAACGTCAAAACGCGGGAAAACACGTCATTGTATAACTATTCATGCGCACATCACATTTCATTGATTATAATCTCAAAAATAGACTAAATGTGCATATATATCCGCCGTGGAAATGTAATAAATAGGATATTCCATCGTACATGTTTGAATAGCGGAAATAATACACTCGTGTCCGTCGGCGTCCGTGCAAGCAACTCGTTCGCTACGCTCACTCGTTGCTTACGCGGAAACCGACGCACACTCCTGTATTATTTCCAGCTATTCAAAATGTACATAGAATATCCTCTATGTATGTACATGTATATACCTCGGTCCGTTACTTCAACCTGTGCTTATACCAATGTTTTCGTTGGCACAAACGGAAGCGTAAGCGTGATCCTTAATGCTGGAAGAAACTAGAGTACCAGGAGAAACTCACTTGTCCGATCCGACGATCACCATACAAGCTCTGGTAAATAATGCGATTCCCGATCAGACTGTGCATATATGTAGGATAACCTGGATCAACTCTACTCGAAAACGCTATAATGACTCCTTTACATAACAAAACGTACGTCAATTGCCTTTTTTACAAGCAATAAGACCCTAAAATATACAATTTGGACCGTATTTCTATAAATAAATTCAAAGGGAAACAACTAGCTACGATTCCTCATTGCGTTAACCAGACAACCAATTTGCCTGTCTCGATCATACTGAAAATAAGGCGAAATAGGCGGAATAAAAACTTGTATATATACATATAGTTTTATTTTATTAAATAAATACTTATACACTATATCATAATTGTTATGTTCGTACAACAACAACAACGTGGCCCACTCCAAAGTAAGTATTATTTGATATTTTCCTTAATATGCAACGAATTTTGATGAAATATCGCGCAGCAAACGCGTCTTCATGAGCTGCATTTGATGGTCTATGGAGTTTGGCACAGACTTATGCGAAGGCGAAGAATCGATGTCTGTGTCGGAGACACGGAAATCGATTCTTCGCAAAAACGTACAGAACATACAGAGACCACCAAATGCAGCTTAACAAGACGCGTTTGATGCGCCATATTTCATCAAAATCCGTTACGTAATAAGGACACTATAAAATAATACGTACTTTGAATCGGTACTTGTTGTTGTTGTTAGTACCACGTGATCATACACCTTGTGTTTTACAACATTGCGTCATTGTTTATGCATTGTTTAAGATTTTCACTCAATAGTGGCATATATAGAGGATCAGAAACGAGCTTCCATTTGATATGAGATTTATGAAATGAGGCACGCACAATTTATGCACCGAGCCTCTGGCGAGGTGCATACAATTGCGGACGAGTTTCATAAATCTCATATCAAAGGGAAACGAGTTTGGGATTCTGTTTAGCACATGACGTCAGCTTCCAAAGAGCAGAAAACTTGGAGATATTCAATAGGCTACGTTTCAGTGAGCAGACGCCATTGACCATTTTCGCATGTAGTTGAAAATCCTTTCAGATAAAAATAGTTTTCTCATTGCAAAAGAAATGTTATAAATATGCCAAATATTACAGGTTCCAGTTCTTTGTAAACACTTCATTTTACCAACCGGGAGCTCATTATGACAATTGCAGTAATTTTAATGAGTCACGGATGCTTAAAACATGATGACGTCAACGTCGTCAAAACATCATTGCTTTGTCGCGCCATTTGCGACCTCATTTGGAACGTCTTCATTTTGTTCGTTTGGCGTAACAGTTGCACATAATACGAATCATAGCCAATCAAATTCGCTCCTGGTGTTATTACACGTGCGTCATATCACATTTATGAAATGGGCTAAAACACGGAATAACAATGTTTTCATGTGATAAACATGTGTTATACAGTGCAACCTCTCTACAACAGCCACCCATGGGAAGACGTAAAACTGGCTGTTGTAGAGAGGTGGCTGTTGTAGGGAGGTTAATGCTGAATTAAATTGTATCGTCTGATGTTTATTTATTTTATTCGATAATTCTCATCAAATACATGCCTCGACAGCATTTTAGAATCATTTCCATTGGCAATGATTCTAAAGTGATGTCAAAACATGTTTGTATTGAAAAAGAATGCAACAGCAACATCAGACGACAATGTTCATGCTGAGCAGTCTCAGGGTTAGATATAGAGGAAATCATCCATTTGGGATATAAAATAGCGGCTGTTACATAGAGGGTGTTGTTGTAGAGAGGTGGCCGTTCGGGGAGGTTCGACTACACTACAAACAGTTGCACATAAGTTATAACAATAAATGGCTAGGTTTCTTATAAAAGTACATTATGAAAGTCTGCATACTTTAGCAGCGTGCCAACAACGAACTTCATGTGAATTCTGAGGTTACATGTGGAGTAGAAAATTGGCTTGTTGACACGGTAAATTGCCCGAGAATAGTCCATTTCCGTCCACGTAAGGTGCGAGCTGCCAGCAATAAATGACTTCCCAATTATCACAGTGGAACAAACCTGACACCTGGGAGGTTCACAGGGTGCCATGTTTGGAGATGTTCCACCGTATCTCATAATTCCATGCAAAGGAGCACTCAAATACAATCTATGTTGGAACTTTGTGCTGACGAATTGTTATTGTAAATATTATTGTAAATAACGGCTATTTTTTAAAAAAAACAATCGTCACATGGGTCACACGGCGTTTCTTATTGTCATACCAAAGCTGCTTAAACAGATGATCCACTACTGTCTGTTTCACGAAAGCTGCCCATATTTTACGGCCATATAAATAATGCAAAAACATTTTTCCCGATAATATAAAATTTTATCAAAATTTTAGCCTTTGCGAAAAAAACAATTTCCACATGTCAGATCCTCATAGACATCTTCACTGTCTATGGGGATTTTACATGAGAAATTTTTTATAATATAATTCGAAAAAAAATAATGTTTTTGTATTGTTTATATGCAAAAACATTATTTGTTTCGATAATATTAAATTTTATAAAAAATTTAAGAATTATTTTGTGAAATTTGGTCCAATACTGATTTTATTACGAAAAACAAATTTCCCCATGTTAAATCCCCATAGACATCTTCACTCTGTGCACTCTGTGAAGATGTCTATGGGGATTTAACATGGGGACATTTTTCTAATTTCAGAAATTGTGGACCGATTTTCAAAATCTAACTTGTTTTCTTAGTTAGATTATTTCCAAGCTATCTAGCCAGGTTTCTGAGTCAATTTCCAAATGTTTTCGTTATCTGACTCCTCCCACAGATGCTCCACCTCCTTTTCCCCCATGTTAAATTCCCATAGACAAATCAATTGTTCGTAATAAAATCAATATTTGACCAAATTTCACGATATAAAAAGAAGGCTCATTCTTAAATGTTGATATAATCGAAAAAAATATTGTTTTTGCATTGTTTATATAGGCGTAAAATGTGGGCAGGTTTCGTTAAACAGACAGTAGTTGTGGCTGACTGAAATCAGGGGGTCGTAACTATTTTGCAATACTTGACTATATTTATAGCTCGTTCGATAATATAGTCTAGTATTGCAAAATAGTCGACCGAGCGGAGATACGCTAGGGAGGTCCGGGGGCAGGGGCCATTCCCTACCCCCCCCCCCCCCCACCCTCCGCCCCGGAATTTTTTTAAAATTTACATCGCATTTCCTGTGTTCTGGTGCATTTTGGAGCAAATATATTGACACTGTCACAGTATGTTTAAACATGATTTTTCATTGAAAACGTTTACATTTTGAAACAATAAGACAAGACCGAAAAATGCATGGAATACATGGTACTTGGCATGAAACGTGCCTTGTAACTTGTAAAAAATCTTTACTCGGCGAATTCCCCCCTCCCACCGCCCCCCTGAATCCGCCCATGAATTGGGTATTTCAACATTTGAATTGGGTAGAATAAAATCACACTACTGTTTACACATCAACAGACAGCAATTATTGAATAGTTTGCTTTGACATGAAAACATGTCTTGGTATTTCATTAGAATTGTCTTCTTGGAGACAATTCTAATGAAATACCAAGATGTGTTTTCATGGAAAATAAGAAAAATATGCTATATTTGTGATCTGTTTATTGTTTTCTGCAACATGATACAGGTACCACAAAGTTGTTATTGCTTTTTGATACTCGCTACTTCTGATTTCAATTAGGTTTTTGAGAATTTTAATTGGGTATTTAAGCAAATACGCAGCGTATCTGGAGCCCTGACTCACTTAAAGGAAAATGCTTTCCAGGAAGGTGCCAGTATTTATTATCATGTTGACCTTCAGTTTTATTATGCTGACCGGCCTCAAAACAAGAGAATGAATCTTATTAGCTAAGCAGTGACTATGGCTAAGGAAAACAAGGGCATCGTTATCACCAAACTGTATAATCCCCCGCTAGAAGCGTTGGTGATGCAACAAGTTATTTAATATACGATCGGACGTGGATCGTATACAAAATAAAGCATCATGCTTAGACACACATTGGGGCAAAATCGGTGAATCGGTTCATAAGTTATTGAATAAAAAACACTTTAAAGCATTTGCCTTACAAAAAAGGTGAACATATGTCCTCATTGACCTATACCTTGGGCGGTCGGACGTGGGTCGTATGCAAAACAAAGGCACCACACATAGACACAAATGTTGGCCAAATATTATCCAAATCGGTTAAGCGGTTCATAAGTTATTGAAAATTAAAAGGCGCTACGCACGCACGCACGCACGCACGCTCGCGTGATGCAGGTGCCCCATCCTCCGCATCAATTTCAAAATGTCAGTGCGACCGTTCAGAGGCGCCGGAGCTAGGGCGGCAGGGGCGGCAGGGGCGGCAGGGGCGGCAGGGGCGGCGGCCGCCACCCCAATATTTTGGCCAAAAAAAATAATAGAAAAAAATCTACAAACATGTGTATGAGATACCTATTAAAGTTGTATGTTAAATGCAGCAGAATGCAGGAAATGGCATCTAGAATTCAAAAAAAATCTGGGGGGGGGGGGCAGACCCCAGACCCCCCTACCACTCCTTCGCTCGGGTCGACATCCGCCTCCCCAATATGTATTTGCTTCCGGCGCCCCTGCCGTCGTGAACTGGTCTGGTGACGTAAGTAACGCCATAAGACACATGAATTAAGTACGTGTTGGCTCCGCCCGCCCCCCCCCCCCCCCCCCCCCCGGAATGAGCATTGTCTACAGTCATGTTCAAACAGCAAGATATGTTCGTTTGAACACGGCTGTGGTCGATGTCAAACAACAACAGTCATGTAAGAATAACAGTGTCCCCATATTAGTTTCTAGTCCACCAACACACACCTACTGCCGGATAAGGTATACCGCTGACTTTGTGCCAGCATGATATTCGCTGTGTACACAATTAGCCCATATTGTTTGGGTTGGGTGTCTACGTGTGTCACTATTCCACCAGTTCTAAAAATTACGAGTGCCCGCCATACAGATATAATCGTTTAGTAATATTTATTTTACTGATAGTGACTCGCGGTGGTATCAGGCTATTTTCATATACAAATGAGGCATGATATTTTTTAATTATTTATACTAATTAAATGCGTCACCTGAAAAAATAAATATTTTCGACAGATTATAAAGTATTATCATTGCACATGAAACAATACATACAGAGAATAATAGTAATTTCCGTTAATATCGCCCCTGATATCAGTGTGGAAAGTTACGTCTGATATAACATGTATAACAATGTCAATCAATACGTGGGGTAATGGTGAATGAATGTTTATTTTTCCAGAAAATGTCATATCTACAGACTACAAATCTATCTGTCTTCCTATAGTATAACCTGGCATGTGGGACCCCATGCTACTGATTGGGCATGCTAATGAGTTTAACTCTTTGCATGCTGGGAAACGTGTGGGCTATAAATAGTTCAAAACTAGCGGACAAAAATTCCTCATATTTTCTTGTATTTCTCCCCGTAAATATCATGAATATGTCTTGGAATTTCAAGACATATTTACAGAGAGAAATAAAACATATACTCCTAATTCGTTTGGCGGATATTTTCGCCGCTAGCATGCAAAGAGTTAATGGCCAAACGTTCGTCGGCAGCGAAAACGTGGAACAGACAGTCTAGTAGTATTCTATCCAAGATAATTACCCAATATTTCTACTATTTAATATATGTGTATGTGTAATTGTATGTGAGGGTTGAATCTGGTTATACCCCTTGTATGAGTAATATGATTATTCCTAATCCTATTTCTTTTAGGGGAACGTGCCAAATGACTTTGGTGTCGTATTGGTGTCGACAATAGCACCAGGTCAGGTTATTCTAATTTCAGGGCTGAATATATATTTGTTTTCGATGTAAATATTCCGTTATGCTTTTTGAAACTCCCCCCCCCCCACACCCACCACCCCCAATGCAGTAGGTTAAATACGGGATCGACTCCGTTGGCCGGGCCTTAACTGACATTGGCTGTTGATAGGCCGTTACACACCAGTACATCAAATCAAATCGAAAATCATTCATATTTTCTATAAATTACATCGAAAACATCCACCAAATTCAGAGATCATGAGCTCTGAATTTTATGCCAATTTTCGATGCAATTTCTGGAAAATATTGCATGTTTTCACACAAGAAGGGAAGTAATTTTAACGTTGGGGATTGGCTCAAAGATCTTCTGGGCACGGAAATATATCTACATTGTAGTATTTTCTGTATGTTACGTTTACCCAATATGGCAAACTGTTATTTCTGGATATAAACAACTCTTTGAAAACGGGGAGAAATTAAAGGGCAATCATGTTTGCTATTGTTTGGTGGACAAACAGCCACACAACAGTTGACCCGAATCGATACCAATAAACACATAGGCAACAATCAACCAGTTAGCGGTTCCTCACTGCTCGTGATTCTCGGGGCTTCTTTATTTTTATTACCGCTCCAACTACGGAGCCCCACAGGGGACATGGATTTTGTTTAATTAATTCGTTCCCACGAAATAACAATTCGTTACCTCAATTTAACAATTCGTTCCCTCGAATTAACAATTTGTTCCTACGAAATGACAATTCGTTCCCTCAATTTAACAATTCGTTCCCTCGAATTAACAACTCGTTCCCATGATATAACAATTCGTTCCCTTGGGAACGAATTGTTATTTCGTGGGAACGAATTGCTAAATTGAGGGAACGAATTGTTATTTCATGGAAACGAATTAGTAAAAAAAAGAAGTCTACGTCTCCAGCTCCTGGACATAAATGCCGCCCTATAATGCCGCCCTATAATATTTTCAGCAGAGACATTATACAGTGGAACCCCTTTAGACCGGACACAAATAAAATATAGTTCTACTTAATTGTAATCGGGACTATTGCCATTTATCTCCGCTCAGTGTGTCTGTTCTGATCGCAAAGCACCCACGTGTGTCTTGGAGTAGTTGTCTGTCTATTTTACAGTAGAACCTCTCGAAACCGGAGACACTGGGGACCTCCCAAGGTGTCCGATTTAGAGAGGTTTCACTGTAGTAGCGAACTGTCTAAGCCCTGATCAGGGACAACACTGATCGCAAACTCAATAAGTCCATTTCCCCCCTAACGAATTACATTAGAATGACAGGAGTTCGGAAAAATCTAGAAATAGCTATATGCAGTTAGATCAACTCTTTCAACCAGTGTAGTTCCAGGTGGGATTTGTGTTGACACTTTATGTTGATTTGTTTTCGTAATCATTAACAAGACTACAAGATAAGTATTTTGAAGGGAAAACAGTACACACTGACGTTGCATTTATAAGCATGACGGCTTGTTTGGTAAATACATGAACTGTTGGTGACCGCCGAGGTTAGGTGTTGTTTTCTCCCAAATGGAGCAATTCTGACATGACAACAACAGTGATAAACAACAATTTCCCAATATGACACCAGAACTTCGCGATATGGCAGTTACACTAAACATTTTGCTGAAAATAGCGTAGATCAAATAAGTATGTGCATACGTAAAAATAATTATCATGTTTTAGTAATTTCCAATAACCTCCGAATGGAAAGAAATTTAACCCTTTGAACCCGAAATCCCGCTATATTAGCGGTTTATGCAAAAAGTGCAGATCCAGATGAGCCGGCTCGTAACGAGCCGTCTCATCAGGAACTGCACTTTTTGAAAGTAATTTTAATATTTCTTAGAACAAAAACACCCCCTTTTCATAAATGGACGAATCTGAAAATCATTTTGTGACCATTGGATTGGTCGGAACATTAGCATATCACTATCCATTCCAGTTCCTTAGGATTGAAAGGGTTAATACATACTAATCGTGTGCCATGAAATTGTTATGATGCTGTTATGATGTTTGATGGTTTTAGTTGTGGGTGAATAAAAATAATAAAATTTACACAACAACAATTGTTGTTGTGTAAATTTTAATATTTTTATTTATTAACCCCACAGTTGCGGCTATGCATGAACTGTGTGTTAAATGTCAACCTGTATTGATTATTTATTGAAATTTGTTGTTCCAAGTCATAAATACAACATAATTGTTTAAATTAATTTAAGTAATTTTCATGTTTTTGTTTGTTTTATTTCCGTCTTTGACACATTGTTTACAATGGCTTCAACGCCAACAAGTAACGTTATTAAATCATATCTGACGTCCACGATGTGTTTTCATATTAATATGTTAGTGATTCCATCGAAAAGGTTGTGTTTGTTTCAGAAAAAAATGCAAACTACCACATGAAAACTTGGCATATATATGAATGTGACTGGAGAAATATGTCACCAGTGTAGCTCCAGATCAGCCTGCGCATCCTCGCAGTCTGATCAGTTCCTACACTGTTTGCCATTATGTCAGTAAATCATCTGTCCTGCTTCTAACAAATAGTACAGTAGGTGGACAGAAGTAATTTCTCGAAAGTTAAAATCATACATGTATTTCCATCGTTACTCTCAAATATGTAGCTCAGTACATACTTTACCAATTTGAATAAAATATATACTGTGTTTGAAAGAAAATAGATTTATGCAGAATATCGCATGCTTTGTTGTGTAATTAACCATTATAGTGTTTTCCACTAGTGTTGATCCAGATCATCCTACATATTTGCGCAATCTGATCCGGAACTGCATTATTTGCCAGATTCATATTTTCACACTTATTAATTGCATTGCAATCAGTGTAGACCCAGATCAGACTGCACATCTGTACATCTACCCAGTTTGCAGTCTTTATTTTTGCAAGTTATTCAATAATAAATTAACGCTAAAATAAACCAATAAGTATATTTGCAGAGGGAAATAATTAGCTACGATCCTCGATTAAATAATGTAGACCCTGATCCGGGTGCATGGATTCGCGTGCTCGTATTCTCTATTGTATAAACAATGTGCTTTACCGTCTCCAAACTACCTCTGAAAAATAAAAGTTTGCCAACAAAATGCCAAATCAGAGCAGAAACTCGTGTTACATTTGTATATTTAAATTGCTTATTGTTTTCTTGCTGATTTGCGCGGAGTCCTTTTCAGTAAAAGAAAATCGAAAACTATTCATTTGCTGGGGCTGATTCATATACATATATGTACAAGAGTGCCGTGTCACAAACACGTTGTAGCTTGGCATCACAGTTACTGTCAGATCCACGTTTTGCTGCCGACGAACATTTGGCCATTACACACATTAAATCTAAAAAATATTTAAATGTAAGTACTTTTTCATCAATAACACAAAAGTCACCCTCCTCAAAAAATATTATTTGCTGAAATTCCATCAAATATTGATTTTATTGCGAAAAAACGATTTTCCTATGGGAATTTAACATGGGGGCTAAAAATAGATTTTGTTTAAATATTTTTTTTACTTGTGGACAGGTTTTCAAAATCTAACTTTTGTTTTCTTAGTTACATCATTTTCAAGCTATCTCGCCAGGTTTCGGAGTCAATTTCGATTTTCCTATGGAAATTGACTTCCCATTTTAAATTCCCATAGGAAAATCGTTTTTTCGCAATAAAAATCAATATTTGAAGGAATTTCATCAAAAATTTTTTTTTTGGGGAAGATGACTTTTTTGGTTATTGATAAAAAAGTTTTAAATATTTTTCAGATTTAATGTGTTTAATAGCCAAAAGTTCGTCGGAAGCAAAACGTGGAACAGACAGTAAAATGTGAAATGTGTCGTTTTGGGCGCAGCAGTTCAGCGACACCGTGGGAAGACTGCGTTTATCATATAACACTCAGGGCTCCAGATAAGGAATTAGTAATTGAGTATTGTCACTCCATCATTTCTGAAGCAATTGGGTATTTCAAAATTTTAATTGTGTAAAATAGAATCACACTACTGTTAACACATCAGCAGACCGCAATTATTGAATAGTTTGCTTCTAAATGAAAACACATCTTGGTATTTCATTATAATTGTCTCCAAGATGTGTTTTCATGGGAAAATAAGAAAATATGCTATATTTGTGGTCTGCTTATTGTTTTCTGTAGCATGATATAGATACCACAACTTTTTCATTGCTTTCTGATACTCACTACTACTGATTTTAATTCGGTTTTTGGCAATTTTAATTGGGTATTTACGCAAATACGCATCTTATCTGGAGCTCTGTAAAACGAGTATATATGCATGTGTATGCATACACATGCATATGTGTATATATAGTCCGGAGTGTATATGCAATACGTACATGTAATGTTGTCCATGTGTATGTTGAAATGTATTACTGTTTGTTGAACGTTTTAGCTAGCCTTCTCTTGTAATTCTTGTAGAATGACAATTATTCGTGTGCCTGTGTTGTATTATTGTTCTGTGTTTTATGATGTACAGTTGATGATACATAAATAAACAATTTAACTAACTTGTAAATTTGTATCACTTTAACATGGCCATCAAATAGTTTTAATAAGCCTAATGTTGTTTTAAAACAACAATGAGTTTTAGTAAGTACGTGTCATAGACTTAAAGGGTATTATATAAATTAAACAAAAATGCTTTTTTTAACATTCTATAGTAGACACTGATGAACTTTTTGTTTTAAACTATGTCATAATGAACGTTTCTTTGTAACTAATTATATAATATATATACTATTATTTTAAATCAACAATGATTTTGGTTAACGACATCATTATGTTTTATTTGTAAATATTTTGGATTTTTTTTTTTATATCAACATTTCATATTTATAATTTTGTTTTAAATCAAAATGGTTTTGGGTGTTGGTGTGTAATGGGAACATGGTTCAACGGTGGGTAAGGCGGTGGCCGTAGGCGACACGGGCTTCGCATAATGCAGTTTTTCTTGTTTTTACTGTACTGTACATACTTATTATTATTATATCATTTGCCCACATGTCTGTATAGTATCACATACTAATTGTGCCTGTTATATTTAAATGTACATGTATTACTCTCCTATGGGAGAAAATAAAGAATTACTACTACTATTTCTACTGCTTTTCTAACAATTCCCCACCAGAACAACGAAATGTTTCACAAAATACTACAAAAATATCAATGTCCATATTTAGAGGTGAAAGGGTCAATTTACATACATGATGTTATTGTTTAACACCTCTGTATCTTGTATAATGTAATATCTAGACATGAACGTTGTAGTGTTCTTGTTGGCCTCGTGTATCAATTTATATTAACGTGTACCTCATGATGCCATTGTGTATGGACTGAGTAAATACAGAGTTTTGTGCTTGTACTGGGTAAACGTTTTCAATACTATATTATCAGTTTTAGTGTTGTATTTATTTTCTTTATAAATGTTTGTATTTACATTACTATTTTAAATAAACAATGACTTTGCGTTCAACGGTTAAAACGTGTGTCATAACTCCCTAGCATAGAGAGTTATGACACACGTTTTAACCATTGAACGCAAAATGATTGTTTATTAAAATAAAATCATTGTTTATTAAAATAATACGGCAATGTAGCTTAGAGAGTTATGACACACGTTTTAACCATTGAACGCAAACTCATTCTTTATTAAAATAATACAGCAATGTAGAAAGGGAGCTATGACACACGTTTTAACCATTGAACGCAAACTCAGTGTTGCTGTGGAGGTTATCATGTTTCTTTACAAACTTGTTGTATATCAACAATGGTGACCGCGTGGTGTCATATACATTGCCTGTGCTATATTATCATGTTCGTGTTTACAATTATTCTGTATTTACAAGACAGTTTGCCGTTGTTGTCGCTCAAGTCACATTTTTAGAAAACACAGACTGTTGTCGCTACCCATCCGACTGTTTGTCCAGCCAATCAGCGTTGTCCGTGATCAACAGTGGTCACTGTTGGTCATCGCAAACTTCGGCCAATAAATACGGCCGCGAATGCCTGCTGTTATCAATTCCTTTCTGGACGCGAACGATCACAGTAGCTTGAATCAAACTCGGATATTGGACATATATGTAATGTTTAAATATTTATTATACTTATATAATTTGCATTGTTTTAAAACAAAGTTTTCTTATCAAACGCTTGCAATTGACTTCATACAGTGAATTCATAGAACCACTGGACTACACAATCCATACAAAAAGGAATTCAGACGAAAGTGTTGCGGCGAGTGACAAGTTAAGACTTATATTTAATAAAAAAGGATTTTCTAGACAGGTTATTTATCAAGAAGAATTAGAATGCATCCATTTAGCATCGACTTTATAACGCAAAACAGCGCATATGGTCAGAATATTGCGGCCATGAGAGAGTTCGACAACTATTCCACTTCGGACACCGTCGACAACTGCCGACCGGAAATGCTGGTGGGAAAGAATTGTCGGCACACGCCGCCACCGTCGGATAGTGGACTGGATAGCTCGCCGTCATCCGACGATTCAATCTTCAACGAAAATCCCGAGTCAATAGGCGAGGTAAATATACATAATCTTATAATATATAGAGTTTATTCAACTAACATTTTGAAGAATCGGATTTATTTCCCGAAACATCTGGGAAATCTGACAAAGAAACAAGTGCGGATGTCAATGTAGTGGAATAATGTAGTGGAATAAAATATATATTGCATGCTCTTCGAAAAATGTGAAATTTGATCTTAGACGCAGTTTTTAACGCTGCCAAAATTGACATAGCGTATGAACTGTTTCTTCACGAGAAATGACGTAAAAACGTGACGTCAATTACGTCTCGTGAACGTCTAGGAGAAAATATTCCTTCTAAAGGAAATAAATCCCTCCAGAATCACGGTAAATCACTAGGTAGCATGTAATATAACATTAAAGGTACATGCTCACTCAGTAGGCACAACATGTTCTTTATATCAGAGACATCATCTCAGACATTTTCTTGCAAAATAAACATCCATTCACCATTACCCCACGTATTGATTGGTATTATTATACATTTTATATCAGACGCAAATTTCCACACTGATATCAGGGGCGATAACCGTGTTTCCTTAAAATGTTAACGGACATTACTATTTATTCTCTGTATTTATTTTTTGATGTGCAATGATCATACTTTATAATCTGTCGAAAATATTAATGTTTAAGGTGACGCATTTAATTAGTATAAATAATTAAAAAATAGCATGCCTCATTTGCATATGAAAATAGCATGATACCACCGCGCGTCACTATCAGTAAAATATATATTACTAAATGATTATATCTGTATAGCGAGCACTCGTAATTTTTAGAACTGGTGGAAAAGTGACACAATTATACACTTATTTAAGTCCTATACAGAACATGTTGTGCCTACTGAGTGTGCATGTACCTTTAATAATATATGAAGTGGTCAGTAGAAGAAGTGGAGTGTCTAAGGCCATAAGGGAAGGGGTCATGTACAAGAAAGGGTATAAGTTCATAAAGAACTTGACCCCGTTTCTTCTGACGCCTTCAACTAAAAGTATTATATTACTTCCTTTATCGTATCGTAGTATTCCGCCAACGCTTATAAACATTGTTGTTTTTAATATAGGAATGAATGGCCTTTTTGTAGAAGTTATTGGGGTATAAACTTGGAAAAGTCGCGGGAATACTGGACGAAGGCCGGAAGGCCTCGTTCAGTATTCCTGCGACTTTTCTAAGTTTATATCCCCGATAAATTCCACAAAAAGGCCATTCATTCCTTATAATTCCAGCATTTGAAATAAATTCATCAAGAACATGTGTTTATTTTCCGTTTTCTTTATTTTAACTGCGCCTCACGGTTACGGAAAGTAGTTCGGCGTGGGAGTTTACTGGGATATAAATTTTGGACAGAGACTTGATACGGGCCAATCAAATGTTAGGGAATTGTGTAAATATGTTTGTGCTGGAATTATTTTAATGTGACGTTTTCTGTAAATGATGACGAAAATTCCCACGACTTAGTTCATATAATTGCGGAATTAAATATCGCATATTGTCTGAATTTTGAGTCAAATTATTTAGAAAATTTGGTGTAAATTTTGTAACTCGTGACACAAAATATACACTTATTTAATTCATATAAAGAACATGTGCCTACTGAGTTGGCATGTACCTTTAAATTCTGTGATTTTCAATATTTGTTTGTACATTTTCAGGTTCTCCTGTCACTGGATAAGGCCAAGGACGATAAAAAGCAACCGGAAGTAACCGGGAAAAAGCCGACACAGTCCTACATAGCCCTGATCTCCATGGCAATCCTCAGCACCCCGGAAAAGAAGGCGTTGCTATGCGACATCTACCAGTACATCATGAACAACTTCAATTACTATAACAACAAGGAGAAGGCTTGGAGGAACAGTATTCGACACAATCTCAGCTTGAACGAGTGTTTTGTCAAGAACGGACGAGCTGACAATGGGAAGGGCAACTACTGGTCGATTCACCCCGCCTGCGAGACTGACTTCGCTAAGGGAGATTTCCGCAGACGACAAGCCAGGCGGAGAGCGCGAAGAAGCCACAAGGATGCCAGCGTCAGCGAGCTCCCAAACAGCTATAAATACAACGTCGGTTACGTTGCCATGACGCCCTATCACCCGTATGGCGCCCCTCTTTACCACCCGTCGTCATACTCACCCACTACGCAGTCGCAGGCGCGTGTGCATCCGCTCCTCGCGACAGTGTCGTCTAGTTCCACCGGAAATGACTTCAAACTTTCAGCGGCAAATCGTTCACAAATTTCCCAGGCGAGTTATATTCCGACACCTTCCAGTCCAGCTGCCCCCACTGGTACCCAGCCACGTATTTCGCCGACGTATACGCAGCGATCGTTGGCCGAGTACCAGTCGCTGGGTTTAATGGCGAATGGTTTGCATGCGCAATCGGAACGACAACTGCCTTGGTGCTGAGTAACTGACTATTATTGTGACACGTATTGTTATCTGGAATACAAGAAGGAAGAGGGACTCGTCCGTATGTGACAATATCGTCGATAAGCGAGATCTCGCGTTCACTTTCCTGCTACAGGTGCGCGTGGATAACGCGATCATCCGAGATCTACGAGACGGCTTGTTTGCTACAGACTCTAACTCGATCGACACAGCTAGTCCCCGTATAAATGCTCCTCGATGGTTCGAGATAAACTATGAAGCAGAGAAAGGACATGTTGTGATATGTCTCCCGAAATACCTTTACAAATCTGTTGAGCAATCGAGCTTCGTTAATCTGACCAATAGCGCGTGATTATACCACTGTTGAGATGCTGCTGGAAGTCTAAACTCGAAACCAAACAACTGGATTGGCATAGCCTGAGCTCAGGCTATGCCAATCAAGTTGATTGATTTCTAGCACGAACTAACCAGAACTTAGTGTGTGAGTATGCCTAGAAATTCGAATACATGCACAGAACATAGGCACTTTGTGGTATGGACGACGAAACCGATACCTAAATCATGCCCAATTTCCTCCTATACTAAACATCTACAGTAAAATTGGATATTATTTAGTAGAGTATTTTATCGTTCATTTCGCAAAGTGCCTGTGGCTCAGAACGGTGTATATTCATCAATTGTGTCAATATTAGCACAGCTCGTAGACTATAGTGTCACTATAGTGTGTATATTATAGTGTCACTATAGTGTGTAGACTATAGTGTCACTGTCTGGGTTGTATGGGTGTCACTCTCTGGTTCTGGTTGTATGGGTGTCACTCTCTGGTTGTTTGTGTGCACTGAGAGAATCTAGTCATAGTATAACATTGCTTGAATGAGATTTAATATCCGTTGTTGAACTGACGTAAAACCCCATTCATTCAATCAATCACTTGTAGAAAGTGTGAGCATGTGCATTCTGTTCGCCGATGACTATTTGTTTCATCAACATTGTATATATTCATATGCCATATTGACCCTGAATAGCAGCCACCAACACGCGTGTTTTCTCTTTAGGAATTGGAGAATAGTTATGCCGATCATATTGTTTCCCGCGTCCAGAAAATGAGACACGTCGTGTCGGACATCTACGTAATTTCATTACATAAAAAAATTCTGAATATTGACAAAAGTTGACAAAATTATCAGAATATAATTCCGCATGTTCCGAAAATGTTGTAAACTTTTGACGTTTTTTATGAAAAATATTGTAAATTTTGTAAACGTATTTAATGAAATTCCGCAGATGTCCGAAGGTAAAAAATCACATGGCGTGTCTCATTTGTCCCAGCTAGTATAGTGGTGGATTCTGCACAATTGTTCATGCCGTGTATGTTCAGTAACGTAATAATTAAACACATGTTTGCAATATCATTTATATCTTGAGTGTTTTCTTCTTCATATTTTACTACACAGGCCAAATCCGGATACGTTGTAATAATAATATTTTTGTTTTTATTATTATTATTATTATTATTATTATTATTATTATTAATAATAATGAAAGCAGAAAAATAACAATAATGCTACTACTACTAATAATAATGGAGCGAACAAACAATAAGCTATAGTATAATAAGAAAACACATTCATTTGTATCATAAATTACAATCAAATGAATGATGTCTTATATTATATTATAGCTTATTGTTTGTTCGCTACATACTAATTGAAGCTGTCAATGTAATAAGGGGACTAACTCCCTCATGTCAGCTCTTCCTTCCACTGACTCATTCAATTAATCACTTGTTTGAATGAGGTGTATATTTTATTCAAACTCATTTCCGACTCAAACTAGAGAATAGAGCATTTTTTTTACTTCTCATTTAGAAAATAAATAAGGATTTTCAAATTCTTGTGAGTATTGTGAACTTCCATTTTTGCAAATCAATGCATAATAAATTAAAATATGGGTGTAAAATATATCGATAAGCATCATATATGGAGCTCTTAAATTCCAATTAGGGTTATGTCGGAGTCCATACCGCCCACAACCCTCAACCTGTGTTGAATATTAATTGATAGGCCCTGCCCCAACCCAACCCACCCCGCCACCGCATGGTGGACACACCCTAAGCAGCCTGATATGTCGATGTGACTGGAGAAATGGAGCTTCTGGGATTCAGGACCAGCGTAGCTCCTGATCAAATAGTACACTACTGTAGCCTGATAGATATGTATATTGCTTGGTAGAAACATGGCGGGTGTTTCATTGATGGAATGCCGAGCAGTGCAGGTCCTGATCAGACTGTGCGGATGCACAGGATGATCTGGATCTATACTGGTCATAAAACCCATAATCTCCAGTAAAAACAACATAGAAGAAACATGAAGCCGCATGTTACAAGGCTTGACGCATCTGGTTGCAGTTAAACAATGATTAGAAAATGACCTTCGTTCTGTAACCCAACATCAGAAAGACCAATAGGTGTGTGTCTCGCACCAATTCGTGTTTCTGGTATCCATGGTATCGGGTTGCAAAGAGTGGTGTATAACCCCACCTGGCGGGGAAAATATAGTTTGGTACGAAGTTGTTCTGCAGAAACCTTACGGAAAGTACAATGGTGTACAGGAGCGAAACGTTTTGAATCCGGTTACATACAGGGACGTTCCAGTCAAAGATCGCGTATGTACCTACTCGGACTTTCCTTTTTCCCCGGCAAAATCGAATTTTCCGTTAATATTCTTCCCACTACAACACGTATCTATGTGGGGGTGGGAAGGGGCGGTGTAAGACATTTCTGGCTTCGGGAGGAGAGAGTTGACTTGTGGTCAAAGCGCAACAGCATTGGACTGCGGATCAGACAACACTCTTGCAATTGATGTAATTACAACCTCTAAACTAAAACATACAATTAGCAAGCCGATTCCACCAGATAGTCGATTATATCGCAATACACCATAGGATAACTTGAAGAAAAATATCATCAATGGAATGATTCTAAATCTGACGTACGTTCAGACATATTTCAATTGATAAACTCTGGTCCAAACGCCAAAAAGTCTGGCCACATGAAGAGTTGTGGCGGCAACGGCTACATATACCAATGGTGACACTAAAGGAGATCACTGTGTGGATAGGATAATACAGTGAAACCCCTCTAAACCGGACACCCTGGGAGAGGTCCCCAGGGTGTCAGGCTTAGAGGGGTTTTACTGTAAATCATGCATCTGATCATTCTGATCCATAGTTGTGTGCTAAACTATCACGAACAGACATTATCACCTGAGATAAATGACCAAGCAAATCATCAAAAATAAGATCACAGGTGTTTCTTGGTGTCCGGTTTAGCGAGGTTTCACTGTATACTGTTTTAAATATGTAGAAAAGAAAACCATTTGTCGTCATTGTATTTATTTATAAAATAAATACATTGACTATACAATGACGATCAAACGGTTTTGTTTTCTACATGTCTAAACAGTATATTACATTATACTATTAACATGCCAACCACATGCGGGTAACATAGGGGCTAATTATATGTAGAAAGAGGGACAAACGTTTAAAAAAAGAAAACACAATACAATAAGACCTATAGTCACTCAAATGGTATAATTTAATAGGAAGAATTTCACTGAAATAAAACATTGAATAAAACATAATATTAAAGTTACCTGTCCACTCAGTAGGCACATGCCAGGTTATATTATAGGGAGACAGAGAGTTTTGTATATTCTGTAGGTATGACATTTTCTGGCAAAATAAACATATATTCACAATTGCCCCACGTATTGATTTGCATTATTATACATTTTATATCAGACGTAAATTTTCACACTGCTATCAGGGGCGATAACCGTGTTTCCTTCAAATGTTAACGGACATTACTATTAATTCTTGTTATTTCGCGCTGGAAAGTGACATTGTCGTCTGCGGGTTTATTATATGTATTACTGTCTTTTTTTAATAACCCGGGCAAGTTTTTGATAGCTTTTTTAGCTCTCTCATTAGTGACGATTCTACTGTACCACTCAACCATGCAGTCTTAACAAATAATAGAACAGTGAATTATACCCAGTACTGCAAGAGTAAAAGAGGGTGAATATCTGTAATTGTATATTTGGTGTTTGCACGTATAATTATGTACAGTTTGTGGGGGATGGCCCCGATCCACCACAAACCTATTACGGGGAAAATAAATATTTTCCAAACCTGAAAAAAAAATGCATGACTACATAACATACTACACTATAACTTGCTTATTGATATGAGCATGGAGAAATTCAGACTCATTTCAGATGGAAATGATTCTCAAGGGTTGTCAAACCATGTTGTCATTCAGAAAGAAGACACCATAACAACAACAACAACAGACAACAGTTTCCGTTTCCCGCATTCTAAAGGTTTAATCAAAATCCATACCATGTGCACAGATGAAATGCGATTTTGAATGGAGAACTGGGGGCAGTTTCAGTAAACTTCTTACGACTAAAATGTTCGTAAGTGCAAACTTATGATAGTCTGTAAATTTCACATTAACAATGTTTTCTTGTAAACAATTATTGGATTTACATTTATTGAGCATAGGCTGCATATGCAGCCTATGCTCAATAAATGTAAATCCATCAATTGAAATTTACAGAAGATCCTAAATTTACACTTACGAACATTTTAGTTTAAACAATATTTATTCGACAGTATATGGTACAATACAAGGTATACAATGACAGGGATATGAAAACAAGCGTGAAGCTTATATGAATTCGTCTCCCACAAGGTGGATGTAAGACACGAATGTGGTACAAGATAGTTAAGTGCACATACAGGCGAATATACATGTTGAAATAGTCTAAGTGGAATAACTTTTTCTTACAATGATGTACTTACATAATGAGATTGACAGTGTTTAAACCTTAGATTTATGACATGATAATGCGTGTGGCTGTGCTTCAGAGATGGTCACCAAGCAAATGAGACAGGGACACGGGAGTGGGGGGTTACATGGGGATTCGCCCATGCCTTTCCCAACCCTCACGATTTCCCTCTCACATTTTAGTCGTACGAAATTTAGTGAAACGCACCCCTGGGGATTATGGGTTTTTGTGATCAGTGTACAGTCCGCACAGTCTGATCAGGATCTGCACTATTCACCAGTACGTCAATGAAACTTATAAACAATAATACTTCTAACAAGCGACATAGATCGTTATCAGGCTACAGGAGTGCTCTATTTGATCAGGAGCTACGCTGGTCACAAATCCCATAAGCCCCATTTATCCATCTTGCATTGACATGTATAATGGTGAATTGTAATTTTCATCCACCAGACAACACGTACATGTAATGTAAATATTTTGGCGGAAAGTGAACATTATTGTTATCTTGCTGAAATTGCCTAGTTAGAACATAATTATGCAAAGAGTATCGAATTACAGCTAAATTTTCCTAGGTCGGACACGACCTCGTATCATAAGAAATGAAATAATGTGTTTACGGCTCTAACCTCAATATTGTGGTGGCAAGTTCATATGTTCATTTGAGAATTATCGTTATCCTGCAGAAATACATAGAATACATAGAAAATTACATACATGTTATTTGGTTACAATACGAGCCCGACCAGAAAGCTGCATGCCTTATAATAAATAACAATGCAAATGACGTTATTTAATCTCAAAGGAAATAATCATTGTAATGTATTCAGTATTCGGCTTATATTTCAGGGTGGGAATTGGCTCGAACACCTTTCATACCATGTATTACCAGTGCCGTTCAATTTATAGCAGTACTGACGAAAACCGAAACACGTCCAACGGATAACAGGGGGGGGGGGGTGGGGGGGGGGGTGTCCGGCCAAAAAAATCTACAATACTCGAATAGTTGGATGACTTTTTGTCATGGTCTAGTTATCAGGAAATCGCACTGCGGCGATCTGGCATTTACAAATTTCCGGACCCCCAGACTTTACGATGCACATCGCACTTCGCGCTCGCGGAGGTCGGCTATGCCGATTTGTACTTACAGACCGCCACCCCCCCCTGCAATTTTTCTGTATCCGCGCCTGCAATGCCTTCAATGCCTGTGCATTACACCGGAACGTCGCGTCACCATTATTCGATCGTATGGTAAACGTTCTTTGTTAACCTAGGACTAGAAAGATGAACTGTTCAAACATGTATAACCTAGGACTAGAAAGATGAACTGTTCAAACATGTATGTGGCTGTGACTGGAGACACCGTGATCATTAATTATTCATTAGAGGTCCACCAGGTTAGAGAACACTAAAGGGCGCGAAATCGCCAAGGGGATATGCAACAGTAGTCCGGTATAAAACAAATAGTGCGGGCGTTTTGAGGCCACAGACACAGTTTGCTTGCAAATATTGATCCATTACTACACAGTTTCACTTGAGGAACATTTTGGGGTGCTTTTAATACCAGTGTTCAGCATATTTGTAGAATTTAAAAGAAAACACTGAACCTGTTGGTCACGTGATGTTTCCGTGGCCAAAAATGTAAATAATATTGGGTGCCATGACGAGGTTAGAATTTTAATTATTTCTTATGAGTAAGGGAACCTATTGTTTAATTCATGCAGAGCCAGTACAGAGCGGCTGCATGTCATGTACATGTAGGTCCCACAACAACCGTACGAATAGTGAAAGTTGGAGAGACTGGCCTTACTGTGTGGGATTCAGTTAAATTATATAGTAAAACCATTTCGTGTGTTGTAACCACAGGGGCGGTGGAAGCGGGGGGGGGGGGGGGGGGAGGGCTCCCCCCCCCCCCAATAATTTTGTTGGGGCCCCCCCCCCCAATAATTCTGTAAATTTTTGATTTTTTTTTCTAATATATTTGTGTAATCATGAATACTGGGAACTTTGCTGAGAACTTTGCTGAGAATGCAGGAAATGGCGTTTCACACCACTTGGATTTCAAAAATTTACGGGGGGGGGGGGGGCATACCCTCAACATTGGGCCCCCCAATAATGTTCGGCTTCAGCCGCCTATGAACCACCACCATTGATCTTTCCTATATAGGTCCACCATCACTATTGATTTTTCCTATATAGGTCCACCACCACTATTGATTTTTCCTATATAGGTCCACTACCACCATTGACTTTCCCTATAGAGGTCCACCACCATCATTGATTTTTCCTATATAAACTAACCAATGACCACACATTTCGCTATTCTCTGCTACTTTCATTTTTCGTATGGATGTTGTGGGACCTATTTTCCCATAACCTGCACCAATTCTGCTCTGGATATTCACTGATTACAATATAGGTTTAATTATTGTTAAGATAAATTCAATCTCCTGTGACCACCCTGGTGCACCATGGTGGTGCAAAAAGTCAGCGGCTGGAATTGAAACCGCCTCACATGACAAACATGCTCCGACTTACAAAATAATCCGAAAGCATATGCTTGAAACTGATGTAAATGATACATTACCTATGAAGTAGATTAGTGCATCAATTGACTGGTTTCTGCCATCAAAAAGTGTATATGGCATAACAAATATGGCTTATTATTTTTAACGTACCACTTTTAACTACACCGCGCATTAATATCGGATGATTTTTAGCGTGGTTAAACCTATAAACTAACCAATGACCACACAGTTTGCTATTCCCTGCTACTTTCATTTTTAGTATTGATGTTTACAGAGCTCCAGATAAGTTTTGTATAAAAGTATTTTACTTTTACAATTATTATTGATTTTCTTCATTATTAAATAGGGAACAAATGATAAAAATATTTGTTTTTAAATTTCACTTATTTGAGCTGCAAATTTTTTTGCAGCTCAACTAAGTAAATTTTCAACTGTATTACATTATTTTCACTACTCAATTTGAAAACCAATGCGTGTTTTCACATTGCTGTGAGTATTTTGTAAACCAACTTTTGATATAAATCAATGTGTAATCTGCTAAAATAAGTGAGTAAAATACGCACCTTATCTGGAGCGCTGACTGTTCAATGATATCACTTCAAGCAATTTTCTCGGACGTCTGAAAGATTCTACTCAAAAACTTTGTAAAATCAGATCCAAAACCTAAAATGCCGATTTAAAAATAAAAACTTGAATGAGGGTTGATCAAATCAAAAAGTGTCTGGAAACTTCTATAGATAATACTGCCTATTCTTGCCATACTTGATACGAATTTACATTGTGAAGTTTCGCAAGGTTCCGATAATTCATCCCATTTAGCACTTTGGCGCCCCGGGTATACCACCCGGGGCACCACTGTGCTAAATGGGATGAATTGTGATCGGCGTGCTATCTTTTGGGTTGACCGTGTGGACACATAAACAACACAATCAGCAGGTACATGTATAACCCTCTCATTTTCTGCTTAATGGCCGAGAACTCAAATTCAAAATAGCCGTCATGTTTTTTATTTTGTCCCAAAACGGTTATTTGGCTAGTATGTGCCATCACATTATGTATTCTGGAAACCAAAACAAATCATCAGTTAAATGCTTTTTTCATAACTCAGTAACTCACTTCCAAACTTCATCTGAGACACAGTACCTTTAACCCTTAGACCGCTACGCACAACAATTGTCGTCTGCTGTTGCTTTTATATCTTGCCTTATTTCTCAATAAAAACATGGTTTGACAGCTACTTGTGCTGTCAAAGCATGTTGTAAATTATTCTAAAGTGTTGTCAACGCATGTTTTTTATGATAAAAATGGAAAATAGAAAATAAACAGCAGACGACAAAAACTTAAGATAGCGATGTAAGGGTTAAACGAATATAACTTCAGATTCATCAGGAGTGTATACTCAATGGTCTGATGGTACACTTCGTGCAAAGGCAATAAGCCCCATTTTGTTATGGTGAATTAGAAATAATCTGACAGGTGCATGACCACGTGATCATGCACCTTGAGGTATGTTGTAAGTTACACTCCAATCGGAAAGTTAGTTTATATACATATATTCATTAAAAACCCAAAATGGCTGCCATAAACGGGACACTTGTTGTACCAGATCGGTGAAACCATCGATATACTGTATGGCATATGTGTCATCATAATGATGTCAGGTATAACTCATAATGTTTATCCTGTCAGATTATTTCTAATTCACCATAGGCTGCAAGCTCAATAAATATAAATCAATAATTGTTTACAAGAAAACATTGTTAATGTGAAATTTACAGACCATCATGATTTTGCACTTACGAACATTTTAGTCGTACGAAGTTTAGTGAAACGGGCCCCATAAACCACAAGAATCACTAAGCTATTCCCCTCGCTGGTAGCCTTGATAAACAAAAAAACATTAACACATTTGCCACAAACAATTAAGGTGAACATAAGTCCTCAGTGTCCTTAACCTTGGGCGGTCGAACGCGGTCGTATACAAAACAACGCACCACCTGTAGACACATTGTGGCCAAATATTATCAAAAACGGGGAAGTGGTTAGTAAATTATTGAATTAACGAAAACAAAACTTTAACGCAATTGCCTTACAAACAAGGTGAACACAAGTCCTCAGTGTCTTTGACATTGGGCGATCGGGCGTGTGTCGTATGCTAAACAAAGCACCATCTGTGACCAAATATTATCAAATTGGGTGAATCGGCTTATAAGTTATTGAAAAAATGAAAGGTGTTACTAAGTTACGTACACACTCACTCATGTGTATTAGTCCTGACTCTGCCATAGAGACCCGCCAATAATTGGTGTAGAGAGAGAGTTTTTCTTTTGATTTGTATTCTATATACATGTATGTTGTAGTTCAGCACTCCAGAGGGTAATGCGTGGTCCATGGATGAAGGTTTGCTAGGGTTGGACAATCAGTTTTGTTCATACAGCTTAATTATAGTACAGTGTATATATATACGCCCATTTGAAAAAAAACGGGACGTAAATAATGCATGTATTCATGCACGTACCTTGTACGGGCGAGCACAGCTTGTCCACGCAATAACTAAAGTTCTACCTGGCGGATCGTAACCAAATGCGGTATACATGTTTATCACGGTAAGACGAAGAAGCCTATATATATTGATTAAAAAAAACGATGGCTTATCTCCCCTTGGCGGCCATTTTTTAAAATTTCCGCTCTATGTATCCTAATCCGCACAATAACCCTGGTTGTACTTGACATATGTTTTATCACGGCAAGACATAGAACCCTGTTCATTTTCATAAATGTCCGATGACTTATCTCCCCTTGGCGGCCATAAGTGTATCTGCTATATTTTGGCAGACAGACCATGTATGGCAAGAAATCATGGCAGATTAACTCGTAGGCGTGTTTGTAGACTAGTCTACATGGGATACATGGGGTACAAGGTATACACATACTACAACTGCCTGTAATGTTAAACAATATTGGTGTTATATATACAAATGTGTGTATTTGTGGGTGTTTTAGCAATCGAGGCTGTTGACTATATAATTATTTGGGCGAGTTGGCTCGAGGCGAGTTATCCCTAATATTTTTTTTTGCTCTACAATCAAGTCCGGTCAAAACATTATCCATCTAAAGAAGGCGGTAAATTTTGCTTCCAAATTAAAACTGTTTTGTGCTGCCTATGGCTTAGCTATGGTATGTTGTGTCACTGGGATAGAATCTCATATTCATTATAGCCATGATATATCAAATTTCCCATTTAACGTGAGTGGCAATACGTTTTTTGTGTGAACTATTTAAGTAACTGGTTTAATGTGGGTAGGGTTGGAATACCCATAGGTAGGGAATTCCAGATGGCTACAGTGTATGGGAAGAAGGAGTACTAATAGTAGTCTGTGAGATAATTCTGTACTGGAGTGGATGTGAGTGTCGTAATGGTCTGGTGTTTTGCGTTAAGTAGTGTTCTGCTGGGATGGCCACAAGATCATTGGTGATCTTGTATAGCCTGGTATCTATCCGTCTTAATTCTAAGCAACGCCATCCAAGCCTTTGTAATGTATTTGTTACGCTAGATGTGCGCTGGTATGTACGAGTCGCCCAGCGAGCGGCTCTGCGCTGGACAATTTCGAGTTGATAGATAGAGTTTTGTGTGTGGGGGGACCAAACTGAGGAGCAGTACTCTAGTTGTGGTCGTACCAGGGTTTTGTATGCTGTAGACTTAAGTTGTTCTGAGTGTACCTTGATGTTGCGCTTTAGAAAACCTAGTGTTTTGTTTGCCTGCTTTGAAATCCTGTCTATATGTGTGTTCCAGGACATGTCTGATGTGATGTCTACCCCTAGGTATTTCGCTGAGGGGACAGATTCTAGTGTAGTGTTGTGTAGATTGTATGTTGTGGGAATATGGTGTCTTGACTTTGTGATGTGAATGACTTGGCATTTTGAAGGGTTAAATTCCATATCCCACATGTTTTCCCATTTTTCTAGGTTAGTGAAGTCGTCTTGCAGGGCTTTTGGTTGATCTTCAGTGTCTAATGTGATGTATATGGCTGTGTCATCTGCAAAAAGGCGAACTGTGGAGTGTACATTTTCGGGCAAGTCGTTAATGTATGTTAGGAATAGTATTGGTCAAGAACAGACCCCTGTGGGACGCCAGACGAGACTGGTATGGCACCAGATGTCTTTCCATTTACAACTACTGATTGGGAGCGATTGTCCAGAAATGATTTTATCCATTTTAATACGTTTCCCCTGATTCCATAGTTATGTAATTTTCGTGACTGACTTTATCGAAAGCTTTGCTAAAATCTAAAAGAATCAGGTCTACTTGTTTTTTGTTGTGTACAGATTTCAGTAGGTCATGAGTGAGCATCAGTAGTTGTGTCTCACAAGAGCGCTTTTCTCGGAAACCATGTTGCATGTCATGTAGTATGTTGTTAGTGAAGTGTTTTGTCATGGAAGAGGCCACTATGTGTTCGAGTACTTTGCAGAGAACGCAGGTGAGGGAGATCTGCATATATGGGCGCTACATTAGCACTCTTCCAGATGGCTGGTAGTGTACCTCTGTCTAGTGATTTTTGGAAGATGGCTTTTAGGATTGGAGAGAGTTCTAAGTGGAGTTCTTTTAGGATTGTCGGTGTGAGCTGATCCGGGCCTGAGGCTTTGTGAGGGTTGAGTTCGCACCATAGAATATGACAGTAAAATAAACGAATTTACGAGCGTTTTGGAGTGTGTTTATTCAGAGCATTATTGTTATCCTTGAACTATGGCGAGCCGATTCCCAGCTGGCAATGTTCTACAAAATTGTGTACAGACTTGTAGCTGTACCACTCCCTGAATACCTTTAGCGTCCTATAAGAATGACACGCCACATGCATCTGCTCTCCTTCCGTCAACTACACACCTCTGCCAATTACTACAAATTCTCTTTCTTTCCAGCCACCATAATCTTGTGGAATAAATAGATTACGCGGCAATCTTGTTATGCTTCCCAGTTAGGAGAGCTTCAAACTGGAAGTGTGCAAGATTAATCACACTCACCCATCCATAAGAGCATACCACTGAAGTAATTCTAAGGGAAAAACTGTCGCCCGATGTGGGGTTCGAACCCACGACCCCCGTAACACTAGCACGGCGCTCTTACCCACTGAGCTAACCTGGCGATCGTGTCTCACCACCACACACAGACACTACAGTCCTCCCCTTCTTATCCTTTTGGAGCCAGGCATCAAACTCACAGCTTCATGAGGAGTATAGGAGTAGGAGTCTGCAAGCCAAAGTACACCCAGGCACAATCCTGTTTACTTGAATACTTCTGACACCATTGAAGTATTTCTAAGGGGAAAAAGTTTGAACTCACGACCCCGTAACGCAAGCATGGCGCTCTTACCCACTGAGCTAACCGGGCGATCGTGTCTCACCGCCACACACGGACTACACCACTGTTTTTAACCCTAATAGTTAATAGTCAGATAATAGCTGACCTAATCTTCAGGTCTTTTACTATTGCACACTAACATGTAATGTCAGCTCTAAATCTGCTCTCAAATGCACTGCAACTTGTAACATATCTTTTGTTACATAGGACCTCAAACTTTTAACTCTTAACTCACTCTCGTGAGAGGTTCATGCAGTATGAAAAGATAGATAGATAGATCCTGAAAATCAGTTTATCGGACAAATGAAAATACCTGCAAATTAAGCGCATTTGTGTGATTCGAATTTGCAATGAATACATCAAAGTCATGCAGGTGCACTGTTTCCATGCTAGTACAATTTGCTGAAAACATTCCCCAACTCTGTCCACAAGTTGTTTACAACATCAAAAATTGCGAGGGGGCTCAATCGAGCATATATGGCAAGAAATCATTAAAATTTGTAAACTATAAGCTGAAATTCAAATTATTACGTGTCTTCTTAGAATATTGTGCACAGGTTGTTTGTAGTGTGTTCCTTGTGTTAGGAAAGCATGTTGACTATTGTAGTATTAAACTGTATGGGAGTAGACTAGTCTACAAACACACCCAGCAGGAATCTGCCATGATTTCTTGACATATCTACACTCTAGTGCGCCCATTACGTCATTGCAGAGTTGTTCTATAAATACAATAAATTCTATAAATACGGTGTTTTCCAAGAAGTGATGGGTGATTGCTTTTTCTGCTGAACTATACAATGCTGTTTACTCTGGTTTACAGGCGATAAAACTATGATTTCAATGCGAGAATAGAAGTTATAAGACAATTATACGTTTCTCCGGATAACTGATTGTCGATGTTAATTTTGGGGCAACATGGCTGTACAAATTGATTATTTAGCCACTTGTCCCGGACAAGTGACTTGAAAAAAGTGATTTGTCCTGGAAAATATAATTTTCAGGGCAAGTAATTTTGAAAAAGTGCGCAGTGAGACGAAAACGTTAACATACATAAAATAAATCAACCATCGATCGTCGCAGAATAGTTTCGCTAATTCGCTAATTACTTACAAATTTGATTAAATTAATATAATCAGGGTCGCTGTAGATTGCGCTGCGATTCGCCAGGACACCCGCGGCGTTATCGATCGATAAAGTGGTCAGTTTTGGGATTAAGTTTATGACTGTCCGGTTCCAAAAAACGGGCTTGTGGCGGGACGTTCTAACAGAAAATAGTGACTTACCCGGGACTAAATTCCAGCATAGAGGCACTTGCCCGAGATTAAAACCGACTTGTCCCGGGCGTCGGGCATTCCAATTTGTACAGCCCTGGGCAATCTTACGGCTGATTATCTGACCCAATTTTAAGTGAGAAAGATGGCACCTTTTGCTAAATAGTTTACATGCGTTAAGAAAGCAAGAACTGAGGATTGTTATGTGAAAATGTTATGCCCGTAGCTGCTATTTTAAGAAAAATATCATAAAAAAACTGCCATTTTTACCCGATAATCTTGAGGATCCCTCTATATGTATGTGTCACTCAAACAAAAGTTTGAACTGTCTCGTCGAGACGGTTCAAATGAGTGCTTACAACATATACTTTCGAACAGAAATAGAGAAAATAGCGAAACAAAAATTCTCCAAATATTCATACCAGATGAGCCAGCTCGTAACGAGCCATCTTTACAGGATCTGCACTTTTTGCAAGTACTTTACATATTTTTTAGATAGTCTGAAAATAATTTTGTGACGATTGGATCGGTTGGAAAATATAACATATATCAAAGTGTATTCCAGTTATTTAGGTGTGAAAGGGTTAAACTCTTATTGTTAGATGACTGCCATTGTTTGACACCGCTCACAGCCATGTTCAAATGTACCATTGCTGTAGACAATGCTCATTTCGGGGCCAAGCCAACACCTAAGTATGTGTCTCATGACATTACTACAATGCGCCATAATGGCATTACATCACCAGACCAGTTGACAACGGTTGCACTGAAAATTTTAAATTGTTGCGGCTGCATCAAGCGACATGTACTGCACACATGTATGTGTAAAAATCAGCTGTTTGAATGGAGCAGATTATCAAAGTACCGAAAGTACTGAATAATTTAATTGCCTGATACATGTATTTCCGATGGAAATGTAACAAAACAATACTATTCGACCATGTCCATCTGTGGGTAAACGTTTGTCGTAACCCTCGGGAACTGTTTGAACCCACGGCCTACGACCTTGGGTTCAAACTGTTCCCTCGTGCCACAGCAAATGTTTACCCACGGCTGGACATGGTCGAACCTTATATTATACCCCCGGCATACGAAGTATGTCGTCGGGTATATACTTTTTGCAAGGCTCCAGATAAGGAATTAGTAATTGAGTATTGTTACTCCATCATTTCTGAAGCAATTGGGTATTTCAAAATTTTAATTGGGTAAAATAAAATTACGCTACTGTTTACACATCAACAGACCTCAATTATTGAATAGTTTGCTTCGAAATGAAAACATGTCTTGGCATTTCATTAGAATTGTCTCCTTGGAGACAATTCTAATGAAATACCAAGATGTGTTTTCATGGATAATAAGAAAAATATGCGATATTTGTGGTCTGTTTTTTATTGCTTTTTGATACTCGCTACTTCTGATTTCTATTGGGTTTTTGGTACATTGTAATTTTAATTTGGTATTTAAGCAAATACGCAGCTTATCTTGAGCCCTGTATATATTTTTTGTCGGGTCCAGGCGTTGGCCGAGGGTATCCGTGAGCCTTTGCTCACTTGCTCTAGTTATTCTTATTTTCTAGGGAGTAATGCGTGTCAAATAAGAAGTCGTCCTAATGGAATCTGAAGAAGCAACAGAGGATGTGCCAGAAGCTAAACGGGTTAAAATTAGCGACAGATTGAAAGAGTCCCATCAAGAGATCAATGATCAAAACTTGCTCGATTCCAGTGTTGAATCGAATGATCCAGAAACGTCCGAAAACAGTTCCGACACACAGTCAGATGACGAATCGGATAGCAGTCTGCCGGTTTTTATTGTGGGATCTAACGATGGAACAAAAGCGGACCCATCTGCTGAGTGTAAGGATGTGGATAGTGACAATTATGACAGTGATGTGTCCGTAAATGCCGGTGAACTACATGCCACCAATTATGAAAGTGAGGTTTCCGGCCCCTGTGATGAGTTATATACCAAAGCCAGAGAGCTAACAACTGTTTCATATTCAGACATTGCGGAGAAGGAAGAAGATAACAGACCAGATACTGAACAGTCTGTAGCCATTAAAGCACATTCTCCATTGTCGCCGGAAGAAAAAGAGCGGTATGCCTTCATAAGCGAACAGCTTAGCATTCTGAACAAGGCAAGCGAGACACATGCAAAGGGTACAGGGAAATTGTCTGATCATAAGAAGTGGTTGAAGTCATCGTTTTCCAGAGTAGTATCTCCTCGGAAAAGCATGTCTCCATTTAGAAAGCTGGCACGTGGAATTAAGCGAAGTAAAAGGTTTGTATGTAAAGTGTAACCTCTCTGAACCGGACACCCTGGGAGGAAGTGTGCAAGGTTCTCCCAGTGTGTCCAGTTTAGAGATGTTTCACTGTAATTTAAATGCGAGTGATTTGCAATCATGAACAGTTATTAACATCGGCTACAAATGAGGCACCAAATTTTAACCGCTTATAAAGTCATTTGACGTTACTGATGACCTGACACCAGGTCAGGTTATCTTAATTTCAGGGCCGAATATTTATTTTTTTCTTTGCTAATATTCAGTTCTAATTTTGTGATTTGACCCTGTACAGGTCCACCTGTAAAATATACAAGACGGTGAACCTGTAAAATATACAAGACGGTGAACCTGTAAATTTGTCGGTGGACCTGTAAAATATACAAGACGGTGAACCTGTAAATGTGGTGGACCTGTAAAATATAAGAGCGGTGAACCTGTAAATTTGTCGGTGGACCTGTAAAATATACAAGACGGTGAACCTGTAAATTTGTCGGTGGACCTGTAAAATATACAAGACGGTGAACCTGTAAATTTGTCGGTGGACCTGTAAAATATACAAGACGGTGAACTGTAAATTTGTCGGTGGACCTGTAAAATATACAAGACGGTGAACCTGTAAATTTGTCGGTGGACCTGTAAAATATACAAGACGGTGAACCTGTAAATTTGTCGGTGGACCTGTAAAATATACAAGACGGTGAACCTGTAAGTTTGTCGGTGGACCTGTAAAATATACAAGACGGTGAACCTGTAAATTTGTCGGTGGACCTGTAAAATATACAGGTGGACCTGTAAATGTATAGGTCCACCTCCATATTTTCATACACCATATTAAATGACTATAGCTGTCATGTTATTAAATGACTATAGCTGTAGACCAGCTGTTAAACACCATTAAATAAATCAATCAAGGTTTTCACCCCTTTCCGATAGGTAGGAAAATGCCATGTGACAACAAGGCTGTGGAATCAATTCTCACGTAATAAAATCACAGCTCCCACTTTTCAAAATCAAAATACATGTACATTGATACACATATAATTACATGTATCTTGAAGATATATACATGTACGGTCATGCTCCAGATAAGGAATTAGTAATTGAGTATTGTCACTCCATCATTTCTGAAGCAATTGGGTATTTCAAAATTTTATTTGGGTAAAATAAAATCACACTACTGTTTACACATCAACAGACAGCAATTATTGAATAGTTTGCTTCGAAATGAAAACATGTCTTGGCATTTCATTAGAATTGTCTCCCAGGAGACAATTCTAATGAAATACCAAGATGTGTTTTCATGGACAATAAGAAATATATTCCATATCTGTGGTCTTTTTATTGTTTTTTGCAGCATGATAATGGCACCACAAAATTTGTATTGCTTTTTGATACTCGCTACTTTTGATTCCAATTGGGTTTTTAGCAATTTTAATTGGGTATTTAAGCAAATATGCAGCTTATCTGGAGCTCTGTACGGTGTGTATCAATGTATTTCAAGCCCCAAATTTTAGATGAATACGCATTGATTTTGAAAATTTGGAGCACAAAATACTCGTAAGAATTTTAAAATACTCATTGATTTTCAAAATGAGAAGTAAAATTCTCGAAGAAATGAATTTCTCCAAATTTCGTTGAAAAACAAACAGATTGAATAATATATGTAGATCTATAATTCAAACTAGCGATTCATTGAAGGGGTAAGTGGAAGAAGGGGGCTAACTCCATGAGGGAGTTGGCCCCTTTATTCCATTGACCCCTGGTTGTGGTTGGTTGGGAGCATACGATGGGTAATTTAGCGATCGGGATTCATCCTTAGCGCAATCCCGACCGGACACCTGGTTTGACTCTCAGGTACGTCTTCGCATTTCTTGTCTGTGAGAGACTGAGAGTAGAATCTACTTATACCCCTTATGTGAGTATTGCACGATTATCCATAATCCTATTACTTTTAGGGGAAGGGGCCAAGTGACTTTGGTGTGGTATGGACCTGCCACCAGGTCAGGTTATTCTAATTTCAGGGCTGAATATTATATATTTGTTTTTGATGTAAATATTCCGTTATGATTTTGGGATTTTCCCCCCAATGCAACATGTTGATATGCCGTGATTAAACACAAATAAATCAACGTCCACTGACCCCGGCAATTAGTACAGCGAATTAACAATATGTTGTCGTATAATAAGACAACACTTTCTTTTTCAATTATTTGTCTGCAAGAATGAAATGTGTCTGTGACTGGAGAAATGTGGCTTATGAGTTTTGCGACCAGTGTAGATCCAGATCAGCCTGTGCATCCGCACAGTCTGATCAGGATCAGCACTGTTTGCTATTCCATCAATGAAACATGCGTCATGCTTCTAGCAAGCAATATATATTGTTATCGGGCTAGAGGAGAGTGCTGTTGATCGGAAGCTACACTGGTCACAAATCTCATAAGCTCCAGTCACAGCCTGTACATTGAAATTGAAATGAACAATAATATACAATACTCGTTAGACACAAAGCTTATCTGGAACTCTCCACTTCCCCAGAAAGCTGCCTATACAGAGGTTGAAACGACCTCGTCTACAGAAGACCAGTGGGGATGCGGCGTATCCTCCAGCCGTCAGGGATTCGGTCGTGGATTCTGACAACAGCGACGGCACATCATCCGACGAAAATGCATGGACGATTCTGGAAGAAGAGTCGGAAACTGAAATGGACCAGAAGTTATCGGACAAAGCGGAGAATTTTGCTCTGTCCGCCGTTAACGTTAAGTCTATACTACATGTGAGTTTCCCTATCGTGGGCAGGGTTCGGAGGGTATGCATTACGTAACAATGAATCATTCTTTCAGCATTGATTCATTTCTAAGCTGTGAATCTTATTGGGATTCACACCTGGGGCCAAGTAGAAATGGTGCCTGACACCAGATCTGTAGCCTACGGTATTTCACAAAAATTGCAAAGTATACTTTTCTTGCTAAGTACACTTTGAGGGAGAAATTTTCAATTTAAGGATAAATTTATTAATTTTTAGCCAGGTTTTTTTGGGAAAAAATCCAGGCTATTGGATTGGCGAAAGCTGGGCGGGCGGCTTCCACAATCAATGTTATGTTTTCGTGTTCGAGTCCATTTCTTTGTTACTGTACCACATAGGACCAACAAACTTTCACAGCTTCATAACCATGGGGTGCCCACCACATATCACTATCCAACATGTTACCTTTTTTTTAACTTGACCCATTTTTTCCCCGCAGTCGACTTAGCCATTTTCAATGTTAAGTTTTCGTGTTTAAGTCCATTTATTTGGTACTGTACCACCAAGACCACCAAACTTTCACAGCTTCATAACCAAGGGGTGCCCACCACATACAACTATCCAACATGTGACCATTTTTAGCCATGTTTTTTGAAAAAAAATCCAGGCTATTGGATTGGCGAAAGACGGGCGGGCGGGTGGGCGGGCGCGCGGCGTCCACAATCAATGTTAAGTTTTCGTGTTTGAGTCCATTTCTTTGTTACTGTACCACCTAGGACCACCAAACTTTCACAGCTTCATAATCAAGGGGTGCCCACCACATATCACTATCCAACATGTTACTTTTTTAGCCAGGTTTTTTTGGAAAAAAATCCAGGCTATTGGATTGGCGAAAGCCGGGCGGGCGGCGTCCACAGTCAATGTTACGTTTTCGTGTTTGAGTCCATTTCTTTGTTACTGTACCACCTAGGACCACCAAACTTTCACAGCTTCATAATCAAGGGGTGCCCACCACATATCACTATCCAACATTTTACTTTTTTTTTAACTTCACCCATTTTTTCCGCGCAGTCGACTTAGCCATTTTCAATGTTAAGTTTTCGCGTTTTCAATGTTAAGTTTTCGTGTTTAAGTCCATTTCTTTGGTACTGTACCACCTAGGACCACCAAACTTTCACAGCTTCATAATCAAGGGGTGCCCACCACATATCACTATCCAACATGTTACTTTTTTTAGCCAGGTTTTTTGAAAAAAAATCCAGGCTATTGGATTGGCGAAAGCCGGGCGGGCGGGCGGCGGGCGGCGTCCACAATCAATGTTAAGTTTTCGTGTTTGAGTCCATTTCTTTGTGACTGTACCACCTAGGACCACCAAACTTTCACAGCTTCATAATCAAGGGGTGCCCACCACATATCACTATCCAACATGTTACTTTTTTTTTATCTTGACCCATTTTTTCCGCGTAGTCGACTTAGCCATTTTCAATGTTATGTTTTCGCGTTTACAATGTTAAGTTTTCGTGTTTAAGTCCATTTCTTTGGTACTGTACCACCTAGGACCACCAAACTTTCACAGCTTCATAATCAAGGGGTGCCCACCACATATCACTATCCAACATGTTACTTTTTTTTTTAACTTCACCCATTTTTTCCGCGCAGTCGACTTAGCCATTTTCAATGTTAAGTTTTCGCGTTTACAATGTTAAATTTTCGTGTTTAAGTCCATTTTTTTTGGTGGACTGTACCACCTAGGACCACCAAACTTTCACAGCTTCATAACCAAGGGGTGCCTACCACATACAACTATCCAACTTATGACAATTTTTTCACCTTCACCTATTATTTCTACGTAATTGACTTAGCCATTTCAACGTTAACTTTTTAACGTACGTCTGGAATAAAGTTTTTTTTGGTTAAAAACTTTTTTCAGTTATTACTATATCTCTGCAACTGCTTCGCCCATTACCTTGAAACTTCACATGGGTGTTTATCATCATCCATATTTTCATTCTAACCCCCAACCGTGCGGACCCCTGTGCCCAATGTCAAGGTCAAATTACTTTCAATTTTTTTTTTAAAGTTTTTTCGTGTACTATATCTCTGCAACTGCTTCACCCAATACCTTGATACTTCACATGGGTGTTTATCATCATTGTCGCACCTGCTTGCGGAAAGCGCGATTCTGTGCCCAATGTCAAGGTCAAATTACTTTGAATTTTTTTGTTAAACTTTTTTCGTGTACTATATCTCTGCAACTGCTTCACCCAATACCTTGATACTTCACATGGGTGTTTATCATCATTGTCGCACCTGCTTGCGGAAAGCGCGATCCTGTGCCCAATGTCAAGGTCAAATTACTTTGAATTTTTTTGTTGAACTTTTTTCGTGTACTATATCTCTGCAACTGCTTCACCCAATACCTTGATACTTCACATGGGTGTTTATCATCATTGTCGCACCTGCTTGCGGAAAGCGCGATCCTGTGCCCAATGTCAAGGTCAAATTACTTTGAATTTTTTTGTTAAAGTTTTTCCATGCACTATATCTCTGCAACTGCTTCACCCAATACCTTGATACTTCACATGGGTGTTTATCATCATTGTCGCACCTGCTTGCGGAAAGCGCGATCCTGTGCCCAATGTCAAGGTCAAATTACTTTGAATTTTTTTGTTAAGTTTTTTCGTGTACTATATCTCTGCAACTGCTTCAACCAATACCTTGATACTTCACATGGGTGTTTTTTTATCATCATTGTCGCACTGCTTGCGGAAAGCGCGATCCTGTGCCCAATGTCAAGGCCAAATTACTTTGAATTTTTTTGTTAAAGTTTTTTCGTGTACTATATCTCTGCAACTGCTTCACCCAATACCTTCATACTTTACATGGGTGTTTATCATCATTGTCGCACTTGCTTGCGGAAAGCGCGATCCTGTGCCCAATGTCAAGGTCAAATTACTTTGAATTTTTTTGTTAAAGTTTTTTCGTGTACTATATCTCTGCAACTGCTTCACCCAATACCTTGATACTTCACATGGGTGTTTATCATCATTGTCACACCTGCTTGCGGAAAGCGCGATCCTGTGCCCTATGTCAAGTTCAAATTACTTTAAAATTTTTTGTTAAAGTTTTTTCGTGTACTATATCTCTGCAACTGCTTCACCCAATACCTTGATACTTCACATGGGTGTTTATCATCATTGTCACACCTGCTTGCGGAACGCGCGATATCGTCGGCATTTTGGCATACGTTCGTCCGTGTGTCCGGTTAAAGTTTTTTGGTTAAACTTTTTCCATCTACTATATCTATTTTTTTAGTGTCCATGCCTCACCCCAAGGCGCGACATGCAGGCCACGGCCATCTAGTCTACAAAAAGTGGGTATAATTATGTTATCCAAGTGTCTATGCTTGGAAAAAACCTGGCCTTCGTGGCTTTGCCTCGTTTCTTGTTTTAACTTGACCCATTTTTTCCGCGCAGTTGACTTAGCCATTTTCAATGTTAAGTTTTCGCATTTACAATGTTAAGTTTTCGTGTTTAAGTCCATTTCTTTGGTACTGTACCACCTAGGACCACCAAACTTTCACAGCTTCATAACCAAGGGGTGCCTACCACATACAACTATCCAACATGTGACCATTTTTTTACCTTCACCTATTATTTCTACGTAATTGACTTAGCCATTTTCAACGTTAACTTTTTAACGTACGTCTGGTTAAATTTTTTGCTTAAAACTTTTTCGTTATACTATATCTCTGCAACTGCTTCGCCCATTACCTTGAAACTTCACATGGGTGTTTATCATCGTCCATATTTTCATTCTAACCCCCAACCGTGCGGCCCCTGTGCGCAATGTCAAGGTCAAATTACTTTGAATTTATTTGTTAAAGTTTTTTCGTGTACTATATCTCTGCAACTGCTTCACCCATTACCTTGATACTTCACATGGGTGTTTATCATCATTGTCGCACCCACTTGCGGGAAGTGCGATATCGTCGGCATTTTGGCATACGTCCGTCCGTCCGTACGTCCGTGTGTTCGGTTAAAGTTTTTTCGTTAAACTTTTTCCATCTACTATATCTATTTTTTTACTGTCCATGCCTCGCCCCAAGGCGCGACATGCAGGCCACGGCCATCTAGTCTACAAAAAGTGGGTATAATTATGTTATCCAAGTGTCCATGCTTGGAAAAAACCTGGCCTTCGTGGCTTTGCCTCGTTTCTTGTTTTTAACTTGACCCATTTTTTCCGCGTAGTCGACTTAGCCATTTTCAATGTTAAGTTTTCGCGTTTACAATGTTAAGTTTTCGTGTTTAAGTCCATTTCTTGGTACTGTACCACCTAGGACCACCAAACTTTCACAGCTTCATAATCAAGGGGTACCCACCACATATCACTATCCAACATGTTACCTTTTTTTTTAACTTCACCCATTTTTTCCGTGCAGTCGACTTAGCCATTTTCAATGTTTAGTTTTCGCGTTTACAATGTTAAGTTTTCGTGTTTAAGTCCATTTCTTTGGTACTGTACCACCTAGGACCACCAAACTTTCACAGCTTCATAACCAAGGGGTGCCTACCACATACAACTATCCAACATGTGACCATTTTTTTACCTTCACCTATTTTTTCCGCGCAGATCGACTTAGCCATTTTCAATGTTAAGTTTTCGCGTTTACAATGTTAAGTTTTCGTGTTTAAGTCCATTTCTTTGGTACTGTACCACCTAGGACCACCAAACTTTCACAGCTTCATAACCAAGGGTGGGGTGCCTACCACATACAACTATCCAACATGTGACCATTTTTTTACCTTCACCTATTATTTCTACGTAATTGACTTAGCCATTTTCAACGTTAACTTTTTAACGTACGTCTGGTTAAAGTTTTTTGGTTTTAAAACTTTTTCGTTATACTATATCTCTGCAACTGCTTCGCCCATTACCTTGAAACTTCACATGGGTGTTTATCATCATCCATATTTTCATTCTAACCCCCAACCGTGCGGCCCCTGTGCCCAATGTCAAGGTCAAATTACTTTGATTTTTTTGTTAAAGTTTTTTCGTGTACTATATCTCTGCAACTGCTTCACCCAATACCTTGATACTTCACATGGGTGTTTATCATCATTGTCACACCTGCTTGCGGAAAGCGCGATCCTGTGCCCTATGTCAAGTTCAAATTACTTTAAAATTTTTGTTTTTTAAAGTTTTTTCGTGTACTATATCTCTGCAACTGCTTCACCCATACCTGATACTTCACATGGGTGTTTATCATCATTGTCACACACCTGCTTGCGGGAACGCGCGATATCGTCGGCATTTTGGCATCGTTCGTCCGTGTGTCCGGTAAAGTTTTTTGGAAGGTTAAACTTTTTCCATCTACTATATCTATTTTTTTAGTGTCCTCTGCCTCACCCCAAGGCGCGACATGCAGGCCACGGCCATCTAGTCTACAAAAATGTGGGTATAATTATGTTATCCAAGTGTCTAATGCTTTGAAAAAACCTGGCCTTCGTGGCGGATTTGCCTCGTTTGCTTGTTTTACCTTGACCCATTTTTTCCGCGCAGTTGACTTAGCCATTTTCAATGTTAAGTTTTCGCATTTACAATGTTAAGTTTTCGTGTTTAAGTCCATTTCTTTGGTACTGTACCACCTGGACCACCAAACTTTCACAGCTTCATAACCAAGGGGTGCCTACCACATACAACTATCCAACATGTCACCATTTTTTTACCTTCACCTATTATTTCTACGTAATTGACTTAGCCATTTTCAACGTTAACTTTTTAACGTACGTCTGGTTAAATTTTTTGCTTAAAACTTTTTCGTTATACTATATCTCTGCAACTGCTTCGCCCATTACCTTGAAACTTCACAGGGTGTTTATCATCGTCCATATTTTCATTCTAACCCCCAACCGTGCGGCCCCTGTGCGCAATGTCAAGGTCAAATTACTTTGAATTTATTTGTTAAAGTTTTTTCGTGTACTATAATCTCTGCAACTGCTTCACCCATTACCTTGTTATACTTCACATGGGTGTTTATTCAATCATTGTCGCACCACTTGCGGGAAGTGCGATATCGTCGGCATTTTGGCATACGTCCGTCGTCCGTACGTCCGTGTGTTCGGTTTAAAGTTTTTTCGTTTAAACTTTTTCCATCATACTATAATCTAGTTTTTTACTGTCCATGCCTCGCCCCAAGGCGCGACATGCAGGCCACGGCCATCTAGTCTACAAAAAGTGGGTATAATTATGTTATCCAAGTGTCCATGCTTGGAAAAAACCTGGCCTTCGTGGCTTTGCCTCGTTTCTTGTTTTTAACTTGACCCATTTTTTCCGCGTAGTCGACTTAGCCATTTTCAATGTTAAGTTTTCGCGTTTACAATGTTAAGTTTTCGTGTTTAAGTCCATTTCTTTGGTACTGTACCACCTAGGACCACCAAACTTTCACAGCTTCATAATCAAGGGGTACCCACCACATATCACTATCCAACATGTTACCTTTTTTTTTAACTTCACCCATTTTTTCCGTGCAGTCGACTTAGCCATTTTCAATGTTTAGTTTTCGCGTTTACAATGTTAAGTTTTCGTGTTTAAGTCCATTTCTTTGGTACTGTACCACCTAGGACCACCAAACTTTCACAGCTTCATAACCAAGGGGTGCCTACCACATACAACTATCCAACATGTGACCATTTTTTTACCTTCACCTATTTTTTCCGCGCAGTCGACTTAGCCATTTTCAATGTTAAGTTTTCGCGTTTACAATGTTAAGTTTTCGTGTTTAAGTCCATTTCTTTGGTACTGTACCACCTAGGACCACCAAACTTTCACAGCTTCATAACCAAGGGGTGCCTACCACATACAACTATCCAACATGTGACCATTTTTTACCTTCACCTATTATTTCTACGTAATTGACTTAGCCATTTTCAACGTTAACTTTTTAACGTACGTCTGGTTAAAGTTTTTTGGTTTTAAAACTTTTTCGTTATACTATATCTCTGCAACTGCTTCGCCCATTACCTTGAAACTTCACATGGGTGTTTATCATCATCCATATTTTCATTCTAACCCCCAACCGTGCGGCCCCTGTGCCCAATGTCAAGGTCAAATTACTTTGAATTTTTTTGTTAAAGTTTTTTCGTGTACTATAATCTCTGCAACTGCTTCACCCAATACCTTGATACTTCACATGGGTGTTTATCATCATTGTCGCACCTGCTTGCGGAAAGCGCGATCCTGTGCCCAATGTCAAGGTCAAATTACTTTGAATTTTTTTGTTAAAGTTTTTTCGTGTACTATATCTCTGCAACTGCTTCACCAATACCTTGATACTTCACATGGGTGTTTATCATCATTGTCACACCTGCTTGCGGAAAGCGCGATATCGTCGGCATTTTGGCATACGTCCGTCCGTTCGTCCGGGTGTCCGGTTAAAGTTTTTTGGTTAAAGTTTTTCCATCTACTATATCTATTTTTTTAGTGTCCATGCCTCGCCCCAAGGCGCGACGTGCAGGCCACGGCCATCTAGTCTACAAAAAGTGGGTATAATTATGTTATCCAAGTGTCTATGCTTGGAAAAAACCTGGCCTTCGTGGCTTTGCCTCGTTTCTTGTTTTTACCTTGACCTATTATTTCTATGTAATTGTTTTTTTCATTTTTTGTGTACTATATCTCTGCAACTGCTTCACCCATTACCTTGATACTTCACATGGGTGTTTATCATCATTGTCGCGCCCGCTTGCGGAAAGCGCGATATAGTCGGCATTTTGGCATATGTCCGTCCGTACGTCCTGGCCTTCGTGGCTTTGCCTCGTTTCTTGTTTTATTGTATATATTCGGTACTGATTTTGGGATTTTTCCCCCATTTGTACATGTACTTGAACATGTACTAAACCCATTTACCCGGCCTTAAATGACCTTAGCTGTTGATAGGCCGTTAAACCCCAACAAACAAACAAACTGCTGGAAATGTTTTATTTTCAATATTTCTCGACAAAAGCCTGTTTTGACAGCGCATGAGAATCGTCTTCACTGGAGACGATTCTATTCTCCTGTGCTGTCGAAACAGGTTTTTGTTAAGAATTACGGCAAACTTGAAAAACAGCAGACAACATTCTCCAGCTTAATGAGGGTTAACATGATATTCTCAAGATTTATTATCCCCCCGTCGATAGGCATGAGTGGATATAGCGTTAGTCCATGTACGTGCGTGTGTACTTGATATAGCGTTAGTCCATGTACGTGCGTGTGTTAGTCCATGTACGTGCGCGTGTTAGTCCATGTACGTGCGTGTGTTAGTACATGTACGTGCGTGTGTTAGTCCATGTACGTGCGTGTGTTAGTACATGTACGTGCGTGTGTTAGTCCATGTACGTGCTGTGTTAGTCCATGTTACGTGCGCGTGTTAGTCCATGTACGTGCGTGTGTTAGTACATGTAACGTGCGTGTGTTAGTCCATGTACGTGCGTGTGTTAGTCCATGTACGTGCGTGTGTTAGTCCATGTACGTGCGTGTGTTAGTCCATGTACGTGCGTGTGTTAGTCCATGTACGTGCTGTGTTTAGTCCATGTACGTGCGTGTGTTAGTACATGTACGTGCGTGTGTTAGTCCATGTACGTGCGTGTGTTAGTCCATGTACGTCGCGCTGTTAGTCCATGTACGTGCGTGTGTTAGTACATGTACGTGCGTGTGTTAGTCCATGTACGTGCGTGTGTTAGTCCATGTACGTGCGTGTGTTAGTACATGTACGTGCGTGTGTTAGTCCATGTACGTGCGTGTGTTAGTCCATGTACGTGCGCGTGTTAGTCCATGTACGTGCGTGTGTTAGTCCATGTACGTGCGCGTGTTAGTCCATGTACGTGCGCGTGTTAGTCCATGTACGTGCGTGTGTTAGTCCATGTACGTGCGCGTGTTAGTCCATGTACGTGCGCGTGTTAGTCCATGTACGTGCGTGTGTTAGTCCATGTACGTGCGTGTGTTAGTCCATGTACGTGCGTGTGTTAGTACATGTACGTGCGTGTGTTAGTACATGTACGTGCGCGTGTTAGTACATGTACGTGCGTGTGTTAGTCCATGTACGTGCGTGTGTTAGTCCATGTACGTGCGTGTGTTAGTCCATGTACGTGCGCGTGTTAGTCCATGTACGTGCTGTGTGTTAGTCCATGTACGTGCGTGTGTTAGTAACATGACGTGCGTGTGTTAGTCCATGTACGTGCGTGTGTTTAGTACATGTACGTGCGTGTGTTAGTCCATGTACGTGCGTGTGTTAGTACATGTACGTGCGTGTGTTAGTACATGTACGTGCGTGTGTTAGTCCATGTACGTGCGTGTGTTAGTCCATGTACGTGCGTGTGTTAGTCCATGTACGTGCGTGTGTTAGTCCATGTACGTGCGTGTGTTAGTCCATGTACGTGCGTGTGTTAGTCCATGTACGTGCGTGTGTTAGTACATGTACGTGCGTGTGTTAGTACATGTACGTGCGCGTGTTAGTCCATGTACGTGCGTGTGTTAGTACATGTACGTGCGCGTGTTAGTACATGTACGTGCGTGTGTTAGTCCATGTACGTGCTGTGTTAGTCCATGTACGTGCGTGTGTTAGTCCATGTACGTGCGTGTGTTAGTACATGTACGTGCGTGTGTTAGTACATGTACGTGCGTGTGTTAGTCCATGTACGTGCGTGTGTTAGTCCATGTACGTGCGTGTGTTAGTACATGTACGTGCGTGTGTTAGTCCATGTACGTGCGTGTGTTAGTCCATGTACGTGCGTGTGTTAGTCCATGTTACGTGCGTGTGTTAGTCCATGTACGTGCGTGTGTTAGTCCATGTACGTGCGTGTGTTAGTCCATGTACGTGCGCGTGTTAGTCCATGTACGTGCGCGTGTTAGTCCATGTACGTGCGCGTGTTAGTACATGTACGTGCGTGTGTTAGTCCATGTACGTGCGTGTGTTTAGTCCATGTACGTGCGTGTGTTAGTCCATGTAACGTGCGTGTGTTAGTACATGTACGTGCGTGTGTTAGTCCATGTACGTGCGTGTGTTAGTACATGTACGTGCGTGTGTTAGTCCATGTACGTGCGTGTGTTAGTACATGTACGTGCGTGTGTTAGTCCATGTACGTGCGTGTGTTAGTACATGTACGTGCGCGTGTTTAGTCCATGTACGTGGCGTGTGTTAGTCCATGTACGTGCGTGTGTTAGTACATGTACGTGCGTGTTAGTACATGTACGTGCTGTGTTTAGTACATGTACGGTGCGTGTGTTAGTACATGTACGTGCGTGTGTTAGTACATGTACGCGTGTGTTAGTCCATGTACGTGCGTGTGTTAGTACATGTACGTGCGTGTGTTAGTCCATGTACGTGCGTGTGTTAGTCCATGTACGTGCGTGTGTTAGTACATGTACGTGCGTGTGTTAGTCCATGTACGTGCGTGTGTTAGTCCATGTACGTGCGTGTGTTTTAGTACATGTACGTGCGTGTGTTAGTACATGTAACGTGCGTGTGTTAGTACATGTACGTGCGTGTGTTAGTACATGTACGTGCGTGTGTTAGTACATGTACGTGCGTGTGTTAGTCCATGTACGTGCGTGTGTTAGTACATGTACGTGCGTGTGTTAGTCCATGTACGTGCGTGTGTTAGTCCAGTACGTGCGTGTGTTAGTACATGTACGCGTGTGTTAGTCCATGTACGTGCGTGTGTTAGTCCATGTACGTGCGCGTGTTAGTACATGTACGTGCGCGTGTTAGTACATGTACGTGCGCGTGTTAGTCCATGTACGTGCGCGTGTTAGTACATGTACGTGCGCGTGTTAGTCCATGTACGTGCGCGTGTTAGTCCATGTACGTGCGTGTGTTAGTCCATGTACGTGCGTGTGTTAGTCCATGTACGTGCGTGTGTTAGTCCATGTACGTGCGTGTGTTAGTCCATGTACGTGCGTGTGTTAGTCCATGTACGTGCGTGTGTTAGTCCATGTACGTGCGTGTGTTAGTCCATGTACGTGGGTGTGTTAGTCCATGTACGTGCGTGTGTTAGTCCATGTACGTGCGTGTGTTAGTCCATGTACGTGCGTGTGTTAGTACATGTACGTGCGTGTGTTAGTCCATGTACGTGCGTGTGTTAGTCCATGTACGTGCGTGTGTTAGTCCATGTACGTGCGTGTGTTAGTACATGTACGTGCGTGTGTTAGTCCATGTACGTGCGTGTGTTAGTACATGTACGTGCGTGTGTTAGTCCATGTACGTGCGTGTGTACTTACATTAGGTACTTACACCTTTCATATTTCAATAATTCATGAACCGCTTCACTGATTTGATAATATTTGGCCACAATGTGTGTCTAGGGATGGTGCTGTGCTGTGCTGGACCCCTCGTCCGACCGCCCAATGTCAAGGTCACTGAAGCAAAAATGTTTAACATTTTCTTTTTGTTATCAAGGCTGCCAGCGAGGGGATTGTTTCTTTGTTTCTTGTTCGTCTAGAGAAGATAATTCTTCCCACTCTGTAGAATTCTATATGACCGGGGCCATTTCACTTAACTTTGTACGACTAAAATTTTCGTACGTGCAAAATTATGATAGTCTGTGAATTTTACATTACCAATATTTTCTTGTAAACAATTATTGGATTTAGGCTGCATAATGTTCAATAAATGTAAATCCACCAACTGAAATTTTCAGACGATCCTAAATTTGCACTTACGAACATTTTAGTCGTACTAAGTTTAGTGAAACGGCCCCCAGGTCCATGCGATGTTATTTGTGTAGATGCCTTTTTCTGTCAATTACTGATGACGGTAATTTTCATTATCTAGTGTAATTTTCATTATCTAGCGTCATTGATTTCTATAATTTTGAAATATAGGAATTAATTATCCCAGCATTTGTAACTGGTTGTTGACTAAACTCTGTTTATTTGTCAGAAAATCATCACCAATGAGAGCGTGGTTGAGATGGTACGGAACGCCGTGACTGAAGACGATAACGACGTGTCCGGCTCCGTCTACGAACCCAAAATGACAAGGTCAAAGGTCAAAGAAGTTATGGAGACGAAAGGAAGTGTAAGAATCGTTCATTACTCTGTGCTGTAGTTTGGCTCTGTGTCAAAGAGGGGCCATGGTCACACTGTTGCTTGTATGCATTTGATATGAACAGGGCTCCAGATAAGCCTTGTGTCTAAAGCGTACTATAACCCCTGATTTCAAAATCATTGCGTATTTTACTTTTACAAATGGATTATTGATTTTCTTCATTACTAAATAGGGAACAAATGATAAAACAAAATATAGCAAATTTTAACATTCACTTATTGCAAAAAGCAAACACTGTTTGCTTTTTGCAGCTCAACTAAGTGAATTTTCAACTTTATGACAGTATTTTCACTACTCAATTTGAAAATCAATGCTTTTTTTCACATTGCTGTGCGTATTTTGTACTCCCACTTTTGATAATCAATGCGTAAAATACGCCAATATGCACCTTATCTGGAGCTCTGTATGAAGTTTATCTGGCGAGGCCAGGAAAGGCGTAGGAATTCTGAGGCCCATCGATTAAATGCAGTATTGAACCCCAGAGTTCCAGATAAGCTACGCATTTGCTTAAATACCCAATTAAAATTGTCAAAAACCCAATTGAAATCAGAAGTAGCGAGTATAAAAAAGCAATAAAAAAATGATGGTACATTTATCATGCTGCAGAAAACAGACCACAAATATAGCATATTTTTCTTATGTTCCATGAAAACATATCTTGGTATTTCATTAGAATTGTCTCCAAGGAGACAATTCTAATGAAATGCCAAGACATGTTTTCATTTCGAAGCAAACGATTCAATAATTGCTGTCTGTGGATGTGTAAACAGTAGTGTGATTTCATTTTACCCAATTAAAATATTGAAATACCCAATTGCTTCAGAAATTATGGAGTAACAATACTCTATTACTAATTCCTTATCTGGAGCCCTGGAACCCGTCGACCTGGCCTTAAATGACCTTAACTGTTGATAGGCTGTTGAACACCATTAAATCAAATCAAATATAGCATTGGGTTGCATAGGGCAAACCAGGATCACAGTTGTGGGTTTTTTTGCCACTTGTTGTTTTATTCTATTAGTTTCTTGTATTGGATTCCATAGGGCAGTTAGTTCAAGCAACGTGACATCAAGCACACAAACTCCGTAAATTATACTGTCTGTATATTACCAAATAATTCCAGCACAAAAATATTTACTCATTTCCCTAACATTTGATTGGCCCGTAGCAAGTCTCTGTCCAAAATTTATATCCCAGTAAACTCCCACGCCGAACTACTTTCTACAGGTGCGCTGTCAGTGCTGTCTATGTAAACAAATGGCTGCCGTCTGTCAAAATAAACACATTTTCTTTATGAATTTATTTCAAATGCTGGAATTATAAGGAATGAATGGCCTTTTTGTGGAATTTATCGGTGGAAAAGTTGCGGGAATACTGGACGAGGCCTTAAAAAATAACAATTTTCGAGAAAAAAATCAAAAAAAATAATTATTTTTTTTTTATTTTTTTTTCGAAAATTGTAATTTTTTATCTCTTCGTCCAGTATTCCCGCGACTTTTCCAAGTTTATACCCCGATAAATTCCACAAAAAGGCCATTCATTCCTATAGTGTTCCATGTGCCACATGGTCATCTCTCTTGCAAACATTTTCCACTTGATGCCTGGGTACAACACTGGCGAGTGGGCGAGTGCTAATTTCGAATTTTGAAATTTGTTCCCAATTTAATAAAGAAGAAAATCAATAATACATTTGTAAAATACGTATTGAATTTGAAATATGGGGGGTATACATTAGATACAAAACTTATCTGGAGCTCTGATAAGGTTTGCGCAGCTTGATTGTATTACTGTGTATTCCAGGTGCCCCACCCATGGGGGTTATCTCCCCTGAAGATGCCGCCCAGACCCGAGAAGGCTGCATTCCTCGATATCGACTTGCCAGAGGATGAAGAAGAGGACGAAGACTTTAATCCAGACAAGGTGCGCATTCTTGGTGTTTATTACATTTCAAGCTATTAGATGCATGGATTTATCTGTGAGAGAAAACCCGCAATTGTCAACTTACAAATAATACACCGTGAAGAGAACACCCTTAATCACCCGCGTGCACTCTCCCGCAGTAGTTATAAATAAGCACCGCTCACAAAAACTTATATGCATATGCAAACGCCCCGAAACAGTATAAATTGAATTTTTGTTCGTAAATGTTGTTCAGAAATGTAATAAATAGTATATTCCATTGTACATGTTTGATTAGCTTGAAATAATACACTCGTGTACGTTGGCTTCCGAGTAAACAACTCATTCGCTTCGCTTACTCGTTGTTTACACGGAAGCCGACGTACACTCGTGTATTATTTCACGCTATTGAAACATGTACACTATAAGCTAGGAAATGTGGAGTATTTCCGAGACTCGCCAGGAATTCTTACCATTTTCGGCTTAAACTTGTCATCAAAAGGCACTAGCTTGATATTCTATTTATCAGGTAATATTTTATGCTCTGAATGTGCATGTATGTATTAAGTCGCGACTATAGTTGCCGCTTTTTCTGTCGTCGTCGTCATCCGAAATGTCAAAAAGTTTGTACAAGCTTAGTCATCATGGTATTACTTGACCGATTGCTTCAATATTTGGACACTTGATACATGTGAGCATTTTGGAACACACTCCTGCCGACATTAACATGAGCTTGACCTTTTTTATCTTCCCATTTTTGCGGAAACGCTTAGCCATTTGTTTGTGTCAAAAAGTTTGTACAAGTTTCTTCATCATGGTATAACTTTAATATTACCTGACGGATTGCTTCAATATTTGGACACTTGATATATGTGAGCATTTGGAACACAGTCCTGCCACCATTAATATGACATTGACCTTTTTTACCTTTACATTTTTACGGAAACACTTAGCCATTTGTTTGTGTCAAAAAGTTTGTACAAGTTTCTTCATCATGGTATAACATAATATTACTTGACAAATTGCTTCAATATTTTGACACTTGATACATGTGAGCATTTGGAACACACTTATGCCCCCATTAACGTGGCCGTGACCTTTTGTACCTTCGCATTTTTTGGAAACTTGATAATTTACAATATTTTTCATAAATAAAGTAAAAACTTGACAAAATTTTGAGAGACGCCATTTGCAGAAAATTTAAATTTTGTAAACATATTTCATGAAATTACGCAGATGTCCGAAGGTAAAAAATCACATGGCGTGTCTCATATGATTAATGAACTGTCCATAGATTATGAGCATGTCATATTTGGGGGCGAAAGGTTAACACCTGCGTGACCAACTCAAACTGGAGCTTGACAGAAAGGAAGAGCAATCCATTATCACAAAGGTCACTGAACCTACTGAATGTATCAATTCCATGGTCGTCTTATTCTGTCTACAGGCAGTTCACTACTCGGATGAAGATTCGGAGAGCGTTGTGTCATCGTGCATCAGTGACTTCGGGTCTCCGATGCCATCGACGCCCACCACGCCTGCAGTCACCCCGTCAACCGTATGTCGTGACGTCGTCACAGACTCGGAGTCCAGTCAGACGTTCCTCAGCCCAATGGGCCCGCCCCCGCAGGGGGTGAAGCCACGATCTACCGTCAAATCGTCACTCGGCCAGAAATACCAGGCGGCTCTCGCTGAGGATGACAGGAGGCGTGCTAGGGTACGGAAATGGGGAGATACATGAGTGCTTAATTAATAGGATATTTATTAAGAAATATTGATTTCAGAAATTAAGTGACTTTAAAAATTGGCACATATAAAGTCTATATGTGCCCATTTTCAAAGTTTCCATGCTAAATTTTTGTATGCCAATTTTCACAGTTTCCATACTTTGTATGTGCCCATTTTCATTTCAAAGTGTCCATGCCAAATTTATATGTGCCAATTTTCAAAGTGTCCGCGCTAAATGTACCCTTATTTCTGGCCCCGTTTTAATCCTAGGGAAAACAGTAGCAACTCAACCCTGTCTGAAACTGAGGCACAACCATTGGTGCTGGCGCACATTTCTTGCACCGTTTACTAGACGAAAATGTGTTTGTGCAGTATCTTCTGCATGTAGCTGAATAGGAATTTGTCAGGAATCCGATGCATATATTTCGATGTAAAACATTTTCGTGTATGGAGCCCCAGCAGAGACGAGGGGCATTACGACCTTTGATGGCATTGTAGATCCTGATCATTGTGCGCACGTGCAATCTGAAATTGACCAAAAAATTGATATTCAGAGACGGAAACCATGTTAATTTACAGAATTGCGATCAGTGTAGGCCCAGATCAGGCTGCGCAAATGCGCAGGCTGATCTGGGAATACGCTGATCGTATGCGTCATAAGGCTCTTTTTTCACCAGGGAGGCCACATGTAACTGATATCGATAACAATTTAACGCTGGCGTGGACAACACTATACAAAAATCAAACAAACTTACTCTACATAAGGCCATTGTCAAAGTAACAATATTAGCACTAATCCTCTTACTTTTGTGGAGTGAGGCTAAGACTCTGGTGTGGTGAGGACAGGTTATTCTAATTTTAGGGCTGAATATATCTTTTCCTGCATAAATAATAATTTCTGATTTTGGAATTTCACCCTATACACATACAGGTGAAATATGGGATTTGACCCAGTTAACCCAGCCAAAAATAACCTTAGCTGTTGACAGGCCGTTAAACAACATTTTATTAAATATATAAATAAATAATCCTGGGGTACCATCAGCAAACCAAACCTTAATCGTCCCTTGTCTGATACTGAGATATGTGTTGTGGCCTAGGGGTTAGAACACCTGACTTCCAATCTGGAGGTTGTGGGTTCAAACCTAACCTTAGGCATGACAAAGGCTTTCATAGTATTTCAATCCCACTGGTATTTCGGATGACACTTGAAACTGAGATCCCATCCCAAATGACATTAGCTGTTGCTGGGATGTTAAACCCATTCGCTCACTTTTGTCTGTTTTAATTGGGTGAAATAAAATTTTGTCTGTTTTAATTGGGTGAAATAAAATCACACTACTGTTTACACATCAACAGACAGCAATTATTGAATACATGTAGTTTGCTTCGAAGTGAAAACATGTCTTGGCATTTCATTAGAATTGTCTCCTTGGAGACAATTCTAATGAAATACCAAGATGTGTTTTCATGGAAAATAAGAAAAATATGCTATTTTTGTGGTCTGTTTATTGTTTTCTGCAGCATGGTAAATGTACCACAAAATTTGTATTGCTTTTTGATACTCGCTATTCTGATTTCAATTGGGTTTTTGGCAATATTAATTGGGTATTTAAGCAAATACGCAGCTTATCTGTAGTCCTGAAAATGTAACGAACCTATTCTATAGGAAGAGGAAAAGTTGATAGCATCAAGAACGCGGTCCAAGTGTCCGCTGACGGACACGTCGCTGCTGGAGCTGGAGGCGAACTTCATCGCGCCCGATATCACCACGGACATGTACGATACGATGTGCGACGACAAGGACTGGCAGGGCTTCCTCCAGTCTCTCATCAAGATTGACCGTGAGTTACAGACTTCTTACGTACAAGACGCACCATTTGATTTTGTACCTTTTCATGAAAAATATGTTAAATACAGAAATATAATATTTTCTGTAAATGACGTCAATTAAACTCATCTCAATGGAGAGTTATCAACGCCATTCTAGTCAGTCCCTGTCAAACTTTTCGGACCGACGGAGATGTCCAGTAAAATTGCTGCCGGTCCGACGGTAAACCAGAAGTGGTCGGACCGAATGTCCGACTATAAATTTATTTTATTTTTTTTCATTAATTTTCTGTTTTAAACTTCAAATCATTTCTGTTTTTATGACACAAACTAGCCTTACTTACATGACTAATATACTTGAAAGCTCTTAAATGTCACACAAAATCAATTTTATTTTTATGCCCCACCACTATAGTGGAGGGGATATTTAGTGTTACCCTTGTCCGTCACGTCCGTTCCTCTGTCCGTCACCAACCTTGTAAATCGTAAAACATTTAAACCTGAAACTTGCTATGTAGCTTCCTTATGATGAGTAGATGCACAAAGTTTATTTTGATTTTGATTCGACGCCGGGGTCATGGATTATCTCTCCCATTCCGACTTAGAATTTGGAAATTTTGCCTTGTAACTCGTAAAACTTGTAAGCCGTACTAGCTACTGACCTGAAACTTGGTATGTAGCATCCTTATGATGAGTAGATGCGCAAAGTTTATTTCAAATTTTTATTCGACCTCCGGGTCATGGATTATCTCCCATTTTGGACTTGGAATGTTGCCTCGTTTACTATCAAAGCGATATGTGGGGCATCCGTGTTCTATGAACACATTTTCTAGCTTATACATGTTTGGTAAAAATTTCAAGTTTACTAGACCGAATGTCCTATAAAGTTTTAGCAGTGTCACAGAGACCGCCAATTCAATATAAGAATCATGGGCTGTTGCGTTTACTGTGGTACATACTATTACTGTGGTACATACTACAGTAAACTCTACAGCCCATGGTCAGTGCTCCAGATAAGTTTTGTATCTAAAGAGTATTATACCGCCATATTTCAAATGCAATGCCTATTTTACTTTTCAACCTTATATTACAGTATTTTCACTACTCAAATTGAAAATCAATGCATATTTTCCCATTGCTGTGATAATTTTGTACTCCCACTTTTGATAATTAATGCGTATTCTGCTAAAATACGTGAAATACGCACCTTATCTGGAGCTATGATGGTCTTATTCCTTAAGTAAAATGCAGTGAACCCTTTCAACACCACAGGCCTGTATAGTGTATAGTGTAGTGTACAGTGTACAGTGTATAGTGGTATTGGTGTAGATCCAGACGAGCCGTCTCATCAGGATCTGCACTTTTTGCAAGTAATTTTCATATTTTTTAGAACAAAAACTTCCTCTTTTCATAAATGGACTAGACTGAAAATCATTTTGTGACGATTGGATTGGTTGCAAAATTAACATATCAAAATCCATTCCAGTTACTTAGGGGCGAAAGGGTTAAGTAAAATGAAACACGCCATGCGATTTTTAATTGTACCTGCGTAATTTCATTAAATACGTGTACAAAATTTACAATATTTTTCATAAATAAAGTAAAAAATTTACAAAATTACAAAAAGAGTACATGCGGAAAATTTTGTCAAGTTTTGACGCCATTTACGGAAAAAAATATAAATTTTGTCAAGTTTTGACGCCATTTACGGAAAAAATTGTAAATTTTGTAAACGTATTTCATGAAATTTCGCAGATGTCCGAAGTACAAAATCATATGGCGTGTCTCAAATGCAGTGACCGTATAATTTCAGCGACGCGCGAGGTTACCGAGGTAACGGAGGACGACGACCCAGAGTACAACTACCTGGACGAGGCGGACGGCGACGATGAATATGACACCGAGGACTTCCGCTGTGATCGCGCCGTCAAGGTCTCACGTACGTATATAGAGCATTACATATATATAACACAATCGAACAGAAGCCGTCAATATTTTTGCGGACAGCGCGATATAATCGGCACATTGGCGTACGTCCATACATCAGTACGTACGTATGTGCGTCTGCGTTAAAGTTTTTGGTTACAAGTTTTTGGTTAAAATTTAATATTTGGTTAAAATTTTCGGTGTACTATCAAAGCCTCGGCAAGCGCGACATGCGGGCCGCGGCCATCTCATGCCATATCGACGTCTCGTGAGTTCATATTGGTCATTGGTCATATTATATGCCACTCGTTCCGCAGGTTGCGTTCCTAATGTCGCACAATATCGTATGCTACGGAACTTGTGTATATATCCAGATACAAATCACATAACCTATACTTATAAGTTTATCAGACTCGGCTAAGAAACATGCAGGAATTGTTGTTTTTATCATGCTTTTCCCAAGACCAGTATAGTACGTGAAGGATTTTCGCCCCGTCAAGTTGATCGCGCCGTGAAAGTCTTGTGTATTAATCTGATTGCCAATACGCTGTTTTCAATGTTCTTTTAATAAATAGAGAATATCCGGTATTCAGTTTATCAGGCTCGACAAGGAAAGGCCTAGAAATTCTATGGCTACATATATAGAGACTAGTAGGTTAGTGCCATGATTGGGAAAAATATCTGGCATGGCTTAGGAAACGGGATGGGCGAGGCTCTATAAATGTAAATACATCAATTGAAATTTCCAGACGATCCTAAATTCGCACTTACGAATATTTTAGTCGTACGAAGTTTAGTGAAACGGCCCCATGTAGTGGTAACATGTTTGACTTGAAAGAAACTTCGTCGAACAATTTTATACACACACAAGTGACGTCACAACGTTAGCATCACTATGGATATTCAGGGTTTCCGCTGGGGAAAATAAAAAAATCGCCACTTCAAAAAAAATAAACAATTGGCAATAAAAAATTACAATTTTCGGGAAAAAAAACAAAAAAAATATATATTTTTTTTGATTTTTTTTTTCGAAAATTGTAATTTTTTATCGCCAATTGTTTATTTTTATCAGCAATTGCGAAAGTGGCGATCGCCAGCTGAATCCCTGATATTTACCCATAAGGCCACACACGGCACTATATAAATGCCGGTAAAAATAAACTATATAATTTCTCACCGAAAACATCACTTGTTACTGATGAGTCGGAACGCCGTCGAAACTAGATTAAGCACAAGACGAGTAGTCCAGCTAGTTGGACAAGACCAGCCCGTCTGCCGAAGAATCAAGCACAAGAACAAGGCCAGCCTGCTTTTCCAAACAGGACTAATCCGTCTCCGAAGGATCAAGTTCAGGCACAAGGCCAGCCAGCGATTATATTTTGAGCCCCCATGTTAAATTCCCATAGGAAAATAGTTTTTTCTCAATAAAATCAATATTTGACAGAATTTCGTCAAATAAAAAAATTTGGGGAGGGTGACTTTTTTGTTATTGATGAAAAAGTACTTCTATTTAAATATTTTTAAAATTTAATGTGTTTAATGGCCAAGAAAACCTCCTCAGGATCAAGCACAATGAAGAGTTGACTGCCACATGCAGGGCTCCAGATAAGGAATTAGTAATTGCGTATTTTCACTCCATAATTTCTGAAGAAATTTGGTATTTCAAAATTTTAATTGGGTAAAATGAAATCACACTACTGTTTACACATCCACAGACAGCAATTATTGAATAGTTTGCTTCGAAATGAAAACATGTCTTGGCATTTCTTTAGAATTGTCGAGACAATTCTAAGGAAATACCAAGATGTGTTTTAATGGAAAATAAGAAAAATATGCTATATTTGTGGTCTGGTTATTGTTTTCTACAACATGATAAAGGTACCACAAATTTGTTATTGCTTTTTGATACTCGCTACTTCTGATTTCAATTGGGTTTTTGGCAATTTTAATTGGGTATTTACGCAAATACGCAGCTTATCTGGAGCTCTGGGTGTATTAAAAATGCAAATGAAATCACTGCAGAAAACATGCTGGGTGATTAGTACAGTTTAAATTTATCTTTCTTACGTATGTGATGATTTAGTATCATATTTATCATTACAGGTACAAGCCCACTTTATATGTTCTTTATATCAGACACATTATCTAAGATATTTCATTCACATTACCCCACGTATTGATTGGCATTATGATACATTTTATATCAGACGTAAATTCCCGCACTGATATCAAGGGCAATAACCTTGTTTCCTTAAAATGTTAACGGACATTACTATTTATTCTCTGTATTTATTTTGTTGTGTTCAATGATCATACTTTATAATCTGTCGAAAATATTATTTTTCCAAGTGACACATTTAATTAGTTTCAAAAAATTAAAAAATATCATGCCTCGTCACTATCAGTAAAATAAATATTACTCAATGATTATATCTGTATAGCGGGCACTCAAAATCTTTATAACTGGTGGAACAGTGACACACTTATACACACTTTAATTCCTGTAAAGGACATTTTGTGCCTACTGGGTGGGCATGTACCTTTAATTACAACTTTAAACTTGTTGCCCGATTTCATTAGAAATTCTTCATATGACATACTCACCAGGGCTCCAGATAAGTTTTGTATCTAAAGAGTATTGTTTGCCCAGATTTCAAATTCAATGCATATGTTAATATAAAAAAAACCAAAATCACTTAATTGAGCTGCAAAAAAGCAAATTACAGCTCAACTAAGGGAATTTTCAACTTTATTACATTATTTTCACTACTCAATTTGAAAAAATCATTATTTTCTACTCTTTTTGAAAATCAATGCTATTTTCACTACTCAAATGTAAAATCAATGCATATTTTTTCACTACTCAAGTTGAAAATCAATGCGTAATTTGTTTTACATACTCAATTTGAAAATCATTATTTTTCACTATCAATTTGAAATTTCAATGTATTTTCATATCAATGAAATCAGTATTTTCACTACTCAAGATTTTCATACTCATTGAAAATCATGTTTTCACTATCAATTGATCAATGCTATTTTCATACTAAGTTGAAAATCAATATCAAGTGCAGTATTTTCACTACTCAAGTTGAAAATCAATGCATATTTTCACTACTCAAGTTGAAAATCAATGCGTATTTTCACTACTCAAGTTGAAAATCAATGCGTATTTTCACTACTCAAGTTGAAAATCAATGCATATTTGCACTACTCAAGTTGAAAATCAATGCGTATTTGCACTACTCAAGTTGAAAATCAATGCATATTTTCACTACTCAAGTTGAAAATCAATGCTTTTTTTTCATATCAAGTTGAAATCAATGATATTTGTCACTACTCAAGTTGAAAATCAATGCATATTTGCAACTATTCATGTTGAAAATCAATGGTATTTTTCACTACTCACGTTGAAAATCAATTGCATATTTTCACTATCAAGTTGAAAATCAATGCATATTTGCACTACTCAAGTTGAAAATCAATGCGTATTTTCACTACTCAAGTTGAAAATCAATGCATATTTTCACTACTCAAGTTGAAAATCAATGCATATTTTCACTACTCAAGTGAAAATCAATGCATATTTTCACTACTCAAGTTGAAAATCAATGCATATTTTCACTACTCAAGTTGAAAATCAATGCATATTTGCACTACTCAAGTTGAAAATCAATGCATATTTTCACTACTCAAGTTGAAAATCAATGCATATTTTCACTACTCAAGTTGAAAATCAATGCATATTTGCACTACTCAAGTTGAAAATCAATGCATATTTTCACTACTACAATTGAAAATCAATGCATATTTCACTACTAATTTGACAATCAATGCATATCACACACAAGTTGATCAATGCTATCACTATCAAGTTTGAAAATCAATGCATTTCACTACAAGAAAATCAATCATTGTCACTACTCAATTTGAAAATCAATGCGTATTTCACTACTCAATAATCAAGCGTATTTTCACTACTCAATTGAAAATCAATGATATTTTACTACTCAAGTTGAAAATCAATGCGTATTTTTCACTACTCAGTTTTGAAAATCATGCATACTCAAGTTGAAAATCAATGCGTATTTTCACTACTCAAGTTGATCAATGCATATTTCATACTCAATTGAAAATCAATGCGTACACTACCAATTGAAAATATGCTATTTCACTACTCAATTTGAAAATCAATGCAATTTGAAAATCAATGCTACTCAATTGAAAATCAATGCTATTTTCACTACTCGAATTTGAAAAATCAATTGCATATTTTCACACTCAATTGAAAATCAATGCTCGTTTTTCACTACTCAATTTGAAAATCATCGTATTTTCACTATCAAGTTGAAAATAATGCGTATTTTTACTACTCAAGTGAAAATCAATGCTATTTTTCACTACTCAATTAAAATCAATGCATATTTTCACTCTCAATTTGAAAATCAATGCAATTTATACTATAATGAAAATCAATGCTATACACCAATTTGAAAATCAATGCGTATCACACTCAATTTGAAAAATCAATGCGTATTTTCACTACTCAAGTTGAAAATCAATGCTATTTTCACTACTCAATGAAAACCAGCGTATCACTACTCGTTGAAAATCAATGCATAATTTTCATACTCAAGTTGAAAATCAATGCTATTTTCACTACTCAAGTTGAAAATCTATGCAATATTTTGCAACTACTCAAGTTGAAATAATCAAAATAATATTTTCACTACAAGTGAAAATCAATGCGTATTTTCATATCTTAAAATCAATGTATTTTACACTCAATGAAAATCAATGCTATTTTCACTACTTTTGAAAATCAAGCATATTTTCACTACTCAATTTGAAAATCAATGCATATTTTCACTACTCAAGTTGAAAATCAATGCATATTTTCACTACTCAAGTTGAAAATCAATGCATATTTTCACTACTCAAGTTGAAAATCAATGCATATTTTCACTACTCAAGTTGAAAAACAATTGCATATTTTCACTACTAAGTGAAAAAATCATATTTTCACTACTCAAGTTGAAAATCAATGCATATCACTCAATTTATCAATGCATATTTTCACTACTCAAGTTGAAAATCAATGCATATTTTCACTACTCAATGTGAAAATCAATGCATATTTTCACATTGCTGTGAGTATTTTATACTCCCACTCTTGATAATCAATGCATATTCTGCTAAAATAAGTGCGTAAAATACGCCAATATGCTTTATCTGGAGCTCTGAAAGAAACTTTAGAAACTCATCATGAAGTCAGTACGATAAATATCATTAAGACCATTTACGAAGGTTGTTTACGAAATCTGCACGATACGTGTGCATTTACGTTGGTTTATTATAGGAATGAATGGCCTTTTTGTGGAATTTATCGGGGTATAAACTTGGAAAAGTCGCGAGAATACTGGACGAAGGCCGGAAGGCCTCGTCCAGTATTCCCGCGACTTTTCCAAGTTTATATCCCCGATAAATTCCACAAAAAGGCCATTCATTCCTTATAATTCCAGCATTTGAAATAAATTCATCAAGAAAATGTGTTTATTTTCCGTTTTCTTAAGAATTATTTTAACTGTGCCTCACGGTTAATACGGAAAGTAGTTCAGCATGGGAGTTTACTGGGATATAAATTTTGGACAGAGACTTGTTACGGGCCAATCAAATTTTAGGGAATTGTGTAAATAGTTTTGTGCTGGAATTATTAAGCTTGTGAACAATGTAGTGCTTAGGCATGGTACATTGTACTTGTGGTGATCCCACCACATTGCGTGGGTGGCAGGTGGGAGCATGCGATGGGTAGTTTAATGATCAGGGTTCATCCTTACCGGTATTCCGACATGGATACCTGTGTTGACCCTCACATACGTCTTTGGCATTTTGTATGCGACAGTTGAATCTGGTTATACCCCCCCCCCCCCCCCCAAAATGCAGCAAGTTAAAACGGGATCGAACCCGTTTGCCCGGCCTTACATGACCTTAGCTGTTGATAGGCCGTTAAACACCAATAAACAAACAAACAAACTCACCACATTGCACTGAGATGCTTGCGACAAATACATGTGTGAAACTCCCGATTGACTGCAATCAGGATTTACCCATTACATGTTGAGACTGTACATAAAAATAATTCTCTTAATTATGCACTGAAGTATATGTTGTTACCACTCATTGGAACCATTCTCATCGAGACGGTTCCAATGAGTGGTAACAACATCAGGATTTACTCATTACATGTTGAGACTGTACATAAAAATAATTCTCTTAATTATGCACTGAAGTATATGTTGTTACCACTCATTGGAACCGTTCTCATCGAGACGGTTCCAATGAGTGGTAACAACATATACTTCTGGGACGAAGTAAGAAAAATAGTGAAAATTATTTCCAGTTGTTCATACCCCGTATACAAGTAGGTGTGTTAGCATGAAATGGGTTTATGCCTTATTAGTTTTACACAAAACAGTTTTTTTCACAAGTCAGATTGTCTGTGCTTATGGCACAAAACTTAATGTAGCCAGTAAAGATCTTATAATTTCTGATTCCCTTCACAAACTTTCTTGATATCTCGCGCATGAATGCAACTGATGGTCCTCTATCATGCCGTGATGAATCCATGAACATCTGACCCCTACTAGTCCCAAAGTCCAGGTCACCGACTTGGTGCATTCTCCAAAGTTAACATTCGCGGTTAAATTTCATAAAGTGTCTGTTTCCTTTCACAGACTTTGATATTTCAAATTTGGCCCAATCGGTGGGTGGGGGATTATACTGTACGCTTTTTTACAAATCTGCATGCAAAGAGTAATTTAACAACAGGATTCATCCGCAACCAAATCCCGTTGAATCTTGTTACACTCATATGGATTCTATTATTAGTGCTAATCCAATTTGTGGGGCTAACAAGGGATTCGTCTGAGGTAAGGACCAGGGGCCCGTTTCACTAAACTTCGTAAGACTAAAATGTTCGTAAGTGCAAATTTAGAATCATCTGGAAATTTCAATTGATGGATTTACATTTATTGAGCATAGGCTGCATATGCAGCCTATGCTCAATAAATGTAAATCCATTAATTGTTTGCAAGAAAACGTTGTTAATGTAACATTTACAGACTATCATAAGTTTGCACTTACGAACATTTTAGTCGTACAAAGTTTTATGAAACGGCCCCCAGGCACCTTTGTTATTATTCTACTTTCAGGGCTGAATATATATATTTTCCTACGTAAATATTCAGTTCTAATTTGGGATTTTCCCACCTACAGGGGATAAGCAACATTAAACGAATGAACGAACAAACGAACGAATGAGCAAAGAAACCACCCACTCAACTGACCAATCAACCAATCCATCATGCAATTCACCAACCAACCAACCAATCAATATTTCCAGGGAAGGAAGTGAATCTGTTGATGGACGAGTTGTATGAAGCGTACGGTGATGGCTCTCTAGATGAAAACTCAAAACATGCGATTGTGGCACAGTCGGACAAAATCAGGTACAGTAGACCCTGCACGAACGACCACATAAACAGCTACAATTTATTTTCCCAATTGCCTATATAGAGAATAGTAGGTTAGTGCCGTGAATGGGAAAACATATCTGGCAAGGCTTAGGAAACGGGATGGGCGAGGCTCTACCGAGCACATCCTGTTTTCGAGCCGCGCCAGATATATTTCCCATTCATGGCACTAACCTACTATTCTATTTATCCCGTCAACATTACAAATAGCTTTAAAATGCAAAGAAATAACCCCAGCAACCGCACATATTCATACGCAGTGAGTAGGTCGTATTGACAGGATATCAAAAATGTTTCACGGCACCCTGTTTCACGGCACATACGCACTGTGTTGACGGGATAAATAGAGAATACCATGCTAGTGTCTTTTCTTATCAAGTTTATCAGGCAATGCTAGTAAACGTTTAGGATTCCTCAGGTAATGTTTTATGCTAGAAGTTGGGCAAAACATCATGTTTTTCATTGAAAAGTTGCGTCATTACTCTGATGTCATTCGATAACGTCATGTGACGTCGTTCAAGCAATGGGACATGAGAGAATGCAGTGTTGTCATCCGGATATGTACATTTATCAGGTAACCTGCCCTGTATTGACCGAATACGTACTGACTGATAACATATTGTTGTATCAGGCATTGACCTGATACAAACATCCTGGTTACAATGGAATGAAAACTGACGTTCCATTGCTCGGATGATGTCAAGTGATGTTACCAAATGACGTCAGTGTGATGACGCAACAAACAAGTCCACATTCTGTCCATAGATAACAACGTCATCTGTGGTCATTTTCGAGCATAAAACGTTTCCTGATAAATAGAATTCCAGTCCAGTGTCTTTTGCTCGACTCGGAAACGGTGGGAATTCCTTGGCAAGCCTCGGAATTTCTACACATTTCCTAGCTTGCCTGATAAACTTCATATCAAAAGACAGTAGCCTGGTATTCTCTATATATATATATCTAGTCAATGCAGGATATGACAATTTGTTATCAATCCGCGTGTATTCACTCACTGCATGTGGTACCTGATAAATAGTTAACCTCTTTCAACAGCCACCTCTCTACAACAGCCACATCGCTACAACAGCCACCTCTACAATAGCCACATATCTTCAACAGTCACGTCTCTACAACAGCCACCTCTCTACAACAGCCACCTCTCTACAACATACACCTCTATACAACAGCCACCTCCCTACAACAGCCACCTCCCTACAACAGCTACATCTCTACAACAGCCACCTCCCTACAACAGCTACATCTCTACAACAGCCACCTCTCTATAACAGTCCTCTCTACAACATACATCTCTATACAACAGCCACCTCCCTACAACAGCTACATATCTACAACAGCCACCTCTCTATAACAGTCCTCTCTACAACATACACCTCTATACAAGAGCCACCTCCCTACAACAGCTACATCTCTACAACAGCAACCTCCCTACAACAGCTACATCTCTACAACAGCCACCTCTCTATAACAGTCCTCTCTACAACATACACCTCTATACAACAGCCACCTCCCTACAACAGCTACATCTCTACAACAGCCACCTCCCTACAACAGCCACCTCTCTAAAACATACACCTCTATACAACAGCCACCTCTGTAACAGCCACCTCTACATCAGCAACCTCCATACAACAGACATCTATACAACAGCCACCTCCCTACAACAGCCACCTCCCTACAACAGCCACCATACAACAGCCACCTCTCTACAACAGCCATCTGTACAACAGCAATCTCTCTACAACAGCCACCTCTACAACAGCAATCTCTACAACAGCTGCCTCTCTACAACAGCCACCTCTACAACAGCCACATCTCTACAACCGCCATCTCTACAACAGTCATCTCTACAACAGCTGCCTCTTTACAACAGCTGCCTCTCTACAACAGCCACCTCTCTACAACAGCCACATCTCTACAACCGCCATCTCTACAACAGCCATCTCTACAACAGCTGCCTCTATACAACAGCCACCTCCCTATAACAGCCACCTCTCTACAACATCCACCTCTATACAACGGCCTCCTGTCTACAATAGCTATAACAGCCACCTCTACAAGAGCCACCTCCTACAACAGACAAGGGGGCCAATACAAACACCACCTCCCTACAACAGACACATACAACAAGCCAACCCTACAAAAAACCAGACATCTATACAACAGCCACTCCCTACAACAGCCACCTTCCCTACAACAGGGGGGGGGGGGGGAAACCATCTATAAACAACAGCCACCTCTCTACAAAAAGAGCCACCTCCAATGCAACAGGACATCTATACAACAGCCACCTCCCTCTACAACAGCCACCTCATACTACAACAGCCCACATATCCAATATACAACAACAGCCACCCTCCCAACAACAGACATCTATACAACAAGCCCACCTCCTCACAACAGCCACCTCCATGCAATAACAGACATCTATAACAAACCACACAGCCACTCCCTACAACAGACATCTATACAACATCCACGGGTGCCCACCTCCATACAACAGACACCTCCCTTTTATACAAAAACATGAACAAAAAAATAACATCTATACAACAGCCACCTCTCTACAATAAAACAAGGGCACCTCATACAACAAGACATCTTATAACAACAGCCACCATCCCTCTACAAACAGACATCTATACAACAGCCACCTCTCAAGAGCCACCTCCTACAACAGACATCTATACAACAGCCACCCTCCCTACAACAGACATCTATACAACAGCCACCTCCCTACAACAGCCACCTCCATACAACAGACATCTATACAACAGCCACCTCTCTACAACAGACATCTATACAACAGCCACCTCCCTACAACAGACATCTATACAACAGCCACCTCCCTACAACAGACATCTATACAACAGCCACCTCTCTACAACAGCCACCTCCATACAACAGACATCTATACAACAGCCACCTCTCTACAACAGACATCTATACAACAGCCTACCATCTCCTACAACAGACATCTAATACAACAGCCACCTCCCTACAACAGACATCTATAAAAAAAAAAACAGCCACCCCTCTCTACAACAGCCTTTCCTCCATACAACAGAACAATCTATACACAGCCACCTCCATACAACAGACATCTATACAACAGCCACCTCTCTACAACAGCCATCTATACAACAGCCACCTCCCTACAACAGACATCTATACAACAGCCACCTCCCTACAACGGACATCTATACAAACAGCACCTCCCCTACAACTACATCTACAACAACCACCTCTCGACAACAGCCACCTCCATTACAAACAGACATCTATACAACAGCACCTCTCTACAACAGACATCTATACAACAGCCACCTCTTACAACAGACATTTTATATACACAGCCACCTCTCTACAACAGATATCTATACAACAGCCACCATCTCTACAACAGACAGCAAACAGCCACCTCTACACTACATCTATAACAGCCACCTCTTTCTAAAAAACAGACACCTCCCTATACAACAGCACCTCCCTCATCAGACTCTACAACAGCCCCACCTCTCTACAACAGCCCCACCTCCATACAACATCCACCTCTCTACAACAGACATCTATACAACAGCCACCTCTCTACAACAGACATCTATACAACAGCCACCTCTCTACAACAGCCACCTCCATACAACAGCCACCTCTGTACAACAGCCACCTCCATACAACAGCCACCTCTCTACAACAGCCAACTCTCTACAACAGCCAACTATCTACAACAGACACCTCCCTACAACAGCCAACTATCTACAACATTCACCTCCCTACAACAGACACCTCTCCACAACAGCCACCTCCATACAACAGCCACCTCTCTACAACATTCACCTCTATAACATCCACCTCCCTACAACAGCCACCTCCCTACAGCAACCACATACAACAGCCACCTCTACAACAGCCACCTCTCTATAACAGCCACCTCTACAACAGCCACCTCCCTACAACAGCCATCTCCCTACAACAGCCACCTCCCTACAACAGTTAAATCCCTACAACAGCCTGAACCAATTAAACTGCATGATTTTGACGGGATTCATCCTGACCAGAGACCTGGTTTGGCCCTCAGATACGTCTTTGGCATTCTTATGTGAGAGTTAAATTTGGTTATACCCCTTATATGAGTAATATGATTATTCGTAATCTTATTACTTTTAGGGGAATGGGCCAAGTGACTGGTGTGATATGGACCTTTCACCAGGTCCGGTTATTCTAATTTCAGGTCTGAATATGTATTTCGATGTAAATATTCCGTTGTGATTTTCCCCCCAATGCAGCAAGTTGAATGCGGGATCAAACCCGTTGGCCCGGCTGTAAATGACCGTAGCTGTTGATAGGCCGTTTAACACCATTAAACACCCAAGCAAACATGAATTTGAGCATGAGAATCAGGTACTAGTAAGGACTAGTTATCGTCTAGGGGTAGAACATCAGACTTAAATACCAGAGATAGTTTTATATCACTGGGCTTATTGTTTAAACTCAAAATCAATAAGCGAAGCTCAGCATCAGCCAATCAAGCTGCATGATTTCGAGCATGAGATTAGAGAAGTTTCTCAGAAAGTTATAATAAAATAACCGGCTCTCTTGTATTGTCGCAGGTTGGCAGAAAAACACCGGCAGAATAAGAACCTTGTGTTCCAGATCAGCGACCATGAACGTCGCCAAATTCACGACCAGATGAGAAAGGTATTTATTACAGGGATTCCGCTGGGGAAAATAAAAAAATCGCCACTTCAAACAAAACAAAAAAATTAATAACCAATAAGATAAAAATAAACAATTGGCGATACAAAATTACAATTTTCCAAAATTGTAATTTTTTTATCGCCAATTGTTTATTTTTATCGCCAATTGCGAAAGTGGCGATCGCCAGTGGAATCCTTGTTATTATCCTTGTACTTGGCTTTATTATAGACCTATGGTTGGGCGGCTGGTCGAGAGCATGGGAAGGGTGAATATAACGATGGGATTCATCCTTACTGTTATCCCGATATGCCCCCCACCGGCCTAAAAGCAGACGAGCCATGTGATTTTGTACCTTAGAAGATTTGCGATTTTCCGTGACAATATTTACAGAGACTTGATATTTTCTGTAAATGAAGTTGAAAGTTGTAGACATTTCCATAGCAAATACAGAATAGAATTGCCTTCAGCTTTTGCTCATTGGCCGAGGACTGGCTTGATAGTCTAGGGTAGAACATTGAACTTAAATACCAGAGATAGTCGGTTCACTCCCTGCCCTGGGCGTAATATATATATAGATATATTCATAGGGATGGGTTATGGTCTAGAGGTAGAACATTGAACTTAAATACCAGAGATAGTCGGTTCACTCCCTGCCCTGGGCATAATATATATATATAGATATATTCATAAGGATGGGTTGTGGTCTAGAGGTAGAACATTGAACTTAAATACCAGAGATAGTGGGTTCAATCCCTGCCCTGGGCATAATATATATATATATATATTCATAGGGATGGGTTGTGGTCTAGGGGTAGAACATCAGACTTAAATACCAGAGATAATGGGTTCACTCCCTGCCCTGGGCATAATATATATATAGATATATTCATAGGGATGGGTTGTGGTCCAGCGGTAGAACATCAGACTTAAATACCAGAGATAATGGGTTCACTCCCTGCCCTGGGCATAATATATATATAGATATATTCATAGGGATGGGTTGTGGTCCAGCGGTAGAACATCAGACTTAAATACCAGAGATAATGGGTTCACTCCCTGCCCTGGGCATAATATATATATAGATATATTCATAGGGATGGGTTGTGGTCCAGCGGTAGAACATCAGACTTAAATACCAGAGATAGTGGGTTCAATCCCTGCCCTGGGCATAATCTATATATAGATATATTCATAGGGATGGGTTGTGGTCTAGAGGTAGAACATTGAACTTAAATACCAGAGATAGTGAGTTCACTCCCTGCCCTGAGCATAATATATATATAGATATATTCATAGGGATGGTTTGTGGTATAGGGGTAGAACATCAGACTTAAATACCAGAGATAGTGGGTTCACTCCCTGCCCTGAGCATGAAAACATACTTTCATATTTTTTTTCATTCCATTGCCAGCGATGTATGACTGTCGACACAGAGTCAGAAATGAGATATTTGTGTGCATAACATACAAAATGTCAGTCAGTCATCCGATATTTACCATTTGCCAGTGTTAATGAATTTGAACTTCAAATATGCATCGATCAATTAAAGCATGTGGAGTGATTGGCCCAGATCATGATGTACGCGTTGTCCCGCAGCAATGTATCTCATAACACCCATTTCTCCCGTCGCGGCTACATGATAAAATTTTAAAAAACAATCACTTTACAGCATATGCAGCTACTGATCCAAATGAGACCAGTGCTCCAGATAAGCTACGTATTTGCTTAAATACCCAATTAAAATTGTCAAAAACCCAATTGAAATCAGAAGTAGCTAGTATCAAAAAGCAATAAAAAATGTATGGTACCTTTATCATGCTGCAGAAAACAATAAACAGACCACAAATATAGCATATTTTTTCTTATTTTCCATGAAAACACATCTTGGTATTTCATTAGAATTGTCTCCAAGGAGACAATTCTAATGAAATGCCAAGACATGTTTTCATTTTGAAGCAAACTATTCAATATAATTGCTGGCTGATGTGTAAACAGTAGTGTGATTTCATTTTACCCATTTAACATTTTGAAATACCCAATTGCTTCAGAGATTATGGAGTGACAATACTCAATTACTAATTCCTTATCTGGAGCCCTGGAGATGCTGTGCGATTTGTACCTTCGACATCTGTGTAATGTCATTCTATACGTTTTCCAAATTTACTATCTTTTTCATAAATAAAGTCAAAAGTTGACAAAATTTTCAGTGTACATGCGAAATTTAATTCCAATTTTGTCAACTGTTGACGCCATTTTGGAAACGTATTTCATGAAATTACTGCAGATGTCCGAAGGTACAAAATCACATGGCATGTCTCAAATGTATTTATGTTGTCGTGTGGTGACCTTTCTTCAGTCGTAGTCACATATGACCTTGTAAAACATGAATCAGTCAATCAATCAATCAATCAAGTACACCATATTCGGCTGCTGGCCCTGACAGACATGCATTGTCCCGCAGCCATAAATCCCATAGCCCCATTTCTCCAGTCCATGCCACATATGACCTTGTAAAACATCAAATCAGTCACCCAATCAATAAATCAATTCCAGCACGTGCAGCTGCTAGCCCAGACGTACGTGTTGTCCCGCGGCAATGAGGAATGCGAGGCGAGCGCCCAGCTCGCCAAGATGTATCTCGTAAGTATGCTGGCATATTCCTGTCATAACATAATGCTTGTTAAGAGCCGGCTCATCTGGATTTACAGTGTTTGCACCTCTTGGCTTTCTGGCCTGTAGTGTTGAAAGTTTTCTGGCTGTTGAAAGTTTTCTGGCCTGTAGTGTTGATATACCATCACATGTAGATCTGCCTCAGTGTATGATTCTGTGGTTATGCAATAAATAGAAACTTAACATCTGTGATGATTTAGTATGGTATTTATCAAATCTTGCTTGCTGATGTCAAGAAGCTCGGCATAGACATGTTATTTTGTGGAGCGTGTGGTTGAGCGGTCTGAGGCGTCGGACTGCTGATCTTACGTTCGTGGGTTCGAGCCTCACCGGAGGCGTGTGTTGTGTCCTTGAGCAAGACACTTTATCCACACTGCTTCAGTCCACCCAGCTGTAAATTGGTACCGGCTAAATACCGGGTATCTCGATTGTATTTGATTGTATGTACATGTACTTATGAATAAAATATGATCATGCACAACCAGGGCTCCAGATAAGGAATTAGTAATTGAGTATTGTCACTCCATCATTTCTGAAGCAATTGGGTATTTCAAAATTTTAATTGGGTAAAATAGAATCACACTACTGTTTACACATCAGCAGATCGCACTTATTGAATAGTTTGCTTCTAAATGAAAACACATCTTGGTATTTCATTAGAATTGCCTCCTTGGAGACAATTCTAATGAAATACCAAGATGTGTTTTCATGGAATAATAATAAAATATGCTATATTTGTGGTCTGTTTTCTGTAGCATGATAAAGCTACCACAAATTTTTCATTGCTTGGGTATTTACGCAAATACGCAGCTTATCTGGAACACTGTGCACAATATTGCAATATCAATTAAGGCAAAAGACTAAGTAACTGACAAAGTTTTTATAAGCAAATGCTTATATCAGGGGGCCGTTTCACTGAACTTCATAAGACTAAAATGTTCGTCAGTGCAAAGTTATGATAGTCTGTAAATTCCACATTAACAATGTTGTCTTGTAAACAATTAATGGATTTACAATTATTGAGCTTAGTGCTCCATAAATGTAAACCCATCAATTGAAATTTCTAGACAATCCTAAATTTGCACTTATGAACATTTTAGTCATACGAAGTTTAGTGAAACGGCCCCCGGTCACTGTATGAACTTATGAACTGTTATTAAATCGTGTTCAATAAATATCATATTAAATTATCACTTATATATTGGTGTCACTTGTTGTCACACTAACCATTTAGATGCTAATATTTCTAATATTAATTTCACAACTTGTACTCTCTATATAACTTAACCCTTTCACTGGAATGGACTGTGGTATGTTAATTTTTGCAACCAATCCACAAAATGATTTCCAGACTAGTCCATTTATGAAAATGGGGGGGAGGGGTGGGGTTGTACTCAAAAATATGAAAATTACTGGAAAAAGTCCAGATCCTGATGAGACGGCTCGCCACGAGCCGGCTCATCTGGATCTACACTGTTTGCCAGTACCTCTATACAGGTTTGTGGCGTTGAAAGGTTTCTACTTGTAGATCTGAACCAAATAAATCCATGTTTATCACGCTGAGAGGAAGAACATTTAACCCTTACACCGCTGTCTTAAATTTTTTTGTCGTCTGCTGTTTATTTTCTATTTTCCATTTTTATCATCAAAAACATGCTTTGATAGCACTTTAGAATGATTTACAACATTCTTTGACAGCACTTTAGAATCATTTCCATTGGAAATGATTCTGAAGTGCTGTCAAAACATGTTTTTATTGAGAAAGAAGGCAATTTTTTCTAATGAGTTTTCATTATGCTCCCGGTCTCTGTAGAGCCGGAGGCATATAGTGTTTTGACTGTCCATGTGTCCGTCCGTTGTCCGTATTAAGAAGTTTGCCAGAGTTTTGAAATTCTGTCATAACTGCTCTATATCCCTTGAAGGAATACACATATTTCAACACTATACCTGTGGACAAATGCCACACATCCATGCTGCCCTTAATATGACCTTGACCTTTTGACCTTGACAACTTTGAACTTTTTCCCACATTAAATAGTTCACCAGAATTTCCAAATTATGTTATAACTTCTATATCCCTTGAAGGATTACTTAAATATTTCAGCACAGTATACCTGTGGACAAATGCCACACATCCATGCTGCCCTTAATATGACCACCTTGGTTATTTCACAATTAACTTTGCCACAGTTTCTCCACAATCGGCCACCGGGGGCATTCGTGCCGACAGGCCACATTTCTTGTTAAATCTTAGCATTCTGTATCCTTGGCCTTTGATAAATCAAGTTCTTAGCAGGGTATGGTCTATTGTTCACACTGGATCAATGGCGGCGCCCACAAGTTATCGGGTAAATCGTGTAAATCTTATTTTTGGTCAATACGACTGGTTTCTTCTTTTTAATGATCACCCTGTTGCAGCCATGAACACTACGAGTCCGCCAATACCAAATTTACTTCTGTAGTTAGCCTGAACATTCTGCAGCGAAATTTGAATCCGACCAAGTTTAAACAGTGTTCGATTCCATCCCATTCAAATTTCTCTGTAGAATGTTCAGACTAACTACAAAAATAATGCTGTATTGGGACTATTGGCGGACTCGTAGTGTTAACTGCCAGAACATGGTCATCATTAAACGGAAGAAACCGCAGTCGTATTGATGAAAAATAACATTTACCCGAGACCTCATGGGCGCCGCCATTAATCCAGTATAGTACGTGATCAGGGCTCCAGATAAGGAATTAGTAATTGAATATTTTCACTCCATCATATCCATCATATCTGTTTACACATCAACAGACAGCAATTATTGAACAGTTTGCTTCGAAATGAAAACATGTCTTGGCATTTCATTAGAATTGTCTCCTTAGAGACAATTCTAATAAAATACCAAGATGTGTTTTCATGGAAAATAAGAAAAAATATGCTATATTTGTGGTCTGTTTATTGTTTTTTGTAGCATGATAAAGGTACCACAAAGTTGTTATTGCTTTTTGATACTCGCTACTTCTGATTTCAATTGTGTTTTTGGCAATTTTAATTGGGTATTTACGCCAATACGCAGCTTATCTGGAGCTCTGCGTGATCCCATACCCTGTTGATGGGTCTTAACTAAAGTTTGTATACATTTATGTACATATTTATCATGGCAAGAAGAACCCTGGTGATTTTCAATTTTTTATGGACCCCGAAAATTTTATCTATAGCCGCCACCCAGTCTGTCTGTCCGCGATCGGGGTTAATCTTCACCGGAATCCCGACTGGAGAACTGGGGCCCGTTTCACTAAACTTCGTACGACTAAAATGTTTGTCAGTGCAAATTTAGAATCGTCTGGAAATTCCAATTAATGGATTTACATTTATTGAGCATAGGCTGCATATGCAGCCTATGCTCAATAAATGTAAATCCAATAATTGTTTACAAGAAAGCATTTGTTAATGTGATATTTACAGACTATCATAATTTTGCACTTACGAACATTTTAGTCGTACGAAGTTTAGTGAAATGGCCCCCTGGTTTGGCCCTCACATACGTCTTTGGCATTTTGTATGTGAGCCTGTGCATCCGCACATTCTGATCAAGATCTGCAATGTTCGCCATTCCATCAACGAAACACCCATCAGTCTTCTAACAGGCAATATAGATTGTTAGCAGGCTACAGGAGTAAGCTATATGTAGCCGATTTCAACAAAATTGCAAAGTATACTTATCTTGCTAAGTACACTTTGAGGGAGAAATTTTCAATTTAAGGATAAATTTATTAATTTTTATTATACTGAATTTATCACATTGGCTGTGTTATTATAATACCGTTTTCATTCTAATAGTGGCCCCCTCTCTAATAGTATCCCCCCTCCCATATTTGTATTCTAAATACCGTAAAGATTCTAATAGACACCCATGCTCTAATAGACGCCCACACACACTTTTTACGTTAAAAATGACACATTTTTTGGCTGATTTTCACGAGATTAGCGCCTCTAATAAACGCCCAGTACTAACTTCAAACAAAATCAGAGCTAGATTTCTTTTCTTTCCATTATTTCAAGGCAACTTCCTTGAAAATCGGGGGGTGGGGGGGGGGGGACATAATTGCTACTTTCACTTTCAAAAGCTAAGCGAAATTTGAGTGTTTCCGGTGTCACAGTAAATTCCTCATCAGCAGTACGATTTGCACGGACACAGGGCGATCAGAATTTACACGGTTACGGAGACGCCATTTTCAAGCATCTCAAACCCATCTCGTATAATATGGGTGAAATTGACATCATGTTGGATTGTTGGCCGATATTTCCTAGGAAATTAATCGCACTGATACGGATCGAATCGTCCACAGGCATTAATAATTGATGCTGTCTTGATAGATACATTACCAGTATTTTAACATTTTTACCGACTGTACCATAATGACCAAAATGGGCTGAAATGTCTTGGTCCAAAATGTTCATAAACTGACACACAGTACAATCACGTCCGGCGGACATTTGAGAGTAATGTCCCTTTGTTATGTTTTTGTTCAGATAGTAGAAAATCGTATATTTTTATAATTTTCCCTTTGCTGAATAACACTTGCCTCTATTGAACGCCCACCCAGGACTTTGGAGCCAGTGGTGATTCTAATGGACGCCTGGGCGTCTATTAGAATCTTTACGGTATGCTATTTTCACATACAAAAGCAATTTAAAACAATGTTTTTTATGGCTTTTGTATGTGAAAATAACATATTTTGATCATATTTTCCACATTTTGATCCCACAAATTGCATAGCCCCATGGGCGTTTATTAGAATAAATACGGTAAATTAAGTATAATAATTCTGCATACTTTTAATCATCAAATATATTCAGTCGTTAGTTCTATATGAATGAATGCATTTCGGGAAAAGTAAATGATTACTCACTCCCTCAAAGTATACTTAGTTAGATAAGTATGGTTAGAATCTGGAGCTACACAGAGCATGTGAAGAGTAAATTTATTTATTTAATGGTGTTTAACGGCCTGTCGACAGATTTAACAATGGGATTCATTATTACCCATATTAGGATTAGTACTAATCTTACTACTTTTACAATGGGTATAAACGGATTCAACTGTAATGTAACAAGAACGCCAAAAATATACATTTTATTTTTGGCGTTCTTGTTAAATTAGAGTTGAATCCGGTTATACCCATTGTAAAAGTAGTAAGATTAGTACTAATCCTAATACTTTAGGGATTCTGGTAAATTACCTTAGCTGTTGACAGGCAATTAAATACCATTAAATAAATAAATGCGCTGGTCACAAATCCCATAATCCGCATTTCTCCACATGCGACATTTCAGCGGGAGTTAGCGACATTTTCCGTGGGTTCTGAGATGGTTCTACCGTTGAGTGCTTACCGATCGTGTAACCTGGAGGAGGCCCTGACGATCATGAACACGGACGACTGGTGGGACCATCCCAGTATCACGGCGGACGAAATAAACAGGATGCGGGGGATTTCGTATAAACACGGTTAGTTCAGCCTTATCTTTATTATGTGATAGTAAGGGGGGCATATTGCATTGTACGGCCGTCCGTTTATAAGAGTTTCTCCAACATGTAATATCTTCAATATTATGCGAAGGATTGCTTCAATACTTGGACGCTTGAATCACCTGAACATTTGTCACACACGCGCGCCACCATTAACACGACCATGACCTTTGTCACCTTCGAAATGTCGCTGAAACACTTTTTGTTAAGTCGAAAAATTTGTAAGACTTTCTACATTTACAGCCTTTGTTGCCTCGCCAAATTGCCAACGATAAATATATCTCGTCTCGATAATGTATGCTGTGATTGCATATACTTTCATTGACAAATAAATAAAATAAATCACGAACAATAATATGATTGATATGTGGAACGATACTACATCTACGACAAAACGTTGGAAGAGTGCGTTCGTGGTTTATGAAGTATCGTTCAATAAAATTTTCAGACACATTAAAACTGCCGCCGCTGTTGCCGAGCCAGATTGCCATTATGTGGAACAGCCCAGTGTTTATGTACCAACACATGCTGCCCCACGGAGGCGTTTACAAACAGGAGCAAATCAAGAAGGATCGCTCCCGTATAAAGTTTCTCGAATGCGAAGATAAGTAAGTATGTCGTGTTTCGTATAAGCTATTGTTCATATATTGAATTTTTAAGATTTCAATTTCTTGAATTTAATTTCTTAAATTTAATTTGTGAATTATAACTTATCTATAGATAGCCCAGCCGTGCTGTACATTCACATTCTAGATTCTCAGGGATGGGTTGTGGCCTAAGGGGTATGGCATTGGACTTCAATACCAGAGGTTGTGAATCATCACCCTAGGCGTGAACAATACTCAGGCATGGGATTCTTTTATTTTCTCCAGCGGAATCCCTGTTATACATGTACTGACTTCTTGTTGCAAGTATTATTTTAAATTGAAATGGATTATGTTGCCAATTTTTCCTAATTATAGCAAAAAAAATTTCAGGGGAATATGTGATCTATTTAATGCTAAATATACCTCAGAATGAAGCACAGAGCATCTAGAATTGAGGGGGGGGGGCATGCCCCCAGACGCCTCTAGCAAATCACAGCGCAATCCGCTGCTCAAATAGATTTTCAGGATTGGGGATAGTGTTCCACTCCCATGCCTGAATACTGTCTGTGGGATGAGACTTTAAACTGTGATCCCGTCTCTATATGACCCTAGCTGTTGCTGAGACGTTAAACCCATTCACTTTTCGAGATTTTCAACCAATGAAAACTCAGTATTTTTGATAGTTTCGTCATTAATTTTCATTATTCGACAATTTGCCCACTATCACTTAAATTAACCATTAAAGGGACATATCGGGATGTTTTGAAAAAATACTAAATAAAATTTGTATAAATCACGGCCCTGTGTGAAGTGGTTTAATTGAAAATATATTACGATACTAGGACCGCTATGTTGTTTCAATTTTCACTGATAATGGCATCAAGATAGGAAATCCAATATTTATGTACCTATATGGGTCAAAATAGAAACAGTAAACCGAGCTGTCCTAGTATCGTCATATATCTTCAATTAAACCACTTTACACGGGGCCATGATGAAAACACGTTTTTATTTTTTATAGTATTTTTTCCAAAAATCCTGACATGCACCTTTAACCCTATTTCAACACCACAGACCTCTATAGAGACAATGTTTGCAAACAGTGCAGATCCAGATGAGCCGGCTCGTAACGAGCCGTCTGATCAGGATCTCCACTGTTTGTTAATAATTTTAAACGTCGTACAGATTACCCTTTTAGAAGAATGGGATAATTTGAATGAACAAAATTAATGAAATAGCGTGAAACATTGGCATGGAACATCCTATTAAGTTACTTGGTGTTGAAAGGGTTAAGTACATTCAGTCTCAAAATAAATAAGAAATGGGGCTCTGGCCAAAACGATCTGATCAGTGCCTGCACCATAGCTCCGAATAAGTTTTATATCCGAGTATTATACCCCCAGATTTTTAATTCAATGCGTATTTTACTTTTATAAATGTATTATTGATTTGCTTCCTTATTAAATAGGGAACAAATAATAAAAGATAAAACAAATTTAATTAAAAATTCACTTATTTGAGCTGCAAAAAGCAAACAATTTTGGGACCACACTAGTGTTCACTTGGCTGACCATCAAGTTTTGGAAGTATTCACTATTGGAACATATTTTTATACGCCCGCCCGTTTGAAAAAACGGGATGTATTATGTATTTACCTTGTACGGGTGGGCGGCTGGCGGGCACAGCTTGTCCACGCAATAACTAGAGTTCTATTTAACGGATTGTAACCAAATTCGGTATACATGTTTATCACGGCAAGACGAAGAAGCCTATTGATTTGGAAATTTTTCCAATGACTTATCTCCCCTTGGCAGCCGTTTTTATTTTTCGCACTATGTATCCTTTTCCGTGCAATAACTCAAGTTCTACTTCACTGCTCGTAACCAAATTCGGTCTACATGTTTATCACGGCAAGATGAAGAAGCCAATTGATTTGGGAAAATTTCCAATTACTTATCTCCCCTTGGCGGCCATTTTTAATTTCCCACTCTGTATCCTTGTCCACGCAATAACTAAAGTTCTACTTCACTGATCGTAACCAAATTCGGTATACATATTTATCACGGCAAGACAAAGAAACATTCAAGGCAAGATGAGGAACCCTATTGGATTTCAGTGACTTATCTCCCCTAGTTGACTGGCCTTGCCTCGACGGGCGTATATTGTGACCTTCGGCACTCTTGTTTATATTATATACTACATGGTCATTTCATTTGGACATGGTCCGAAACTTCCGTAACAAATTCCGCAACATTCACAACTAATTTCTGGATAAGGTCTGAAGCGTTCATGATCCAAAATGTCCATAAAATATACAACATTCTCTAGTGGCCCCGCTGCCATTAAAACTCTACTTCAGTATAGTTCGGTAAGTCTAGGAACCGATTTACACATGACCTTCGCTGGGTCCCTATTGCACACTATGCAGAATGCTATTGGGGACAGTTACCATCAACACTTGTTTTGTGGAAATTTTTGTTTCTGTTTCTCTGCCAATTTGTTGCAAAATTTAAGTAACAATAATGGAAGATGAAGACAGATAGACGATAATCAGAACAGATTTAATTTTGCCACTGAATAATGATCACAATTTCAATTTTATCACAGGTCCGGCAGACTTCTTGCTTGTAAAATACAAAGGTCCAACATTAAAATTTGCAGGGGCCGCTGTCTCACTAAACTTTGTACGACTAAAATGTTTGTAAGTGCACTTCTGATCTTCGATAAATTTCACAATAACAATGTTTTATTGTAAACAATTATCAGATTTACAATTATTTAGCACAGGCTGCATATGCAGCCTATGCTCAATAAATGTAAATCCATCAATTGAAATTTACAGACGATCCAAGATTTGCACTTACAAACATTTTAGTCGTACAAAGTTTAGTGAAACTGTCCTTGGATCAGTGCTATTTTCAGGCCCTGGCAGAGGATTGAAACAAAAGATTGCTAGAGTTCCTCTCCACAATCAATCCACATTTCAGCCTACTTGCGATGGGTCTAGAGCAGTTTGGTCACCTGAGCCAGAAGTACGACTACATACAAAGTTTCCTGTTGCCAACGAAGATCAAGAGACAGATTCTCATCCGCATAAAAAACCTGAGCTGCAAGACGGCTAAAAATAATGTCGTCAAGGTGAGCTGTCTAAAAATTCTAAAGTCTTTCATTTCTTCTCAGAAGTATATGAGACACGCCATGTGAGTTTGAACCTAAGAATATGAGCGACTTTTTCATGAAATATATGGAGAAAATGTGGTATTTTTTTGTGAATTACATCGAAAGTGGACAAAATTTTCATAGCAAATGCGAAATTTAATTGAATTCCACATTTGATGTGGAAATAATTCTAAAATGCTACCAAGCCATGCTTTTACTGAACATCAAACAACAGCAGACGACAATATTCGGTTCCCACATTCTAATGTTCAAGATAGTTTACTTTACAAAGCTTAAATAGACCTCTGCTTGTGTACAATTTCAGTAGTTCCTTCATTTTTGTCGTCTGCAAGTTCGGTATTTCCTTAATTTTTGTCGCCTGCAAGTTCAGTATTTCCTTAATTTTGTCGTCTGTAATTTCAGTATTTCCTTAATTTTTGTCTCTAATTTCAGTATTTCCTTTGTCTCTAATTTCAGTATTTCCTTTGTCTCTAATTTCAGTATTTCCTTAATTTTTGTCTCTAATTTCAGTATTTCCTTTGTCTCTAATTTCAGTATTTCCTTAATTTTTGTCTCTAATTTCAGTATTTCCTTTGTCTCTAATTTCAGTATTTCCTTAATTTTTGTCTCTAATTTCAGTATTTCCTTTGTCTCTAATTTCAGTATTTCCTTTGTCTCTAATTTCAGTATTTCCTTAATTTTTGTTGTCTGCAATTTTAGTATTTCTTCTTTTAGATTTGCAAATTTTATTTAGACTTTTTATTGGATTATCTCCCCTTTTGGACGTTGAATTTTGCCTCATTTATTATCAAAGCGGTATGTGGGGCATCTGTGTTCTATGAACACATTTTCTAGTTTGTTGTCTGCAATTTCAGTATTTTCTTAATTTTTGTCATCTGTAATTGCAGTCTTTCCTTAATTATAACACCGGTCATACGAAGTATGTCGAGGGTATATAGTTTTTGTAATTCCGTCTGTCCTTCCGTCTGCGTTTTTTAAATATTTGCGTTAAAGTTTTATTTGTCCAGGCAGCGGCCGGGGGTATACGTGAGCACCTGCTCACTTTCTCTATTTTTTGTTGTCTGCAATTTCAGTATTTCCTTAATTGTTGTCGTCTGAAATTTCAGTATTTCCGGGAGCACAAAGCCCTGCCGCCATTCCCGCGCTATGACTTATACTACGACAACAGCATGATGAAGGCACCGAGGGATCAGAAACTCGCCTTCGAGAATCTGCCAAACTGGTGCCAGGTGTGTCCATCCATCCTACTCCATGACATGGCAGGCAGAGCTCCAGATAAGTTTTGTATCTAAAGAGTATTATACCCCCAGATTTCAAATTCAATTCGTATTTACTTTTACAAATGTATTCTTGATTTTATTCCTTATTAAACGGGGAACAAATATTAAAAAATTCAATTATTTGAGCTTCAAAAAGCAAACATTGTGAATTTTCAACTTTATGACATTTTTTTACTACTCTATTTGAAAATCAATGCGTATTTTGCGTACATTGATGTGAGTATTTTGTACTCCGGCTTTTGATAATCAATGTATTCTGCTAAAATATGTGTGTAAAATACGCCAATACGCACCTTATCTGGAGCTCTGATTATGTGATAACTGTCTGTTATTACTGTATCTATATACAAACGAGAAACGTAGAGTACTGGCGCCCGGTTCACTAAACTTTGTACGACTAAAATGTTTGTAAGTGCAAATTTAGGATCGTCTGGAAATTTCAATTGATGGATTTACATTTATTAAGCATAGGCTGCATATGCAACCTGTGCTCAATAAATGTAAATCCAATAATTGTTTACAAGAAAACATTGTTAATGTGAAATTTACAGATTATCATAATTTTGAACATACGAAAATTTTAGTCTTCAAAGTTTAGTGAAACGGCAACAAGTGGATGCGGTAATGTTTGTTTTCTCGCCAACCAGGTGCCCCGAGACAAGGATATCTGTATAGTCTCGCCCATCTGAGATTTCCTTGCCTGACCCTACACGTGCTTGTCTCACATCTAGCAACGATAAATTCTCTAATAAGGCAACATTACGGCTATTAATGTGTCTCACAATTACCACATAAAATAATTAATACGGTTGATGTTTATTGTTTTCAATGGTCATAGCGTCACGACGTCGTGTTTGTCGAGCGCTTGAGGAAAGTGAGACATAGTGATCAAAATGACGGCCCGGTGTCCGTCCATCCGTGTGTCGTGTACGTCCGTCCGAAATCTGTGTTAAAGTTTTTAAATACCTTATATCTCTGCAGTCCTAAGTCACATTGACTTGAAACTTCAAAGGCGTATTAGTCATCATCCATATATTCATTCTGTGTCCTACTCATGTGGCCCCTGTGCCCCAAGGTCAAGGTCAAATGACTTTGAAATTTGTGTTTTTACATACCTTATATCTCCACAACACTTACTCAGGTTTACTTCAAACTTCAAATAATTCTTTAGTATCATCCATGTAGTATGCTTATTAATCACAATAAATGGTGATCAATGTGTATATGGTGTTTCAAGTTGATATTGCAAGCGGTCACAGAGATATGGGCCGCATCGCGAGAAAACATGTCTTCGGGAAATGTTTGGTCAAATTGACATATTGTTACTATGACAATGGTATTTGTCTGAGGAATTGAATGCTTTTTATTTGATCATGATATCTGTAATATTCATTAAGATATTACATTTTATACAACACCACTATTCAGGTCGTTTGAGCAAATGAGACGTCGCGTAAAAGCGACGTCAAACGACGTCAAAACGACGTTACAGTAACTACGTATCTACCGGTACACATAGAGTATATGCCAACATTTACAACAGTTTGCAAGTTGACAAACTAGAAGCATGTTGGCATTGAATAATTAATGTATAGATGGATGAGCTTGAGTCCTTTGGTAATACATGAAAATGAAAAGCGACAAAGACAAACCGGCAAGTTCATGTACCAGCAGGTATAAACGTGCGCGGGTACTGCGGATTCGGTATATGCTGATTTCTTCTTTTTGACGTCCTGTTTACCGAGTGTTTTAATAATTTATAATTGTAGAAAACCACAGAAGTATATGAAACAGACAGTAATATTTACTGTCCATATATGTCATTTCTGTATTGATTAACTGGTTGGTTCATTGGGCTATTTTGTAACGTCCCCATGCCGTATCCGTCTTCAGCAATACGGTATAAACCATAATATTTCCTGTTCACGCAGGGGGTTGGTAGCGGGCCCTCGTGAATCGGGGTAGGGAAATTTAACGACTATATCTACTTGGCAATGAAAAGACGACAATGACGAGATTTTAGTAACATCTGATATTTTGATAATAGTTCTAACATGCAGTATTACTCAACGTGTACAATTAAAGAGTGGTGACAAACTATGATAACAACGATGAGGGTGATCTGATTATGGACAGATGATGACTAATATGAGATGTACACATGGCAAGATACAAAAGCACAACAGGCGACTGTGGGAGTAAGCAGACTCAAGAAAGGATATTAGCACATGTAAACACGGACTAGATTTATGCTAAAATCTGGCGGAAAATCACACTAACGCAAACCCAAGTCATGGTGGGGAATCACGAAGCTGGGGTTGGGAAATAATGCTGGGTGGGGAAGTCACACAGCGGGGATCACGAAGCTGGGGGTGGAAATAATGCTGGGTGGGGAAGTCACACAGCGGGAATCACGAAGCTGGGGGTGGGAAAATAATGCTGGGTGGGGGAGTCACACAGCGGGGATCACGAAGCTGGGGGTGGGAAATAATGCTGGGTGGGGGAGTCACACAGCGGGGATCACGAAGCTGGGGGTGGGAAATAATGCTGGTGGGGAGTCACACAGGCGGGAATCACGAAGCTGGGGGTGGGAAATAATGCTGGGTGGGGGAGTCACAACAGCGGGGATCACGAAGTGGGGGTGGGGAATAATATGTGGGTGGGGGAGTCACACAGCGGAATCACAAAGCTGGGGTGGAAATAATGCTGGGTGGGGGAGTCACACAGCGGGGATCACGAAGCTGGGGGTGGGAAATAATGCTGGGGTGGGGTAGTCACACAGCGGGGATCACGAAGCTGGGGGTGGGAATAATGCTGGGTGGGGGGAGTCACACAGCGGGGATCACGAAGCTGGGGGTGGGTAAATAATGCTGGGTGGGGGAGTCACACAGCGGGGATCACGAAGCTGGGGTGGGAAATAATGCTGGGTGGGGGAGTCACACAGCGGGGATCACAAAGCTGGGGGTTGGGAAATAATGCTGGGTGGGGGAGTCACACAGCGGGGATCACGAAGCTGGGGGTGGGAAATAATGCTGGGTGGGGAGTCACACAGCAAGTGGGCACACAGCAGGGGTGGGGATTCGCACAGCAGGGGGAGGGGGTCACGAAGCTGTGGGTGGGAATCATGACACTTAGCTGACTGGGGGGGGGGGGGGGCACACAACAGCTAGGACGCATGACAATGGAATTGGATCACCTAACAGGGGTGGGAGGGGGCTCGAAGTTAGGGTGGGTGGGGCGTCAGACAGCAGGGGGGATCATGAAGCTCAAATTGTGAATCGTATCGCAATGGGGAAAAAGGTGAAAAAATGGGTGGGGTAATGGATATTGGCATTATTATGGTTCCAGCCAATATTAATTAATCAATAATGCCAGACTGACGTTCAAATCACCACATCTCACGACTAACGGACCATTGGTAACATCGTCGGTGAGTAATGTTTAAGGTGGGGGGGGGGATATTTGGGCCTTGGGAGTTCTGAGACGCGAGTTGCGTCTCGAGTTGCGTCGCTCGAGACAAAGTCGACAACTGACATATTTCACTCCTATTTATAACCTTCCGTCCGGACGTTGTCCGCAGATGCAGCCCTTTGATTGGCTCGTGGAGACTCCGAGGACAACATTCGGACAATGAGGACCATATTTGGAATCCGCGGACAACATGTGAAAGTTGTCCCAGATTCCGCACAGTGGATTAGTTGGAATGTGTAATAGGATACCGGGACTTTCCCACTTTAACGAAACGTGAAAGTTGTCCCGCATCGTTGATTGGTCGGAGAGGTTTGGCGGAAATTACCGAGCTTAAACAGGTTTACGCAGTATAAAATGGCGGCCGTGTTCAACACACACAGGAAATGTCAACAAACTATTGTGAATTGTAACTAACTAAACAAGTTTCCTGTGTATGAAGACGCCGATAATAAACTATTGACAATTGTGAACATCCAGGCATGCATCGGAGATCGTGGTAAGTTCTGTGCATAAAATGACAGATGTGTTTTGTTGTCCAAAATGTGTGATAAATTCGAAGCGATGAATACGCAATACACATCTGTGTATAGCGATGCTTCGCTGGCTGGGTCGCTTCATTACCGCTGTTCGACCAGTGTTCGTCCTCGAACTCGTGAAAAAAATGTGATGATTTAATACATGCTGCACAACCTGAATGTCACCAATTTGTTGTAAACATATAGCTATTTACATAAAATGAGATATATCACCAAATACTTCTAACATGACACACATATGCTTTGCAGTCAGCTTCTGTACATTTTACCCAAGACTGCAGAACATTGTATTTGATTCAATTATGTGTTCCTTTCTACCTCTAATCAAACGTATGTTCAGTACTCAACAACATTACCATGTGAACTAGTACACCTCGTATATGCCAATAGTACTAGTGTTTACCGAGGGTGTTGGCATTGCTATTCAGAATTCATATAATCTTTCCCTTGGTCACATGAACAATGGAAAGTATATTAAAATGTATCTACACTCGTAGAATATGAAAACCTGAACACAATGAGTCAACGTCGACGCAAAACACTCGGATGCCAATCCTTACTCTATATCCATTATATTTATTTCCAGTATCTTCAGTAATAATATGTCTTACTCATACACAGTATACATACGTCCTCAAATATCAGACATACATCTTACCATTTGCATGTCTGCACTGTTACTTCACACAACATGACATAACTGTTTCTGTCTGTTTCTCTTAATTATCAATCTAGTACAAATATATACATCATGTAGAAATCGCAGTTCAAGTGTCTCCATTGAATGACAAATAATGCACACTAAAAATATACATAGCAATTCACACTCTCTGCGTGGCCACGCGCTATTCATACCACATACATTCAATCCACACACACAAGAGAAAAATGTGCATACTATGTCATTTTCAGGATACACTTGACCTCCTTACTCAATGATAGTGTACGCCAAGCATATTTGATAGATATGACAGTTCCAACGGCATGGCACTGTCATATCCGGGGCAGCGTACTATCACTCTGATCCTAATAAAAATTAATACAGTGTGTTCTATATCTATTGTTCCTATTTCAATATTTCCTAGCTTATAATTACACGATTCCAGAATCTCCTAATGAGAATAAAATCTCTACATGTACGCGGGCATTTAATATTTACGCGAAAACGAAAGTTTATATTGTGTATAAGCGCACATATTTGTCCTATGTAAAATGTGCCTGTTCCATAGTGACGTCCTGCACTACGGCTCTTATAGCGAAATTATATCACACGCGTTTGTTAATGTCTCATTTCGCGTATGTTGGTTCTACCGATGGACCATATCTGGCAAATTATCCGTCGCCATCGTCGTTAGTAGCTATCGCGTTGTAGCGTTTCCACGGGTGGTCCTCATCGGGTAATCGCTCGTCAGCATTTGCGTCGTCTGTGAACATCGCATCGTGGTTCGTCTCACGCCCGATATACGTGTGGGGCGGTATCACGCGTCGTTTCGTCGTCTCGTCGTCATCCTCTAACGCGTCGATTATTATAGGAAACGTACGTCTCCTGGGATATAGTGTCCGCACCGAACACTCGCAGATGGTTAGTATTTGTTTCAAACTCATTATTTGTATCTGATTTGTGGGGTTGGGTGGCCTGGGCAGGGGAGGGAGTAGACTTGCAATGGTCAGTGTACATGGTTTATGCCAGCATCGTTAAATTCGGGCAGAGTTTAGGTTGCCACCAACATCACCATTGGCCATGCACAGTCTCAATGGGGGGGGGGGGGGTGTAATGGGTGGGGAAACTTGGATGAGGGGGTGTATGTGGTGGGGATATGGGGGAAACTCGGGCACGAGTTTTTATACAGTGGGAAACTGGGATGTGGGGTATATGGGGTGGGGAAGCGGGGAAACTCGGGCACGAGTATTTATACACTGGAACGAGGGGATGTGTGCGGTGGGCAGGCGGGGAAACTCGGGAACGAGCTTATATGACATGGGAAACTGGGAAATGGATGGGGAAGCGGGAAACTGAAATGTTTTATGACAGGGTTTCGTGCAATTATAACACACTATCGTTGTTTTACGTTGAGGACACGCGTACCGGAGATGCCCTCGCTGCTTGCAATTGTAACACGCGCGTCGTTCCACAGCCTTTAATCTCGGCCCCACTGTCCGGGGTTGTTTTGCGCTCGTCCGTCTAATGTTGGCCATAGTTTCTGCTACATCATGTAGCAACTTGTTTTTGTCACTATTTGCATTTATTGACCGTATATATTCTCTATGTGTAAGTTTTCCACCTTCGCTGTGTTTTTACCTTCTAACTTGCCTCATATAGCATCGCTCTTTATTATTTTTCGCGGCAGTTTCTAATTTCATAGCGATTCTCAGAGCGTCTTCTATCGTCGTTGGCTCTTTTACTGTGATCGAGCGTTCGATATCCCAATCGTTCAACGCTTCAACAAAGCAATCACGCGCAATATCTCGTCTGTGTTTATACGGGATGGCCGGATATGATAAACGCGTAAGCCGTTTAATGTCGTGAGCCAGTTCGGGTAGTGGTTCGTCTGATTTTGTCAAACATTGTTTCAATTCAGTCTTGTATGTCAATATTTGTGTTTCGGGCTGAAACCTGTTGGTCAGAGCCGTGACCAGCGAGTTGTAGTCAGTTCTGGTATCTGGATCAAGTTCACTCAGTACAGCTAGTGCATCGCCTCGTAAACTGCATGCTTATTTGACCGCTTTCATTTCGTTATCCCAGTTATTTCCGTATGCCGCGATACCGAACTGCACAAGATAATCATGCAAGTTTCCATTTCCGTCGAAATTGCTAACTTCCACGAATTGACATGGATTTGGTATATCATGGAATAATCTTACACCTTCCCGCGGTTGGGGTACGCGGGAGCTACTATAATGTCTATGTGATTGTGCTGGATGATAATTTCTCGGGGATAGGGACCTATCGCGTGTTCTGACAGGCATGTGACTTCGCACATGTAAGGGCTGGCGATTATCTAAGGGTAACGGACACGATTCGCTGTAACTAATTGTACGTCTACTGTCGAGTTCCAGGTCATGTCGTACATTTGAATCAAGCCTCTCTAAAATCAAGTTCATCTGAGATTTTAATTGTTTTACCTCAGTTTTTAGAGACTTAATCTATGGGTTATGTATCCACTGTCACTGGTTACCATACAATTAACTTCATCACCTGTCGTGACAGGTACAGTGACATGGTTATTGGGAGAGAAGGTCGGGGCAATTGTTTTGGATCCGTGGGGGTCAATGGGAGACATTCGACCACGAGTGGGGATGTACACATTCCCGGGGTCCTCGTCGCCAATACATTCAAGAGACGGCATTTTATGAACTATATATCGCAACTGTCTGGTTTGGGGTAATATGGGTACGGGGGAATGGGCCAGGGGGTAGGAAACCTCGATTACGAACAGAAAATCGATTCCATTCACTCGCTCGCACTCCGCATTTCGCCGCAGTGCATATTACCAAGAGTGATTTTGTGTGTATTGCCCTATTGGAAATTCCGAAGTGGCTATGTGACAGAGACGGCAATGGTAATTCTTGAAGCAACATAAGGGTACGTTTCGGCTCTACTGGTTTATGTTATTATCCAAGCATATTTGCTTGGATATAGTCCTTATACGGTTTTTGAGACCTCACATGATTTATGCAAATGAGTAATTGTCGACCAACGAACGTACTTCATGCTTCATGATTCTAGCTACGCCACGCGAGAGAGTTCCAAAGCGAGCGGTGCATTATGAACGTGTCACTCACATTTTTGGCCAGCTACATTTTTTTTCAGCTACAGTTATATTTTTAAAAACAGTTTGTGATTTTATAAAATATTAACTGTCGTGTTTCATAATAAATATTTTGTTAGGAAGGTTATATGTTTAGCGCAATGATCGACCGCTCCACATGTAATTTATACGTAGTTATACGCCATGAAAAATAGTTCTGATAGTGAGCTAACATTATATTGTGTAGTGTAATACATGTGTTGTTAATTTTTCTGTACGACATTTTATATTACAAAATGTTTATCTGATTTAATATAATATAAACTGACATGATTAATTTGAGTATATTATTTTTCACGCGCACTGATACAATTAACCTCGTGTCTCATGAAAAGTAGTTTCCGCCATTTTATGCCGACAAATTACAGAATCATTTACATAGTCATAGGTCAATGGCTCGATAAAATCCAACATTGGACAGCGAAATGATGATGATTTAAAACAGAAACATTGTTTTTTGACAGTTACATACCACATGCTTTAAATAATCATCTTGAGCCATCGATATTATTAATCAGTGTCCATTTTTACTTAAAACATCAACTAATCTATAATGACGTTACACAGAAAATGCAGTACGATACACTTCACAAAGGAAACATTGTCTTAGAGATTGAATAATTTTAGGTTCCGCCGAACGAACGAGTACGCCGAAATATATTTCCGTACAAATCCAAAAACCTATTTATTATATACCCGTTCAACAAAACATGCATCCTAATCATTAAATAATCCGATAGTGTGATGAAATGTGACTCTCTATTATTTTTGTTGAACAATCCGAGCGCCTGTGATGGCTTCAGTTTATGCCAAGGTCATTTCGCGCACCTGAATCGATACAATAATCAGGGTTTGAAATTTCACTCGCCCAGCTCGCCATGGCGAGTGCTTTTTGTGGCGGTCGAGTACTTTCTACAGGCACTCGCCCAGTTTGGCGAGTGAAAGATTAGGTCAGGATTTTTTTTTTTTGGAAGAAATTGCCAATTAATTCCATCGATAACGGCCAACAAATGGTATTAATTCAGTGACCATTTGTTGTTTACAGTTTACGTCAATTTGCGGGAAGTAAGATTCAAGCAGTGTCTATGTACACGGTTACGGGTAGAATCTCTAGCGATTTTGAACACGGTCCATATCGGGCAAGTTTAATTCACGGATTATTTGTTGGCTTTACGCGGCCGGGCTAACTAATAATAGGACTGCGAGTATAGACTAGTGTATACGCGGCCACATATATCGTCTCGTATACAGTTGGGTTAACGCGCATTTCAGACGCCGAACATAACGGCTTGGGACGAAACGGTCGGCGCCGGGTCCGAAACCATTGAATTTAGTAATTAAGGCAGCACGCAGCGCATGCAAACATAGCCACTATAAATTAAACTAAATCTATGTCACTCAACGCTTATAGAAAATAAGAAGTGTGCAAGCCTCTGAGCAAATTCGCTGCTATTTGTTTGTTTATGTTCATTTAATACTTAAAATATAAATAACAATAATAGTGAATATGTCACATACGTTTTGGTAATGATCATATGTAAAAGCTTTTATTTTTTTTTATAAATAAGATGCAACATTACAAAAACTGGAAATAGCAATTTATTTTTTTTAAAAACTGGGCGAGTAACTTTTTGACCAGGGCAAGTACTTTCTTTTTATTTTCTACCTACCTTGGTTCAACCTTGGTTGAAGGCCGTTTCTTGTAAGCTAGGCTTGTACTGGCCTATTTTAGCGACGTCAAATTGGATAATTGTCTTTGAAACTGGGGGGAGAGCGCAACTAAATCATGGTTAAAATGTCTGTACAATATTTTCACGTGTTGAATTTGCTGGGTCTCTTCTTCCAGGCGGAGTTGAGTGAACTTTTGAAACTATTTAGTGTGTTCGAATTTACACAATCACTAGGGAGTGCATTCCAGTCTGTGACGACTCTTTGAGAGAATACTTTTTGTCGCAACTGCGAAGGATTTCAGGACTTTCAGTCCTTTGATATCCCACCGCTGCCACCAAATTTGTAACGTCCCCATGCCGTATCCGTCTTCAGCAATACGGTATAAACCATAATATTTCCTGTTCACGCAGGGGGTTGGTAGCGGGCCCTCGTGAATCGGGGTAGGGAAATTTAACGACTATATCTACTTGGCAATGAAAAGACGACAGTGACGAGATTTTAGTAACATCTGATATTTTGATAATAGTTCTAACATGCAGTATTACTCGACGTGTACAATTAAAGAGTGGTGACAAACTATGATAACAACGATGAGGGTGATCTGATTATGGACAGATGATGACTAATATGAGATGTACACATGGCAAGATACAAAAGCACAACAGGCGACTGTGTGAGTAAGCAGACTCAAGAAAGGATATTAGCACATGTAAACACGGACTAGATTTATGCTAAAATCTGGCGGAAAATCACACTACGCAAACCCAAGATATGGTGGGGAATCACGAAGCTGGGGTTGGGAAATAATGCTGGTGTAGTCGCACAGCGGGGATCACGAAGCTGGGGGTGGGAATACTGCTGGTGGGGAAGTCACACAGCGGGAATCACGAAGCTGGGGGTGGGAAATATGCTGGGTGGGGGAGTCACACAGCGGGGATCACGAAGCTGGGGGTGGGTAATAATGCTGGGTGGGGAGTCACACAGCGGGAATCACGAAGCTGGGGGTGGGAAATAATGCTGGGTGGGGGAGTCACACAGCGGGGATCACGAAGCTGGGGGTGGGAAATAATGCTGTGGGGAGTCACACAGCGGGAATCACGAAGCTGGGGGTGGGAAATAATGCTGGGTGGGGGAGTCACACAGCGTGGATCACGAAGCTGGGGGTGGGAAATAATGCTGGGTGGGGGAGTCACACAGCGGGAATCACGAAGCTGGGGTGGAAATAATGCTGGTGGGGGAGTCACACAGCGGGGATCACGAAGCTGCGGGGTGGGAAATAATGCTGGGTGGGGGAGTCACACAGCGGGGAACACAAAGCTGGGGTGGAATAATGCTGGGTGGGGGAGTCACACAGCGGGATCACGAAGCTGGGGTGAGAATAATGCTGGGTGGGGGAGTCACACAGCGGGGATCACGAAGCTGGGGTGGGAAATAATGCTGGGTGGGGAGTCACACAGCGGGGATCACGAAGCTGGGGGTGGGAAATAATGCTGGTGGGGGAGTCACACAGCGGGGATCACGAAGCTGGGGGTGGGAATAATGCTGGGTGGGGGGAGTCACACAGCGGGATCACGAAGCTGGGGGTGGGAATAATGCTGGGTGGGGGAGTCACACAGCGGGATCACGAAGCTGGGTGGGAAATAATGCTGGGTGGGGGAGTCACACAGCGGGGACTCGAAGCTGGGGGTGGGAATAATGCTGGGTGGGGGAGTCACACAGCGGGGATCACGAAGCTGGGGTGGGAAATAATGCTGGGTGGGGAGTCACACAGCGGGGATCACGAAGCAGGGGTGGGAAATAATGCTGGGTGGGGAGTCACACAGCGGGGATCACGAAGCTGGGTGGGAAATAATGCTGGGTGGGGGAGTCACACAGCGGGGATCACGAAGCTGGGGTGGGAAATAATGCTGGTGGGGGAGTCACACAGCAAGTGGGCACACAGCAGGGGTGGGGAGTCGCACAGCCGGGGTCACGAAGCTGTGTGGGAATCATGACACTTAGCTGACTGGGGGGGGGGGGGGGGGGGGGGGGGGCACACAACAGCTAGGACGCATGACAATGGGAAGGAATTGGGATCACCTAACAGGGGTGGGAGGGGGCTCGAAGTTAGGGTGGGGCGTCAGACAGCAGGGGGGTCATGAAGCTCAAATTGTGAATCGTATCGCAATGGGGAAAAAGTGGGTGGGGTAATGGGATATTGGCATTATTATGGTTCCAGCCAATATTAATAATCAATAATGCCAGACTGACGTTCAAATCACCACATCTCACGACTAACGGACCATTGGTAACATCGTCGGTGAGTAATGTTTAAGGTGGGGGGGGGGATATTTGGGCCTTGGGAGTTCTGAGACGCGAGTTGCGTCTCGAGTTGCGTCGCTCGGGACAAAGTCGACAACTGACATATTTCACTCCTATTTATAACCTTCCGTCCGGACGTTGTCCGCAGATGCAGCCCTTTGATTGGCTCGTAGAGACTCCGAGGACAACATTCGGACAATGAGGACCATATTGAATCCGCGACAACATATGAAAGTTTGTCCCGATTCCGCACAGTGATTGGTTGGAATGTCGTAATAGGATACCGGGACTTTCCCACTTTAACGAAACGTGAAAGTTGTCCCGCATCGTTGATTGGTCGGAGAGGTTTGGCGGAAATTACCGAGCTTAAACAGGTTTACGCAGTATAAAATGGCGGCCGTGTTCAACACACACAGGAAATGTCAACAAACTATTGTGAATTGTAACTAACTAAACAAGTTTCCTGGTGTATGAAGACGCCGATAATAAACTATTGACAATTGTGAACATCCAGGCATGCATCGGAGATCGTGGTAAGTTCTGTGCATAAAATGACAGATGTGTTTTGTTGTCCAAAATGTGTGATAAATTCGAAGCGATGAATACGCAATACACATCTGTGTATAGCGATGCTTCGCTGGCTGGGTCGCTTCATTACGACAGTTCAGCAAATACAGATGGGAATACACCTGTAAATGGGGAGGACAATACGTTCAACATTAAATGTACATGCCCACTCAGTAGGCACACACTGTTCTTTATAGATAGTTTTTGTATAATCTTGTTGTAAATCACAAGTTTATATCACAGGCCTACCTTTATGGCCACTATTGGGCAGGTTTTATGGCTCTCGTGAAAGTTCACTTCTGGTCAAGATGGCGGGTCAAATCAGTTCTCCTTTGTGGTCCTTAATTGCGCAAAGGGTCCAGTAACGGGAAGGGGCGAGATAGTGTCTCCTCATCTTCGGACATCCTTCACGCTAAGGCAACCCAGTGTCAGTATCAGTGTCGAACGTATTTCCATAAATACCACACTCTCCCCGGTTTTCTAAACAGCAGCGTACTCCTTCGTTTGAGCACCAGCCACATATGTAGAGTGCGGCATTTCAAATAGGGTGCCCTAGTGGCACTCCCTGAGGTGCGGAATCATTTCCATAGTTGGAGTGGCCAAACAATGAATTATAGACGGTTCTCTTATGTTCGTTATTCAGCCACATCTGTGATTTAGTTCCGCCTGTATACGTTCGACCTCATTGCAGAGGCCAATTAGTCTTGTCGGCCATACAAGCGACGCCCATTGCTGGTAGTCTCCTCCGCAATGAGCGACATTGGCTCTCGTCGTATCTGGGCGACCAAGCTAGCTACCTCACCGATATACGCGGGGGTAGTCGTTCTAAGTCCAGCCACCATAGGCATATATGGAGAGTCACTCTCGATCAGCAGACGATCCAGTGGCACCCTCCGCATCGCTTCCCTCTGGACAGAGTCAAAGTGAATGACTTTTCCTGCAAAGCTGAAGTAGCAATTAGGAAAGGCATTTCTCCACGTGTTGACCTCTTTTATGTCCCCCACAAAGCAATGTAGGTGGATCTGTTGGTCCCGGGTGCAATTCTGGCGAACTAGCTCGAAACAGTCGACGTATGCACTCCTTGCTTTATAGTCTTTTGTCTCTCCTTTGACATGAAGTACCAGTACAGGTTTTGCCCACTGCAGTACGACATTCAGGGTCCTTCTCTGTTCTTCCCACAAGGAGCGATCCACACTGTAATCTATGCCTACTTCACCAAGGCCTGCGACATTCGGGCGCTTGAGCAGTGTCTTCATTTGTTTCAGACCTTCTTGCCCTGCTCGCTGTACCTTCTTGGGGTGAAGGCCAACAGCTATTGCCCATCGTGGATCCGAGACTATCGGAATTCTTGACCAACTTTCCGGGTCACAGAACACCAACACGCCACCTTCCAGATTAGCCTTATTCTGGGGCGCAACCTCAGTATGTTGGTTTACAATGGTGTCTATATCGGTTGTCTCGACTCGTAGTTTGTTCGCTAACCGATCTAGATGAAAATGGCTGTAAACAACAACCGAACCTCAGTCCCAGATGGTCGAACCGCTTTTTCTTTTCTTTGGGGACTGGGTTGAGGCCGTACAACTCCAACAGATAAGGGGGCTCCAGTGGCCACAACCTTGGCATACGTCATGCGGCTCGGTGATAGCACCACGGGGGCCGCGGGTGTCCGGCCGCCTTCCGTGTGTGTCCGGGTAAGCTGCTTAGGACTTGCGGTGGAAGTCCCTGCTGTTGACGCCAACATCTGCAATCTTCGTTGGACCGTAGTGTCCAACGGTGGTGGTATGCCGTGTCCTTCCCTTTCAGTCGCTTCATCCACTTCAAGTAGGATTTCTTCTTCGCTCGCGCGAAGAGATGTCAGCGACTTTATGGGGCTAATGGTGTCGTCCTCATAGTCCATCATCAGCTCTGTTTCGGACTGTCGTTCCAATGAGGACGGGGCTGTTTTAGCCTCAGCGTCAGTACGAATGGGGGCATCACTTGGAGAAGAGAACGTCCACCTCCGAGACGGGGCTGCTTCGGCCACATCGTCTTTGGATTCCGAGACATCAGTTGATGGAGTCTCGTAGTCTTCGGCAATCGATACGCCGAGGATGACTCTGTTGTTGAAGACGGGGCTCCCTTAGCCACATCGTCTCTGGTCTTGGGAAATTCCCTTGGTGTTGTCGGGTTTCCCTCTGGCAATATCCCTTCAGAGGACTGAATAGTTGAAGACGAGGCTGTTTTAGCCACTTCGTCGCTTAGTCCTCCTCCACATCTAGCCGATGCCGAGGTCAGCCGTCCTTTTTGGCTGCGCCGAGTCTTTTTGTTTAGCGTACTCGGCGTTGTCCAGCTGTAACCGAAACGGCGATGCATTACGGCTGGCTCTACACCTGTGATCCGCTCATCAGGAACGACATCACTCGCCAATATATGAGACATGCTGGCGAGTTCATCGGCTCGAACGTTATAAAACCGGGGTATCGACCACCCTGCTGTAGTACACAATTTGTCCATAGCCCGGCGAGTCCTATCTGAAACTGGTGGCCGGGTCCAGGATCAGATTACGTTGGCAACTGCAACAATTTCACCGGATCTTCTTCCGGGCCTATGACCATTTCAGATAGAGTCTGTAAGCCCAGTAGGCGACGATTCTGAAACCGGAAGCTTCGTAGCATTTCTTCAGTTTCGCCGTCGTGAAATACTGCAGGCACGTGCTCCTGCAGAGCGTGCCGCTTTACAGTCCGGGTCTTAACCTCACAGTCAGTCATCAAATGGGCATGACTGTCTGTGCACGCATTTTGCGCCGACATAATCATCCGGAATATTGGCCCTTCTTTTAAGTGAGGGTCATAACTTCTCCGTGCGGTTAGTCTCTTGAGTGGACGGGCCGAAACGGCCAACACCTCGTCCGAGCAGTCCAACATCATCCCCTCGTACCACTCTCTGGTCGCCCGTAACGCAAACCTCCAACGATGTCTTGCGCACTGTCTGGGGGTCGTTGCCCAGGTCTTCTGTCTGGTTGCCCAGGTGCCTCGCTAAAACCTCCAAACAGTGGCACACTGGTGCAACGTCCGTTTGCGTGGACTGGGTACACGACCTCCTTGGAGGGCGAGGCTCGGTTTGCGTGCCTTGATGTCGGTCCTTTGCGGGCCTTCTGCGCTCTGGTGACCTAGTTAGCTCACACGCCTCCGAACGTCGGGGCTCCATTCCCGGCCTCCTTCGTTCCGATGAACGGGGCCGTTCCGAATGGCGCGACTCCTTTTCCTGCCTCCTTCGTTTTTCCGATGAACGGGGCAGTTCCGAACGGCGGAACTCCATTTCCGGCCTCCTTCGTTCCGATGAACGGGGCAGTTCCAACATTGCGATGATGTCCTGTTGCCTTGGTAGACCAAATTCCCTGTCTGGCCGCCCTCGATACCGGTTCGCTTGGTTGGTTTTTCTCTCTGGCCTCCTTCGTTCATGAGAACGGGGCCGATGTTCCCTTCCTTCTCCCTGACGGTCCCATTGTCTCTGGTGTGACAGAGGCATTGCTCTGTCCGGCGCATCTACTACGGGCCTCCTTCGTTTCATTAGAACGGGGCTCTCTTGACTAATGCCGTGCCCTGCCCCTTCGGTGGTGCATCGAGGAATGCATGAGGTGGTATATCCACTTCCATACTCGCCGCGTTCGACACTACCTTGGGCAAGTCAGTGTGGTGCAAACGACATCCTGCGCCAATTGTCCACCTATCCCCTGGTCCGCCGTGCCCTGACGCGCGGTATTTGGACCATATCCCTTCCACCTGGGTTCGGAAAATGTTCCAGAATTACCCGATTCGACAGGCACGTCGTACTATCCAACTGGAGGTCCTGTATCCACCTCCAGTATTTTCTTTTGATTGCCAGCTCGTATTGTGGCTTTGCGAGCTGAAGGTACTGGACAGTCCCAATGGACTTATCCATACCGAGCTTGCGTACAAGCTCCCGAGCTGGGATTAGCCTCCCCTTCCGAGTCTCGGCACTGATGTGTCGCTCCGTCCTCGCGCTCTGTTTATGCCAACCATCGTCATCCTTAGACGGGGCATCCATGATGGTGGCTCTTCACCTGTAATGAGAATTACAGGGTCTTACTTCCGCTGCCGACCCCCGGGTCCGCCACACACACACGACAAAAGTATTTGCCGATTCGACGTACCTCGGACCGCGACAAACCACTCCAGTCAGTTATCGCATTGTAGCATTAACCGCCCATCATCATGTTCGCGACAAAAGCAATAACGAATCTCCTGATCGACAGGAGGATTCTTCTTCGCCGCATCAGCCAGCAAAACGGGACTGGCTTGTAGACGTTGTATCCACACGGGTAACTCCCTATCCTTACACAGTTTCACGTGGTCGTGATTCAACGTGAATACCCCGGTTTTCGTCTTAATACGGTATATTGTGGATGATATTTTCTTCTCAAGCTGTTGTGGTCCGTTCTCACTTTGAACCGCCTCCCCAGCAAGTAATGTCGGTACTGCCTCGTAAATCGCACCACTGCCAGCAATTCCTTCCTGGTAGTACAGTATCTCCTCTGCTCCGCTGCCAATGATAAGCTCCCAAATGCTATCACTCTCTCAACACCTCCCTGTACCTGTAGCAGCTCTGCTCCTATAGCACAATCTGAGGCGTCAGTGTCCAGAATGAACGGATCAACCCCGTTCGGTAGAGCCAAAATTGGTGCAGCCGTTAGTGTCAATTTAATGGCTTCATACGCCTGTTGCTGCTCCTCACCCCACTCAAATTTCTTCTTCCCGGTTATTGAGTACAGAGGAACAGCCAGTTTTGCCAAGTCCTTAAGAAACATCCTGTGGTAGTTCATTAGCCCCAGAAATCGTTCCACCTCCTTGGTGCTCTTGGGCATTGGCCACTCTGTCACGGCCTTTATGTGTTCCTCACTGAGTTCCAACCCATTGGGACCTATCTTCCTACCAAGAAACACCACTTGTTTCTGGAACAACTCGCACTTCTTTGGCTTCAATTTTAGACCAAATTCTCTGAATCTTTTGAACACTTCTATGAGATTGTTCAGATGGTCTCGGAAAGTTATTCCCAAGATCAATATGTCATCGAGAAATGCTAGTAGAATCTTCCAATTCAAGCCCCTCAAGACTAAGTTCATTACTCTACAGTACGTTGCTGGGGCGTTGCACAAGCCAAATCCCATGCGAATGAACTCAAAAAGTCCATATTTGGTCAGGAATGCGGTCTTCTTTCTGTCTGATTTCTTTATCCGGACTTGCCAGTAAGCGGAATTGGCATCTAATTTTGAGTACAAGGAATTTCCGGCAAGTGTATCTGCATTCTTCAATCAACGGCAGTGGAAACACGTCTTTTGTGGTGACATTGTTTAGGCCACGGTAGTCCACGCACCATCATTACTGATCCGTCACGTTTTCCTTACCAATACAGGAGATGCGGCCCATTCCGATGTAGACGGTTGAATCACCTTGGCTTTCAGCATACGTTCCAGGTTAGCACTTTCTTCGTCTGTGAAACAGCACGGTGTCCGTCGCATTCTTTGCTTAATGGGTCTAGCATCACCGGTTTCTATGTGGTGCTCCAATCCGCCGAAATGAAATTTCCTAGATCAAAGTCGTCTATAGAAAACACATCCTGATATTCTATAAGCAAACTAGTCAGTTGCTCACGTTCCACTGCTTCTAGTTATTTTGCTTTGCCCGTTCTACAAGCTCGACTAAATGATCAGGAACTCGCTTTTCGGACCTTTGTTCATCATGTTTTACTTTATAGATACCGGCTCGCTCTTCAAGTTCAACTGAATGATCAGGAACTTGCGTGTCGAACCGTTGTTCGTCAGGTTTTACTTTATAGACACCGGCTCGCTCTTCAAGTTCAACTGAATGATCAGGAACTTGCGTGTCGAACCGTTGTTCGTCAGTTTTGACTTTATAGACACCGGCCTCGGTGCAATCTCCATCTCCCGGCACCAGACCAGTGATTTCATAAGCTTTCCCCACCACCTGTTTCCGCTTAAGCACAACATTGTGCTCCGTGGTGTTAACTACACACACCTTCAAGTGCGCGTCTGAATGAACTGTTCGTGCAATCAGTGCCGGTGGGTTGTGAATCGGTTCTACCATGAATTGAGACATCTTGGAGTCTGTAGAACATTTGACCATCTTGTCTGTATTAGGTGGTACAACCGTCTTAGAACAAACTACCACTTTTGAAACCTTAGTCCTAGACGAGCCTACGATGTCCATCTTAATTTTAATTGTCTCACCTTCTAATTGCAACTCAGCTCTTGGCAAATTTATGCTGATCTGGTTTTGACGCATGAAATCCAGTCCAAGGAGCATGTCATCCTCTATGGGTGCGACATAAATCTCTACATCGTATTGTACTTTGCCCAGTTTACAATTTTATTGGACCAATAATGACACCATGATATTTCATGTGCCTGCCTGCGGTTTTGCAATGACACTTTCTTGATTATCACAGGTTTCTCTTGGAACCGGTTGTATACCGTCGGATATAATCGTTACTTGCGCCGCGGTGTCTACCACGGCATCTAATTCGATTTCTTACGATCTTGACTGGCACTTTGATCATAGAGGATGATCGTAGACCTGATTAAATCATAATCGCATCTCCGGAAACTTCTGGTTCCACGTTTCCAGGGGTAGAATCAGCGATCAGTAGACGACTTAGGCCATCTGTAATGTCACTGACACTACAATCCGGTTGCTTATCTACCTCTTTCTCCACCTCTATTGCATCACCACGGTCGTTCAGGCCTTGTTTCATACGGGTCGAATGTAGGCCTACTGGTCCGACCCGCTGTCGTTTAAATCCTCATCCGACTCGGCATCGCTCTCTTCTTCACCTTCCGAGATTGCAGATATTCTTTTCCGAAAGTTCTTCCTCCGGCACTCATTACTGTAGTGACCGAGACCGTTGCAAGAATAACAACGAATATCTTTTTTGTCAGCCACTGGTCTACCTTTTTGCAATGTCTGCGCTAGACCTTCAATCTGCTTGGTTAGATACGCTATAATATATTATATTATATTATATTATTCATTGTTGTATCTATATGCTAACAGCCTTCTCCACTACCTCTACTCTTTTCTCCAGCTCTCTATATCTATTCAGTGGCTCAAACCGAACTTTCTTTTCTGTTGTCACTGAGTTATCTGGCTTTGGTTCTTGAATCTGCTTCTTTGGTATGAATGTTCTTGAGATTTGAGCATAATGCTCACTGTCGGAGTTTTCTTCTCGACTGAATTCGACGGAGCATGTATCATATGCATCTTCAGTTTTTACTGATTATACGTCTCGTTTGTTGCGGCCATACATTATCCTGTCAGTGTGTTGATACCACCGAATTTTGTCTATCCATGGTTCTCGGTCTGAGATTAATTGTGTAATGGCCAGCGGCTTTATCGGTTAGACCCTGACAAAATCGGAATATGGCATGTCTATATATCTGTGCATCTGTCAGATCTGAGTATGCTTTGGTTGCCATACTCACCACGAGGTCAGCCCACTCAACAATATTTTCCTTTGGGGACTGCGTTGCATAGCTGAAATACAACTGTGCAGTTTCCGGTAGGTCTTCGATATTGAACCGTCTCTCCATTTTGTTCAGTACATCGAAATAATCTATGTCAGGCTCTCTCGATATGGTTCTGGTGAAGAAGTCGCTTGCTTGGCCTTCAAAACACAAGCATAAATGATTTCGCCTTTCTTTACTTGTCCAATTTTGGTTCTCAGCGAAAACATTAAATTTGGTTATGAATGCTGACCAACTCCCCTTCCCATCAAATAATAAGGTTCTTGGCATAGCTACATTGACCTTATTTCGGACTGCATCATTGTACGCTCTCCCCCCTTCACGTCTAGGATTCACATAGTCGTCTTCATCCCAGGACGATGTTTCTGAGTGATCCCGGAACATTCTTTCTGGTAAACCAGGATACTGTCTATTGGATGCCCGTCCTGTGTCGTATCGACTGGATTCTCGTGTTTTTGGACGCATAACCGATCGGCTTTGAGGCTTTTTCCAAGACATATCGTCTGAAAAAGTATTTGCACCTCCGCGTTGTTGTAGTTTCCTATAATCATCATTTGCCGGCTTTTTCAAAGACATTGTGTCTGAAATAGCATTGGCATTCTGTGCCTGTCCTGATTTTGACTGTGACATGGCCATCTTTCTATCTGTGGATGCCAGCTCTTTCGAAGACATTTTGTCCAAAAAAGCATCTAGGCTGTCCTTGTCGCTTGAGTCAGTCTTTGGGAACTGTGACCTCATTCTATCCTTAGGCAGCTTCCTCGAAGACATCATGTCTGAAGAAGCGTAAGCGCCTTCTGAACCATGCGGATCTACTGGCCCCATACTACTAGGCAGCTTCTTCGAAGACATCATGTCTGAAGAAGCGTCAGTGCCTTCAAAATAACAATCACCTGTTTGTGAAATTCCCGGACCCGCATTCTGTCTGGATGCCACGGCTCTTAGGAGGTTATTCAGGACATCTAATTCATTACTGGAAGTTGACCTCATTCTTCTTATTCTTTCTGTTTCCTCTGTGAGCCTTTGTTTTTCTTCTCTAACTCTGTCAGTTTCTTCTAGTAACCCTTGATGTTCTTCATCCATTTGTTTAAGAATTGCCTTATACTTTTTGATTTTTTCTTCGGTTTCCTCTGAGTCGTTGCTCATTCATTTCTAGTTGAGCATTTTCTTTGGTTGGTTGCCTCCATTACCTTCATTGTCCCCATGGTCCCTGCACTGTTCCGCTCTCTCCGCCTGTTGTTTGTCGCTGGACATGGCTGAATCTTCCACAAATGGCGAAAAATCAATATTGTCCACCAAATCTCCGACGTTTCGGATATTCAAAGTCAAAAATTTCTCGCGCGAAATGTTATCTTCTTTCTCACGTATTGACAAAATACGCTTTGTATATACCGGTCCCACTCCCGGTAATTTCTCAATAAGCTCGCGAGCGCTACAGAAGTTTATTCGGAGAATATCTCGCCTCGCTTCTTTGTCGATGCACTCATTCGTAAGCATGGTGCACTTGTGTGTGTGTGGATGGACACCGGGTCAGCGAAAGCAGTACGTGATACCTCAATAATTAATTTAATTTTCAAAAATTTATAATTAGAAAATTCGGCCAAAAGATTTAATTAAAATAAAAAAAATTAAATGAAATAACCAAATATCCAAATAAATCTGCACTAGTTTAATATTTAATTACAGATATAATATGTGGTTACCAAAAATTAAATTAAATAATGACTACATGTATAAGAAATTAATCAAAATATTCCACCACACAATGAATTTCGCCGAAAATTTCAAAAAAAAAAAATTTCGAAGAAAAAATAATCCGTAGAATTTTTTTTTTTTGGCTAAAGAAATGTAACATAATCCCAGTTAATGAAATAAACCCCAAATATATGTCTAATGTCTTTAACGGAACAACATATACACTACCAAAAGATTTACCATAAACAAAATTACCAAAACAAAAGTTAAATCGCCGAAAACCGTGAAAATTTATTTCAATAAGTTGGTCATTTATACCGTAAAACTATGAAATGCCAAATAGAAAGACTACAATTAATTTACTATAAAGGCCGATAAATTATGTAGAAATATTTAATGAAAATTACAATTTAATTTATCAAAACTTTTTTCGAAAGATTTTTAGAAGAATATTTTGTGAAAATAAACAATAAAACAAAGTGAAGTATGACCAACCTCTCCTAAGCTAGTAGAATAATAGCTTCTTAGTGTACAATGTTGTTGACGGGTAACTCTGAAACAAATATAATATTACTACAAATTCACAAAAAAATTAATAAAATTTTCTAATATTACCTGTGCGTTGTATTTATTAACTAAATAAATTAATTAATATCTTCCAAAATTATCAATAAATTAATCAATAATTGTCGTTATCCGCCGAAAATTGCTAATTTTACAAAGAAATTCCAAGTCAAATGTAAATACACAAGTTTTGATGACGTCACGCGGTAAAATTTGGACGAGACGGAAGTCAAATTATAATGGTGCTTGCACCGTCGCAAATAAAAAAAAAAAAAGGAAATAATTATTTCCAAGAAAAATTTAAAATCTCAAAAGTTGGAAAAATTACACAATTTTATCGAAAACGTGGGTGTCAATTGTTGTCAATTAATTTAGAGAAATTATAATATACATGTAAAATGGGCGAGAAAAGGCTAATTCTGGTGAAATATGTTTTTTATCAACAAATACTACGGAGCTGACAAATAACGATAAAACAAGAAAATTAGGGATTTCCCAAAAGGATACGCAATACTAGTCTTCGGAGCCGACGACGCCAAATGTTGTAAATCACAAGTTTATATCACAGGCCTACCTTTATGGCCACTATTGGGCAGGTTTTATGGCTCTCGTGAAAGTTCACTTCTGGTCAAGATGGCGGGTCAAATCAGTTCTCCTTTGTGGTCCTTAATTGCGCAAAGGGTCCAGTAACGGGAAGGGGCGAGATAGTGTCTCCTCATCTTCGGACATCCTTCACGCTAAGGCAACCCAGTGTCAGTATCAGTGTCGAACGTATTTCCATAAATACCACAATCTGTAGATATGACATTTTCAGGCAAAATAAACATTCATTCACCATAAAACCCCACTATACAGTTCATATCAGACGTAAATTTCCACATAGTTATCAGGGGCGATAAGTGTTTCCTTAAAATGTTAACGGATATTACTATTTATTCTCTGTATTTAATTGTTGATGTTTATGATCATACTTTATAATCTGTTGAAATACTATTTTATTAGTATAAATAATTAAAAAATATCATGCCTCATTTGCATATAAAAATAGCCTAATACCACCGCGAGTCACTATGAGTAAAATAAATATTACTAAATGATTATAGCGGGCACTCCTATTTTTTTAGAACTGGTGGAATGGTGACACAATTATACACTTAGTTAATTCCTATAAAGAATAGTTTGCGTCTACTGAGTGGGCATGTACCTTTAAATTACATTAAAACTAGTGCACAGTCGATGGCGCGCCATCACCATTTACACACTTTTCCCAAATGCTAAGTCAAAAATGGTGAGATACTCCATAACCGGGAGGTCAAAAATCGAAATTCACTTTACGCACCAAGTTTCAAGTCCCTACCTTATTACTGTTAAAAAATACTTTTACTTCTTACAAGAAACGTGACGGAAGGACTTACGTACGTACGTACGGTACGGACGGACGGACGGACGGACGGACGGACGGACGGACACCCGTGACAAAAACAATATGCCCATTTTTTGTCCCGCCTGCTTTAGCAGAAGCGGGACATAGGCATAGCTTTTCCATCGGCGTCGGCGGCGTCGTCATCACGTTAAGTTTTTGCGTTTAGGTCAGTTTCCAGAAAACTATAACTGCTACGACCTCCATACTTGGTATACATCAACACTGTGGTGTAACCATCTCACACAGAGGGAACCCATGTGACCTACACCTACTTTTCATGGTTCATTGACATACTTTTCACATGCATTCAACGTTAAGTTTTTGCGTTTAGCTCTGTTTCTAAAACTTAGCGCTCAGGTTAATTCATTGTAACTTCTGTTTCCCTCAATGGAATGCTTTAATTTACTATTCATACATGCATTTGTAACAACATCTCGCATCATTCTACAGAAATCCCACTGTGCCCGCTAACCCCAAAGGTCAAAGTCACTGACTTAGAAATTTCCGTGTTTGGAAAAGTTAACGCTCGGTTTAATGTATTACAACTTCTGTTTCCCTTGATGGAATGCTTCGGTATACAGCAACACTGTGGTGTAACCATCTCACACAGAGGAAGCCCATGTGACGTTGACCTAGTTTTCATGGTTGATTGACCTACTTTTCACATGCATTCAATGTTAAGTTTTTGCGTTTAGCTCTGTTTCTAAAACTTAACGCTCAGGTTAATTCATTGTAACTACTGTTTCCCTCAATGGAATGCTTTAATATTCCATACATGCATTTGTAACAACATCCCGCATCATTCTCCAGAAAGCCCATGGTGCCCGCTAACCCCAAAGGTCAAGGTCACTGACTTACAAATTTCCGTGCTTGCAAAAGTTAACGCTCAGTTTATGCTTGAATATTCCATACATGCATTTGTAACAACATCCTGCATCATTCTACAGAAAGCCCATGGTGCCCGCAAACCCCAAAGGTCAAGGTCGCTGACTTAGAAATTTCCGTATTTGGAAAAGTTAACGCTCAATTTATGTATGCTTTAATATTCCATGCATGAAACATTTGTAACAACATCCCGCATCATTCTACAGAAAATGCCCATGGTGCCCGCATACCGCAAGATGGTCAAAGGTCGCTGACTTAGAAATTTCCGTGTTTGGAAAAGTTAACGCTCAGTTTATGCTATATATTCCATACATGCATTTAAGTCACAACATCCCACATCATTCTACAGTAGCATGATGCCCACTTACGTACGCAAAGGTCAAGTTACTGACTTTGATGATATGTTCGTGTTTGAAAAACAAGTTAACGCTCTGTTTATTGCTTTAATATCATTACCATGCATTTGTAACAACATCCCGCATCATTCTGCAGAAAGCCCATGGTGCCCGCCCCTAACCTAACCCAAAGTCAAGGTCACAGTTTTTACTTAGAATACTTTCCGCTGAAAATTTGCAAAAGTTAACGACTCAATTAGTTTATGCTTTTAATATTCCATACATGCATTTGTAACAACCCGCGTCATTCTACAGCATCATTCTACAGAAAGCCCATGGTGCCCGCTAACCCCAAAGGTCATCAGAAGGTCAAGGTCACTGACTTACAAATTAACGCTCAGTTTTATGCTTTATATCATTCCTAGCATATGTCTGAACAAACAAAATTAACCTGCATCCATTCTAACAACATCCCGCATCATTCTACAGAAAGCCCATGGTCGCGCTAACCCCAAAGGTCAAGGTCACTGACTTAGAAATCATTGTTTGGATTAACCCGCTCAGTTTATGCTTTAATATTCATAACATGTATCCCGTAACAAAGCCCATGGCGCTACGTCAGTACTGTAAGATACCTACAAGATGCATCATTCCTACATGAGCACTCGGTGCCCAGGTGCTACCCCAAAGGTTCAAGGCTCACTTATCACACTAAGAAATGACGTGTTGGAAAAGTTAATGCTCAGTTTATGCTTTAATATTCCATACATGCATTTGTAACATCTCGCATCATTCTACAGAAAGCCCATGGTGCTCACTAACCCCAAGGTTATTACAAGCTCCATATATACTATCAAACTGCGCCAGGTGGGACATTTTGCTCCGTGGAGCGCTTGTTACTTCAAAAAATGGGTATACAAATGTGTAGTACTGAAAGGCAGTGTCCATGTCTGATGACAGGCACCCTTACTTCCAAGTGTTACTCACTATGTACATACAGTTCACAGTCACTCTACTAGCGTGAGAGCAAAAGCCTACATCACTTACATGTAATTTGTAATCCATCTCACTATCTCACTATCTCACTCGCCTAGTGGGAGACCACCTTCAAGGGTAGCGCTTGGAGCGGGGTCTGGTGTTTTCGGCCGTCTAAGACGTAAACATACACGCTGTACAAACCCAGTTCCGATTTTGGCATTTTCCAGTATTTCTTTATAGATTAGACTGCATTACGCGTTTTGTTGAGTCATTTGCATATTCTGCCCGTATGTTTGGCAACCATTCAATGTTATCAAGCTTGTGTAGAGTCGTGTCAATTCGACCGTTTTTGACTGTGCTCGGCCGTTTTGTCGGGTTATCTCGGCCACCTCGGCATATTTAACAATTAATGAAACATCACCGGCATGTTAAATCATTATGAAACATCCCCTTTAACATAGACATCTTTAACATGGGGAAATTGTTTTTTCACAATAAAATCAATATTTTACAAAATTTTACGAAATAAAAAGAAGGCTCATTCTTGAATTTTTATTTAATTTAATATTATCGATTTTTTATATTTTTTTTCATTGTTTATATAGCCGTATGATTTTGGCAGCTTTCGTGAAACAGACAGTAGGGACTTCATTGGACTTCAATACCGGAGGTTCCAAGTTCAATCCTCACCCTAGGCGTGAAAAATACTTACATAGTATTTCTATCCCACTAGTCTGTCCGATGAGACTTTAACCCTTCTTACGCTGTTGACGGAAATTGCCGTCTGCTGTTTTTCATTTTTGTTTTAATTCTTAACAAAAAACTTGTTTTGACAGCACTTGAGAATCGTCTCCACTGGAGACGATTCTCATGTGCTGTCAGAATCGTCTCCACTGGAGACGATTCTCATTTGCTGTCAGAACAGGTTTTTGTCGAGAAATATGGAAAATAAAACATTTCCAGCAGACGAGAACATTTAATTCAGCGTAGTAAGGGTTAAGCTGTGGTCCTTTCCCTATATGACCTTTGCTGTTGCAGGGATGTTAAACCCCATTCACTTTCTACAGGTGTTCCGAGACGACCTTGACCTTCAAGATGGCTGCTGTAGTACGGCCTGCCCCCTTCGTCAATCCACCAGCCTCGCAGTTGCTGGGACCGACATTAATGTAAGCACTTGGGCTATTGTTTTACACTCGTTTTGCAAAGATGCGATGTATATCGGGGAATGATTTTATGTGATATATGTCAATAATTTTACTGACTTTGTAAGAAATTAGGCTGTGCCGAGTTTCTTATGAAATCAATAAACTTGTTTAATAAATAGACTCTTACATGAATGATGAATTGATATGATATTTATTTAATATTTTAACTAATGTATTGATTTCATAAGAAACGCGGACCTGGTATCAGATCAGGATTATTCTGATTTCAGGGCTGAATATATATATTTTTTTTAATGTAAATATTCAGTTCTGATTTTGGGATTTTCCCCACATTTGTACAGGTAATATATGGGATTTAGTACTAAACCCATTGACCTGGCCTTAAATTACCTTTGCTGTTGATAGGCCGTTAAACCCCAACAAACAAACAAACAAACAAACAAAATCATAAGTAACGCGGCTTGCAAAACCTGTCAACGAGTAATAAATATCAGATAATCAGTACAACTATTGATTATTTATCGCAATAGCTGTACTGATCACCAGTACTAGTGTTTACGAGTATAATAAATATCAGATAATCAGTACAACTATTGATTATTTATCACAATAGCTGTACTGATCACCAGTACTAGTGTTTACTCTGTCTGTCTGTCTGTCTGTCTGTCCGTCCGTCCGTCCGTCCGTCCGTCCGTCTCCGTCCTGTCCGTCCGTCCGTCCGTCCGTCCGTCCGTCCGTCCGTCCGTCCGTCCGTCCGTCCGCCTCCGTCCGTCCGTCCGTCTGTCCGTCCGTCCGTGTCCGTCCGTCCGTCCGTCCGTCCGTCCGTCCGTCCGTAAGTGCAAATTTATGATCGTCTGGAAATTTCAATTGATGGATTTACATTTATTAAGCATAGGCCATTTATCTCCAGATGTGCCCCACCCATGCCTGCTCCACCCCTTGTCTTCACTATACTGCCTGACTGCTATAAGATCAGGAGCTAGACCCGTAATAAATGCCATAAGCCTCATTTCTATGGTCGCGGCCATTTATCTCCAGACGTGCCCCACCCACGCCTGCTCCGCCCCTGTTACCCCACAGACCAAGGGGGCGTTTGTGTCCTCCGGCTCAAGTGGACGGTCTACAGGGTCTGTTCCAGGCAAGCCTCGGCAAAAAAGGTATACCATTGTGGCTGAACCCTTTCAACCCTAAATAATTGAAATGGACTGTGATATGTTTATTTAAGGAGCAATCAAATTGTCACAGAATGATTATCAGACTAGTCCATTTATAAGAAGGGGGTGGGTTGTTTTTTTTGTCCAAATGAAATATTGAAAATTACAAAAAGTGCGGATCCTGGTGAGACGGCTCGTTACGAGCCGGCTCATCTAGATCTACACTGTTTGCAAACACTAAAACCGAGGTCTAATATGTATTGTATTTGCACTATGTGATTAATTTTCAAAACTTTAAATATTTTTTTGCCATTCGAATAGCAAACTGATATTCAAATATTTGGCTGACGAACAAATATTCGAATATTCATTGCCATCCCTAATTTCATGTTTTCATCTCCAGACGTGGTGTCAAATCAAAGAGACAACTGGATTTGGCTGGGTCTGGTGCAGCACCACTACACGGGACTTTCGTTCCTCTTGGAAATGTCCAAAGCACATGCGTAATCAACCAACCAAACAGCGACGCTATTCCAATAAATGTGTCCCTTCTCAATACAGCCGCCAGCTTACACACGTCATCGGCTGCCACAACATATTTAATCAACCCTTCGTTACCGGTTTCTACGAACACAATACCGGGAGTTGTTCAATCGACCTCTGTTGCGCCGACGATTATACTCATAAACGGTCTGGGATCCGTTCACACACCGAATGCGTGCACAACTACTACGTCTGTGATGTTAACTCATCCATCAGTCCTGCCCACTAACCCGCAGGCTACAACACCAGGAATTAATTCAGCGGTATCACAGACAGTCTCGAGCCAAGGATTGTCAGATGACCGATTTATGGCACACAGCGACCGCGACCTCCAATCTCTGTCCATGCCAGTGATTCACGATTCGTCACTGAATTCTACCGAAGGACTTGTTGATTGCTCAGTTAATTCACAAATTTCTAAAATGGATGATGATATGAACAACAAGGAAATTTCTGATCTCAATAACAAGTCGTATTCGCTTGAAGGAGCAAGTGATAATAGTTCTACAACTGGGCCACAGGGAGATTCAGGCTGCGGTGTCCACAGGACAAATGATAGCCTTGACCTGCTTTCAAGCGCAATGCAGGTTTCGGATATTCCAGTGAGCATGGAACTGTGCAATGGAGGCACATCACAGACTCCGGCCAGCCAGCCTGAGAGCGGGGCAAACATTTCCTCTCGGCAGCAGTCTGTTGTACAACCATCAACGTCGGAGACGTATGTGATGTCAATGTCACAGACACCTGCGGGGTCAAGGTCACAAACTCCCGTGAACGTACACGAGGCCGCCACAGTGCAGGAATGCAGCTGCGTGTTGACTTCCGACAAGCATACAAGTACGCACAACCCCTCAACCCCGCGATCTGCCACACCTGTACAAACACCACTGGCGTCAAAATCTGCTCTGGAAATCGTTGCATCTTACGCGCCATACTTCCTCCCTCAGTCGTCGGGCAGTAACTATGGCGACCAACAAAAGCTACAGGAAACGACGCCGACGAAAACACGATATCGCCCAGTTGCACCGAAGCCGGCATCTGTCGGAAAAAAATCGCCCGCTTTTGTCGGCGGAATAAAACCACCATGTCGTAGTCGTCAACGTCGGAAACTGCAACAGAAGGCAAGGTCTATCCTCCCGAAAGGATTCATTCCGCGAACTTTCGGGTCTCCGACGAAGAAAGCCGCTTCTTCGCTGATCGATAAGGCGAAGCACCATGGGAAGAACCGCGGGGATTATTGTAACATCTTACCGCGTCCTGCTCGTCAAATCCCACCGCCCGAACCCCGTGCGGTTTCTATCCCATTGGCTCCCGTGTCCAGTGGTCAGTCAGATGGGGTGGACGATGAGGATTCGGACCCCCAAAAGGACAACGCGAGTACCGCCAGCGATTACGATACGCTCGACTCGGAAATAGGTAATATTTGTGACACAGTCTTATACAGAGAATACCGGCAAGGCTATGAAACGCGTAGGAAGTCCGAGGCTTGTCGAAGAGTTCCTACCGTTTCTGAGGCGAGCTTGAGGAGCTTGATATTAAAAGACACTACTGTCTGTTCCACGTTTTGCTGCCGACAAACTTTTGGTTATTAAATGTAAAAAATATTTAAAATTAAGTACTTTTTTATCAATAACAAAAAGGTCACCCTCCCCAAAAAAAATTATTTCATGAAATTCCATCAAATATTGATTTTATTGCGACAAAGCAATTTTCCTATGGAAATCTAACTTTTATTTTCTTAGTTACATCATTTTCAAGCTATCTCGCCAGGTTTCTGAGTCAATAGGAAAATCTTTTTTTTGCAATAAAATCACTATTTGATGGAATTTCATCAAATAAAACTTTTTGGGGAGTTACTATTACGTACACGTATTTTTTTTTTTCCGCACAGCGGGCGGGCGGACGGGTGGGCGGCTGAAGAAAAAGCGCATAGTTCGTGTACACAACTCCTCCAAAACCGTTCAGTCGATCGATCTGAAACTATACACACAAAAATATCGCCTTTTTAACTTAGCCATTTTTTCTTCATTTTTCTATACATTACTATATACGGTACAGAGTTTGTGTACACAACTCCTCCGAAACCTTTCAGTCGATCGATCTGAAACTATGCACACGTCTTCTACACATATTGAAGATGTGCACCTTGGTGTTTTTATGGCGAAAAAATATTTTTTAACAAAAATATCACCTTTTTAACTTAGCCATTTTTTCTACATTTTTCTATACATTTCTATATACGGTACAGAGTTTGTGTACACAATTCCTCCGAAACCGTTCAGTCGATCGTTCCGAAACTATACACACGTCTTCTACACATATTGAAGATGTGCACCTTGGTGTTTTTATGTCGAAAAAATATTTTTTAACAAAAATATCACCTTTTTAACTTAGCCATTTTTTCTTCATTTTTCTATACAATTCTATATTCGGTACACAGTTTTTGTACACAACTCCTCCGAAACCGTTCAGTCGATTGTTCTGAAACTATACACACGTCTTCTACACATATTGAAGATGTGCACCTTGGTGTTTTTATGCTGAAAAAATATTTTTAACAAAAATATCGCCTTTTTAACTTAGCCATTTTTTCTACATTTTTCTATGCAATTCTATATACGGTACAGAGTTTGTGTACACAGCTCCTCCGAAACCGTTCAGTCGATCGTTCTGAAACTATACACTAGTCTTCTACACATATTGAAGATGTGCACCTTGGTGTTTTTATGCCGAAAAGATATTTTTGTAACAAAAATATCGCCTTTTTAACTTGGCCATTTTTTATTTTTTTCTTCATTTTTCTATACATTTCTATATACGGTACAGTGTTTGTGTACACAACTCCTCCGAAACTGTTCAGTCGATCGTTCTGAAACTATACACACGTCTTCTACACATATTGAAGATGTGCACCTTGGTGTTTTTATGCCGAAAACATATTTTTTAACAAAAATATCACCTTTTTAACTTAGCCATTTTTTCTACATTATTGTATCCAATTCCCTATCATTTCTACTTTACACTTTACTTTTCTATCTCTGCCTAAATTAGTATACATGTTTAGCACAACGAGATGAAGAAATAATGCTATAGACTTTCAAATTCTCATTAATGTTTCTTGCCTTGGTGACAGCTTCACATTTCTGCATCTTCTCTGTCTGGCCCATTTTCGACGGGCGTATTTTGTGACTTGCGGCACTCTTGTTATTGATGAAAAAGTGTGGAACAGACAGTAGTATTCTATTTATCAGGTAACAACTTGGAAATAGGTAATATGTGGCTGTGACTGGAGAAATGGTGCTCATTGGATTTGTGACCAGTACCACTCTCGTGTAGCCTGATCTATATTCCTTGTTAAAAGCATGACAGGTGTTTTATTGATGGAATGGTGAACAGTGTAGATCCAGACCAGACTGTGCGGATGCACAGTCTGATCTGGATCTACACTGGTCGCACAACCCATAAGCCCCATTTCTCCAGTCACAGCCACATACAAGTTCAATAAGTAATGATACTTGGAACAGTATTCATGCTGGATGGCAGTTACGTCATTTCTAAAATATTCATAATTTGTTAAAAAACTTATTGGTGATTTGATTAATCCATTTCAAAGTGTGTATCGCATAATGTATGTTGTTGCCAAGCAACCATGGAACATCACCGAGGCATGTGCGTTCAGAAAGTACTTACTTGTTACCATGGCAACACTATCACACTTGGTATGTTAAAATTTCTTTTAATTGAAGCACATCAATTCAGTGAACATTTTTAGCTCGACTATTCGAAGAATAAGTAGAGCTTATGTTGTCGCGTCGGCGTCGGTGTCGGCGTCGGCGTCACCGTCACGCCTTGGTTAAGGTTTTTAGTCAAGCTTGTATATGGAATACTACTGGCCCTACACCCACCATACTTGGACAACTTCATCTCCTAGTGATGTACATCAATAACCCCTGATCTATATTTTACCTTCACCTACATTTCCTCTTGAATTACTTGGTTAATTCCCCTTGGTTAAGGTTTTTAGTCAACCTTGGTTAAGGTTTTTAGTCAAGCTTGTATATGCAATACTACTGGCCCTACACCCACCATACTTGGACAACTTCATCTCCTAGTGATGCACATCAATAACCCCTCATCTATATTTGACCTTGACCTACATTTCCTCTTGAATTACTTACTTAATTCCCCTTGGTTAAGGTTTTTAGTCAACCTTCATTAAGGTTTTTTTTCAAGCTTGTACATTGAATACTATTGTGCATCCAGACACCATACTTCGACAACCTTTTCTCATAGGTATGTACATCAATAACCCCTGATCTATATTTGACCTTGACCTACATTTCCTCTTCAATTACTTACTTAATTCATTTTGGTTAAGGTTTTTAGTCAACCTTCTATATGGAATACTACTGGCCCTACACCCACCATACTTGGACAACTTCATCTCCTAGTGATGTACATCAACAACCCCTGATCTATATTTGACCTTGACCTACATTTCCTCTTGAATTACTTACTTAATTCTCTTTGGTTAAGGTTTTTAGTCAAGCTTGTAGATGGAACACTCATGGCCCTACACGAACCATACTTGGACAACTTCATCTCCTAGTGATGTACATCAACAACCCCTGACCTATATTTCACCTTGACCTACATTTAACCTTAAATTACTTACTTAATTTCCCTTGGTTAAGGTTTTTGTCGCGCCCGCTTGCGGAAAGCGCGATTTAGTCGGCACTTTGGCGTATGTTCGTACGTACATACGTACGTACGTGTGTCCGGTTAAAGTTTTTGGTTAAGTTGTTTGGTTAAGTTTTTTGGTTAAAGTTTTTGGTTAAGTTCTTTGGTTAAAGTTTTTGGTTAAGTTTTTTGGTTAAAGTTTTTGGTTAAAGTTTTTCGTTATACTATATCTCTGCAACTTCACATGGGTGTTTATCATCGTCTATATTTTCATTCTACCCCCCTCCTGTGCGGCCCCTGTGCCCAATGTCAAGGTCAAATTACTTTGAAGTTTTTGGTTAAGTTTTTTTGGTTAAAGTTTTTGGTTAAGTTTTTTGGTTAAGTTTTTTGTTATACTATATCTCTGCAACTGCTTTGCCCTTTACCTTGAAACTTCATATGGGTGTTTATCATCATCTATATTTTCATTCTACCCCCCTCCCGTGCGGCCCCTGTGCCCAATGTCAAAGTCAAATTACTTTGAAGTTTTTGGTTTAAGTTCTTTGGTTAAAGTTTTTGGTTAAGTTTTTTGGTTAAGTTTTTTGGTTAAAGTTTTTCGTTATACTATATCTCTGCAACTGCTTTGCCCATTACCTTGAAACTTCACATGGGTGTTTATCATCATCTATATTTTCATTCTACCCCCCTCCCGTGCGGCCCCTGTGCCCAATGTCAAGGTCAAATTACTTTGAAGTTTTTGGTTAAAGTTTTTTTCGCGCCCGCTTGCGGAAAGCGCGATATAGTCGGCACTTTGTCGTACGTACGTATGTGTGTCCGGTTAAAGTTTTTGCTTAAGTTTTTTGGTTCAAGTTTTTCGTTATACTATATCTTTTTTGTTGGTGTCCATGCCTTGCCACAAGGCGCGACATGCAGGCCGCAGCCATCTAGTTACTCGACCTTGGTTAAGGTTTTTAGTCAAGCTTGTAGATGGAATACTATTGTGCATACAGACACCATACTTGAATAATTTTTTCTCATAGGGATGTACATCAATAACCCCTGACCTTTATTTTACCTTCACCTACATTTAACCTTCAATTACTTGGTTAATGTTTATAGTCAAGCTTGTATATGGAATACTTCTGGGCCTACATCAACCATACTTGGACAACTTCATCTCCTAATGATGTACATCAATAATCCCTGACCTATATTTGACCTTGACCTACTTTTATCCTTGGATTACTTAGTTATCTCCCCTTGGTTACGGTTTTTAGTCAAGCTTGTATATGGAATACTCAGGGGCCTACAGCAACCATACTTGGAAAACTTGGAAAAAAAGGTTTTTATGCAGGCCGCAGCCACCTTCTTTGTCAAGCTATGTGTACATCGACAACCCTCGTAGTCGAGCTATGCTGTTCTCCTACAGCTCTTGTTAGTATAGCTTTGAATATAAAATGATGCATATTTGAAAAATAATTTGAAAAAAATTGTGAAAAAAGGGCTAATTTTTCTGTGACTATTTTCCACAAAATTCTAAATTGGCCATTAATGTACCACAACAATATAATTTGAATTTTATTTTGAATACATAGAGACAAGTATGTAATAATTTATTATAATTTTTAAGCTACCTCATATTCCTCATACACCTCAACTGAATGGAAAAATCTATTATTCGGTTGCTAGGCAACGTATAAATATCTGCTAATAAATATGGAAACATGTTTACATGAAAACATTGACAACATATCGTATATTTAGTATCATAGCCTACTTATGTTTCATTCTAACAAGATATACTACTGACTACGCAGGGCTCCAGATAAGGAATTAGTAATTGAGTATTGTTACTCCATCATTTCTGTCTGAAGCAATTGGGTATTTCAAAATTTTAATTGGGTAAAATTAAATCACACTACTGATTACACATCAACAGACAGCAATTATTGAATGTTGTACTATTATAACTGATAGGGGCCGATGTTTACAAGGTCCAAATTATATTGGTTTATGACAAGCCAAACGAAAGATACGACTCGATAATATTAAATTATAGCAACATTTTAGAATGAGCCTTCTTTTTATTTCGTGAAATTTGGTGCAATATCGATTTTATTGCGAAAAATAAAATTTCCCCATGCATCAAAAAGGTAGTAGAAGTTTCTTCATCATAGTATAACATTAATATTACTTGATGGATTGCTTCAATATTTGGACACTTGATACATGTAAGCATTTGCAGCACACTCATGCCGCCACCATGACTTTTCACATAGATGTGGAAACACGTAGCCATTTTTTATCAAAAACTTTCTTCAATCTTGACCTTTTTCGTCTTTTGACCATTACACCGCTATCTTAATTTTTTGTCGTCTGCTGTTTATTTTCTATTTTCCATTTTTATCATCAAAAACATGAATAATTTACAACATGCTTTGACAGCACTTCAGAATCATTTCCATTGGAAATGATTCTGAAGTGCTGTCAAACCATGTTTTTATTGAGAAATAAGGCAATATATAAAAGCAACAGCAGACGACAATTGTTGCGTGTAGCGGTCTAAGGGTTAAGCTTGCACTTCTCTGCCGGTTTTTGTGATGCTCACTTTAGCACATGCCCATGATCATGTTACAGTCAATTGCCTCGAAAGGCGCGACACCGTTTCTGTGGCGGAATTCTTGTTACCAGACTTCATAAATAGCTTCCTTACATTAATGACTGTGCATCCGGTATCATTCGGTGTGACAACCTACGTGGGTGAGACTCTCCCAGGCATTTCAAAGGGTGTTTACCTATCCTGTTATTTTGTCCAGTTTCATACTTTCAGTGGGGTATTTCAGCATATACATAGACTCGTAAACATGATTGTGGGCTTGCGAGTTATGAATTTAATTGATTCACAAATTGCCTTATTTTTATGCCCCCAGTCTCAGTAGAGACAAAGGCATACAGTGTTTGGACTGTTTGTCAGACCATCCGTCCGTCCGGCACATTAATAAGTTCTCAATTCTATCATAACTTCTATATCCCGTGAAGGATTATTTAAATATTTCAACACAACTTACTTTTGGACAAATTCCACACTTCCATGCTGCCTTAACATGACCTTGACCTTTTGCCCATCACAATTTAGAACGTTTTCACACATTAACCCTTACTAGGCTGAATTAAATGTTGTTGTCTGCTGGAAATGTTTTATTTTCAATATTTCTGGACAAAAACCTGGTTTTGACAGCACATGAGAATCGTCTCCAGTGGAGACGATTCTCATGTGCTGTCAAAACCAGTTTTTTGTTAAGAATTAAAGCAAAAATGAAAAACAGCAGACGGCAATTTCCGTCAACAGCGTAGGAAGGGTTAAGAAGTATCCCTCATACTGGTGGACAAATACCACACATACATGCTGACCTTTTGACTTTCACAACTTTGTGAACTTTTTCACACATTAAGAAGTTCGCCGGAGTACAAACATACTGGTGGGTGGCAGGTGGGAGCACGCGATGGGTAATTTAACAATCGGGTTCATCCTTACCGGAATCCCGACTGGAGACCTGGTTTGGCCCTCACATACGTCTTTTGCATTTTGTATGTGACAGTTGAATCTGGTTATACCCCTTATGTGAGTATTACGATATTCGTAATCCTATTTTAGGGGAAGGGGCCAAATGACTTTGGTGTGGTATGGACCTGGCACCAGGTCAGGTTATTGTAATTTCAGGGCTGAATACACTGCAGCTCCATTATAACGTGGTCGCGTATAGCGCGATCTACATTATAACGCGGGTCTCTCGTGGATCAAAAAAAAATATTAAAAAAATCGAGAAAAAAGAATAAAAAAAAAACTAAAAAAAAAACAAAGAAAAAAAAAAGAAAAAAAATCGTCGGACGTCGTAATCATCGTGTAATTAGTTGATTCGTGATTTCTGCAAGTTTATTCAAATAACGAAGTTCAAAGTCCATGAAAGGATTATTATTAGTATGTTAGCAAATGTAATACATGTACCTTTAATCAGGTAATCATGTTAATAGGCATATTTATTAATCAATTCAATTACACATAATTGTCGCTAATAAATGGTTGCGCGTTCGATCGCCTTACTTTTGCTTTACTCACAGGTGTAATATTTAGCGTTCTATAAATAGACTGGTGTTTCAGCATTATCTGGATATGGGATCACGTGGTCTATTGTTTACACTGCAGCCCACGGCAATCTCGCTTAAATCGTAAATTTCATTCATCAATATGACTTGCAGCGTAAACAATAGATCACGTGACCCCACATCCTGAGATTATGCACGTATCAACCGCATGAATAAGCAGGACATGTGACCATAGGCATTATTTATTATCAATTAATCCGTTTAAGCGTCTGTTGATCGCGAGTAGTATACATTGTAATAAGCGTCTGTCTATCGCGAGCACTATACAACGTAATAAGCATGATTTTATAAATAACTCATATGTTTAATACATTAATACATACAAGTTTGTATGTCATAGGCATTATTAATAATTACTTTAGCTTCTGTTCAAATGACATGATTTTATATGGGTCCGTTGCTAATGGATTTCCCGCAATAGTTGGTAACCGAAATGCGAATGATACCAGTAACCCGTGCAGTACCAGTACCCGTGCATATCCCGAAATTTTATAACGCTGTCGGATTCGATCGCGGTTTGAAATCTTGGACCCCGACCACCACGTTATAATGGAGCTGCAGTGTATATTTGTTCTCGATGTAAATATTCCGTTCTGATTTTGGGATTTTCCCCCCAACGCAGCAGGTTAAAATGGGATCGAACCCGTTTGCCCGGCCTTACATGACCTTAGCTGTTGATAGGCCGTTAAACACTAATAAACAAACAAACAAACAAACATACTGCCCTGATAACGACCCTAACCTTTTGACCTTCACAACTTTGAACATGTTCACACCTTAAGAAGTTCGACGGAGCTTCATAATTCTGTCATAACTTCTATATCCCTTGATAGATTACTTTAATATTTCAATACATTACACTTGTGGACAAATGCCACACATCCATGCTGTTAACATGATGTTGACCTTTTTGACCATGACCTTTTGACCATCACAACTTTGAACTTTTTCACACATTAAGAAGTTTGCCTGTGTTTCTCAATTCTGTCATAACTTCTAATACCTTGCTGGATTGCTTTAATATTTCAATACATTACACTTGTTGACAAATGCCACACATCCATGCTGCCCTTAATATGACCTTCAAAACTTTGAACTTTTTCACACATGACAGTCAGAAGTTTGCCTGAGTATCTCAATTCTGTCATAACTTATATATTCCTTGAAAGAGTACTTTAACCCTTATAATGCTGAATTTATTTGTGTCGTCTGCTGAATATTTTTTATTTTCCATTTTTCTCATCACAAACTTGGTTTGGCAGCACTTTAGAATCATTTCCAATGGAAAGGTGTCTGAGGATTTAACATGCAGATTTTATTTATTTTTTTCACAATAAAATCTTTATTGGATAAAATTTCACATAATAAATAGAGGCTCATTCTTAAACTTTGATGAAATGTAATATTATCGAAATGTTTTTGCATTGTTATGCTCTCCGAAAAAATAGTTTTCGGGGGAACATGTAGTTACTGCTTGTCCGCCGTCCGAGTTTAACTTTAAAGTTTTTTCAATTTGCTGTATCTCTGTGACTGCTTGGGATATCAACTTGAAACTTCATATACACATTGATCACCATCCATATTTTCATTGTATACCCTCCCATGCTTCCCAGGATCCCAAGGTCAAGGTCAAATGACTTTTAAACTGTTAAATATTTTACGTGAAAGTTTTTCAAATTCAATTCAATTCAAATTATCATCCAAATATTTATTGTGACTATTAAAAAAAAAACATTGTATTAAACCTTTCTGGAATTTATCTCTGTTACCAATTGAGATTATGATTTGAAACTTCATATACACATTTATCACCATTTATTGTGATTAATAAGCACACTACACCAATACCCAGGGTCAAGGACTTTAAATTTCAATCCAGGCGTCATCGGGGATCATTTGCCGGATTTACCGACCATCTAGTTTATATAGCCGTATAATTTGGGCAGGTTTCGTGAAACAAACAGAAAAGTGTTGTTATGCCATCACATAGAGAAAATGGGATATATGGATGCAAAAGTCACCTGTCTGTCCGAGCACACAATTAGACACTGTTGGGTACTGAGAACAATATATACAGTCAAAACTTGCATTAAGCGACCACCCAAGGGAGACACCAAAAATGGTCGCTTAGAACAATGGTCTCTTAACAAAAAAAACAACAAAAAAACGGAAATCCAGGTACTGGTATGTCCAGTTATATGGTTTAATATTCGGAATCCGGAAATCGCGAATATTAAACATTAACATAGAAATAAATACATTAGAATACTACCGGTAATGTTTACTGTGCACTCTTTTGAATTATTCAGTCTTTATTTTATCAAAATAGACTGAAATCGCAAATAGGCAGTAGTGACTGCGATTACTTCGGACCAGATGTGTTTCGCCCCGGTGATTTTTATGAGTCGTTGACTGACAACCAAGCCTGCTGATAGAATAATGATTTATCAACACAGTGTTCGGTATAGACGAGTATCGTTACGCGTCAAGAAAATTGAAATGGGTAAAATAAAAATGCTTGCGTATTCTGTAAACAACGAAAACAAATATTTGTTCTGAAATACGCAGATGTTTTCCCATGTGCTAAGCGACCAGTCTTGTTGTTCCCATGTGCTAAGCGACGATGAGTTAATGCCCTTTAGTAATCACTAAGGAAACAGCGAATCAGAACGAGGTTTCAAGTCAATAATCATAAAGAATGCACCATTCACACTTTGACAGTGACAGGGGATTTGTTTTCTTTGTTTGTCACACGCTTGAGGCTAATTTCACCTGGAGAAAGTGACATCCTGTCAATTAATGGTCGTTTAATACAAATGAACTTTGCTGGTCATTGTTTAGGCCAAATGGTCGGGGGGGGGGGGGAATTGAAAGTTGTCGCATAAGACAAAAGTCACTTAATGTGCGTGGTCGCTTGGGCATGTTTGACTGGAACTGTAAATTCCATTCATTTCATCGCTTGTTGGGTATGTAGAGCAATAGAAAATTTCCTTATTGGGTACCTGGGTGCCGTTTCACTAATGTTCGTATGACTAAAATGTTCGTAAGTGCGAAATTATGATAGTCTCTAAATTTCACATTAACAACATTTTCTTGTAAGCAATTGATGGATTTACATTTATTGAGCATAGGCTGCATGCAGCCTATGCTCAATAAATGAAAATCCATCAATTGAAATTTCCAGACGATCATAAATTTGCACTTACGAACATTTTAGTCGTACAGTGAAACGGGCCTCTGGAAAACACAAGTACAGTACAGTCTACACTCGTTTATTCAAAGTCCAGGGGACTGAGTAAAATACATCGAGTTAATGAAACTTTGAGTTAACGTGAGTTATGATATAGGAAACCGCACACTTGGGACCAAGACTATGACTTGAGTTATCAGTAGTTTGACTTAAGAGAGTTTGAGGTAACGAGTGTAGACTGTAATACACAAGTGTCCTTTCACGAGGATGTCTGTCCGTCACATTTCCTTTCTCCTATAACTTCTTTACCATATGAACAATTCACTTGAAATCTCATGTACATGTTTCTCATCATTCTCATTTTCATTCCCCGCCACATTCAGTCTCCCCAATGTCAAGGTCAAGTAACTCTGGTTCAGTAGATTTTAAAGTTTGGTTCAGCAGAGCTCCAGATAAGTGTTGTATCTAAAGAGTATTATACCCCCAGATTTCAAATTCAATTCATATTTACTTTCGCTAATGTATTATTGGGTGGCAGGGTGGGTAGCAGGTGGGGTCAACGGATGGGTAGTTTAATGATCAGGGTTCATCCTTACCGGAATTCCGACTGGAGACCTGGTTTGGCCCTCACATACGTCTTTGGCATTTTGTATGTGACAGTTGAATCTGGTTATACCCCATATGTGAGTATTACGAATACTCGTAATCCTATTTTAGGGGAAGGGGCCAAGTGACTTTGATTTTCAAATTGAGTAGTGAAACTACTGTAACAAAGGTGAAAATTTAAACAGTGTTTGCTTTTTTCAGCTCAAATAATATTCCCACTTGCGGAAAGCGAGACATAGTGATCACAATGACATCCAGGTGTCTGTGCGTTTAAGTTTTTAAATACCTTATATCTCTGCAGTCCTAAGTCACATTGACTTGAAACTTCATATGCTTATTAGTCAGCATACATATATTCATTCTCTGTCCCACTTATGTGGCACCTGTGCCCATGGTCAAAGTCAAATGACTTTTGTCAAAATTTGCGATAAAGTTTTCAGATAACTACTATCTCTGTAACCATAAGTTGGATTTGCTTGAAACTTGTATGTTTATTGGTCATCATCCATATACCGGTGTCACTTTCACCCGCACGATATTTTCACCCGTGGGTGAAAAAAATGCCATGAGATTTTCATCCCCCCTATGAGATTTTCACCCGCCCTCCAATATTTTTGTCAAATGTTGTTGTTGCTGTGTTGCTTCTATCTTATGGTTTGTGAGAGTCATATGACCTTTATATATGGTGGTGACAAAATTGAAAGAATGCGTATCAAAAGAAAGATCGTCCAATTCTGTATATGAAATTGTTCAGTATTTCATTTGCACGTGATGGTGCATGCAGCAAGATAGTGTAGCATAGGGGCCACTCAATACTGTATTCCCTAATTTGTGCAACATTCTGAGCGAGTCCTATGATACTCTAACTGGTTGCCTGCAGTATCACGTTCATATACAAGTTGTTTTTCAAGGATTTTGTGTATAGAATTGAACATACTTTACTATGATATGCATACCATGCCTCTGTGTTTTGTTGTACCAATAATATGGATGTTCAAAGTCTCTGGTCCAACAAACAACACAAGGTCAGACGACTGGTAGGTGCAACTATTAATTCTTTATATAATGAGTACAATTCCCCACTACTGCACACTCAGTCAATTGAAAGTTGTGCTATGTCAATGGATATGTTGTTTAAGACAATTAGGGAGGGGGGTGAAAATCTCATGGCCATGATATCTTCACCCGCGGGTGAAAATATCATTGCTATGATATTTTCACCCCCCCCCCTCCAGCAACTCTTTCAAATTTGCCACCAATCATATTTGAAATAGTCATATTTCTCTCCCATACCATGAGATAGAAGCAATACAAGCAACAACATTAGTCATATTCCCCCCTCTAATTGTCTTAAACAACATATCCATTGACATAGCACAACTTTCAAATTTTCAAATTTGCCACCAATCATATTTGAAATAGTCATATTTCTCAAGCAATACAGCAACAACATTAGTCATATTCCATGATATACAAGGAAAAAATAAAAAATAAAAAGCGACAAATTTTAAGGTGAATGGTAGGTGCAACTATTAATTCTTTATATAAATGAGTACAATTCCCCACTACTGCACACTCCGTCAATTGAAAGTTGTGCTATGTCAATAGATATGTTGTTTAAGACAATTAGGGGGGGGGGGGGTGAAAATCTCATGGCCATGATATCATTCACCCGCGGGTGAAAATATCATGGCCATGAGATTTCCCCCCCCCCCCCCCCCCCCCCCCCCCCCCCCCCCCCCCCCCCCCCCCCCCCCCCCCCCCACTGTCTGAACTCTTTCAATTTTGTCACCACCATATATAAAATAGTCATATGACTCTCACATACCATAAGATAGAAGCAACACAGCAACAACAACATTTGACAAAAATATTGGGGGCGGGTGAAAATCTCATAGGGGGGGTGAGAATCTCATGGCATTTTTTTCACCCGCGGGTGAAAAAATAGGCGGGTGAAAATATCATATGACACCGGTATTCATTCTGTGTGCCACTCATGCGGCCCCTGTGCCCCAAGGTCAAGGCCAAATGACTTAGAAGTTTGGGTTATTATAAAATCTGTGTTCAAGTTTTTACATACCTTATATCTCCACAATGGTTACTCCAATTTACTTCCAACTTCCAATACTTCATTTTCATCATCCATATTTTCATTCCATAGCCTGCCCATGTGGTCCACATGCCCAAGATCATGGTCAAATGACTGAAATTTGTGTTAAAGTTTGTGCATACCTTATATCTCCACAACACTTACTCCGATTTACTTCCAACATCCAATACTTCTTATTCATCATCCATATTTTCATTCTATTGCCTGCCCAAGGTCAAGGTCAAATGACTTTGAAATTTGTGTTAAAGTTTTTACATACCTTATCTCCACAGCACTTACTCCGATTTACTTCGAACTTCAAATAATTCTTTATTATCATCAATATATTCATTCTGTGTCCCACTAATGCGGCCCATGTGCCCAAGAGCAAGGTCAAATGGCTTTGATATTTGCGTTAAAGCTTGTACATACCTTATATCTCCACAACCCTTAATTCAGACTTCAAATAAATACACTCTGAGACCATCGAATGCCTCGTTGGGCTCGACATGCGGGCCGCAGCCATCTGATTTATCATTTGTTCCCTATTTAGTAATGAAGAAAATCAATAATTAATTTATAAAAGTAAAATAAAATATGCTTCACATTTACACACACATTGCTCCACTGGTCCTCTACCGCCCTATGACAAATCCACATTCGTCCCGCCCCAGATAAGCCCAGGGTCAAGGTCACAGACTTGTTGCTTTTGAAACCTTAACGCTCGGGTAAATGGCTTATACTTTCTCTTTCCTTGTTCGCATCTGCTTCACATTTCACACACGCATTGCTCCAATGGCCCTCTACCGCCCTGTGACAAATCTACATTCGTCCCGCCACCGCTAAGCCCAGGGTCAAGGTCACATACTTGGTGTGTTCGAAACCTTAACGCTCAGGTAACTGTTTTCTAATTTCTGTTTCCTTGCATGGATCTGCGTTATATTTCACACACACTCTGATGGTCTGCCTTTACGTTGTGACAAATCCACGCTTCCCTCACTCTCTGTGTTTTCAAATGTGCCTCATTTTCTTTGGCTGCCAGCGTTGGCATTCGTGTGCCGACAGGCCACATTTCTAGTCATTTATGTCATTCACTATTTTAGACACATATCTGAGAATCTGAGGCACATGGTGTGGGTCTTTAATTAGCAACTCTTGTTGTTGTTTTACTCATATTAACCCATAGACCGCTACACAAAACATTATTGTTGTCTGCTGTTGCTTTAATATTTTGCCTTATTTCTCAATAAAAACATGGTTTGACAGCACTTCAGAATCATTTCCAATGGAATCAATAAATCAGCCGTTTCAATCGGAAATACTTCTTTATGGGTTCGAAATTGTTTAAATATTTTATTTTTGTTATTTCTCAATGAAAATATATGTTGCCATACTCATTAGAACTTGTTTGGCCCATGATATGTATGCCTGTATGATGTTTAAACTGTATAAAATTGATTGTCAACATTTATCATGTCATTTATGTACCAGTAAAATTCATACTTTCAGACGACGACGACGACGATGGTGATGACGACGATGATGATGAAGGGAACGACAACAACAACAACGCCGACCTTGGCCTTGATACGGAGAGTGATGTCGATACACAGAGCGAGGATGACATGGAAACACAGGTAACTATGCAACGATTGTGTGGTATGGACCTGACACCAGGTCAGGTTATTCTAATTTCAAGGCTGAATTTATTTTATTTTTTCAATGTAAATATTCCGTTCTGATTTTGGGATTTCTGCACAGTCTGATCCGGATCTGCACTGTTCGCCATTCCATCATTGATTCATCTGTCATGGTGATTAAATCAGGCTACAGGAGTGTTATATTTGATCAGGAGCTACACTGGTCACAAATCCCACAGCTCTTGCTGGGATGTTAAACCCATTCACTTTTCAGTTTTGATTTGTCCACCCTGGGGCTAGTGTGATTTGTCCACCCTGGGGCTAGTGTGATTTGTCCACCCTGGGGCCAGTGTGATTTGTCCACCCTGGGGCTAGTGTGATTTGTCCACCCACTGGGGATTTGCTAGTGTGATTTGTCCACCCTGGGGCTAGTGTGATTTGTCCACCCTGGGGCTAGTGTGATTTGTCCACCCTGGGGCCAGTGTGATTTGTTCACCCTGGGGCTTGTGTGATTTGTCCACCCTGGGGCCAGTGTGATTTGTTCACCCTGGGGCTAGTGTGATTTGTCCACCCTGGGGCTAGTGTGATTTGTCCACCCTGGGGCTAGTGTGATTTGTCCACCCTGGGGCTAGTGTGATTTGTCCACCCTGGGGCTAGTGTGATTTGTTCACCCTGGGGCTAGTGTGATTTGTCCACCCTGGGGCTAGTGTGATTTGTCCACCCTGGGGCTAGTGTGATTTGTTGGGGCATTTCCCTGGGGGGGCTAGTGTGATTTGTCCACCCTGGGGCTAGTGTGATTTGTTCACCCTGGGGCTAGTGTGATTTGTTCACCCTGGGGCTAGTGTGATTTCTCCACCCTGGGGCTAGTGTGATTTGTTCACCCTGGGGCTAGTGTGATTTGTTCACCCTGGGGCTAGTGTGATTTTCAATTTTAGAATAAATTTATTAATTTTTATTATACTGAATTTATTACATTATCACAGCCAATTTTGGCTGTGATAATGTAATAAATTCAGTATAATAATTCTGCATACTTTTAATCATCAAATATACACAATCGTTAGTTCTGCATGAAATAATGCATTTCAGAAAAATCAATGATTGCTCCCTCAAAGTATACTTTGCTAGGGAAGTATACTTTTCAATTTTGATGAAATCGGCTACAGGTACGTCTAAATAGAATATTTGCATGTCGGAGTCAATGAAAATAATGACGTGTTTGTTGTTTTTGTTTACTCCTGTTGTTGTTTACAGGACGACCTAGATAGCCAGGATGATGACGAACACATCGCTAACCTCATGGAGGCGAGTACAACACTCCGGTGCGTTTCAATGACACAGGTTTCATCCTCAACATCAACCGATCATTTTATGAAAAATTAATTAAAAAAATTAAAAAATATGCACTTTTTTTTCATATTTTTTACTTTTTCTTTTTTATATATTTTTCCATTATGAAAAAAAAAATGGAAAAATATATTTTAAAAAATATGAAAAAGAAACAGTAAAAAATATGAAGAACAAAAGACAAACATATACAGTAGAACTTCGATCAGTCGAACCGGCAACGGAATCGAGTTTGAGTTCGAGCGATGCATAGTTCGAGGGAATGAAGTTTCAAAAATGTACTGTCACATTCAGTCAATAAAATCACTTATGTGAATATATGAGATGACCGATGTGACCTGCCATTGTATATGCATTACATTTGGAGGGAGAAATGAACAATAACAAATACAATTGTAAAGTTGCTGTTTTATTCAATATTTACATGTAATTATACGTCAAATAAACCGCTATGTTCCGCTTTGCGTCTACATAATACTGGTATTCCCAGTGTCTAAAAATAGCACATAGCACAGTGGTTGGAATAAATATACAAACGGAAAATATAAAAAACGAAACAATGTCCGTATACAATTATAAACACTATAAATTAACGCCTGAAGAATTCCATGATCTCCATGGTATTGGCACATCTTCTGTCAAAGTTAAATTTAAGTAAACGTTTGTTCATGACACATAACGCATTCAAGTCCTTTTCATAACGCCCGTAATTCACGCCGCTATTGTTTGCGATTCGTGATTTAATGTCATCCCGCGTCAAGGGAAACTACTCAACGCGACCGCCCTCAATGGGAATTCGCACCTCGTTAGACAAACAGCTGACCACAGATTTACCTGTTCGAGTTATTAGCGATAATTACCACTGTTTGACCGTCCACGGGACTAATCCACAGGTTCGACTGTTCGAGTAATTCATAGTTCGAGTTTAAGGTGTTTTATTACATGAATTATATAGGAAATTTGCCGGGACTGTCGAACCAGTTCGAGTTTTCCATGGTGTTCGAGCCAGACCTGTTCTAGTTATCGAAGTTCTACTGTATTTAAAAAAAAAAGGGGTGATAAAAAATGCCCGTATAAAAATATGTAATATGCTCAAGTACTCGGTAATCTACAGCATTCGGTATTAACCCTTAGACCACTACTCACAACAATTGTCGTCTGCTGTTGCTTTTATATCTTGTCTTATTTCTCAATAAAAACATGGTTTGACAGCACTTCAGAATCATTTCCAATGGAAATGATTCTGAAGTGCTGTCAAAGCATGTTGTAAATTATTCTAAAGTGCTGTCAAACCATGTTTTTGATGATAAAAATGGAAAATGGAAAATAGAAAATAAACAGCAGACGACAAAAAATTAAGAAAGCGGTCTAAGAGTTAAGTTCTCAAGACATTTTGACAATTCTGAAACTGTGAAGTTTGCACAAAACGTTTATCCCATTTGTGACTAAAAGAAATTGCATGTCTATTGTTTCTAGTATAAGTGTGAGGTTAGAATCGTGGTAAAGCACATGTATTTTTCAAACCCGTTAAAAGGATATAAATCGGACACCTTACATTAACAAGTCACATTGAATATGTGTAAACATACCGTATTTTTGCATGTACATGTATAAGAAACACTTTTTTCACCCGGATTTTCATCTCAGAAAACCCTTTGAGTCTTATACAGCCGTTTGGATACTATAGCTTGTTTTCCACACCGATATTTTGACATAAACAACTAGAAATTAAGAAAATAAACCTTTTTTTCTACATTTGTTGTTGTTGTTAGTCTTTAGGGTAAAGATAGTATTGGAAACATAGATTCATATTCTAAACTATTGGAAAAGTAGGTGGCCAAAAAATAGATTGTATTTTAAAATGTTTGCGCCATTTTGACCCCAGGTCCCATTTGGTCTACATTTTCTACTGAGGGCGAACAGTGTACACCAAGATCAGGGGGCCGTGTCACTAAACTTTGTGTGACTAAAATGTTCGTATGTGAAGATTTAGAATAGTCTGTAAATTTCAATTGATGGATTTACATTTATTGAGCATAGGCTGCACATGCAGCCTATGCTCAATAAATGTAAATCCAATAATTGTTTACAAGAACACATTGTTAATGTGAAATTTACAGACTATCATAAGTTTGCACTTACGAACATTTTAGTCGTACAAAGTTTAGTGAAACGGCCCCCAGATACAGAGATTTGTAGATTTTGCCTATTTTGAAAAGTGGCGTATTCATACTACCCTAACCAGTTCACCCCATATTTGTTGCTACAGCCCTGTATCTCGACCACTTAACTGACTGAGTTAACAGTATGTTATTTATGTGAGTATTACGATTATTCGTAATCCTATTTTAGGGGAAGGGGCCAAGTGACTTGGTGTTGTATGGACCTGGCACCAGGTCAGGTTATTCTAATTTCACGGGCTGAATATATTTTTTCTCGATGTAAATATCCCATTCTGATTTTGTGATTTTCCCCCCAATGCAGCAGGTTAAAACGGGATTGAACCCGTTTGCCAGGCCTTACACGACCTTAGCTGTTGATAGGCCGTTAAACATCAATAAACAAACAAACAAACTGATCTGTGGCTACACTAGACTAGATGTGTTGCGTGCAATATAGACAACTCTTTCCTCACTAATTTATACTCATCCTCAATAGATATCACCCTTTGCTTTTTCGCAGATTGATTTCCTGTAAATCCAAAACTTGATTACTCTTCGGAATATTTGAATGATATTTCACACTTGCATAGACCGTTACCCCAAGGTGTATCTCATGCAAGAAGCAATTGAAACAATCAATCAATCCCTGAATTGTGACTTGTGAAATGGAACTTATGAGAATAAATGGTGCTTTGTGACCAGTGTAGAATAAATGGTGCTTTGTGACCAGTGTATCTACAGATCAAATCGCAGGTGGAAGTCTCGGACCTAGGACCTGATAAATGGCTCATTTGTAAATCGTTACCCCACCCACCAATTTCTGTACAATAGGCACTATAGTATTTTCAAGGTAGGAAAGAGCTTGGAAAAATGTTGTAGTTTCGTACTCGCACAAACACCACACATTTCGATTTTGCTGCTTACTTTATGTCTCTGGTAATCAATAAATGTCTTAGGGCTTCAAATATATTCACTTCAATCATCGCTTTTAGCATTTCGTTAGTTACGGGCAATTTAGCTACCACAGACAAGGCGATAATTGTGAGTACGAAAGAATGTCGCACATTTTTGTGGGCTGTGGAAACGTAAATTACGTGTAAAATCTGGCTGAAATCCCATTACAGTCTCAACATATTGACGTGAATCACTGAAAGAAACATCAGTAAATCCGTTACAATTTGTGACAAACAAGTGTCATTCACTAACCTTGAATGATCTAAAACGTGCGTTTATTTTTATTTGTGTCCCAACATTTCGACATAACCGTGAACTTTACTTTGTTATATTCGCAGAATGATCAATAATAACGTCACGGGAAAAGCTAGACTGGAACATTACAAATACTACATACAGCCAATCAGGTGGCGATGTGTGTGTGGGATTCTTTCGGAAAGAGACTTCTCTGTAACTTTGGTAGCTAAGACGTGTCTAACTAACTATACACTAATCACAGATGTTTAAAGTAAATATATTTGGGGAGCCTAATGCATTTATTATTTGCCAAAGTCAGCAGAAAATTTGAAACGTGTGGTGTTTGAGCGAGCCCGAAACTAAGCATGTCTAGGGCATTTTCCCAAGCTCTTGCCCACATTGAAAGGCTATACTGTATAGTGTAAGGAAATGGGTGGGTGGGGTAACGTTTTTCAAATGAGCCATTTATTGGGTCCTAGGTTTATTGAGCCATTTATTGGGTCTTCCACCTGTGAATCAAATAGCACACTCATGTTGCCTGATAGCGATCTATATTGCTTGTTAGAAACAAGATGGATGTTCCATTGATGGAATTTGGCGAACAGTGCAGATCCTGATCAGACTGTGCGGATGCACAGTCTGATCTGGATTTACACTGGTCACAAAGTCCGTAAGCCCCATTTCTCTAGTCACGGCCAGAAATAATGAAAGTCTCTGCAACATGACAGGTTTGATCGGACCAAGGAAGATATCCAGAGATCGAAGTTGGACAAGAAACACAGGAATCGGGAGACGAGGCTCGCTATGCTGTCTCCTGACCTCGTTGACTCAGACGCATTTGTAAGTACTGTATGTTGCATATATATCAGCTGAACTAATTTTCACTATGCACACACCAGGGCACACGATCATTGGCGATGTCGATGTTAGTATAATCACATGCTCAGCAGCATGCCTCAGCCAATACAAACGCTTGTTACATCAAATTCTGAACAAATTTTGCCAATCAAAGCAGAAGTTGTTGGACACATTTGATTCACTGTGTGTGATATTTTTATGCATCTTGGAGCAATTTAATGCGTCTTGAAGCAATTTAATACGCCAATGGCGTGGCCTAGAATGAACACTGCTGACCCAAAGGTGCGATTTTTACATAAGCCGGTCAGGCTTGTGTTTTGCAGATATTTACTGGTCCGACAGAATTTTCACTGGCCCCGGGCCACCGGACCAGTGCTAATTTAGAAGGCTACTTAGTAACCCTTAGACCGCTACTCACAACAATTGTCGTCTGCTGTTGCTTTTATATCTTGTCTTATTTCTCAATAAAAACATGGTTTGACAGCACTTCAGAATCATTTCCAATGGAAATGATTCTGAAGTGCTGTCAAAGCATGTTGTAAATTATTCTAAAGTGCTGTCAAAGCATCTATTAGTGATAAAAATTGAAAATAAAAAATATACAGCAGACGACAAAAAAAATAAGATAGCGGTCTAAGGGTTAACATAAACCTTAAACCCTACCGGTTTCGTTATACTCTGCAGGGGTGTTAAGTATTATGTGACGTTACGCGTCGTGTTACAATCATGCTCGTGTGTTTGTAGCGGGATGATCGCGATACAGCCTTCGCCCAGGCGTACCTCACGAAGGTGAAGAAAGTCCTGCGAGACGACCTTGACATCTACGAAAAGTTCCTTCGCATTATGTACGAGTTCAGCAAGACGGAACAGTCGCCTATCAAGGTTTATTATATATCAATCACTCTTTCACTGCCCTCCCCCACCCCACACCAAAGTTTGTTATCCCATTCACATCTCCACCACCCTCACTATGTCACCCTCACTATGTCACCCTCACCGCCACATACACCCATACATGTATTATATGTTAGAAATATAGAATAATAACCTGTAACTAACATAGTTTAGGTTCAGTAGTTCAATAATAATTGGACTGAAACCAAACACATTTTTACATGTAAGCCTATGGGAATTTTGTATACGACCGTTGTAAAAAAACCGGTACGTATTATGTTTTAGCGCATGTGGTTTGTGACGAGTCAAGCTCCTGATAGCACTCTCTTGTGGCCTGTGGGTGGCAGGTGGGAACATGTGATGGGTAATTTAACGATCGGGGTTCAACCATACCGGAATTCCGAATGGAGACCTGATTTGGCCCTGACATACGTTTTTGGCATTTTGTATGTAACAGTTGAATATTATATGTCAAAAATATAGAATAATAACCTGTAACTAACATAGTTTAGGTTCAGTAGTTCAATAATAATTGGACTGAAACCAAACACATTTTTACATGTAAGTCTATGTGACTTTTGTATACGACCGTTGTAAAAAATATGGGATCGAACCCATTTGCCCGGCCTTACATGACCATAGGCCGTTAAACACCAATAGACAAACAAAACAAACAAACTATTGTGGCCTGATAACGATATATACATGTATATTGCTGGTTAGAAGCACGGCTGGGTTTGTCCAATTGAATGGAACGGGTGTTTCCATTGATGGAATGGCGAACAGTGCAGATCCTGATCAGACTGTGCGGATGCACCGGTTGAACCGAATCTACACTGGTCACAAAGTCCATAAGCCCCATTTCTCCAGCCACAGCGATATATAACACTGGCTTGAAGCTTGCTTGATTCAACTCCAGTAGCCAATTTCACCGAAATCCAGCAAAGTGTACATTCAGGGAGTCATTTACAATTTATGCATAAATTATTATTTTTATTTATTAAATGAAATATAATGTTTTATAATCAAAAAATGATATTGCAGTAAATACAGTAAATGAATGCTGCAGAAGTTTGATTCTCAAATATATAGGCGTTTATTAAAATGTGAAGTTGTACAAATACATAATACTCAGGTAGATAAGTGCACTTAAAGGTACATGCCCACGCAGCAGGTTACACTGTACTACTACTTTTCATTTTCTGTCATGCCTTACAGTCGTTTCTGTCAAAATGTTCCGGGTTTATACGTGTACAAAGTGTTGTGCTTTGCGTATCCGTGGAGTTTCCGTTAGTTGCGTTTCAAACCGTGTGTCGTCTACGTGTAATACGTTTTCGGCCATGCGTTTCCCCACTCTTGCGCATGCGCGAAAGTCGAACAAACCGTGTTCAACGCATTGAGTTTCAAAAGCGTGTAATCCGTGTACAACGGTTGTAAACGTATACAACGGTTGTAAACAACGCATTGCGTTTCAAAAGCGTGTAATCCGTGTACAACGGTTGTAAACGTATACAACGGTTGTACACGTATACAACGCGAAGGTAAACTGTTTAAACTGTTTAACGCTTTCTTTGACGAACGGTTACACGCTTTGTACACACCGTACAGATGAAACAGTGTTATACGTATAACACGTTTCCACGGGTTTTAACGCATTACACGTTTTGGTATGCCAACCGTGTATCGCGTAGAATGCGCATGCTCAGATCGTTCTTCGTGTGTGTCCGCCCCGTGCAGGCACCGGGGCGGGATCAACTGATCCTGAGAATAGTGCTGCAGTAGCCATTGCTTGTCGTAAAAGGCGACTAAACTGGCTTAACGATTGGGTTCATACTTTCCGGAACCCACTATACCGGATTTGGCCCTCATGTACATTTTTGGCTTTCTTGTATGTGAGAGTTGAGTCAGGCTATGCCCCATATATAAAAGTAAGATTAGCGCTAATCCTATTACTTTTAGGGGATGGGATAAATGATGCTGGTGTGGCGAGGCCCTGGCACAGATCAGGTTGTTCTAATTTCAGGACTGAATATATATTTTGATTGTAAATATTGAGTTCTGAAGTTGGGATTTACCCCCCTCGGACAGGTGGATACGGGACTCGACCCCGTTGACCCGTCTGCGTGTAGACTCCCTGAGGCTTGTACCTCTATGTCAGAAAAGCGGACGTTAAACCCTATTCACTCACTCACTCACTCACTCTTCGTGTGTGTATATATACTTCTAGACTGCAGGGCTTCCAAAATTTTCAGTTTTCCGGTTCTGGACCGATTTTTGAACTCTCAGACCGATTGAGATTTGAAAACTAGTCTTAAAAATCGGTCCGAGAAAAATTGCCAGTCGGCTGCTATTTCGCTATAAACCTTGTAAATTTACCGGTTTTGACCACCAAGTAATTTTTGACACATATCCGCGGGCCATATCCGTGTTAAACCAGTGTGCAGCTCGCTGTGTATTCAGTTTCTCCAAATATCGATTTTTCTTAACACACGCGTGGGACAGGTGTATAGCGGATTAGTGACTGAAATAGACTGGCTTCAGCGTAAAGATACGAGAGTTCCTAGACTCGCCATTTCTGATGATGTTAAAATAAAATAAAGAAACCATGCACTGTGTTTATCTGTGTTTGTAATATTTAACCCCAAGTAACTGACATGGACTATCGGCCCGGGCTATTCCATATTTAGTTAGGCACTGTTACATTACGCTGTATTAGGGGTAATTTTTGTGTATATAAAATGTACATGTACGTAAGAATGCCGCAGATCCTGATGAGCCGGCTCACGTGATCTACAATTCGCACACATTTTGATAAACGACAAGGTACATCTGTCGTGTTAAAACGTGACTCACTAGGCATCAGGGATTAGGGATCAATTGAAGTGCTAAATCACACCGCCGATGTACTTTGAACTCGATCTGAGGGTATGTATTCGCGATATTTTAAAAGGGACGAAACAAGGACGCCTCGAAGCGATCGGGGCCGAACAGGTATTCGCGTTAAAACGTGTAACCGTTGTACACGTTTCAACGCTTCCAGGTAAAGCGTTGTACACGTTTCAACTCTTTCACCTCGCTACATATGTATACGCCAAAGCGTGTTATACGCCTTGAAGCTAAACGTAGTACACGCTTTAAAACTAAACGGTTTGACAATGTGTATCACACGTGTACGAACCGTATTATACGTTTAAAGAACGTATACAACGATTTTAAACTAAATGGTTTGACAATGTGTATTACACGTGTACGAACCGTATTATACGTTTAAACAACGTATACAACGCTTTTAAACTAAACGGTTTGACAATGTGTATTACACGTGTACGAACCGTATTATACGTTTAAACAACGTATACAACGCTACAGCAAACCGTTGTGTTCGCGTTGCGTTCGCGTTGAGTTTGCAAGTGTTGTCTACGGTGGAACAAAAACAGAGACTGCACTGTATATGAGCCATTTGTCTACCCACTAACGAGTTATTTTTAATTATGGCGCGTGTTAATTGGTGTTAAATCGCATTTTATATGCCGCGACCAGAAAGGGTATTTTCCGACCTCGTGCTATTTTTACCAACACGCGTCACGTGACACGGTCAATCATATCACATATTTGACATGCGCAGTGAAGTATCGGAAGTTGAGAAGAAAATTCTCTGTTCGAGTCCAAATCTAAATCTCCACGTAACTCTTTCCATTTGGTGATCTGGTCGCCAATATTAACCACTCTCTCTGTACTGCCTGTCCTTCAAACATTTCGCCTTTTTTTTGGCCGACGCCGTTTCATACAATTTCCGTCCTGGACGTTGCGACATGTTGATATTCTTGTTTACATATTGGGAAGCCTACTGGCGTGCGTAGTATACTGCGCATGCGCACCGCAAGCCGTGATGTGAAAGTCGTCGTCCCCGCACATTATCAAAATAGACTGTTACCGCCGCGCGTCGCTAACAGTAAATTGATAATTAATAAATGATTATATTTGTATAGCGGGCACTCTTAATTTTTAGAACTGGTGGAATAGTGACATAATTATACACTTATTTAATTCCTGTAAAGAACATGTTGTGCCTACTGCGTGGGCATGTACCTTTAACAATTTTGGTAAATCCTGGTAGAATTTGCCCCATAATTAAAACTGCATGGTGAGGCCTGAAAAAAGGGTACATTTCGGGAGTAAAACAATGAAAAAGGGCACATTCATATATTTTTAATCGTTGTTGAAAAGTATGTCGTCATAAAAATGTTGAATGGCCAATTTTTTGTTTGAATACCAGTAGCCTATTTCATCAACATTGCAAAGTATACTTTAGTAGCAAAGTATACTTTGAGGGAGAAATTTTCAATTTTATGATAAATTTATTAATTTTTATTATACTGAATTTATTACATTATCACAGCCAATTTGGCTGTGATAATGTAATAAATTCAGTATAATAATTCTGCATACTTTTAATCATGAAATATATGCATTTGTTAGTTCTATATGAAATAATGCATGTCAGGAAAAATAAATGATTACTCCCTCAAAGTATACTTTGCTACTAAAGTATGCTTTGCAATGTTGATGAAATAGGCTACAGAGCTCCAGATAAGGTGTGTATTTGCTTAAATACCCAATTAAAATTGCCAAAAATCCAATTGAAATCAGAAGTAGCGAGTATCAAAAAGCAATAAAAAAATGTGGTACCTTTAGCATGCTGCAGAAAACAATAAACAGACCACAAATATAGCACATTTTTTGTCGCGCCTACTTTAGCAGAGGCGCGACTATAGTCGGCGCTTTTTCCGTCGTCGTCGTCCGGTTTTTTTGTAAGGCAAATACGTTAAAGTTATTGTTTTTTCACAATATCTCTTTAACCCGTTGCCAGACTTTCATAATATTTCATATCAATGTTTGTCATGGGATGATGCTTCATTACGCACACCCCCACATCCAAATTCTGAAGGTCAAGGTCATTTATTTACTTGTAATGTTCACCGGTTTTGTAACAGAAATGCGTTAAAGTTATTGTTTTTCACAATATCTCTTTAACCCCTTGCCAGACTTTGATAATATTTCACATCAATGTTTGTCTAGGGATGATGCTTCATTACGCATGCCCCACATCCAAATTCTCAAGGTCAAGGTCATTTATTTACTTGTAATGTTCACTGGTTTTGTAACAGAAATGCGTTAAAGTTATTGTTTTTTCACAATATCTCTTTAACCCCTTGCCAGACTTTGATAATATTTCACATCAATGTTTGTCTAGGGATGATGCTTAATTACGCACACCCCGACATCCAAATTCTCAAGGTCAAGGTCATTTATTTACTTGTAATGTTCACCGGTTTTGTAACAAAAATGCATTTTTCACAATATCTCTTTAACCCCTTGCCAGACTTTGATAATATTTCACATCAATGTTTGTCTAGGGATGATGCTTCATTACGCACGCCCCACATCCAAATTCTCAAGGTCAAGGTCATTTATTTACTTGTAATGTTCACCGGTTTTGTAACAGAAATGCGTTAAAGTTATTGTTTTTTCACAATATTTCTTTAACCCCTTGCCAGACTTTGATAATATTTCACATCAATGTTTGTCTAGGGATGATGCTTAATTACGCACACCCCCACATCCAAATTCTCAAGGTCAAGGTCAAGGTCATTTATTTACTTGTAATGTTCACCGGTTTTGTAACAGAAATGCGTTAAAGTTATTGTTTTTTTCAATATCTCTTTAACCCCTTGCCAGACTTTGATCATATTTCACATCAATGTTTGTCTATGGATGATGCTTCATTACATACACCCCTACATCCAAATTCTCAAGGTCAAGGTCATTTATTTACTTGTAATGTTCACGGTCAAATGCCTCGGCAGGCGTGACACCGCTTCCGTGGCGGAATTCTTGTCTTATTTTCCATGAAAACACATCTTGGTATTTCATTAGAATTGTCTCGATGGAGACAATTCGAATGAATGTCTCCAAGGAGACAATTCTAATGAAATGCCAAGACATGTTTTCATTTTGAAGCAAACTATTCAATAATTGCTGTCCGTTGATGTGTAAACAGTAGTGTGATTTCATTTTACCCAATTAAAATTTTGAAATACCCAATTGCTTCAGAAATGATGAAGTGACAATGCTCAATAACTAATTCCTTATCTGGAGCATTGGAATAATGATAGTATGTGTTAATGGTGTCCTCGTAAATTGTAATACTGTAATAAATTGAGAATCTCAAACTCGGTCCCATTTGATATGAGATTTATGAAACGAGTCACGCACAGTTTATGTACCGAGCCTCTGGCGAGATGCATAAAATTGCAGACGAGTTTCATAAATCTCGTATCAAATGTAAACGAGATTGAGATTCTGTTTATCACATGACTTACCCTCCAAAGAACAGCCAACGTGGAGATATCTACTACGTTTCAGTGAGCAGACGCCATTGACTATTTACGCATCGAGTTAAAAGTCTACACAGAGAAAAATAAGTTTAATCCCTGCAAGAAAATTAATATAAATTTGTTATGTAATAGGTGCTTGTTCTTTGTAAACACTTCATATTACCAAACATGAACACATTCGAACAATTTCAGTAATTTGAAGGAGTCACCGATGCTTCTAGTGACGTTTCAAACATGATGACGTCAATGTGACAATATCATTGCTTTGTCCGCCATTACGTACATCATTTGGAACGTCTCTACTTTATTCATTTGACATAACGTTGGCGCAAAATACGTATAATTAGTGTGATGTGGCCAGCCAATCAAATTGTTATTACACGTGTGTCGCATCACATTTATGAAATGGGTTACAGCACGGAATAACAATGTTTTTTTTTAATTACAATTTTTTTGTTTGGGCAGCATGATGCCACCAAATTCAGGCATGGTGCCACTGGAATCGGCCATGACACGGTGCCATACTGAAATAAGCTGGACCTGGTTACTGATCATCATGGCGTCTCACAGATTTACATGTGGTGTTCCATCTCACGATGAGAAACAGTTGGACTAGCAACACTAGCTGTTGACGATTCACTGAACCGCTGTATACGCGTCGTGTCCGAGAACACGGACGACCGGGCTCGCTGTACATTCCATTTCCCACGTAGTAGATAGACCAACTCCCGGCGAAACCGCTGCCCGCTGACGCAATATAATAAAAAGTTCACAGAGTGATTCATATACAGACAGAAGTTTGTCACTCTGCTGATGAGCGCATAGACGGCGACGTCGTGAATGTCGCTGATACCTTGTGAGAAATCAAAATACTTGTGGCGGATTGAAATAAGCGTTACGTTCGGCGCGGACAACAATAAGAATATGATGGAAACGGTAGCCAGCATCGCCGAGAGACGGAACTGGAATCTGGAATCAAGACTCTTCTTTCGGAGCCGGTACGAATTCCGTGTCGATTTCCTGATCATGATTGATTTACGATTGTCGTAGATTATGAAGGTGTTGAATATAAGCAGCAACAGAAACGGCAGGAATGAATATATAGTCGCATCCAACCATGGCCATATGGTGTCGTGGAAATAACCGAACTGCTCTAAATAGTTGCATCTCCCACGGTCGTCTATTTCGACAGTCCAGAAAAAATGTGAATTAATTGTAAGAAAAATCGCAATTAGCAGAAGCGTTACTTTACGCGCACGTGATATTGTCGCATATTTACACGCTTTAAGTGGAAAATGCACTGCAATGAATCTTTCTGTCGTCATTGCAACGAGAATCCAGACTGCAATATCGAAGAATGAGTACGATAGAAAGTTGAACGTTTTACACGAGGCTGAACTAAGCACAAGTGCGTCTGTCCCGTCCAACAATGCAAGCCACTTCCGAAAGCAACTGAAGTATAAAACAAGAGTGTCGAACACTGCAAGGACGCCCATATAGAAGTATGTAGACGTTTTACGCATACCAGGTTTCAACATAACCACAAGCGTCAATACATTACCGATTGTACCGAGAATTATAAGCACGGGAAAGCCATACAATCCAAGATTCTCCGCCGCGGTGTACTCCCCATATACACTCAGGATGTCGTGCAGTGTCGGTCGCGCTATGACGCGTCTCAATCCCGGAACTGACGGTCCACCAGTCGACAAGGGAATGGTCTGGGTCACCGAGATGTTGGCAGTAGTGTTCTGTAGCATCGTGGTGTTTGCAGTTGAAGTCTGTGTCATTGCACTGCTTGATACGAGAGCGGTTGTGGGTCCGGTAGTGAGGTTCATAGTTGAGGTATCATTGATGCCGCTAAGTCTACTTGTTTGGTTCACCTGAAATAATAATAGACTTTATTTAATGAGGGTTACTCATTTAGGCAAAGCCTAATCTCCCATGAGGCCATCAACAAAGAAAAACAGGGGCCCGTTTCACTAAACTTTGTACGAATAAAATATTCGTAAGAGCAAAATTATGATAGTCTGTAAATTTCACATTAACAATGTTTTCTTGTAAACAATTATTGGATTTACATTTATTGAGCATAGGCTGCTGATGCAGCCTATGCTCAATATATGTAAATCCATCAATTTAAATTTACAGACGATCCTAAATTTGCACTTACAAACATTTTAGACGTACGAAGTTCAGTGAAACGGGCACCAGATGTACATGTTACAATTTACAGGTTACAAGGTAGACATGACGAAACAGTATAGCTTGATAAGATAAAAAAGACAAAAACTTATTCACAACTATTTACAGGAAACTGGTAGTCTGCTAATTTTTCATCCATGTTGTGGAATTAATTTATTGTTTGAACATTTTTTATATCATTAGGAATGCAATTCCATACTATACAGCCGGAGTATGACATACTTTGTTTAAATTTTTCTTGGGTTTGGGAGGTATGAAGTTATTTGAAGTCGGTGATCTTAGTACTGGTAATTATCCCGTCAACACGTGTGTATGTGCCGTGAAACACGGTGCCGTGAAACTTTTTTGATATCCTCTCAATACGACCTAATCACTGCGTATGAATATGTGCGGTGGCTGGGGTTATTTTTATTGCATTTTAAAGCTATTTGTAGGTATTGACGGGATAAATAGAATAGTAGGTTAGTGCCATGAATGGGAAAAATATCTGGCGCGGCATGTAAATGGGATGTGCTCGGCAGAGCCTCGCCCATCCCGTTTCCTAAGCCTTGCCAGATATTTTTTCCCATTCACGGCACTAACCTACTATTCTCTATATTGTCATTCTGACCTTTGATTCATTGAAAAGAAATCAATGCACTGATGGAAGAGTAACCCTCAAACACACACGCATTCGGCTTTCATCGGTATAACTATACAGATTTGAACAAGGCTTCTAAATTTGGTCGGACACAACCTCGTATAAAAAATTCCGATTTTATTAACGCTAATGTGAATATTTTGGCGTAAAGTGCACCTATAGTCACCAAACTTCATGGTCATGGTCCTTAGGTAGGGGGATTACAAGATTGTTAAAATGACGTCATCACGTAATCCAAGATGGCCGCCGTCTGATGGTACAATGCTCTTTTAAAGTTGTTAAAATGGTGACCCTGGGGTCAAAAATGGGCGTGGCCCATGGGGTCAAATTGGGGTCAAATTTTATTTTTGACCGAATATGATCATGTCATATATCAAATCGAAGGTATCAACGAGGCAATCACTCTGGTGCATTTTTTGTCGAGATCGGATGGTTATGTCATCCAAGATGGCCACCGAAAGGTCAAAAGGTTTTACTTTTATTGGAGATTTCACAAATTCTTCTTCACATGAACCGCTTGGCCCATGGTAGCCAAACTTAAAAGTTATGGTTCATGGGTGAAGTCTTTTCAGATTTGTTAAAATGGAGGTCGTCGCTAATCCAAGATGGCCGCCGTCTAAACATAGCACAAATTCTTAAAAAATCTTCTTCTCATGAACCACCAGCCGGATTTCAACGAAACTTGGTAGGAATGATCGATGTACAATGCTCTTTCAAAGTTGTTAAAATGGTGACCCCGGGGTCAAAAATAGGCGTGGCCCAGTGGGATCAAATTGGGGTCAAATTTTATTTTTGACCGAATATGGTCATGTCTATATCAAATCGAACATATCAAAGAGGCGATGGCTCTGGTACATTTTTTGTCGAAATTGGATGGTCATGTCATCCAAGATGACCACCGAAAGGTCAAAAGGTCGCTCTTTTATTAGAGATTTCAAAATTCTTCTTCACACGAACCACTTGGCCCATGGTGGCCAAACTTCACAGTTATGGTCCATGGGTGAAGCCTTTTCAGATTTGTTAAAACGCAGGTCGTCGCTAATCCAAGATGGCTGCTGTCTAAAAATAGCACAAATTCTTAAAAAATCTTCTCATGAACCGCCAGCTGGATTTCTACGAAACTTGGTAGGAATGATCGACGTAGAATGCTCTTTCAAAGGTGTTAAAATGGTGGCCCCGGGGTCAAAAATGGGCGTGGCCCGTGGGGTCAAATATTATTTTTTACCAAATATACTCGTGTCATATATCAAATTGAAGGTATCGATGAGGCGATTGCCTGGTGCAATATTTGTCGGAATCGGTTGATTATGTCATCCATGATGGCCTCCAAAAGGTCCATTTATTCGAGATTTTGAACGTCTTTTTCTCAGGATTTGCCGATGTGGGAATCAAACTCAGAACCCGCTATATCAAAGGCGGCATGTGTACCCATTATACTAGTGGGCCATCTGTTTACATAGCTTTGGTACTGCTTTTATGCACTCGTCATCACGGTATTATAACAATAACAATCACCATGCGAACTATGACGAATGTTGATTTTTAAAAATAACTTTTATTTACATATTTACAATAATAGCACGTCAGCACAAAGTGGCGGACCTATAGCCATTTCCCAGCCGACCAGCTTTTGTCAATCCAATAGCATTTTTTTTTCTTTGAAGATAAGGATGTATTGTAGGGGTTATATTTTTTGGTTCAGCATTTAGAGATGTCATTAATATATACAAAGAACGTTTAATTTGTATTACCGTGCACACATATTGGTACTATTTTGTATGATTGAGGTCAGGGGAGATAACTGCGTTTTCTCAAAATATGAACAAAATTCGATATTTTTCAAAAGAAGTCGATATTTATTTGTCCAATGCAATTTCTGGTGTACAACAACTATTCTTTATAAGATATTGACTGCAATTGTGTTTAAGTTGATACACATACTTGATTTAAATAATTAAAACTAATCACACTGTCTTCACATGCACATAAACTGGTGATCTCCACTACCAACACGGTACATGTATGCAAATATTAGTTAATACTGTGTTAAAAACAAACAGTGGAGCGCCGTGGTGTAATGGTTAGTGTGTCGGACTACTGATCCAAGGTTCGTGGGTTCGAGTCTGACTAGCGGCGTGCGTTGTGTCCTTGAGCAAGACACTTTATCCACACTGCTCCAGTTCACCCAGCTGTTAATGGGTATCAATAATTCGTAGTTGCTCTGTAAATACGAATTACCAGCTTCTCTCAAAAATCTCTACCTCCGTTCTTTCTCCCATTCTTGGGAGACGGCATGCAAGGTCCTAGAGCCAGTGCCGCCGTTAAATATAAGCTAAAAAAAAACAATAAAAAAAAGTAACACTTTTGATGATAAAAACTTGTGTCATAGTTATATAATTTAATTTCCCCAATCCTTAATAGAACTTGATAGAAATTTATCCAAAAATTGTTTTCTTGAAAATGCAAAAAGTAACACTTACCTTTCGTGACGTGACATACAGATGATTTAAAAACTTCCAGTTTCATGAAGTTAACTTGAAAGTGTTGGCACCTATTTATAGGTAATAAGTACCATTTCACTTGCTATTGTTTGAATATTTTTTTTCTGTTCGATGAATGTTCAAAATAAAATAGAGATTATTCTTCAGTGTCGTGTCTCCTCAATCCTATTAGCCAATTATGGGTAAATATTGGAATAGCCGTTAAACCACAATGACAGTTCACCCCATCCATTCTGTAATTACCAAAATGTCGCTGGGGAATTGGATCTTGTGGTCGTTGTAATCAACATAAGGCTCCAGAATTGAGGGCTTATGAGACACGCAATGTGCCTTTGTACGTTCGGACATCTGCGTAATTTCACGAAATACGTTTTCAATATTTTCCGTAAATGGCGTCAAAAGTTGACGAAATTTTCATTTATTCCTCATGTACATGAAAAATATTGTAAATTTTGTTAATGTATTTAATGAAATTACACAAATGTCCGAAGGTACAAAATCACATGGTATGTCTCATATGTCTACAGTCTGATCAGGATCTGCACTGTTCGCTGTCTAAATGATTGTTTTGATTAAAACCTTTTCCATTTTATTACATACAAATATTAATTCAAACAAGGTCTTATACTAATGTTATACCATTATATGCGGCTCTGACTGGAGAAATGGGGCGTATGGGATTTGTGACCAGTGCAGCTCCTGATCAAACAGCACACTCCTGTTGTCTGATAATGCTTCTATTTTGCTTGTTAGAAGCATGACAGGTGTTACATTGATGGAACGTCGAACAGTGCAGATCCTGATCAGACTGTGCGGATGCACAGGCTGATCTAGATCTACACTGGTCACAATACCCATAAGCCCCATTTCTCAGTCACAGCCAAATGTTGGTCAGAAAAGCCAGCTCATTTAGATCTACACTCTACGCAAACATTGGTATAATGATCGTGGAAAGGGTTAGCTAATTTAAGTTTCCAATTTATTGTTCAATTGTATCTTCATTTAGTATTTAGCCGTGTTTGCGGTTAAAATTAATATCCATTTGCCCACTTTGCTAGGAATACATTGTAAAACCTTGTCATTCCCACAGAGCTCCAGATAAACTTTGTGTCTAAAGAGTATTGTACCCCCTGCTTTCAAATTAAATGCGTATTTTATTTTTCTGAATGGATTATTGATTTTCTTCATTATTAAATAGGGAACAATTGATCAAAACATATTTAAACATTCACTTATTTGAGTGTATTGTTACTTATTCACTTATTTATACTGTAATGCAGTTGAAAATTTACTTAGTTGAGCTGCAAAAAGCAAAGAACTAATTAAATTTTCAATTTTATTACAGTATTTTCACTACTCAATTTGGAAAATAAATGCGTATTTTCACATTGCTGTGAGTATTTTGTACTCCCACTTTTGATAATCAATGCATATTCTGCTAAAATAAGTGCGTAAAATACGCCAATACGCACCTTATCTGGAACTCTGTACTCATCCACGTCAATACGAAGCTTATTATCCCCTATAGCCGATAGCGTTAATCAATGCATCTGAGTATGTACGTATGTACATGTGTTAGTAACAGCTTTCATTTCTTAATAACTTGTGAACCACTTCACTGATTTATGTCGAGCCCGCTTGCAGAAAGCGAGACATAGTGATCACAATGACGTCCGGGTGTCCGTGCGTCCGTCCGTCCATCCGTCCGAAATCTGCGTTAAAGTTTTTAAAAATACCATCAAATGCCTCGGCGGGCTCGACATGCAGGCCGCGGCCATCTGGTAATAATAGGTGTGGTGCTATGGATGTATGTACGTACATGCGTCAGTACATGTAACACCTTTCATTTCTTAATAACTTGTGAACCACTTCACTGATTTTTGTCGAGCCCGCTTGCTGAAAGCGAGACATAGTGATCACAATGACGTCCAGGTGTCCGTCCGTCCGTCCGTCCGTCCATACGTCTGTCCGAAATATGCGTTAAAGTTTTTAAATACCTTATATCTCTGCAGTCCTAAGTCACATTGACTTGAAACTTCATATGCTTATTAGTCATCATCCATATATTCATTCTGTGTCCCACTCATGCGACCCCTGTGCCCCTATGTCAAGGTCAAATGACTTAGAAGTTTGCGTTAAAGTTTCTGTCAAAATTTGCATTTAAGTTTTCACATACCTACTATCTCTGTAACCGTAAGTCAGATTTGCTTGAAACTTTGTATGCTTATTGGTCATCATCCATATAATCATTTTGTGTCCCACTCAGGTGGCCCCTGTGCCCCAAGGTCAAGGCCAAATGACTGCGTTATTATGAAATCTGCGTTAAAGTTTTTACATATCTTATATCTACACAATTGTTACTCCAATTTACTTCCAACTTTCAATACTTCTTTTTCATCATCCATATGTTCATTCCATAGCCTGCCCATGTGGTCCACATGCCCAAGGTCAACGTCAAATGACTTTGAAATTTGTGTCAAAGTTTGTGTTAGAAGAATAGTGAGAGCTTATGTAGTCACGTCGGCGTCGGCGTCGGCGTCGGCGTCACCGTCACGCCGCCTTGGTTAAGGTTTTTAATCAAGCTTGTATATGGAATACTCCTGGCCCTACACCCACCATACTTGGACAACTTCATCTCCTAGTGATGTACATCAATAACCCCTGATCTATATTTGACCGTGACCTACATTTAACCTTGAATTACTTAGTTAATTCCCCTTGGTTAAGGTTTTTAGTCAAGCTTGTAGATGGAATACTCCTGGCCCTACACCAACCATACTTGGACAACTTCATCTCCTAGTGATGTACATCAACAACCTCTGCCCTATATTTGACCTTGACCTACATTTAACCTTGAATTACTTAGTTAATTCCCATTGGTTAAGGTTTTTAGTCAACCTTGGTTATGGTTTTTAGTCAAGCTTGTAGATGGAATACTCCTGGCCCGACACCAACCATACTTGGACAACTTCATCTCCTAGTGATGTACATCAACAACCCCTGACCTATATTTGACCTTGACCTACATTTAACCTTGAATTACGTAGTTAATTCCCCTTGGTTAAGGTTTTTCGTCAACCTTGGTTAAGGGTTTTATGCGGGCCGTGGCCACCTTCTTTGTCAAGCTATGTGTACATCAACAACCCTCGTAGTCGAGCTATGCTGTTCTCCTACAGCTCTTGTTAACTTAGCTATTTTTTCTACATTTTTGTATACAATTCTATATAGGGTACAGAGTTTGTGTACACAACTCCTCTGAAACCGTTCAGTCAATCGATCTGAAATTATACACACGTCTTCTACACATATTGAAGATGTGCACCTTGGTGTTTTTATGCCGAAACAATATTTTTTAACAAAAATATCACCTTTTTAACATAGCCATTTTTTCTACATTTTTGTATCCAATTCTATATAATTTCTACTTTACACATCTCTACCTAAATTAGTATACATGTAGTCCGTCTTGTTATGTATTTTCGTCGGATTTTCTTGGGGATTTGTTGCTCTATACATTTTGTAAATAGAAATTAAACGAGGAATCCGAAAATCGATGTTGCTATTTGCGGAAATAAAGTTTTCGACCTCCATTTTGAAATTCAAAATGGCCACCATATTTTACCTAGTTTTGCTATATATCCGCACTTAAGTAACATATACTATTGGTTTAAATGTGAAAATCGCATACTTGTAGTGATTAATACTTTATCAGGAAGTCAAATATAATATAAGAGAGAGAAGTTTGTAAAATAGCCGCGATTTTCAAGATGGCCGCCACGTTATACATATACGTAAGTGTCGGCATAACAGTTGAGGAATTTGATTATATGTTTTTACAATGTACACAGCCATTGTAATTACAATAGACTAAACGTGTATTTAGTATTCAAATATACATACTGTGAAATGTATAATCGCACATATACATATACAATAAGTATATACATGTATGCACGTGAAGAAAATGTGTCCCTTAGAAGGTAACACATGGAAAATGATATACTATCTTCAATTACCCTTGGTATGTGATGTTTAGGATACATATGCACCTCACATAACATGTACAACTGGTTATATCATTTATTAGCTGTATTGTTAAATAGACATGTGGCGAGGACGATGCTCACAACAGCATGACTAAATGTAGAATATATAGACAATCAAATAATACATCAGTTGTTCAAGTGTTCCGATAATGTCTTTTCTAATACATCATTTGTTCAAGTGTCCCGATAATGTCTTTTCGGGTGCAGATTTAACATTACATACAAATGTATACACTGCAAACGTTAATGTCACAGTCGCTTATGTTGTTCGGCAATGGTTCTTTCATCATAATCACCGTCAACATCAGATCGAATGGCATTTTTATGATGAGTATCATCATCATTCTTCGTTCTGTACTACACTTACAAAGATATGTGCATGCTAACGCGGCGTGACTGTCATCTGACCATTTTAATAATTATCATACGTACTGGGGAAACGTCCGATGTGTGTGAATGTATGCAAACATCAATGTCCTGATGATATACATGTCCAACACGAGCAATGTGTACCTGCTGAGCAACTGTAGCTTGTCCGCATATTATGGTCTGCTCGGGTATGAGGGTAATGTTGACACCCTTTGGAAGATAGGCCTGGAAAACAAATTCAGACAACGTGTCGAATGTTAGATCTGAGACGGAATCACAGTCGAGCAACATCGGGAAGGCATCTACGACACCTTCTCCCTGTTACGTAGTGTCTGCGTCAGAGAAAGCATGTAACGCTGGCAATGCATTTTCCTTGCTTTCCGTCCATAAGACCACATGTCACCAACACCCGATACCATTGAAATTGATGTACCACTGCGTAAGAGGCTGCACTTTCATGTTAACAGAACTAGTGCATCAGTGTCCGGGTTGTATTTTATTAATTTGACATTAGTTTGATTCCGAACGTTGGCCAATATTGCATGGCGAATTATCAAAGTGCAACCCTCCTCGTGGTTATTGCTTTTAAACAGTATTTCACAGTTGCACACTGTCTTTCCATTTGCAGAGACGATCGTGACTTTCTCTGTTTCGGACCTGTGTGCTATGCGTCTTATTATTTTGCCAAGCAAGTTGTTAGGTCTTTTTTCGTCTTACAATGGGACAGGACTCGTTTCATGGAGATGTGCTTAAGTTTTGTGCCATCCTTAACCTGGTACTGTACATGTGGCTGTCCTTTGTTCCTAATTTATATGGTTGCAGTCTTCATGGCGTATTCCTTGTATATACATGTATAATAGTTTACCACGTCTTGCATTAGTCTATTGATGAAACATTTGCTGAGATCTTCAACTGTCTGTATGTTTGCCGATTACTTTTCCAGCTTTTGTACAGTTATCATTCCATCGGAAATGGCAATTTTACGTTAGTTTGCATCTTTTGAGGTGCGTGTATCAACTTCAATTTGCCATTGCATATGAGTACTGATCCACTTGGTGAAAGAGTGACCTTGGAGTCAGTGTAAACCCATACTCTCCAATAGCCTTCCTCATATAAACATCCCTGCTCGACTGTGTTATTATCATTAGCCGTCCATGCATATATTTTGTTTCCTTTAATCAATCGATTTAAACACATATCGTCTGTTTCCTATTCCCGATGTGTACATCTTCAATATTTGGGGTACTTATTCTTGAGGGACATACGTATGATGGTCAGGTGATAGAGAGAATTTCCTTGAACTTTCAAGAGTTCTCTTGTAGTTGCTGGTCCATACACATCTGCTTATAGCCATGCATTATCGAGTCCAGAGTTTTAAATTGAAGAGTCTACGCCATAACGACGTGCAACTCTCCCAGCCGTGGCATAACCTGTTTCTTTATATTTGAGGTTCGAATCAATGATCTTCACTATCTTTTCGACAGGGCCATATCACATGAGACCACAGATGGATGATCTTTTCCAACAACTAATTGGTTCATTAGAGTTGATCAGTCGTGTGCTAATTCCTCCAAAATAGGCATGGCCCCAATTCCTGTCAATTATTGAGCTCCAGAGAATGATAAAAAGTAGCCTGCTCAGCCAGGAATCAACCAGGTGCGCATTCGTTACTCCCATGAGTCGAGATTATATGTAAGAGATAAGCCAATGAAACTTTTTTGTGTCATCAATACCAGCAGCACTGACTTTGAACAAAGTATGTTAGCCTCTGGTTACAACGGCGACTGTCACGGTGGTTATGCTTACTACACAGTACGATCGGTGTGTGGTACGGAATTACCGTTATGCTACTTTCATCCTGTATGCACACAGGTAGCATGATTGGATCCCCTGATCACTGTCTTTCTGAAATATCACGGTACTTGTATCATGTGTAGTTCTTTTACCATCAAGTGTGTCTTCCAGAATTTGACTGAGTACCCGGCCGTGCGGTATACAGCAGTTATTTGCATGTAGAAGATCGATAACCTTCTTGCTCCTGGTTTTATGTCAGACTGCCAATCCTAATCCAAGAACATGTGGACTTTTGCGCTGGCTACCTCTCTGGAACGCATCACAATAATTTGTTACTTTATGATGTACCTGCGTATCAGTTTTAAGACCATACATAATGCTTTGGCGTGTTGGGAGCACAGTTCTGTCAACCATATGGGCCCGTGCTACATTTTCCAATTCACGGAGGGTGCCCACAATAACCCACCTGATCAGTGAATGAAGGCACGTCGTCAGTGGTGCTGGTTCCATGAATACATTTATCAACAATTCTGCTTATGAATCTAGACATACGTTCGCCTTGCATAAAATAGAAAACGGCAGACTTCGGTCTGTCCTTTTGGATTACACATTAAAATGGGGCAACACACGCATAACTATCTATTTGAGCCATTTTATATTGTATTTAGGACATTGCTTCTCCACTTGTTCGACACCTAATGAGTTCAAGTAAGTGATTTAAATGTCTCTACCATCGATAATATCTCGTTCTATATCAATTACATTTAGTCACTCAATTGGACATGCGTTTTGCCACGAGTTATTGGGTCTTTCTTGGTTGCTTTCATTTTCAGCTTCCCTTAGGATGTAGTACACATTACAGCATTGCTTGTGATATCTTACATCAGTAGCACGTGCCTCGCGCGTGAGTCGTTGGTTGAGATGTGCAAAATTGCCGTCTTGGAAATGTGACAGTGCCTGTATGGCTTCAAGCATACGTTTATGTCTCAGCCTGTGGTCGAACAACAAACGGTCCTTTCTACACCGTGTCTGCATGACACACGATGCGCACCTGAAAATTTGTGCAGAATCCCGCTCGCATGGTCAAATATATACTGAAATATACACAGTAATGGAGTAATTAGTAATTAGTCGATATAGCAACTAATATGAATTGAAATACAATTTGATATGTTAATTTCTTGCCGCGTCATAAGGCAGCATGTGAATGTAATGTTCCCACCATACGGATATTGAGCCGTATGTATTTAACAACGCTAACGTCGTAACGCGAAACGTTGTACACTGCAGCTCCATTATAACGCGGTCGCGTATAGCGCGATCTCCATTATAACGCGGGTCTCTCGTGGATCCCAATTTTTTTTTTTAAAAATCGAGAAAAAAAAGAAAGAAAAAAAGAAAGAATTTTTTTTTTTAAAAATCGTCGGACGTCGTAATCATTGTGTAATTAGTTGATTCGTGATTTCTGCAAGTTTATTCAAACAACGAAGTTCAAAGTCCATGAAAGGATTATTATTAGTATGTTAGCAAATGTAATACATGCACCTTTAATCAGGTAATCATGTTAATAGGCATATTTATTAATCAATTCAATTACACATAATTGTCGCTAATAAATGGTTGCGTTTTCGATCGCCTTTCTTTTTCTTTACTCCCAGGTGTAATATTTAGCATTCTATAAATAGACTGGTGTTTCAGCATTATCTGGGTATGGGATCACGTTGTCTATTGTTTACACTGCAGCCCACGGCACTCTCGCTTAATTCGTAAAATTTCATTCATCAATATGACTTGCAGCGTAAACAATAGATCACGTGACCCCACATCCTGAGATTATGCACGTATCAACCGCATGAATAGGCACGACACGTGACCATAGGCATTATTTATTATCAATTAATAATTGATCGCGAGTAGTATACATTGTAATAAGCGTCTGTCTATCGCGAGCACTATACAACGTAATAAGCATGATTTTATAAATAACTCATATGTTTAATACATTAATACATACAAGTTTGTATGTCATAGGCATTATTAATAATTACTTTAACTTCTGTTCAAATGACATGATTTTATATGGGTCCGTTGCTAATGGAATTCCCGCAATAGTTGGTAACCGAAATGCGAATGATACCAGTAACCCGTGCAGTACCAGTACCCGTGCATGTCCCCAATTTTTATAACGCGGTCAGATTCGATCGCGGTTTGAAATCTTGGACCCCGACCACCGCGTTATAATGGAGCTGCAGTGTATTATCAATCACTAACCAAGTATTGTAATAACAACGAGAGTTCAATCGTAATGGGTGCATTGGGGTTTATGCGACCTATATCAGCATGTACGCACACGCAGATTGATTTGGGTCTGCAATGATCGTAGTATAGCATGTGCATAATTAGCAGTTGCATGTTTAGCTTACAAGCAAATTTTGTGAACGGAGACTGTGCCAAACCTTATAAAATTAGGATTCTACATTGTATACCGGTAGGTAATGTCATAAGTTTTATGTTTCAATTTAAAAAATATATTACTCGGATATAGATTGAAAATCTGAAATTCGCAATTTATTTTGAGAAAATATCTCGTATAAAAGCGACATAATGAGAAAAAAAAAAAAATTTATGGCGACCATTTTTAAATTCAAAATCGAGGTGTAAAAAGTTATTTCCGCAAATTGCAACATCGATTTTCGGATTCCTTGTCCAATTTCCATTTCAAAAATATATAGTGTACCTAATCCCCAAAAAGATCCGACGAACGAATTATATTTAACATACTACAACGGACTAATGTTTAGCACAACGAGAGGAAGAAATAATGCTATAGAGTTTCAAATTCTCATTAATGTTTCTTGCCTTGGTGACAGCTTCACATTTTTGTATCTTCGCTGTCTGGCCAATCTCGACGGGCGTATTTTGTGACTTATGGCACTCTTGTTATATCTACTTTTTGAAAATAATTTTTTATTGTTTTTATCACACATGTACATTGTATCCGTTCGTTTGTTCATTCGTCTGTCACATTTCTTGTAAGAATTTAAGTAACACTTAGCAAACTGTAATTGCTGGAGACTAGATAGTTGGTATGTGGCTTCCTTATGTGCTATGAAGTAAAACACAACTGATATGTAAAATTGTACATGTAGCCAAATAACCTGTGTTTACAATAATATTTACAACTAAAAAAAGTCGATGGCGCGCCATCGCAATATACCCACTTTCCCCAAATGCTAAGTCCGAAAGGGGGAGGTAATCCATGATGGAGGGTCGGATAAAAAATCCGAATTCACTTTGCGCATCAGCACATCAAAACGAAGCTACGAACCAAATATCAGACGCGTAGGTATTAAGGTGAAAAAGTTTTTTGAGTTACAAGGAAAAAATGGGAAATTCTGAGTGCGAAAGGGGGAGATAATCCATGATGGAGGGTCGCATGAAAAATCCGAATTCACTTTGCGCATGTGCACATGATAACGAAGCTACATAGCAAATATGAGGCGCGTAGGTATGAAGGTGAAAAAGTTTTTCGAGTTACAAGGAAAAAATGGGAAATTCTGAGTCGGAAAGGGGGAGGTAATCGATGATGGAGGGTCTGATCAAAAATGGGAATTAACTTTGCGCATGTGCACATGATAACGAAGTTACATAGCAAATATGAGGCGCGTAGGTATGAAGGTGAAAATGTTTTTCAAGTTACAAGGAAAAAATGGGAAATTCTGAGTCCGAAAGGGGGAGATAATCCATGATGGAGGGTCGGATGAAAAATCCGAATTCACTTTGCGCATCTGCACATGATAACGAAGCTACATAGCAAATATGAGGCGCGTAGGTATGAAGGTGAAAAAGTTTTTCGAGTTACAAGGAAAAAATGGGAAATTCTGAGTCCGAAAGGGGGAGATAATCCATGATGGAGGGTCGGATGAAAAATCCGAATTCACTTTGCGCATCTGCACATGATAACAAAGCTGCATAGCAAATATGAGGCGCGTAGGTATGAAGGTGAAAAAGTTTTTCGAGTTACAAGGAAAAAATGGGAAATTCTGAGTCCGAAAGGGGGAGATAATCCATGATGGAGGGTCGGATGAAAAATCCGAATTCACTTTGCGCATCTGCACATGATAACGAAGCTACACAGCACATATGAGGCGCGTAGGTATGAAGGTGAAAATGTTTTTCGAGTTACAAGGAAAAAATGGGAAATTCTGAGTCCGAAAGGGGGAGATAATCCATGATGGAGGGTCGGATGAAAAATCCGAATTCACTTTGCGCATCTGCACATGATAACGAAGCTACATAGCAAATATGAGGCGCATAGGTATGAAGGTGAAAAAGTTTTTCGAGTTACAAGGAAAAAATGGGAAATTCTGAGTCCGAAAGGGGGAGATAATCCATGATGGAGGGTCGGATGAAAAATCCGAATTCACTTTGCGCATCTACACATGATAACGAAGCTACATAGCAAATATGAGGCGCGTAGGTATGAAGGTGAAAAAGTTTTTCGAGTTACACAAGAAATGGGAAATTCTGAGTCCGAAAGGGGGAGATAATCCATGACGGAGGGTCGGATGAAAAATCCGAATTCACTTTGCGCATCTGCACATGATAACGAAGCTACATAGCAAATATGAGGCGCGTAGGTATGAAGGTGAAAAAGTTTTTCGAGTTACAAGGAAAAAATGGGAAATTAAATTCTGAGTCTGAAAGGGGGAGATAATCCATGATGGAGGGTCGGATGAAAAATCCGAATTCACTTTGCGCATCTGCACATGATAAAGAAGCTAAATAACAAATATGAGGCGCGTAGGTATGAAGGTGAAAAAGTTTTTCGAGTTACAAGGAAAAAATGGGAAATTCTGAGTCCGAAAGGGGGAGATAATCCATGATGGAGGGTCGGATGAAAAATCTGAATTCACTTTGCGCTTCTGCACATGATAACGAAGCTACATAGCACATATGAGGCGCGTAGGTATGAAGGTGAAAAAGTTTTTCGAGTTACAAGAAACGTGACGGACGGACGGACGGACGTACGGACGGACGGACACCCGTGACGAAAACAATATACCCATTTTTTTTAAAAAAGTGGGTATAACCATTTTTTTTTAAAAAGTGGGTATAATAATAACGCGTCAGCACAAAGTGGTGGACCTATATAACCTTATTGGGATTGACCTACACTGGTATAAGCCTCCATAACTTACATTTTGTCCACCGCTATTTATTGTTTATTTTTCGTGTTTCTCATCAAAAGTTTGCTTTGACAAGACTTTATATAATCATTCCCAAAGTGCTGTCAAACCACGTTTGTATTGAGAAAAAGACAAAATATAAAACAACAGCAGACTACAATTTACATTTCCCACAATCTAAGGGCAATAAAATTTGTCCATTTCCTTTATTGTCACAGCAAGTATGTGTGAACGTGTTTGTGGAAATTATATTTTGGTTTATTAGTGTGGTATCAACAACATTCATTCATTCATTCGGCTTATATTTAAGGGTGGGAATTGGCTCGAACACCTTCCATACCCGGATCAACAACATTGACTTAATGGTGCTAATATACTGTACATCACAACAAAAGCTGGCTTAATTAACCTTTCACCCCTAAGTAACTGGAATGGATTTGGATACGTTGATTTTTCAACCACCCCCTTTTCATAAATGGACTGGTCTGAAAATCATTTTGTGATGATATCCTATCATCACAAAATGATTTTCAGACCAGTCCATTTTGTGATGATATCTTATCACAAAATGATTTTCAGACCAGTCCATTTATGAAAAGGTGGTGTTTTTGTTTATAAAAATATAAAAATTACTTGCAAAAAGAGCAGATCCTGATGAGACGGCTCGTCACGAGCCGGCTCATCTGAATCTACACTTTTTGCCAATACCACTATACAGGCCTGTGGTGTTGAAAGGAGTGTAGGACATAATCCCCCCCGGACAAAATCCCCCCCGTGCTTTTTGACACAGGCGGACAAAATCCCCCCCGGACAAAATCCCCCCCAGACAAAATCCCCCCCGCTCAGATGCAGGGTAGGACAAAATCCACCCCGCTCAGATGCAGGGTAGGACAAAATCCCCCCCGCTCAGATGCAGGGTAGGACAAAATCCCCCCCGCTCAGATGCAGGGTAGGACAAAATCCCCCCCGCTCAGATGCAGGGTAGGACAAAATCCCCCCCGGTCATATACAATATTCCTAGCATAATATTGTCAATTTTATATAACTTGATTGAGCTCTCAAGTATCCGTAGCGAAGATGTACGAGAGAGCCAAACCATGTAGTTATTGGTAAGGAATTATGTAATTGAAAAACAAATCTTGTGTCAGGTACCTTTATTGGCACAACAAGTTCATATTAAGCAGATGAGAATAACATTTAAGCACATGAGTCTATTAAACATTTAAGTCTATGAGCACACAAGTACACAACCACATGAGTCTATTATGCAAGTCTATGAGCACACAAGTACACAAGCACATGAGTATCATTTAAGTCTATGAGCACATGACTACACTATGTATGTAAGATAGCAAATGTTCAGACAAGTCGTATACATTCCCCGATGGCATACATGAAACTCGCCAGTGTCTTCTCCCCATCGCGGTATTGGCTGCACAGCTTCTTCAGTCGGTCTTGGTGAGCGATAGTCGCCTTCCGCCTTCGCTTGGATGATGGCTGTCCCGTTCTCCGTCGTTCCAACTCCGTGTTCATCGCCGTCTGATCCCTCTGTAGACATCCTATGACCGTCCATAGACTCGGGTTGCTATGTCCGATCAGATGTTTGAACGCGTTGTTCCAGCTCTCGCAGAGATTGTTCGTTTGGTCACCGCCGCCAAGTGTAGCCTCGTTCACGTTCCAGGTTGCCGGGGGAAATCGTGGCTGTGTTCGACGCATTCGGATGACGCCATTCGTTCCGCGGACGGTCTTGAAGCCTCCACTCACGTAGGTGGTATCGAAGTAGTCGATCACAGGTTCGAGGGAGTCTGGGGCGAGTTCCTTGAGCGCATCCATGCCCTCCTTAACGTCATCCACGGGCAGGAACGCCAGTCCGTCAATCATCCCCACGAACTGCTTGATCTCGTCGTTGTCCTTGTAGTCGGTCGCCAAACCTTCTGCTTGAACCTTCCTCCAAGTACTCTGCGTCAAGTGGTAAAAACATCCCTTAATGTCTACATGGTCCTAACGGCGTTGTGGATCGCAAGTTCGAAGTCCATTATGACGACCGATGGTGTTGGGTGGATGTCTCGCAGAAGGCACGCATCTAGAAGACTAGACAAACACTCCTCATACACTGACTGGCTCTTAGACGGTAACAAGGCATATACGGCTGATACGGCGACGTCGCCCACTTTCACACGGATAACAAACAGTTGTTCGAACTGAGGGGGAGATGTCCCAAATGTCCCATCCATGAACCAGGTGTCGTTGTCGGCGAGTAGGTTGACTCCGGTGTCCGTCCCAAAGATGATGATGCGGTTGTCGGATGCCCCGTTGTCATATAAAACGAAGGGCATGTTGTCGTCACCGCCGGTTGTTCGGTACTTGTCAGGGAGTGGGTGAGGAATAGCGTTTAGCGAGCCTGGCTCTCTCGGGGCGCCGGCATGTTTGGTTCTCCTCACGGTCCGCTTAAGGGAGTCAACTCTCCCCGCAGCAACACGTACCTGGAACATACATTATAATATTATGTAAACGTATATATATCACGTATAACTGCATCATAATAAATGTGAAAGTGAGACAAGACTCACAATATCAAATTATGGCGGCCATTTTGATTTTTACATTTATATCCACATTTGGGAATTGCTGAGTAGAGCTATAGATACTAACCTGATATATTACTGGCCGAGAACTGGTAGACTAATTGTGAAAGTTAGACAAGAATGTTCATACCTGGACAGGATAACTGTGCATTTGGTCGGCGATTATCTGACCCGGTTGTCCACGACTAGACTTCACAACCGTCTTTATCCCCGATCGGAGTTTTGCGGCTTCAATGGCGAAGTGGTCTGCCTCGTGTGTGTGTGTAGTAGATGATGTGATCTCGTCAGCCTGAAGCAAATATAATAAAATTAATAATTACCTTTGGCAGCTCTGTACATATTTCATGATACATGTAGAACAAATTATTGGCATTGCAGTACATATTTCATGGTAGAACAATTTATTGACATTGCAGCTCTGTACATATTTCATGATAGAACAAATTATTGACATTGCAGCTCTGTACATATTTCATGATAGAACAAATTATTGGCATTGCAGTTCTGTACATATTTCACGGTAGACTTGTTATTGCAACTATGTACATATGTGATGGTTGAACAATTGATTGACATTGCTGAAACTTACACCTGAACTTACCTTCAAATCTGTGACTACGGCGCCGTTGCATTTGAGACTACCACGTTTCGAACATTCCCATCGTATGGACGATTTAGACTCTTTCTTCTTGGTATAAGAAAACCCATTGAAACACAACTTAACAGAACCTTTGTTACTGGTAATAAACTCCATAATGGAAGATTGTGATTCCCATCATGTTTAATGAACTTATATACATATGTTAATTACCACCTCAAATGCGTGATAACGGCTTGAGTGAGATATCTCATAATTATCAACTCATTATTAACAAATATTCATAAATAATTAAATTAGCCTGACTACATGACGTGTGAAAGAGCATCAAAGAAACCAATTTGAAAACCAAACATACTTTAATTAGCTTGAATAACATGATTAAAGTGATCAGAGAAACCAGTTTGAAAAATAATTAAGTGATCATAATATCATAATACCATCATCAATTATTCAAGAAACCAAAGATGCTAAGAATTATTAACAAAATTAAATGTTCTATGTAACTGGTTGTGGGGGGATTTTGTCCTACCCTGCATCTGAGCGGGGGGGGATTTTGTCCTAGCTGCATTTTCTTCGGGGGGGATTTTGTCCTACCCTACATTTGAGCGGGGGGGATCCTACCCTGCATCTGAGCGGGGGGGATTTTGTCCTACCCTGCATCTGAGCGGGGGGGATTTTGTCCGCCTGTGTCAAAAAGCACGGGGGGGATTTTGTCCGGGGGGGATTATGTCCGGTTCACGTTGAAAGGGTTAATGGCGCTAATATACTGTACACCACGACAAAAGCTAGCTGAACGAGTTTCCGGCCATTTTAGATTAGACTGCTTTTGCATAGACCATTATTTCTTCAGATTTCCGTAAATACAGTAGAATGTGGGAAACGAAAATTGTCGTCTGCTATTGTGTTGTATAGTCTTCTTTCTCAATAAAAATAATGGTTTAACATTTCTTCCGTGGCTGAATTCTTGAGAAAATTTCTCCCAGACATCGAGTGTGTTGTCGTCTGCTGTTGTATTGCCTTCTTTCTCAATAAAAATAATGGTTTGACAACGCTTCCGTGGCTGAATTCTTGAGAAAGTTTCTCCCAGACATCGAGTGTGTCAGATATTGTTCAACCTACTTGACTGACGAATACTTATAGCAATTATTTGGCCTTTCATAAATTCCAAACGGAAACGTCCATGTTTATATCCCAATTTTCACATTGGCGCCACATGACATTGATTGCTTAAATAATGTTTGATATCAATATACTTCAAGACGTTGTCAATAACAGTGCGCTTTAGTTTAAACAATAGTGCGCTTTGACTGGCAACGTCACTATTTTCATGAATTGATGCTTAAATTTAATCCCATATTTGATTATTTACACTTTTGAAACTACTGTAAATATAAGTAATACAGCTATGGGCTGTTGCGTTTACTGTGCCATGGAAAACATTTGGTCTGTTTAAAGTGCAACAAGTCCTCTTAGGACTCCACGCACTTTAAACAGACCAAATATTTGTTCATACCAGAGTTAACACAACATCCAATGGTTTTATTCATTTACGGGAAGGAAATTTTTTAAATATTTATTTTTTATTTTTATTTCTCAACAGAAAGTATATGCTGTGACCACTCATTGAACCGTCTCAACGAGACGGTTCAAATGGTGGTCGCGCCATATACTTCTAAGCACATATAAAGAAAATATTTACAATTTTCCACAAACAAAATGGCGTATCCTCAGCATGAAATGGGTGAATGATTGTTTCCAGTTGTATGCGGAACTAACGAGCCTGTTTGAGAGATGGCCCGACCTTCTAGATGACTTCTCGGGCTTCCTACTCCCAGAGCAGGCGTCCGTCTGTGGCTGCTCAAGGTCATACCAGGAGTTTGTAAAGGCACGATCCTTCCTTCGGAAGCTGGAGGTAAGTAGTTCCCCTGGTTAAGACAGGTTTCACTGTACATAGGGATATTTACTTTTTCATCAATAACAGAAGTCCACACCCAAACATTTTTATTTGATGAAATTCCATCAAATTAAAGTACTGATTTTTTTCCAAATTTTCCTGTGGGAATTTAATATGGGGGAAAGGGAGGTGGAGGAGCTGGGGGGGGGGGTAAAAAATGAAAACATTTGGAAATCGTCTCCGAAACCTGGCTAGATAGATTGGAAATGGTTTAACTAAGAAAACAAAAGTTCTGAAAATCAGCCTACAAATTCCAAAATTATTTTTAAAAAATCTATTTTTTGCCACCATGTTTTTACTGAGACAGAAGACAAAATCTAAAGCAACAGCAGCCGATAATTTTGTTTCCCGCATTTTACAGGTCTGCTTCAGTAGAGCACCAGTCCAGTTCCAGAAGTTGATGAAAATATTCTCACGCTGGTTCAGGAAATCGGGTCACGACCTTGACAACCTTCGCGACCAGGTGGAACCGATGCTGAAAGGTCAGACGATGATTCTCGAGGAATTCTCGCGATTCTTCCCCGACGCACAGCCACCGGAAAGGTAACACGGATCTCCAGATAAGTTTTGTATCTAAAGAGTATTATACCCCCAGATTTCAAATTCAATGCGTATTTTACTTTTACAAATGTATTATTGATTTTCTTCCTTATTAAATAGGGAACAAATGATAAAAAATAATACAAATTTAAAAATTCACTTATTTGAGCTGCAAAAAACACTGTTTGCTTTTTGCAGCTCAACTAAGTAAATTTCAACTTTATTATAGTATTTTCACTACAAAATTTGAAAATCAATGTGTATTTTCACATTTCTATGAGTTTTTGTACTCCCATTTTTGATAATCAATGCGTATTCTGCTAAAATAAGTGCATAAAATACGCCAATTACGCACCTTATCTGGAGCTGTGATGACTTGTTTCTATGCTCATGGATATATGTCTGTGACTGGAGAAATGTGCCCAAAAATAATTTTACACCATTTCATTGGATCAATGGGTTAAATGATTTCTGTTTCCTTTCACATAACAGCTTCATATTTGTCACGTGCATTTCACTGATGCTCCTTTATCATGCTGTGACAATTACAAGATCACATACTTTATACTGTCTGTTTCACGAAACCTGCCCAAATTTTACAGCCATATAAACAATACACTATTTTTTTTATAACATTAAATGTTATCAAAATTTAAGAATGAGCCTTCTTTTTAGTTCATGAAATTTGGTTAAATATTGATTTTATTACGAAAAATGAGTTCTCTATGGGAATTTAACATGGGGGAAAATGAGTTCTCTATGGGAATTTGACATGGGGAAAAATGAGTTCTCTATGGGAATTTAACATGGGGAAAAATGAGTTCTCTTTGGGAATTTAACATGGGGAAAAATGAGGTGGAGAACCTGGAGGAGTTGAAAAAAAATAAATTTGAAATTGATTCTGAAAGCTAGCTAGATAACTTGAAAATGATCTAAGAAAACAAAAGTTACATTTTGAAAATCGGTCCACTATTTCTGAAATTAGAAACATTTCCCCATGTTAAATCCCCATAGACATAGAAATTGTTTTTTTTTTCGGAATAAAATCAATATTGGACCAAATTTCACGAAATAAAAAGTAGGTTCATTCTTAAATTTTGCTATAATTTAATATTATCAAAAAGTATATTGTTTTTGCATCATTTATATAGCCGTAAAATTTGGGCAGGTTTTGTCAAACAGACAGTAGTGCGATCAAAACCGTAACGCTCGGGGAAAATTTATTTTCCTTTCCGTTTCTTTTCACATAGCTGCTTCATATTTCATACATGCATTCCTCTGATGGTCCTCTACCTTGCCATGAGTGATGGGTCGTGGCCCTGTAGCCGATTTCACCAACATTGCAAAGTATACTTTTCTAGCAAAGTATACTTTGAGGGATCAATCATTTATTTTTCCTGAAATGCATTATTTCATATAGAACTAACTACTGCATATATTTGATGATTAAAATAATTATTATACTGAATTTATTACATTATCACAGCCAAAATGGCTGTGATAATGTAATAAATTCAGTATAATAAAAATTATTAAATTTATCCTAAAATCCGGAGTTTGTGGGTTCAAACCTTTCATAGTATTTCCATCTGTCGGATAAGACTTTAAAACTGTGGTCCCGTCTCTATATGACCTTAGCTGTTGGTGGGATGTTCAACCCTTTCACTTTCTATCTTGCCATGACAAATCCATGATCCTCAGGCCTCCTCGAATCCCAAGGTCATGGTCACATTCTTAGTACGTTAAAAACCTTATGACTAGCCATTGAACATACATAAAACCCCAGTCAATCAGATCAAATCTTCACATAATTTGTCATGTGACAATGGCTGTTCATCACCCAATTAATAAAAAAGAAACTACAGGGCTCCAGATAAGGAATTAGTAATTGAGTATTGTTACTCCATCATTTCTGAAGCAATTGGGTATTTCAAAATTTTAATTGGGTAAAATAAAATCACACTACAGTTTACACATCAACAGACAGCAATTATTGAATATTTCGAAATGAAAACATGTCTTGGCATTTCATGAGAATTGTCTCTTTGGAGGCAATTCTAAAGAAATACCAAGATGTGTTTTCATGGAAAATAAAAAAAATATACTCTATTTGTGGTCTGTTTATTGTTTTCTGCAGCATGATAAAGGTACCACTAAAATTTTGTATTGCTTTTTAATACTCACTACTTCTGATTTCAATTGAGTTTTTGGCAATTTTAATTGGGTATTTAAGCAAATATGCAGCTTATCTGGAGCTCTGCAACTTAATTGCCTGTAGTTTGATGGACGACTTGGAAGAGGTGAATATTGACGGTAGCGGTGACGACAATATTGTTTAAAAGTTTGCGAGTTCATTCCGACTCCACACACTTTAAACAGACCATTATCTTACGCACCACAGTAGTGACATCAACTCATGGTTTTATTCCTTTATGGCCCAAGGATGGGGATATGGCATTGGACTTCCATACTGGAGGTTGTAATTTCGATCCTCACCCTAGGTGTGACAAATACTTACATATTATTCAGAGCTCCAGTTAAGGTGCGTAATTTGGAGGTAAATTTTTTATTTCTCCATCAAAAATGGCAAATTGGGAGTGCTTTAGAATCGTCTCAATGAGACGATTCTAAAGCGCTCCCAACTTGCCATTTTTGATGAAGAAATAACAAAATTTCACCCCAAGTTGGTCAAATTACGCAATGCCACTGGTGTGTCGGAGACTGTGGTCCCGTCACTATATGACCTTAGCTGTTGCTGGGACGTTAAACCCACACACTTCCACTGTTTCCTTTCTGGCCTGTAGTATGATGGACGACTTTGAAGAGGTGAACATTGACGGCAGCGGTGACGACAACGAAAACGGCGACATCGACACGCGGCTAACCGATGGGTTTGAGGAGATAGAATTACCAGACGAGCCAGACATCCTCGGCACCAAGCGATGTCCATGCCAGTGCCACGATACCAAGGACGATACGTACATGAAACGTAAAAAACACTGCTACCAGTGTTGCTTGACTGTAAGTTGGGTATTTATGATTTGTCCGACATGTACCGTATTAACCCTAAATATTCGGACACAAGGCATTTCCCAAAACAATTTACGATTTTTATGTACCGTGACACATATTTGGGGTACCGTAACCTAAGCCCAAAACAAATTATCTCCTAATACATCGTTATTGAGATTAAACCGGTACTGCCATACTAACCCCTAAATATTGGCACAAACACTGTTATGGGGAATCCATTATTCTAATGCACCTTAATGAAATTGTCGAAATCTGATTGGCTGATCGATCAATTACCTGCAAGTAAATCCACGATTTACACGTATGTAACATGTCATGTGATCACATTTACATAATTAGATGTATTCCCTAGTTGGAGTCTGAATTTAAATGCCGTAAAACACAGGAAAGTGCATTTACGGATAGCATACTCGCTACACTATGTGGAGCTCGAAAATAGGACAGCCTGCCGTTCCTCAAATGCTAGATCCGCCCCTGAAGTGGTGTCCTGTCACAACACTGGCTACTGAAGTGGACTTCCACAATCACCAGCAAAGGGTGGAAAATCACGTCCTTGAACCGACTATGACCCCAGACGTTTACCAACATCCATCGCCATATAATTTCCAAAATTCACTGTGAATATACACAACCATAACTATGACAATCATTAAGTGATCCACTTATAAATCTGTAAAATGTCAAGCTCAACAAGCAAGCATCAGCGATGTCGGCCATTTTTTCTAACATTGAATGGGAATTCCCAGCAATGTAGGTCATTGGACAATTATTCTAATATTCAAGGTAGTGTTGAACCATATATAAAATAATCATTGGTGGATGATAAAGAATATATAGATGAAATAAAAGTTTGTAAATGGTAACACAATTCTTCATTAGTTTACGTATTTGTTTTGCACTATTTGTTTTCGTGTATTATGTTTATGGCAGTTGTCACGGTTGCCGACAAGATGTAAATCGGCCAATATTGTGAGGGTTGTAATGGGTATGCCCATATTTGTTGGTATTTGGTTCAGAAATCGGGAAAATGAGTCAGAAATGATGGTCGTACATTAGAATAGAGATAACCGTATTGAAATTTGTAATTAGGGGAGATACTCGGTGTATTTACGGTTGGAAACTTCGATTTACGTCTCCGCCTGCGGCATCGCCGTAAATCGAAGTTTCCAACCGTAAATCCACCGAGTATCTCCCCAACTTACAAATTTCAATACAGTTATCTCCTAATTTTTATGCGTTTCCCCAAATAAATGGTGTCCGAATATTTAGGGTTATTACAGTACATAATAAATTACAGTTACCACCCGTTTGTCCAAGATTTGCGTTAATACAGTAGAATGTGACACCGTACTTTCTCGGTTACTGCAAGTTGGATTGGCTTAAAACTTCATGTGCTTATTTGTTGTCATTTGTGTTAAAAGTTTTTGAGGGGTATATCCATCAGTTTTGATGCCCCTGTTCTAGGTAGAGCCAGAGGCATATAGTGTTTGGACTGTGTGTCCGTGTGTTCGTCCGTCTGTGTGCCCGGCACATTAAGAAGAGTTTCTCAATTACGTCATAACTTTATATCCCTTGAAGGATTACTTGAATATTTCAACACAGCATACTTGTGGACAAATGCCACACATCCATGCTGCCCTTAAAGGTACATGCCCATGCAGTAGGTTATAATATAGTGATACTTTTGTATATTCTGTACGTATGACATTTTCTGGCAAAATAAACATTCATTCACCATTACCCCACGTATTGATTGGCATTATTATACATTTTATTTTAGACGAAAATTTTCACACTGATATCAGGGGCGATAACCGTGTTTCCTTAAAATGTTAACGGACATTACTATTTATTCTCTGTCTTTATTTTTTGATGTGCTTTATAATCTGTCGAAAATATTATTTTTTCAGGTGACGCATTTCATTAGTATAAATAAGTAAAAAAATATCGTGCCTCATTTGCATATGAAAATAGCCTGATACCAACGCGCGTCACTATCAGTAAAATAAATATTACTAAATGATTATATCTGTTTTCCGGGCACTTGTAATTTTTAGAACTGGTGGAATAGTGACATAATTATACACTTATTTAATTCATATAAAGAACATTTTGTGCCTTCTGAGTGGGCATGTACCTTTAATATGACCTTGATCTTGACAACTTTTTCACACATTTATAAGTTCGCTGGAGCTTCTCATATCTGTCTTATCTTCTATATCCCGTGATGGATTACTTTAATATTTCAATAAATTCCACAAAAAGGCCATTCATTCCTTATAATTACTGGTGGGTGGTGGTCGGGCGAATGAGACGGCGTAAATTAACGGTAGTTGTTCCTCCTTATAGGAATCACTATTTGTCTGGTTTGGCCCTCCGGTACGTTTTTATCTTTGGCTCTTTTGTTGACCTGGGAGTTGAATTGGGTTATTGCCCATTATAAAAGTAGTAAGATTATTACTGATCCTACTGCTTTTGGGAGGGGCCAAGTGATTCTGGTGTGGCGAGGACCTGGCATCAGATCAGGATTATTCTGATTTCAGGGCTGAATATATAGTTTTGTTATTGTAAATATTCAGTTCTGATTTTGGGATTTTCCCGCCATTTGTACATGTACTTGAAAATGTACATGTACTTGTACAGGTAATATATGGGATTTAGTACTAAACCCATTGACCCGGCCTTAAATGACCTTAGCTGTCATTTAATAGGCCGTTAAACCCCAACAAACCAAAAAAAACACTTATGATTCCAGCATTTGAAATAAATTCATCAGGAAAATGTGTTTCTTTTGACAAATGCCACACATTAACACTGCCCTTAATATAACCTTGTGCTTGTGAATACTTATCACTTTGGTTAATTAACTTTTCCACAGTTTGTCCAATCTGCCACCGGGGCATTCGTGTGCCGACAGGCCACATTTCTTGTAATTTATGTTAGGAGCATGCGATGGGTAATTTAACAATCGGGATTCATCCTTACCGGAATCCCGACCGAAACCTGGTTTTACCTTTGGCTTTCTTGTATGTGAGAGTTGAATCTGGTTATTCCCCTTGTAAGAGTAGTCCTACCTTAGCTGTTGATAGGCCGTTAAACACCAATAAATCAAATCCATTCAAGTTATTGAATGGTGAAAGATTTAATCAATCAACCGATCACCAGGTGATGGATGGGGAACTGGTGTACAAGGTCAACAACAAGACCATTAAGAAGGTGAACGTGACATTCGGTCCACCAGTCACTCCCGCTGACCTGACCTCTGACAAGGATGCACCAATCCCAGGTCAGTGTTGTTGTTGTTGTTGTTGTTGCCAGATCAATACATTCGCTGTTGTTATGCCACCACAGCGATTGTTGTCGCAGGCATATGTGGCTCTGGCTGCGGAAATGGGGCTTATGGGGTTTTACAACCAGTGTAGATCCAGATCAGCCTGTGCATCCGCACAGTCTGTTCAGGATCTGCATTATTTGCCATTCCATCAATGAAATTATACTTGTCATGCTTCTAACAAGCAAAATAGATCGTGATCAGGCCACATGATTGTGATATTTGATCAGGAGCTACACTGGCCACAAATCTCATAAGCCCCATTTCTCCAGTCACAGCCACATATAATGTGTACATTGTCCATTCGTCCATCTGGCTGGCTGGCTGGACCCTATTGAAATTGGGATTTGTCAAGGTCACAGTTGTACAAACAGTTGTACCGTCTTATCCGATCTTTCCGATACTTCACACATACATATCAACCATTCAAAGAGCCCTATAGAATGTGGGCTTCATCCTCTCACCCAGAGCTCCAGATAAGCTGCATATTTGCTTAAATACCCAATTAAAATTGCCAGAAACTCAATTGAAATCAGAAGTAGCGAGTATCAAATTTGTGGTACCTATAAACAGACAACAAATATAGCATATTTTTCTTATTTTCCATGAAAACACATCTTGGTCTTTCCAAGGAGACAATTCTAATGAAATGCCAAGACATGTTTTCATTTCGAAGCAAACTATTCAATAATTGCTGTCTGTTGATATGTAACCAGTATATGTAAACAGTTGGGTGATTTTATTGTACCCAATTAAAATTTTGAAATACCCAATTGCTTCAGAAATGATGGAGTAACAATACTCAATTAATAATTCCTTATCTGGAGCCCTGCCCTCACGGTCATTGTCACAGGTGCTTGATAGCTGTTTTGTTGTTGATGGCTCACCAGCGGTAGCATTTTGTTTTACAAACAATTTTTTTGTTGCTCCATGTCACATGGAGCAACTAGAAAATCGTTTGTAAAACACATGATGTGTTTAAACTCTTAAGTGGTAAATGAACTCGTTCATGTGAAACAACTTCAGTCGGTCCATTTTAGTTGTATTTCATTAATTTGAACAGTGGTGATTTTATGATGAAAAAAAATGTTCACGAACAGAATTAAAATACCATAGTTTTTTTCGAGTATCGGTTATAATTCTCAGCTCAGAAACTACAAGAATTCGTCTTTGCCCAGCCTTGCCTGATAAATCATTATTGTTACATGACTGCCATTGTTGGACACCGCTCACAGCCATGTTCAAACGTACAGCATTTGCTGTTTGTCCATGGCTGTAGACAATGCTCATTCCGGGCCAAGCCAACACCTACATAATACATGTGTCTCATGACATTACTAGAACGCGCCATTACATCACGGTGTCACTGAAATTTTGAAACTTTTCTGCATCACTCGACGTGTACTGCGGCCCTGGAATATGTATGAGCAAATCAGCTTTTTGAATGGAGCAGATTATCAATGTACTGAAAGTACTGCATAAACACTCAAATTACACGATATTTCGACAGGGGCATGTCCAACTGTGGGTAAACGTTGTCGTGGCACTCGGGGAACTGTTTGAACCTGTTTGACCTATGGCCGTGGGGTTCAAACAGTTCCCTCATGTCAGAGCAAACATTTATCCACGGCTGGACATTGACTAACCTGATATTTGAAAATGTATTCAATTTTGATGTTTTAGTTGATGGTGACACGCCAGGATTGACAACAACTACAACAACGGCAGACCGGAAACTGGAGACAATACAACCAGCTACAGAGAACCAGGAACCAGCCGAGACAGACTGGTTAACTGACAGTGAAACAGCAGAAAAGGAAAACATTGAACATTACAGGGACGACACTAGTCACAGTCAAGACTCAAGGGAGGCAACTAGAAACCGTACTGTGGTAAATACATTGTACATGGTTATGTCCCTTTCAACAGTTACATTCTGAGGATATCAAATTTTGAATTTGTAAAATTCTAAATATTTTTTACTGAATTCGTGGTAAAAGTGCATTATGTCACCACTCATTTGAACCATCCACACAATGTAATTTGATTGTTATGTGTTTCTTAAATTCACAAAACCAGGGGCCCGTTTCACTAAATTTTGTACGACTAAAATGTTTGTAAGTGCAAATTTAGAAACGTCTGGAAGTTGAAATTGATGGATGTACATTTATTGAGCATAGGCTGCATATGCATATGCAGCCTATGATCAATAAATGTAAATCCAATAATTGTTTACAATAAAACATTGTTAATGTGCAATTTACAGACTATCATAATTTTGCACTTACTAACATTTTTGTCGTACGAATTTTAGTGAAACGGGCCCCAGTATTGACAAAATATACCGCTTTGGTATGGCAGACAGTCTGTGTTGGGCATAATGCAGTAGAATCTTTCTAAATTGAGACCTCCCAGGGTGTCGGGTTTACAGAAGTTTCACTGTAAAATAGAGAACACCTTGACATCAAAAGACACTCAACTGTTATTATATTTATGAGGTATTATATGCTAAAATGTGCAAATGTAATGTTTTTGTTGAAAGGAATGTGGACTTCTTTGCATCACATTATAAAAGTAATAAGATTAGTACTAATCATATTACTTTTAAGGAGTGGGGCTAAGTGATAACATATACTGTGTGAGGCCTTGACCTGATATGAATATCCGGGTTACACAAACTGAAAACTGAAGTTTCATTGGTTGCAATAAACGTCAGTTTTTAATTTGTCACATGGCGTTACCGAATGACGTCAGTGGCCAGAAACAAGTCCACGTTCTGTGCAATGAAAACAACGTCATCATTGCTCATTCTGTAGCCTAATATGTTACCTGATAAATTGAATACCATGCTGGTGTCTTTTGATATCAAGTTTATCAGGCTCGGCTCGGAAACGGTAGGCGAGCCTTGGAATTCCTACGCGTTTCCTAGCCATGCCTGATAAACTTGATAGGTAGGTAGTCTCCATATCACAGTCAATGCATGCTGCATACATGATAAACTTGATAGGTAGGTAGTCTCCATATCACAGTCAATGCATGGTGCATACATGATAAACTTGATAGGTAGGTAGTCTCCATATCACAGTCAATGCATGGTGCATACATGATAAACTTGATAGGTAGGTAGTCTCCATATCACAGTCAATGCATGGTGCATACATGATAAACTTGATAGGTAGGTAGTCTCCATATCACAGTCAATGCATGCTGCATACATGATAAACTTGATAGGTAGGTAGTCTCCATATCACAGTCAATGCATGCTGCATACATGATAAAATTAGTAATTTAACATTGGGATCCTTCATTTTTCGAATCCCAGTAATCCTGGAACCCGTTTCACTAAACTTTGTACGACTAAAATGTTCGTAAGTGCAAAGTTATGATAGTCTGTAAATTTCACATTAACAATGTTTTCTTGTAAACAATTATTGAATTTACATTTATTGAGCATAGACTGCATATGCAGCCTATGCTCAATAAATGTTTTAGTTCAAACATATTTTATTGCTCTAAATTTACAATGTAACTTTACAGTTAATAAATACAGGTTAATTTAGAAGAGCAAACGGGTTGGGCTACAAGTTTTAGCAACATTAGTTACAGCCCGTCCCAATTGCTTATTGCATATATATAAAGTGGTATAATAGTGGTAGGTAAATAATTATGATGTTTTACATATTCTGTATCTGTATTCTGTATTCTATAAATGTAAATCCATCAATTGAAATTTCCTGGCGATCCTAAATTTGCACTTACAAACATTTTAGTTGTACGAAGTTTAGTGAAACGGCCCCTGGTTTGGACCTCAGGTACATTTTTTGGCTTTCTGGTATGTGAGGGAATCCAGTTATAGCCATTATAAAAGTAGTAAGATTATTACTAATCATATTTTACTTTTAGTGAGTGGAGCTAAGTGACTGGTGTGGTGAGGACCTGGCACCAGATCGGTTTATTCTAATTTAAGTGCTGAATTTGTACAGATGAAATATGGGATTCAAGCCAATTAACCTGGGGGTTAAATATCATTAAATAACAAATAAAATTATTTTTCAGTCACATCATGGACGGAAACCTGCCCAAAGTCGGACCATGCCTCGGCAATACTTGTGGAAGAAATCGTCATTTTTCCAACGAATTGGACGTCTCTCACGCTCTTCTAGGCAAAGATCTAAAAATATCCGCCTGTCATCTGTGTTAAAATCCAACGGGAAAGGACCACAATCCAGTTCTAAAGGAGATAATGATGCAAACTCCCTGCCGGACAAATCCCCGACTAAGTCGTCAGATTCTCATGTGGAAACCATTGACAAAGGCAATGAAACTGAAAGTGTAGAGGTAACAAATGATAGTGAAGACTTTGTTTCATATAAATCAAGAAGTCAGTGTGCGATGGAGCTGTTTGGAAGCCCTAGTTCTTCCCCTGAAACTGTCAGTGACTGTAGCTCTGTCAGCGATAGTGATAAATCATACTCGGGTACTCTTTCAGACTCCTCTGGTGACGAAATGGCAACTGACAAGGCTTGGTCAGTTGGCTCGGAAAGCCCGATAGATGAGGAGTCACACGTGATGGAAATTGCAGATATTGAAATGAAGCCAGTCACTCCAGAACAAATTGAATCTAAACACAATGATAGCGACAAACATCTGGAGAAAACTGTTGAAATCAATCCAAGTGTTGGTGCGTTGGAAGCAAGTTCTGTGAAGGGAGAAACTGTTGCTGAGGAAGCCGAGTGCGACGAAATTGGACAGAGGACCACTGTAGATGCATCAAGTAATTCAAATCTGGCAAATGAGATTTTAGTGAGAGCTTTTAATACTGTACTACACAGAGAAGTGTCTATGGATACATCACTGCCTGAAGCACCGATACTTGCTACTAAGGAACCAGATTCCAATGTCACTAAAGATACAGAGATTAATCCCAACAATGAAGCATTACCAGCTGAAAAGGTTCAAGAGAACGCTACAAATGACATTCAAACCAAATCGGTTACTGTGGTTGGACAACAAGATCCAATTACCGGACAATCAGCATTTCCCATTTCAACCATATATTCAACAGATGCTCCAACTGACAACAATCCAGCATCTAGATCATCCAGCCCTGGAGAAACCTATTCATCAATGCCTGTAGTCTCGCTAGAAGGTAGTACAGGTTTGACTGTGTCACGAAACTCGTCATTTTCAAAAGTTAACAGCAAAACTAAATTTACTGAAGATGAAGACAACAACTTGCCATTTGCCAGTAAATCTTGTACTGTTTCTGATGAGTCAAGTTCTTTATCTTCTGATAAAGATGGTGTGGATGGCAAACCCACAAAGCAGGATTCATCGGCGTCAAACATCAATGCGGCAGATAAACAAGAACTACAGAAATCTGTAGCGCCAGTGTCCCCATTTGGACCCTTCTCGCCATTTGGTCAAGAAATACAAAACATTATTGCTGGGAAAAGTCCACTGGCGTATAATGTTCAGAGTCCTGACAATAGTGTAACGTTCAAACGACAGTCTACGACTAAGTTACGTAGAATAACGCCAATCCCGGTGAAGGGGTCAAGTCTTCAGAGTGACGGACAGTCTCTGTCTGCATTCGAGACTGTAGCCAAGAACTCACCACTGTTATTTGAAGCTCCCATTATGAGTGTGGCTTCAGAGAAACCTGCTGTTTCATTTGAGAATTTAAACCTACAGTTGGAAGATAGTAAGAGCAATGGCTCGGTTTGTTTGAAGTCTGTTAGAACACCAACGCCAAGCTCCAACGAAACACCGGGATCTGAATCAAATTCTATGAAATCCGGTGAAACCAATCTGTCCCAGAAGTCTGATGGTGTAGTTAGTTGTGGATCTCAGGAGTCAGACAAATCAGCCACTGGTCCCATCTCATTAACTCAACCAATGGCTTTTTCTGAAGATGCCAATGAAGGGTTTATAAAACCTGCGATAGTCGTGTCTAGTTCCGATATTCAGTCATCAAAAATTATATCGGATGAAAGCCTCATCGGAGTGTTTATGCAAAATCCGGAGGAATTGAACTCCATATCAAATCTAACAAATATTTTTCATCATTATGAAAATCATTCAACAACTATTAATCAGCTTGATGGTTCACAGTTGCCTAACCAGCCTAGTTCTATAAACAGTTCAGAAATGGAAGTGTCTGTGAAAAGTCCAATTAAGCAGCCAAATGAGGCGTATGTTCCACAAAGTTCTACCAGTAAGGAAAACCAGGCGAGACTTGAAAACATGGACATCAAAGTTTCTAGTCTATCTGACAGTGATTCAAATTCCAAAGATAAAACTGTTGATAATGAAATGAAATCGGAGACAACGGAAAGTCCATGTTTTATGGGGCAAGTGCTGGTCAGTGTAAAACTAAGTGATATAAGTATTGAGAGCACGAGTCTACTGGACAAGCCGGGATACACATCTGATACAGTGGGCTATGAAGTCCCAGAGGTCAGTAAGCTTAGTAAACAAGGTGTTCAGCATGTTAATGATACAACTGACAAAACTAGGGAAATTATACATGAAACAGATGATAAAACTGGTGAAATTAAAGATGAAAGAGATAGTGCATTTCGTAAGAGAACTATTTCTGCTGATAAAGCAGCTGAATCAGTCGGTGACACCATAACCACTAATTCTAAAGGTGATTTAAAATCAGTACGACAAATGCACAAGAAATCTCAAAAGAAACTTGACAGCAAAAGTGTAAACAAAGAGAAAGATAAGTCAGTATGTGAGACTGTTACAGACCACAACCCTTCCAGTAACTTGCCTGTTCAGCACAAACCAGTTGAGACGGTGCCAAAGACAAAGAAAACTGTTAAAAGTTTAGAAGCAGTTGTAGAACGAATCCGTAGTTCAACTACTGTTTCAGAACAATCAGATGATACTTGTGCTATGGACACAAGTGAAACACCTAGTCAACCAGCTCATCATTGCAGTAGCACAAGTGTAGAACAATCAGGTATTAAACATGGTGATACTGAGCATAATTCTAATGTGGAACTTGATCCTTGTCCTACAAGAATAGTTAAAGTGCACAAAGGCCAAGTAGAACTGTCTCCAAAATACGAGCCAGCGTGTAAGCGTGCGAAGATATCCAGTAAAATATCAAAGAAGAAGGGAACAATGCAGAATAAAAGATCTTCAGATATTAGGCAGAAAGAAACAGGTAAATCTGATCCCAGTGAAAGAGTGGCATTGCAGGAAGATAATAAACACAATGAATCGACTAGTGGACAGTCAGTTCGGACACCAACTGAATCTCCAAATGACCAGATAACTGAGCAAAATGATCAGACGAGCAGCAAATTAGCAGAAAAAGTTAGCGAGATTAAAACTGGTGTAGAACAAAGCAACACATCAGCAGGAAAAGATGATGACATTAAGACTGCTTTAGAAAGAAACAGAAAATCAACAGGAAAAGTTGATGACATTAAGACTGCTTTAGAAAGAAACAGAAAATCAATAGGAAAAGATGATGACATTAAGACTGCTTTAGAAAGAAACAGAAAATCAACAGGAAAAGTTGATGACATTAAGACTGCTTTAGAAAGAAACAGAAAATCAACAGGAAAAGATGGCGACATTAAGACTTATGTAGAACGAAACAGAAAAAAATCAAAACGAAATGTTGGTGACATTGAAATTTCTATAGAACGAGGCAGCAAATCAACTGTAAAAGATGAAAGTAAACCCGCCATAGAACAAGAAGTGGATGTTCTTTCCAAGACGTCAACTCCAGTTGTGGGATCCCAGGCATCTTCTCCTGTGACAAGTGGGTCAGTCGAGGAATCAAGTACAGGGACGGAATCAACGCCACTGGAAGGATCTGAATCGCAGGAAGCTGGGATATCTGCGGAAGAGTCTGTAATGACGGGTGCTGAATCTGGCTCCAGTGTGACATCTGATGAAGGGGACCCTCAATGGACAATGTAAGGTTTTAATTATTTCAACTCATTAACCCTTTCAACCCTAAGTAACTGGAATGGACTGTGATATGTTAATTTAAGGACCAATCTAAATGTCACAAAATCACAAAAAAAAAATAAAAATATTTGCAAAAAGTGCAGATTCTGATGAGACAGCTCATTACAAGCCAGCTCATCTGGATCTACACTGTTTGTAAACACTGATAAAGTCTGTAGTGTTGAAAGAGTTAAATTATTGGAATGATTAATTGCAAGTTACTACATGTAGTATGCTATTAGTCGGAAAAGGGGTATTTGTACCCCCGGCATACAAAATATGTTGAAGGGTATATTGTTTTCCTCATTCTGTACGTCCGTCCATCCGTCCCATTTGGACCCATTATCTCTGTAACGATAACTCGGCTTGACCTCAAACTGCTACTTCCTTTTATCATCCATATTTTCATTCCATACTACACCCATGCGGCCTTAATGTCTAAGGTCAAGGTCAAATTACTCTGTATCATGCTGCGACAAGTTCATGACCCTCCGACCCCGGCTAGTCGCAAGGTCACTGACTTAGTGCGTTCTTGAAACATAACATTGCGGGTAAATGCCTTATAATTTCTGTTTACTTTACTCACATTCACATGGTGATCCTGTATCATTCTGTGACAAATCTATGACGCCCCCGCCTCCCCCACCTCCCTTATGCATATGTCAAGCAGTGCTCCAGATAAGAAATTAGTAATTGAGTATTGTCACTCCATCATTTCTGAAGCAATTAGGTATTTCAAAATTTAATTGGGTAAAATAAAATCACACTACCGTTTACACATCAACAGACAGCAACTGTTGAATATTTTGCATCGAAATGAAAACATGTTTTGGCATTTCATTAGAATTGTCTCCTTGGAGACAATTCTAATGAAATACCAAGATGTGTTTTCCTGGAAAATACAGTCAAACTTGTATTAAGCGACCACCCAAGGGAGACACCAAAAATGGTCGCTTAGAACAATGGTCTCTTAACACAAAAACGAAAAAAAAAAATGGAAATCCAGGTACTGGTATGTCCGGTTATATGGTCAGGAAATCGCGAATATTTAACATTAAAATAGAAATAAATACATTAGAATACTACCGGTAATGTTTACTGTGCACTTTTCTGAATTATTCAGGCTTTATTTCTTCAAAATAGATGAAAGAATTTGAATGTTATTGTAGAATAAAATCGCCCAGCTGAAATCGCAAATAGGCATGAGTTAATTCCCTTTAGTGATCACTAAGAGCGTGTTCGAGCGTAAACTATGGTTTCTATAGTTGAACTATAGTTCAACTAAACAACCGCGAATGACAACCAGAGTGACATCATACATCTACTATAGTTCAACTAGCCAAAAGACGCCTGTTCCTCCAGTTTCAAGATGGCGGTGAATAGGTAAAAAGTTCTAGAGAGCGGGAAATTTACATGGAAATTCTCTACTAGACATGCACAATGAATCGACTATAGTTCAACTATAGTAAAACACCCAAACTCGCTCTAATGAAACCTGCGAATCAGAACGAGGTTTTGGGTCAATAATCATAAACAATGCAACATTCACACTTTGACAATGACAGGGGATTTGTTTCCTTTGTTTGTCACACGCTTGAGGCTAATTTCACCTGGAGAAAATGACATCCTGTCAATTAATGGTCGTTTAATACAAACTAAAATTGCTTTTGTTTACAAAATATGTGACCGCTGGTCGCGTTAAGAGAGTCGCTTAATACACTGTCATTATATAGGCCAAATGGTCGGGGGGGAATTGAAAGTGGTCGCTTAAGACAAAAGTCGCTTAATGCACGTGGTCGCTTGTGCAAGTTTGACTGTATGCTATATTTGTGGCCTGTTTATTGTTTTCTGCAGCATGATAAAGGTACTACAAATTTTTTATTGCTTTTTGATACTCGCTACTTCTGATTTCAATTGGGTTTTTGGCAATTTTAATTGGGTATTTATTCAAATACTCAGCTTATCTGGAGCTCTGTCAAGGTCAGGACCTGTACAGTGGGTGTTCCGCAAACCCAAGCAAATCTAGTTCTCACTATCTATAATGGAGGTAGTTGCGAACAGTAACTCTTGCAATCTACTCCTGTAACGTCCGTAACAGCTACAGACGGTACGGGAGTAGATTTCAAGTTATTGTTCGCAACTATAATGAAGGTGATTGTGCTTTCAGGGAACTGGATAGGATTATTTTGGAGGGCTGTAAGGCACAGGGTATTTCGGATGCGACGTTCGCGAGGCTTGCTGAGGAGATTGGAAATGTCACACAGCAGCAGGTATAGCATGTTTTACTCATGTTTGTCTCACCCACGTTAAAGGGGCATATCAGGATCTCGGTAGAGCCGGAGGCATATGGTGTTTGTGGACTGTGTCCATCCGTCCGTGTGTCAGGCACATTAAGAAGTTCGCCGGAGTTTCACAATTATGTCAAAACTTCTATATTCCTTGAAGGATTGCTTAAATATTTCAACACAGCATACCTGTGGACAAACACCACACATCCATGCTGCCATTAGTATGACCATGACCTTTTGACCTTGACCTTTTGATCTACACAACTTTGAACTTGTTCACATATTAAGAAGTTTCTCAATTCTGTCATAACTTCTATATCCCTTGATAGATTACTTTAATATTTCAATACATCATACTTGAGGATAAATCCCACACATCCATGCTGCCATTAATATGACATTGACCTTCACACAACTATGAACTTTTACACACATTAAGAAGTTCGGCAGAGTTTTTCGTGTCTCATGTGGACAAATACCACACTACCCTTAATATGACATTATTCACTTTGCCACAGTTTCTCCAATCTGCCACCAGGGGCATTCGTGTGCCGATAGGCCACATTTCTTGTTTGATATGTGACGATACTAGGACCGCTGAAATTTATTTTTTCAGGGTTTTCATCATGGCCCTGTGAAAAGTGAAACACAGCAGTCACAATTCTGGCGCTGTCATTAGTGTCGTCGTAGGCGTCAACAATTTTGGACGTACATGTACATCAAAATTTTGTATCAAATCTCCTGATATGTTGGTTTTGTCATTACCAAGCTTCATCAATAGCTTCTTAACCCTTTCAACCCTAAGTAACTGGAATGGACTGTGATAGGCTAATTGTCTGACAAATCCAATTGTCACAATATTATTTGCATTTGCAGATTAGTCCATTTATGAAAATGGGGTGTTTTTGTTCCAAAAAAATTGAAAATTACTTGCAAAAAGTGCAAATCTCATCTGAATCTGCACTGTTTGCAAACCCCGCTATAGCGGACTTTCGGGTTCAAAGGGTTAACATTGATGGCTATCCATCCAGTGTCATTCGGGTGACCTTGACCTTCATGGGCGAGACTCGCCGGTGATCGCCTTGTTATCTACTGTCTGTTTCACGAAACCTGCCCAAACTTTACGGCTATATAAATCATTCAAAAACAATATATTTTTAGATAATATTAAATTACAGCAAAATTTAAGAATGATCCTACTTTTTAGCTCGACTATTCGAAGAATAAGTAGAGCTTATGTTGTCACCCCGGCGTCGGCGTCACCGTCACGCCTTGGTTAAGGTTTTTAGTCAAGCTTGTATATGGAATACTACTGGCCCTACACCCACCATACTTGGACAACTTCATCTCCTAGTGATGTACATCAATAACCCCTGATCTATATTTCACCTTGACCTACATTTCCTCTTGAATTACTTGGTTAATTCCCCTTGGTTAAGGTTTTTAGTCAAACTTGGTTAAGGTTTTTAGTCAAGTTTGTATATGCAATACTACTGGCCCTACACCCACCATACTTGGACAATTTCATCTCCTAGTGATGCACATCAATAACCCCTGATCTATATTTGACCTTCACCTATATTTCCTCTTGAATTACTTACTTAATTCCCCTTGGTTAAGGTTTTTAGTCAACCTTGGTTAAGGTTTTTTTTCAAGCTTGTACATTGAATACTATTGTGCATCCAGACACCATACTTCGACAACCTTTTCTCATAGGTATGTACATCAATAACCCCTGATCTATATTTGACCTTCACCTTCATTTCCTCTTCAATTACTTACTTAATTCCTTTTGGTTAATGTTTTTAGTCAACCTTCTATATGGAATACTACTGGCCCTACACCCACCATACTTGGACAACTTCATCTCCTAGTGATGTACATCAACAACCCCTGATCTATATTTGACCTTGACCTACATTTCCTCTTGAATTACTTACTTAATTCCCCTTGGTTAACGTTTTTAGTCAAGCTTGTAGATGGAATACTCCTGGCCCTACAACCAACCATACTTGGACAACTTCATCTCCTAGTGATGTACATCAACAACCTCTGACCTATATTTGACCTTGACCTACATTTAACCTTGAATTACTTACTTAATTCCCCTTGGTTAAGGTTTTTACTCGACCTTGGTTAAGCTTTTTACTCAAGCTTGTACATGGAATACTATTGTGCATACAGACACCATACTTGGACAACCTTTTCTCATAGTGATGTACATCAATAACCCCTGATTTATATTTGACCTTGACCTACTTTTATCCTTGGATTACTTAGTTATCTCCCCTTGGTTACGGTTTTTACTCAAGCTTGTATATGGAATACTCCTGGGCCTACAGCAACCATACTTGTAAAACCACGCACCTACATCCAAGGTCAAGGTCACTGTTGAAGGTCAAAGGTCAAACCTATTGAAATTCCCTTCCGCTCTATATCTTCTACACCGATGCATGGATTATCAAATGCCTTGGCACAAATGTTTCTCAGGATGAGAAGGTGTGTCTCGATCAATAACCACGCACCTACGTCCAAGGTCAAGGTCATAGTTGAAGGTCAAAGGTCAAACCATATTGAAATTCCCTTCCGCTCTATACTTCTACACCGATGCATGGATTATCACACTATGCCCAGGGTCAAGGTCACAGACTTGATGCGTTTGAAACCTTAATGCTCGGCTAAATGGCTTATAATCAAAAATGCCTCGTTTTCTTTGGCTGCCAATGGGGGTATTCGTGTGCCGACAGGCCACATTTCTAGTTTCCCTTGGTTAATGTTTTTAGTCACCTTGGTTAAGGTTTTTATGCAGGCCGCAGCCACCTTCTTTGTCAAGCTATGTGTACATCGACAACCCTCGTAGTCGAGCTATGCTGTTCTCCTACAGCTCTTGTTATTTCGTGAAATTTGGTCCAATATGGATTTTATTTCGAAAAAAACAATTTCCACATGTTAAACATAGACATGTCTACACTGTATGGGGATTTTACATGGAGACATTTTTATTAATTTCAGAAATAGTGGATCGATTTTCAAAATTTAACCTTTTTTTTTCTTACATCATTTCCAAGCTATCTAGCTAAATTTCAGAATAAATTACCCATTTTTTTGGTTTTTCGACTCCTCCAGGTTCTCCACCTCTTTTTTCCCATAGAAAACTAATTTTTCGTAATAAAATCAATATTTGACCAAATTTCACGAAATAAAAAGAAGGCTCATTCTTACATTTTCATCAAATTTAATACTATTTAAAAAAAATATTGTTTTTGCATTGTTTATATGGCCATAAAATTTCGTGAAACAGACAGTAGCCTGCTTGTGGAAAGTGTGATCACAATGACATCCATGCTACATCCGTCCAAAATCTGGGGCGCGTTTCACTAAACTTTGTACGACTAAAATATTCGTAAGTGCAAATTTAGGATCGTCTGTAAATTTCAATTGATGGATTTACATTTATTAAGCATAGGCTGCATATGCAGCTTATGCTTAATAAATGTAAATCAAATAATTGTATACAAGAGAACATTGTTTATGTGAAATTTACAGACAATCATAATTTTGCACTTATGAATATTTTAGTCGTGCCTGGACTCAAACTCTTCAACACCCATAACCTCCATTTCTCCAGTCACAGCCACAATTCAGCATTGTGAGTCAACGTGATCACAATCGTGTGTTTCAGGTGCAAGCAAGATTCCAGTTTATGTACCAGGAGATTTTATCCAAGATGCTCGGACACGATTCTCACGCCAGTTCTTGAAAACGTTGGCTTCAAAATGGACCTCACATAGGACTACCAATACCTGGGTATGGAAGGTGTTCGAGCCAATTCCCACCCTTAAATATAAGCCGAATCTGACTGCCAATACAGTTTCTACATATTGATTGACATTATTATACATTTTATATTAGACGTAAATTTCTACACTGATATCAGCGGCGATAACCGTGTTTCCTTAAAATGTTAACGGACATTACTATTTCTTATCTGTCTTTATGTTTTGATGTGCAATGATCATACTTTATAATCTGTCGAAAATATTATTTTGTTCAATACCATGCCTCATTTGCATATGAAAATAGCCTGAGTCACTATCAGTAAAATAAACATTACTAAATGATTATATCTGTATAGTGGGCAATTTTTAGAACTGGTGGAATAGTGACAATTTTACACTTATTTAATTCCTATAAAGAACATTGTGTGCCTAGTGAGTGGACATGTACCTTTAACTCTTTGCATGCTGGGAAAATTGTGGGCTATAAATAGTTAAAAAATAGCGGACAAAAATCATCATATTTTCTTGGATTCTAATGAAATTCCAAGACATATTTACAGAGAGAAATAAAACATACTCCTAATTTGTTTGGCGGATATTTTCACACCTAGCATGCACAGAGTTCATGCCATTACATATCAGCATGCAGACATGTGGCTATGACTGGCAAAATGCCAGGATCAGGATCAGGATCTGCACTGCTTGCCATTCCATCAATGAAACGCCGTTCATGCTTCTAACAAGCAATATAGATTGTGATCAGGTTACGGGAGTGTGCTACTTGTTAAGGAGCTACACTGACCACAAATCCCATAAGCCCTATTTCTCCAGTCACAGCCACAAATTAGGAAAGCCAGTGTCCATGATGATAAAATAATTTGAGCATTTGCTCTATATTTGAACTTAACATTGAACTGTTTCACTGGCTGATTCTAAGCACAGCTCAGGCTCACTCAAATTACACACAGGGCCTGCACTTATAAAACGTCCTGAGCATGCTCGAAATAAGGTAGTTTGATTGGCCGAGGCTGAGCTGTTGTCAGCCTCAATCAATCAAACTGCCTGATTTCTAGTACTAATTTTGAGAACATGCCCGGAATGTTTGTAATAAGCGTGGATACAGTTTTGTTACGTTTTGTTTAGAATACATGTAAGGCCATAAAAAAGTACTTTGGTTCTCAGATATCACCGCGTGTTAATAAGGCCATGCCATTGTTTGTCTCTGTTAAGCGTCCACCCGGATGGCCAAACCCTACTTACATATCCGGTAAAAACAAACAAGGCCTTGAAAAAAACGAATGTAAATTTATGTTAATAACTTTTTAAAAAATTTAACAATTGCCGCTAAATAATAAGAAAAGACTCTTATTAAACTTATTAATTGTAAATTCATGAACGGATTTAAAACTCAGTCCCAAATCAATTTTCATATTACTTCACCAGTAAATAGTGTAAACTAGCATTCACAGTTTGTTTTTTCATAGAACCACTCTCATAACCGACCCGCACGCTTAACAGAGGAAAAACATTGTATGGCCTAATCCCTGCAAGTCAAGCATTTTATCATCATGGAGAAGTGAAATTCTACTATAAATTCACCACATAATCAATAAAAAACGCTACCATGCAAAAATATGCTCAATCCAATCATGTCTGACGAAAATCTTGTGATTTTTCATGTCTAAAGTCTAATAACTTTATGGAACATATATTTTGGTTTGAGATGTTCGTCTCCGATTTTTTTTCAGATTGCCATATGCATATATGCATATATGCATATGGCAACCTGAAAAAAAATCGGAGACAAACATCTCGAACCCCGTGTCTGAGAATCAAAGTACTTACGTTTTATGGCCTAAATTTTCAAAATTATTTAATAATCATGACTAAGTATGGTAGTAAATTATAGTTGTGTTGTATTGTTTCTATTTATTTGTACAAATCTTTGACCTCGGCTGAGAAAAGTTGCCTTATGTCCGATGCACAACTCGATATTACAGAAAGCAGGGTGTGAGATCACGTGGTTCCATCGCCAAATGATATAATATGTGATATTTATAAGTGTCATGCCCTCGAACTCAGTAGATTATGGCCTTGGGGTTAGAATGCCTGACTTCCAATCCGGAGGTTGTGGGTTCAAACCTTGCCTTAGGCATCAAAAATACTTTCACTGTATTTCCATCCCACTGATCTGTCGGATGAGACCTTAAACTGTAGTCCCGTCTCTATATGACCCTAGCTGTTGGTGGGACGTTAAACCCTTTCACTTTCACTTTTTTTCGAACTCAGCAGAGCCGGGAGTCCTGTAGTGTTTGGACTATATGTCCGTGCGTGTGTTTTTCCAATGTACTTTTTTTTGGTATCTAGTAATATTTCTTTAACCCTTAGACGGCTACACACAACAATTGTTGTCTACTGTTGCTTTTATATCTTGCCTTATTTCTCAATAAAAACATGATTTGACAGCACTTCAGAATCATTTCCAACGGAAATGATTTTGAAGTGCTGCCAAAGCATGTGGTAAATTATTCTAAAGTGCTGTCAAAGTATGTTTTTGATGATAAAAATGGAAAATAGACAGCAGACGACAAAAAATGATGATAGCGGTGTAAAGGTTCAAATATCTTAACCCTTTCAACACTCGAGATATTTGCAAATTGTGTCGATCATGATGAGACAGCTCATAACGAGCCGTCTCATCAAGATCTACACCATTTGTGGATATTTTTTAATTCTTGCAAAATAACGCCTTTTCTGCATAATGGAGCAGTTTCAACTTAGCATAAAATAGTCCATGTATGGCGCTCCAAAAGCGGTAATTTACATTTTCAAACAAATTATTCTTTTAAAACTCTTTTAACTTAGCGAATAGTCGCACACTGTTTTTATGCCCTCGCTACCGAAAGGTACGGAGGCATATAGTGTTACCGGCGTCTGTCCGTCCCGTCCGTCCGTCTGTACGTCCCGATATTACCATATTCTTTAGTAACTTCTACATGGCTTCACATATTATGTCAATATTTATACACGTGATACATATGAACATGCCCTACACACTCCACCACCCAGTACTTCGACCTTGACCTTTGACCTTCACCTTTTCTACTTTAAATGTTTGCTTGGCACTTTGGGACAAATCTACGTGCACGTTTCTCAATCCTACACTAACTTCTCAATACTTTTGCCAATCGCTTAATATTTATACACATGTACATATGAACATGCCCTACACACTCCACCACCCAGTACTCGACCTTGACCTTTGGCCTTGACCTTTTCCACTTTAATAAATGTTGCCTTGGCACTTTGGACAAATCTACATGCACGTTTCTCAATCCTACACTTAACTTCTCAATACTTTTGCCAATCGCTTATTTATACACATGATACATATGAACATGCCCTACACACTCCACCACCCAGTACTTCGACCTTGACCTTTGGCCTTGACCTTTTCCACTTTAAATGTTTGCTTGGCACTTTGGGACAAATCTACGTGCACGTTTCTCAATCCTACACTAACTTCTCAATACTTTTGCCAATTGCTTAAATATGTATACACATGATACATATGAACATGCCCTACACACTCCACCACCCATTACTTCGACCTTCACCTTTTCCACTTTAATTGTTTACTTGCCACTTTGGGACAAATCTACGTGTGCGTTTCTCAATCCTACACTAACTTTCACACACGCATTGCTGCAATGGTCCTCTACCGCCCTATGACAAATCCACATTCGTCCTGCCCCCGCTAAACACAGGGTCAATCAAGATCACAGACTTGGTGCGTTTGAAACCTTAACATTCAGTTAAATGGCTTATAATTTGTGTTTCCTTGCTCGGATCTGCTTCACATTTCACACATGCATTGCTACAATGGTCCTCTACCGCCCTGTGACAAATCCACATTCGTCCCGCCCCCACTAAGCCCAGGGTGAAGGTGCGTTCAAAACCTTAACGCTCGGGTAAATGGCTTATAATCAAATATGCCTCGTTTTCTTTGGCTGCCAGCGGGGGCATTCGTGTGCCGACAGGCCACATTTCTAGTTTTGCATGATTCACATACTCGAGACTGTTGCCTGTATTGCAAATAATGCGGACTTGTTTCCGTGGCGTCTATCGACATCATTTGTTAACGTCATGTGACGTTTGACCAATGAAACGTCAGTTTTCAATTTCTTGTAATCCGGATGTTTGTATCAGGTCAATGCCTGATACAGCAATATGTTATGAGTCGGTGCATATTTGACCAATACAAAGATTCTTACCTGATAAATAATATGACCTCTTACAAGCAGCAGAGTAAACAGTGAACATTATTGTCTTTCCTGTAAAGAAGATAGTACTGTATGAGACCAAGTGGGTGGGGTAATGGATTTTTTGTAATGGGCATTTTTTTTGTGTCACAGGTCCAAGTCTTCCACCTGTGGATCCAGTGTCCAAATTGCAAACAGTGTACAGGTAGGCTTTGATGAGACTTCATGTATACTCTATGCTGGACGCCCACTGGGTAATGTCCATTCTCAGGCTTCTGTCCCTGTATATGTGGCTGTGACTGGAGAAATGGGGAGTATGGCATTGGTGACCAGTCTAGCTCCTGATCAGAAAGCACGCTCCTGTAGCTGGATAATGATCTATACTGCTTGTTCGAAGTTTTTTATTGATGGAATGGCGAATGGTGCAGATCCTGATCAGACTGTGCGGATGCACAGGCTGATCTGGATCTACACCGGTCGCAAAACCCATAAGCCCCATTTCTCCAGTTGCAGCCACATACTTTGTGGTTAACTAAGCTGGACAGACATGTCATAAGGTGCCTTTTCTTAGCTGAAATTCCATATTTTCTTGCAAACTTACATGTAGATGATGAAATAAAATGAATAATCATGTTTTTCAGAGTTTTGTTTGACGTTCTGATGATACAAAGCTGGTGTTGATTCTGTTTCAGTCCCATGGGTGGTTGGTAGGGAGTGAAGGGTGAATTTAATATCCTAGTTTGACCCTCCGGTACATTTTTGACTTCCTTGTTATTTGAGAGTTGAATCCGGTTATACCCATTATAGAATTAGTAAGATTAGTATTAATCATATTACTTTTAAGGACTGGGCTAAGTGACTGGTGTAGTGAGGACCTGGCACCAGGTCAGTTTATACTAATTTCACAACAGTGAAATACGGGATTCGAGGCTTATTATCCCTTCGCTGATAGGCAGGAGGGATATACAGTGAAACCTCTCTAAACGGAAACCCTGGGAGGTCCCCAGGGTGTCCGGTTTATAGATGTTCCATTGTAAGTCAGACATTTGACCATTCCGAGGCTTGTTTGTGCGCTTTTAAATCGGGAACATACATTCTCATCTGAGCTAACTGACCAAGAAACCCAACAAAATAAGGTTTCAGATGTTTCCTCGATGTCCGGTTTAGAGAGGTTCCACTGTAGTCATGCATTAGTAATAACTCCTTTCATTTCTTAATAATTTAATGAGCACTTCACTGATTTTAATAACATTTGACCAGAATGTGTGTCTAGGGAAGGTACTTTGCTTCACATACTCTCTGCGTCTGGACACCCAAGGTCAAGGTCACGGAGGACTTTAGTTTACCTTGTGTGTAAGGATAATAATGTTGTATTTGATTTCTCAATAATTACTTAACCTTCAGCGATTTATAACACCCAAGGTCAAGGTCATTGAGGAATTTGTACGTACGTGCATACATGCATTCCTCAGATGACCCTCTATCATGTTATAGCAAATCCATGACTCGCCGCACACCCGTTACCCCAAGGTCAAGGTCACAAACTTCAGGTTGGGGTAAACTTCTGTTTCTTTACAGGGAGCGCCTTGATGTTTTATACATGCATTCATCTGATGGTCCTCTATCATACAGTAACAAATCCACCACGCATCGCCCACCCCTTACCCCAAGGTCGAGGTCCCAGACTTAGCGTGTTCACAAACTTAACGTTAAGATAATGTGTCGTAATTCCAGCACAAAAATATTTACACAATTCCCTAACATTTGATTGGTCCGTAGCAAGTCTCTGTCCAAAATTTATATCCCAGTAAACTCCCATGCCAAACTACTTTCCGTAACCGTGAGGCGCAGTTAAAATAATTCTTAAGAAAACGCAAAATAAACACATTTTCTTGATGAATTTATTTCAAATGCTGGAATTATAAGGAATGAAAGGCCTTTTTGTGGAATTTATCGGGGATATAAACTTGGAAAAGTCGCGGGAATACTGGACGAGGCCTTCCGGCCTTCGTCCAGTATTCTCGCGACTTTTCCAAGTTTATACCCCGATAAATTCCACAAAAAGGCCATTCATTCCTATAATAACTTGCGCTTCTTTTCATGGAACACCAGAGTATTCACAACTACTGTCTGTTTCACGAAACCTGCCCAAATTTTACGGCCATATAAACAATGCAAAAACCATATTTTTTTGGATAATATTGAATTAAAGCAAATTTAATAATGAGCCTTCTTTTTATTTCGGGAAATTTGGTCAAATATTTATTTTATTGCGAAAAAACAATTTGCCCATGTATTAACCCCATAGACATCTTCACAGTGGGGATATAGACATCTTCACAGTGGGGATATAGACATCTTCACAGTCTTCACAGTGGGGATAGACATCTTCACAGTGGGGATATAGACATCTTCACAGTGGGGATATAGACATCTTCACAGTGGGGATATAGACATCTTCACAGTGGGGATATACATGGGGGAAAATGTACTACTTTCAGAAATAGTGAACCGATTTTCAAAATCTAACTTTTGTTTTCTTAGATCATTTCCAAGCTATCTAACCCGGTTTCGGAGTCAATTTCCAAATTTTGACTACTCCCCAGCACCCCTTACTTCATTTCTCCCATGTAAAAATTCCATAGACAAATAAATTTTTCGTAATAAAATCAATATTTGACCAAATTTCACGAAATAAAAAGAAGGCTCATTCTTAAATTTTGCTAAAATTTAATATTGATAATATTATTGCGTTCTTTATATAGCCGTAAAATTTGGGCAGGTTTCGCGAAACAGATAGTAAAAACAATGCTAATACTATGATTTACATTATATTTTTTTATTTTCACAAAAAAAATCTACATTTGATGCAGAACAATAAATATAGTACAATATAAAACACATTACAATATACAATGTACACAAATACATAATGAATGAAGTCCGAGCTGTGCTGTGAGCTAATCTAATGAGAATGTGCTCACTTTTTATCTGGCCAAGCTGTGCTCAGAATCGGCCAATAAAATTGCTTGATTTTTAGTACAAATTTTAAGAAGATGCTCAGACATTCTGAGCATGGAATAATTCCTGTACTGATTATCAACCGTTTGATTGTTCGAGGCAGAGCTGCGCTCAGGATCGTCCAACCAGACTTAGATTTCACATTTTGAGAACATGCCCAGAGGCTTTCAGAGCACTTTGAATCTCATTCTGAAAATCAAGCTATTTGCTTGGCCGAGACTGCGCTGTGCTCATGGCCATCCAATCAAATTGCTCGATTTGGAGCATAGACTCCGAGATCATGCTCAGAATGTTTTTTTGTAATGAATTTGCATCAATGGAAACATGAACACAATTATTTGATCATAATTGTGAAACCTTTCTAAATTCTGATCATTCACATGTTTTATGAGAGTTGTGTAATTATTTTGTAAGATTTCACGGATGCGCAATCTGTAGCCGATTTCATCAAAATTGCAAAGAATACTTTAATATCTAGCAAAGTATACTTTGAGGGAGTAATCATTTATTTTTCCCGAAATGCATTATTTCATATAAAACTAACGACTGCATATATTTGATGATTAAAAGTATGCAGAATTATTATACTGAATTTATTACATTATCACAGCCAAAATGGCTGCGATAATGTAATAAATTCAGTATAATAAAAAATAATAAATTTATCCTTAAATTGAAACTGATCAGGGACTATGCTGATTACAAACGTCGTAAACACTGGCGCAAATTTACGTACATGCCGCATAAATGTGGCTGTGACTGGAGAAATGGGGCTTATGGGATGTGTGACCAGTGTAGCTCCCGATCAAATAACACACTCCTGTAGTCTGATAATGATCTATATTTCTTGTTAGAAGCATGGCGGGTGTTTTATTGATGAAATGATGAAGTGCAGATCCTGATCAGACTGTGCAGATGCACAGGCTGATCTGGATCTACACTGGTCACAAAACCAATAAACCCCATTTATCCAGTCACAGCGACAAATTATAGTTTTGAGATTCTATATATGGCAACATAAACGATGAACTCTAAACATGGTTTCTGAAGATCTAACTAATAATATGCTCCTCAGACACCATTCGACATACTTTTGACAATATTTTCGATGAAACAATTTTCAAAGTTAGTGTCAAAATAGTGTCAAAATAGACAATTCTAAACATTACAACGCTTGTTTAAGTGACACTGACTTAGACAATGTGTAGTAATTTATCCCACTATCCGTGTTTTCAATTTACTCTTAAAAAGGCATATTGACCCTTGGAATTTTGAAAAATACCAGTATTATAATAATTTATTTTTTTACAGGCGACCTATATGTACAATTATGTTCAGAAATACGATACAACTCAATTAAACTATTTGTTTCCTATTCTGTGTCATCACTTTCTAGACATATACGAGAGCCAGTGCTTTTAACTGGTGTAATAAATATCATATTAAATTGTCACTTCTGGTAGATCCACTAACCAATAAATTAATTTCTAGCTTCGTGGAAATACACTTACCATGCAATACACAATTCTTAGTTCATACATATCAGACTGTTCCATGCGATGGGTAATTTAGCGATCGGGACTCATCCGGACCGGAGACCAGTAGCCAGCCTATTTCACCAACATTACAAAGTATACTTTTCTAGCAAAGTATACTTTGAGGGAGAAATTTTCAATTTTATGATATATTTCTTAATTTTTATTATACTGAATTTATTACATTATCACAGCCATTTTGGCTGTGATAATGTAACAAATTCAGTATAATAAGTCTACATACTTTTAATCATCAAATATATGCAGTTGAAATAATGATATTCAGGAAAAATAAATGATTACTCCCTCAAAGTATACTTTGCTAGAAAAGTATACTTTGCAATGTTGGTGAAATCGGCTACTGGTTTGGCCCTCATGTACGACTTTGGCATTCTTGTATGTGAGAGTTGAATGCACCAGGTTAATGGCACCTGGCACCAATGCAACAGGTTAAATGTGGGATCGAACCCATTGGCCCGGCCTTAAATGACTAGCTGTTGATAGGTAATTAAACACCAGTAAATCAATCAGACTTATCCATGGGTTTTTGTACAGGTCTCAGCCTCCGGTACTGATTTGACTAGAAAGTCATAGCAAATGAACTCGATGAGCAGAATACATGGTAAATAAAATATTTCAAATCAACCTTCGACCTACATTTGCCCAAATATCTCCGCTACTATAACCCTTTCACCGCTAAATAACCCGAATGTATTTTCATATGTCAATTTGGCGACCAATCCAACAGTCAAAAACTGATTTCCAGACTACTGTCGTGTATTTATGAAATTTTTTTAATTCTAAAAAATATAAAAATTACTTGCAAAATGTCACGAGCCGACTCATCGGGATCTACACTGTTTGCAAACACTGCTATAGAGGTCTGTATTGTTGAAAGGGTTAATAATAATGAGGCAACAAAAAATCTTCTAGCATCTGGCAGTGATGGCACCCCCATTGCTGTAGCCTTCTCAGAATTATTCTGAGAAACGGCTAGCCCATGCTGTGAGAAAGCATCATCGGCAGATGGTATAAGATTATTCTCAAGGGCATACACGCACAGGTTGAAGTAATGCACCGAGGTCTATAAATACATTAAATATGCCTAAAAACATTAAATATGCCTAAAAAAAAATAAGCTAAAATTTGTATTTTTTTACTCCCTCCATATAGACGCGGTATAAGTATATGGAGGGAGTAAACAAAAAAATGTTTAGCTTATTTTTTTTTCATTTATTGATTCTTTTAGGCATATTTAATGTATTTATAGACCTCGGTCCATTACTTCAATCTGTGCGCCCCAATGCAGCAGGTTAAATGTGGGATCGAAACCGTTAGCCTGGCCTTAAGTGACATTAGCTGTTGATAGGCCGTTAAACACCAATAAACAAACAAACCAACAACAGGGTGGTTATCCACAAATTAGAGGAAGCTATTGATGAAGTTTGGTAAAGATTAGACCAGCATATCGGGGGATATGCAACATTTTGACGTACATCCAAAATTGTGGACACCTAAAAGTTGACACATACGCCGGAATTGCAACTACGGTATCATGTCTCACTTTCCATTAATGTGGGCCAAAAATGCAGGCGCGTGTGACATATTTTGCTCACCATATAATTTGCAACTATGAACACATCACTCTCACTGTTTTACCAAATACAAATATATATCTACCTGTGACCCGCAGCAGGGGCGGATCCAGCATTTGGGGAACGAGGGGTTTGTCTAGTTGTGAAGGTAACTTGCAATCTACTCCTGTACCGTTCGTAGCTAGCTACGGACGGTACGGGAGTAATTGCAAAGAGTTACCGTTCGCAACTAGGGGATTGTCCTATTTTCGAGCTCTTCGACATACACTTTCATGTGTTTTACGGCGTTTAAATTCAGACTGCAACTGGTGGTAAACTGTGATCTATGTAAACTATGCAGCCGTCTTATAATGTCATTTCTCTATGATATGAATTTACAGTTATTTTAATGCCATTCATTTTATGGCTGCACATACTACAGTATGTTACACATTTTTCTGCCAACAAACTTTTGGCCCTTAACCCTTTCAACACCAAGTAACTTAATAGGATGTTCCATGCTAATGTTTCACGCTATTTCATTAATTTTGTTCATTCAAATTATCCCATTCTTCTAAAAGGGTAATCTGTACGACGTTTAAAATTATTAACAAACAGTGGAGATCCTGATCAGACGGCTCGTTACGAGCCGGCTCATCTGGATCTGCACTGTTTGCAAACATTGTCTCTATAGAGGTCTGTGGTGTTGAAAGGGTTAAACACATTAAATCAAGAGAATATTTAATTGTAAGTACTTTTTCATCAATAACAAAAAAGTCACCCTCCCTACAAAAAAATTATTTGATGAAATTCCATCAAATCCAATTTTATTGCGAAAAACACAATTTTCCTATGGCAATTTAACATGGGGGGGCTAAAAATACCGTTAAGAGTTTTGGGAATTTGTGGACCGACTTTCAAAATCTTACTTTTGGTTTCTTAGTTACATCATTTCCAAGCTAAATAGCCAGGTTTCAGAAAAAACGTGGAACAGACAGTAGTCTTGACAGTGCCAAGTAATGGGGCTTATGGCATTTGTGGCTGAAATAGCTCCTGATCTAACGAAGTCCACAGACTCTTAACCCTTAGACCGCTACACACAACAATTGTCGTCTGCTGTTGCTTTTATATTTTGCCTTATTTCTCAATAAAAACATGGTTTGACAGCACTTCAGAATCATTTCCAATGGAAATGATTCTGAAGTGCTGTCAAAGCATGTTGTAAATTATTCTAAAGTGCTGTCAAAGCAGGTTTTTGATGATAAAATGGGAAAATAGAATATAAACAGCAGACGACAAAATATTAAGACAGCAGACTAAGGGTTAAGGCTCTATACAGATTATTAGAAGCCACAGATACATGCTTCACTGGCAGAATGGCAAACAGAGTCGATCCTGATTCGACTGTGCAGGCTAATCATAGTCTGCAATGGTCTGAAATACCATCAGTCACCGCGCTCTAGATAAGGTGCGTATTGCCGTATTTTGCCGATTTTTGTTTTACGATGTGGGTCGCACTGGATACACGTTTCATAAGATTTGCCTCGGTAGATTTTTACCTCTGGCTACGGCCCTGCATTGATTATCAAAAGTGGAGTATAAAATACTCGTAACAATGTGAAAATACGCATTGATTTTTAAATAGAGTTGTGAATATACTGTAATAAAGTAGAACATTTACTTAGTTGAGCTGCAAAAAGCTGTGTTTGTGAATTTTTAAATTTGTTTTATTTTTTTATCAGTTGATCCCTATTTAATAAGGAAGAAAATCAATATTACATTTGTAAAAGTAAAATACAAATTAGATGTAATTTAGATCTGGAGCTCTGCAAATACCATTCTTTTAGTCCTGGTCATTTCAAGATCATTATTTTTCCACAAGGACATGGCAGGAAATTCTATTCAGCCGTTGTTGCCTTTTTCCCCTTTGTTGCCTTTGCTTTTCCCGCCTTTTTCTTTGGTGATTTTGTCTTCTTCGGTGATTTAGCCTTTTTCGCAGCTTTCGGCTTCACTGTCTTTTTAGACTTCGCAGCCTTTGGCTTCTTGACTTTCTTGGGGCTTTTAGCTGTTGTGAATAGAGAGGACAGAAAACGCATAAAATAACTGTACACCTTTTGGATAGTTGTTTATATACAGGAAACAGCTCCATAGCCACGTTGAGGGGCACCGAGGCAGTTTATTTTCCGAACTTCTTATGTTTTTAATTTGTTATGCTTTCATCATACAAGCAGATCGTGGTGGGTGGCAGGTGGGAGCATGTGATGGGTAATTTAACGATCAGAGTTCATCCTTACCGGAATTCCGACTGGAGACCTGGTTTGGCCCTCACATACGTCATTGGTATTTTGTATGTGACAGTTGAATTTGGTTATACCCCTTATGTGAGTATTACGATTATTCGTAATCCTATTTTAGGGGAAGGGGCCAAGTGACTTTGGTGTGGTATGGATCTGGCACCAGTTCAGGTTATTCTAATTTCAGGGCTGAATATATTTTTTCTCGATGTAAATATTGCGTTCTGATTTTGGGATTTTCCCCCCAATGCAGCAGGTTAAAACGGGATCGAACCTGTTTGCCTGGCCTTACATGACCTTAGCTGTTGATAGGCCGTTAAACACCAATAAACAAACAAAACGAGCAGATCGTGACTTGACTTGTGATCATGTAATGGTATGCCTCGGTGTTTATCCCGATTAAAAGTATGCAGAATTATTATACTGAATTTATTACAGCCAAAATGGCTGTGATAATGAAATAAATTCAGTATACATGTAATAAAAATTAATAAATTTATCCTAAAATTTATAATTTCTCCCTCAAAGTATACTTTGCTAGATAAGTATACATTGCAATGTTGGTGAAATTGGCTACTGGTATTTCTGTACAAATAATTTTCCTATTCAAATCAATAAATGGACATACTGTCGAACCTCCCCGAACGGCCACCTCTCTACAACAACACCCTCTCTATAACAGCCGCTATTTTATATCCCAAATGGATGATTTCCTCTGTATCTAACCCTTAGACTGCTGAGCACGAAAATTGTCGTCTGCTGTTGCTTTTGCCTTCTTTCTCAATAAAAACATGTTTTGACAGCATTTTAGAATCATATCCATTGGAAATGATTATAAAATGTTGCCAAAGCATGGTTTTGGTGAGAATTATCAAAAAATAAATAAACAGTGGACGACAAAATTTAATTCAGCATTAACCTCCCTACAACAGCCACCTCTCTTCAACAGCCACTTTTGCGTCTTCCCATGGGTGGCTGTTGTAGAGAGGTTGCACTGTACTGTCCGGACCCCTGTATCCGCACCTGATGTTACATACTACTCATGAACTTGTAGCTGTTATGTATACCAAGTATGAATTGGACGGGATGAACATTTTGTATAAATCGTTTTGCCAGACAAGCAAAGCGTAACAGACAGATGGCAGATGTACAGGCAGACAGGTTAGTGCAAGTTATAATGACACCTGACGGTCGACCACGGGCATAAATATTTATGATTGCTTGTGTACCATAATTACAGGTACATGCCAACTCAGTAGGCACAAACTGCACTTTATAGGAATTAAATAAGTGTATAATTGTGTCCCAGTTCCACCAGTTCTAAAAATTATGAGTGCCTGCTATACAGATATAATCACTCGCGGTGGTATCAGGCTATTTTCATATGCAAATGAGGCATGCTATTTTTTAATTATACTAATTAAATGTGTCACCTGAAAAAATAATATTTTCGACAGATTATAAAGTATGATCATTGCACATCAAAAAATAAATACAGAGAATGAATAGTAATGTCCATTAACATTTTAAGGAAACACGGTTATCGCCTCTGATATTAATGTGGAAATTTACGTCCCATATAAAATGTATAATAATGCCAATCAATACGTGGGGTAATGGTGAATAATGTTTATTTTCCCAGAAAATGTCTCAGATGATGCCTCTGATATGAAGAACACTTTGTGCACACTGAGTGGGCATGTACCTTTAAAGTGCACCAAACGGAACACCTTTGGAAAAGTGTTACTGATCATTCATTAATAGAACCTCTCTAACCAGACACCCTGGGGTGTTCGAATTAGAGAAGTTCCACTACACACCTTCGTGTTTCTGTGCTTTCTGATTATGAACAGATATCATCAGAAAATGACGGTGAAGCCCAGAAAAAACTATGGGACTTGGGAGGTTTTTGTGTGCCCAGTTTGGAAGGATCCACTGTATGATAAACTGTTGCCCATTATATAAACTCAAACATTCAGAATACATAGTTACGTGTGCGAACTTTCTAAACATTTTAGTTTTGTTATTTCTCAATGAAAGTACAGTACACACTCGTTGACTCCAAGTCCAGAGGAATGAGAAAAATACTTTGAGTTAACAAAAATTTGATTTAACGAAAGATATATTGTACTTGCGATTAAGAATTTGAGTACGAGTTATCAGTAGTTTGACGTAAGAGAGTTTGAGTTAATGAGTGTAGACTGCAAATGTTGTGACCACTCATTTGAACCATCTCAACAGTTCAAATGGTCGTCGCGACACATCTACCTCTAAGCACATACAAACAAAAATTTAACATTTTCTACAAACAAAATGGTGTATCATCAGCATGAATGTGACTGGAGAAATGGGGCTTATGGGTTTGCAACCAGTGTAGATCCAGATCAGCATGTGCATCCGCACAGTCTGATCAGAATCTGCACTGTTCGCCATTCCACAGACAAAACACCTAATATGACTATACCTTGCAATATAGATCGTTATCAGGCTACAGAAGTGTGCTATTTGATCAGGAGCTACACTGGCCACTAATACCATACTCCCCATTTCTCCAGTCACATCCACAAATTGGTTAATTTCCCGTATCTGACCTTTAGCCTTTGCTTCCTTCTTTGGCTTTGGTTCTGCCTTCTTGACCGGTGTGGATTTCTTGGCTTTCTTGACCACCTTCTCACCCAGCTTGAACGAACCTGAAGGTCAGTGAAAAATAATATTAATATTGTTTGTATTTCTCAAGAAACGTATTTCATGTAAACGAACCTGAAAGTCGAGTACAATAAAAACTTGGTATCTCAAACTCTCTGAAGTCAAACTACTGTTAACCCTTAGACACAACAATTGTCGTCTGCTGTTGCTTTATATCTAGCCTTATTTCATGGTTTAACAGCACTTTAGAATCATTTCCATTGGAAATGATTTTAAAGTGCTGTCAAAGCATGTTTTTGGTGATATGGAAAATAGAAAATAAACAGCAGACAACAAAACATAACATAGGTGTTAGCGGGTTAACTCAAAGTCAAATTAGTGGTCCCAAGTACATGTATATGCTTTCCTATATAAGGACTCTCGTTAACTGAAACTTTTGTTAACTCAAAGTATTTTCCTCAGTCCCCTGGACTTTGAGTAAACGAGTGTTGACTGTAGAAAATCTTCATATTTATCAACGTCTAACCTATCTATTTCATGTGTAATACCACACCCCCATCCCTTGTCAACAATCCATGACTCCACTACCGGTACATGCTAATCCCAAGGTCAAGGTCACAGACTCTGTCATGAAGTTAGCCCCCTTCCTCCACTGACCCCTACAATAGTTTTGCAGAAAACAGTGAGGCTACCCTGGTGAATGAACGGTGAAAAGTTTAAGCCCTGGTCAGGTAGTGCCGATGACATACTTATCTGTACGGACCCCGCAGGGGACATGGATCTTTTTTTATTAATTCGTTCCCACGAAATAACAATTTGTTCCCTCAATTTAACAATTTGTTCCCTCGAATTAACAACTCATTCCCACAAATTAACAATTTGTTCTCACAAATTAACAATTCGTTCCCGTGTTGTTATTTTGTGGGAACAAATTGTTAAATTGAGGGAACAAATTGTTATTTCATGGGAACGAATTGTTATTTCGTGGGAACAAATTAATAAAAAAAAGAATTAAACATCCCCTGCGGGGCTCCGTATATCTGAGACTGTGCTGCCTAGAAATAGTACATGGTAATAATTTTACTGACAAACAAAAATGTACATATAACACAGGCCCGTACGCAGGAATTATTTTAGGGGGTGCGTTATCGACGGCGCGAAGGGCTAAACATTGTTGTTGCACACCCATGGATAGACCTCGGCAGATTAAGCCTTTCACCCCTAAGTAACTGGAATGGATTTTGTTAATTTTGCGACCAATCTAAATCATCACAAACTGATTTTCAGACCAGTCCATTTATGAACATGGGGTGTTTTTGTTCTCAAAATTATGAAAATTCATTGCAAAAAGTGCAGATCCTGATGAGCCGGCTCATCTGGATCTACACTGTTTGCCAATACCACTATGCAGGCCTGCGAGTTAAGAGTGAAAGGGTGAAGGGGGGTGCGTACGCACCCGTCGCACCCCCTCTGCGTACGGGCCTGTAACAAATGAAATGGACATTAATGTAGGTCGAGATAATGGCATATGAATATACAGACATATTTGGCTGTGACTGGAAAAATGGGCCTTATGGGGTTTGTGACCAGTGTAGCTCCAGATCAAACAGCGCACTCATGTAGCCTGATAACGATCTATATTGCTTGTTAGAAGCATGATGGGTGTTTCATTAATGGAATGGCGAACAGTGCAGATCTTGATCAGACTATGCAGGTTCACAGGCTGATCAGTCGCAAATTGTGCAAGCTGCATTTCTCCAGTCGCAGCCACATATCAGGGGCTATAGTAGCAACTGGTATTAATTTGTATACATCACTCAAAGTGTGTAGAAACAAAATTGCTACCTCGCTACGATACTCTCCCCTCGATAAACATATCGTAAGCAACTTTCGTAGCCAAGATTGTGGTGCTGCTCTGTTCATGTTCAGTAATACAGTAATCAGAAAAACAAAATAAATCACGGTTTGATGTAGTGAAATAAATATCACTGACCACTACAATCAGAGCTCCAGATAAGGTGTGTATTGGCGTATTTTAGTCACTTATTTTAGCAGAATATGCATTGATTATCAAAAGTGGGAGTACAAAATACTCATAGCAATGTGAAAATATGCATTGATTTTCAAATTTAGTAGTGAAAATACAGTAATCATTTGTTTCTTACTTAATAAATCAATAATACACTTGTAGTCTTGTACAAATAAAATATGCATTGAATTTGAAATCTGTGGGTATAATACTTGTTAGATACAAAACTTATCTGGAGCTCTGTACAATGTTACTTCTGATTTGTGGCCGGGACTGGAGAAATGGGGCTTATGGTCTTTGCGACCAGTGCAGACCCAGATCAGCCTGCGCAGCCACACAGTCTGATCCAGGTCTGAACTTTGCACCATCATAGTCACTGAAACCAGCCATGCTTCTGACAAACAGCATATTGTTCATATCTAAATGAACCCTTTCAACACCACAGGCCTGTATAGTGGTATTGGCAAACAGTGTATATCCAGATGAGCCGGCTCGTGACGAGCCGTCTTATCAGGATCTGCACTTTTTGCAAGTAATTTTCATATTTTTGAGAACAAATTCACCCCCTTTTCATAAATGGACTAATCTGAAAATCATTTTGTGACCATCGGATTGGTTGCAAAATTAACATATCAAATTCCATTCTAGTTACTTAGGGGTGAAAGGGTTAATGAGACGACAGACCAGGTGCCAAACTATAACAGCAAATGTCATAAGCGCCATTTCTCCAGTAACATGTTATTTCTATACGACATCCGTTTGGTGTAGGACAACCAATTGGAGGTATTTACTTATTGAAACTAACTTACTATCTTAACACTAACATAGGTTCAGGTCTCACGGGGAGGTAATTAGGGTAAGGGTTAGTGTTATATGTGAAACATTTTTTTATGGTGGGGGGGGGGTGTTGTCCTATTTTTGAGCTCCACAGATGTCCGGAAATGCACCTTCCTGTGTTTTACAGCATTTAAATTCACACTCCAACTGGTGGTAAACCCCGGAACCACCCCCCCCCACCTCCAGATCCGCCCCTGTGTTCATGGGTTTGGGTTAGCCTGTACATACGCCAAGGGGTTGTCCACACCAAACCTACAAGAAACGGTTATCCGATAGCAATCAACACAGTAACATTTGTCTTCGCTAATTAGAAGTAAAGACTGAGATAGTTGAATACCTGGATCATGTTTTGTTGACAAATCAGAAACCACAGTGACAATAGTATAATATTATCTTATCTGGACCTGTGAAAAAATATATAATTCAACGTACCTGATGCCCCTGTGCCTTTCGATTGCTTTAACACTCCGTTTTTAATTCCAGCCCGCAATGACATCTTCAAATGATTATTCACCACGCGTTCATCCTTCCCCACGTCATAGTTTGCCATTATGTATTTTAACAATGCCTGTCTGGATGACCCACTTCTCTCCTTCAAAGCAGTTAGTCCTTCCTCGATCATTTTGCTGTATTTCGGGTGGTTTTCCGGCGCCTTCTTCTTCTTAGTCGCCTTCTTTTTCTCCACCTTGGGTTTCTCTGGCGTAACTTCCTCCGCCGGGGCGGGCGTAGCTTCAGTATCAGACATTCTGTAAGTCGGAGCAATACACAAAACGGCAAACACACACGCGGCGAACGTCAAAGCGCTTATGTACTGTCAGCGCGGACCGGATAGTAGACACCATCGATAACTCGGTCCAATATAGAAAATGTCGGTGAATATCATTTATTTGTGTTTGTATGTTGTGTGTTTTGGCCGATTTGTTACGTTTCTACTTACTTTAAACAACTTTCGAATGACGCACACTATTCTCACATACCTTGGAGTATATTTAATAGCGAGTGTGTGGTTTAATGGCGTATTTTCACTCTTAGCGCGGACGTTAAAGTGGGCAGCCGTCAACTTACTATGAGGACGGTTGCACCAATTAAACGCCAATTTATCAAATGTACGACAAGCCCGTGTGTCATGTGGCCAGAATATAGTCGACAAGGGATTAAAGTGTCTGTCTGACATGTCAGTGGCGCCGAATTCATATTATGGCATGAACTAATTGAAGTAAATCTGGCAACCTAAAGCACAAAACTTGCTGCATTCATTTAACAAGGGCATTTTTAATCACGTTATTTTTTGTTTTAGACACACCAATTGTATTTCTGAATGTATAAAACAATAGCAATAATAATGTTTTAACAGTATGCACAGCTAACACTAAGAGACATACCTAATTTCGACGCAAAATACATGTTCATGAAGACGTGTTTACATGCGCCTAGTTGACTGATGGCCGCCATATTGGTGATGATTAGGTGAATGCTTCTAGTGCATCCACAGACACGTTCTGTGAAACTATCTGCAAAAGTGCATATGTAACATGTGTATGTGTGTGAAAACGAAACTATTTGTATTGCATTTCATACTAAATATCTAATTATGTATTGCGAACTGCTGACCATTTGATCTAGATCAAAATACACCGAGATAGCAGGCCGAAGTTTTGACAAGGGAGCGAACTGGTTATATTACAAATGCTAATGCAAAAACCAGCGGCCCAAAATCAGACTGCATGTTCCTGGAAATAACAGATAAGTTCCAAATACAACTTGACTCCAACTCTCAAATAGAGGTACAGCGGAATCTCTCTAAACCGGTCACCCATAAAGACCTCCAGGATGTTCCGTTTGAGAGGTTCCACTGTAATTTTGATATATGCAATACAAATATGACCTTTGCAATTATGAAGAGGCACTAATTATAAATTACAGAAAAACTACAGTGAAAACCATTACAATTAAACATACTTGAAGTTGTATGTGTGTCCGATTTATAGAGGTTTTGTTGATTAAAATCTCAACGTATGTTTCTCTTTTTTGTTCAGAGTCGAATGGTGGTCATTCACAACATAATTGTGGCTGTGACTGGAGAAATGGGGCTTATGGGTTTTGCGACCAGTATAGATCCAGATGAGCCGGTACACACACAGTCTGATCAGGATCTGCACTGTTCGTCATTCCTTCAATGAACCACTAGTCATGCGTCTAACAAACAGCATAGACCGTTACCAGGCTACAGCAGTAGGAACAATATTTATATCAGTACGATTGTACGTTCTCAGAATGGAATGTGTATGAGACAAAAAACATATTATATGGTGCCCACATTGTGTTTGTGGAGAAATGGGGGCCATAAACACTGCGATCAGTGTAGACCCATATCAGCCTGCGTATCTGCGCAGTCCGATGAGGGTCTGCAATGTTCACTAGTCAGTCAAATATGCGTCGCTCTGTGTCTAACTAACACCTACTATACATTGTAGATGTTGATTTAAGGCTGTATGCGTGTTATATGATGTCATGAGATAGGCTGGTCATAGATGCCACAAATTCCAATTTCTATTTCACGACCTACACTGACCACATATGCCATAAACCGCATTCTCGTCTCACAGTCACTGATCAGAAGCTACACTGACCACATATGCCATAAACCGCATTCTCCGGTCACAGTCACTGATCAGAAGCTACACTGACCACATATACCATAAACCCCATTTCTCCTGCCACAGTCATATATCAGAAGCTAGACAGATCACATATGCCATAGTCCCCACTCTACTGTCACAGTCACTGATCAGAAGCTAGACTTACCACATATGCCATAGTCCCCACTCTCCTGTCACAGTCACTGATCAGAAGCTAGACTTACCACATATGCCATAGTCCCCATTCTCGTGTCACAATCACTGATCAGAAGCTACACTGACCACATATGCCATAAACCGCATTCTCCTGTCACAGTCACTGAGCAGAAGCTACACTGGCCACATATGCCATAAACCGCATTCTCCTGTCACAGTCACTGAGCAGAAGCTACACTGGCCACATATACCATAAACCCCATTTCTCCTGCCACAGTCATAGCCAGAAGCTAGACAGACCACATATGACATAGTCCCCACTCTCCTGTCACAGACACTGATCAGAAGCTAGACTTACCACATATGCCATAGTCCCCACTCTCCCGTCACAGTCACTGATCAGAAGCTAGACTTACCACATATGCCATAGTCCCCATTCTCATGTCACAGTCACTGATCAGAAGCTAGACTGACCACATATGACATAAACCACATTTCTTCTGTCACAGTCACTGATCAGAAGCTACACTGACCACATATGCCATATTCCCCATTCTACCATAAACCACATTCTCATGTCACAGTCGCAGATCAGAAGCTAGACTGACCACAATGTGACATATGCCATAAACCTGTTTTCTTCTGCCACCGTCACCAATCAATAGACTGGCCACAATGCCAAAAGCACAAATTCTGCAATCCCACTCATATATATGTGGTTGTGACTGGAGAAATGGGGATTATGGGTTGTGTGACCAGTGTAGCTCCTGACCAAATATCACACTCGATCCTGTACATAGCCTGATATACATATACATGTATAATCATCTATGTGCCGTGTTAGAAGCACGACGGTTGTTACATTGAAGGAATGGCGAACAGTGCATATCCTGATCAGACTGTGCGGATGCACATGCTGATCTAGATCTACACTGGTCGCAAAATACACAAGCCCCATTTTCCAGTCACATATATCAGGAGCAATACTGCATGGCCACATTCCAAAAGCACCAGTTTTGCAACAGCAGACACGGATCAAGAGTAAATGCTATAAACCCAAGGTTTTGCAACCATAGTCACAACGCAGGTGCAAGACTGGCCACAAATGTCACAAGCCCCGTTTTCTTTCAGTCACAGATCAACGACTAGATTGGCCACACGCAATCACTTGCTAGCCCAGGAGTAATAGGTGTAAAAAACACCAAACCCCAAAAAAATTGTTAACAAGCTGAATTTTTCACGAAAGTTGTATAAATGTATGTAGAATAACATACTAAAAGTCCCCGCAAATCCAGCTGGTGCCAACTTGGGAATTCAAGATGGCGTCCAAGATGGCCACCATTATTTCATTATCATTTAATGTTCAGCTATATGGGCAAATAGGCATAAAAAAGTGTTGATTTTTTTATACTCTTACCTGGATTATCTGATATACATTTTTAAAGAAGTTTTGATATTTTTGAAATTGTACAATTCAAGATGGCCGCCATTATGACGTCCAAAACTTCCAAATTGATGGATTTCAGGATATTTTGTAAGAAAAAACGCGAGGTAGATAGCAATATTTTCAATTTAATGCATATATTATACAATATATGGCAAGCAGTACTTAATACATAATACATTGGACATTGGAAATGCATTCATGATCACTATTCATGGTATGTATATATAGATTGATATGCACTCGTGTCTCGAACAATTATGAATAGTGACAGTCCTGTAAGTTAACATACATGTAAATCCATACCACTTTACCTCTACAGCATCATCAATATAGCGATAACATTGTATGATCATACATAAAATGTGACTTCTGGATTAAGAATTATGGCATGTAATACCATGGTAGACACTTCTATGTACTTTTTTATGAATGTTATGTCATTCACTCTGACTAGATAAGTGTATTAGACTCGCCACAACTTATATAAGTCATGTTTATCTTTCAAATCACTTTCTTGTATTTATATGCATCATTGGTGATACACATTGTAATGTTTGACAGTGCTCACACAATTATGGCATTTGTATTTAAGGAATAAAACCCCGGGCTATTGCGTTTGCTGCAGTATGAATTACATTTGGTCAACTGGTACGGGCGTAGTATTATTACATGTTTGTCCCATACATTGGCTGCACATCTCAGTGCATAATAACCCAAGCTTCCTGCACCCACATGACTTTCCACATCCAGTCTTACAGCCACATGAAACCATTTTCATTAGCTTATCTAGTGCAACTGGGAGGTCAGTCTCCATGGGTAACAGAACATCATATTGCAATCTCCATCCCCATTATATTGGAGGCATTGAGTTACTCATCCAACAGCCAAATATGTACGACATGAATGGTATTTGGCCGCAGCACTTGTCGGTGGGAGACACGCAAGCTGAAATGATGAGCTAAGGGAGGACCTACCAATTGTCTTTTTGTATGCAATGTGTCTGTATTTATCAAGTGTCTTCACTTGACCAGCTCCATACAATTTGAGTAAGAACTGTTCACCGGCATGTTCTATATCGCTATGTGTGCTTTCACTATTTCTGAACGTTTCTAGCATATGCTTGTCCTTATGATGGCGTACAGTATTGACAGCCTTGTGTTTTCCCTGTCTATAAGGTGCATATACTGTATCACAACCACTTACAGCATGCATAAACAACAAGTGTTTTTGGTGTCTCCTATAGCATGCTGAAGATCCTGGATGTTGTAAAGGGTCACTGGGTTACTACGGCAAAGCATATATATTGCTACCGTTGTAACCGTTAGTGCAACAAGCATCACCGGTAAGTCAGTGTCAGTTCCAACAAGCACCACTGGCTTCTCGGCATCATCAGCCAGTGCTAAGGCTGTTGAAACTATCAGTAAATCTGCATCTGCCTCCGACTGTTTCACTCTTATGCCTGCGGCTTGCATCTCTTGACTCAGCAAGTCAATAAATCGACGTGTATTGTTGCTGTTTGACAAGAATGCTGATTTTGCAGTCGTGATTTTCATATTTACATCAAATATGATGGAACGTGATGTTACCTTACTAGCCCTTCTGTTCTGCTCCATGGCTTTGGTTGAGGTGACATTATAACCATCAAATACAACAACTGTCCCAACACCAAAATGTTTTAGTGTGTATGCGATATATGACTGGAACACGTCATGATATGTAGATGCCTTTGGCCATACAACTGTGTGTAGTAGGTGCCCTCCGTCCACCACAAATATTGCATTGTCTGTGACAGTTGATTGTTGTGTCACGAATGACTTCAACAATATACCCAGTGTACTTTTCATGGGCTTCCGCATTAGACCATCAATGAATAGTGCTGGGGGCTGCGGTGACAGCTCGTGTGTTAGGAATGTTTCCATTTCAGTACTATCATTGAGAACACACGTGATACTATTAAACAACAGAGTGGGGTTAACTGCCGTATCATGTCCTCGGACTTTGACAGTTTTGTACATACTACTGATTGTCTTAACCTTATCTTTTCTGTGAAGAGTGATCTCTGTGAAACACTTACCTGTCATTTTAGCAGCTGCGGCGGTACCAATGTCGACTGCTTGGTCACAATTCATTGACGAGTCGGCCACTAGTCCAGTGAATATAGATACAACTCGAGATGGTTCATATTCACAGAATGGTGAATATGTGTGCAGCCAATCCACAAAGAGACCAATGTCTTTGGTATCTCTTGATCGTGTGCTTACCCTCAGGTCTTTGTGCTGTTAAGAGGTAGATGTGTGTACTGATGCTTGCGAATTTCTCCAGTTGGCTACAAATATGCAAACAACCGGGCATTGCACACACCCACTTTGCCAATGTACTGTCTGTAATGCCCCTACCATGTGTCATGCAGCCGAATGTTTTTTAACATTCGCACTGGGACCTGCTCTATCGTTTGGTCACTCCAGTACTCGTCAGTACGACGGATAGTGAAATATCCCTGTTCCGTGAATTTGGCACCCATCTGCTGAAGATACAATCGGGCAGACTTGGCATAGTGGAGATGCCCAGCAACATGAAAGTATGGAATCATTTTCTCAACACAGTGGAGATGAAGATCCCAATTGCCCATTCTCTCAGCACGTATGAACAGACGAAGGAGGGCGACCTGGTCAAGGTACTATACTCACAACTTGCCTGTTCTGCGTTTGTTTGCCACAGCTATACGGAGTTGTGATGTTATGCCATTTAATAGCTGTACATCATCGGCAACATCAGCAGGATGAACACCTTGCAAGCTCATATGATGGAGGGTTTTCAAATGATCTTTGTCAATGTCATCCAGACAGTTTGGATTATCATTTAATAGCACACAGATAAGGGACGCTGACGTCAGCATGTGGGCTCGGTGTGCATGTGAGTATGCATGACCAGTCAGCATATGCACAACAGATCATTTGGCATACACCGTTTCCCACAGATCTGCCAGTCCGCTATCAGTCATGATGTACCCAATGCTGCCTAGGTAAGACATGAGTAGATGGAAGCCACCAAGTCGAACAATGACTTTGTTTAGATAATTTGTTGCAATCACTATTTCTACCGCCTTTATGTACAACGGTTGGTCAAACGTAACTGGACATCTGTCAAAGACCATGTTTCTGACACTGGTCTTGGGCAAACGATAATGCTGTATAGATTGTGACAGATTTCCCGGGTCCAAGTTGATGAAGGGAAGTACTTCAATTCTAGTTTTGTCAAAATTTTCATTTTAATGTGATATTTTCATGAAGCCACTCCATGATGGACAGGGGGAAAGTTCGAGCACATAACCTGCAACCCAGAGTGTGTCTAACGCCTTGGCATAGATGGCATATGTAGGTTCCTTTTCAGGTGCTTTCATTGGTCCGATAATAACAGATTTTAGACCAGGAACAGCAGGTTTGCTATATGTCTTTATGGGAACGTTTCCACCGGTGGTACTATGACTGCGCTTTACAGGCATTTCATCAACAGTACCCTGTGGTGTAACACAAGCTATGCCTCCCATACTGTGGAAAGTATTGTGACCAGTAACTGTAGCTACATTGAAGTCTGCATTACCATACACAAAAACCACTGAAGATATCGAGTGGTCTATTGTGTGATACAAGTGCAGCCTCCAACCTTTGCACTTCTCTGTAATCATCTGAGAAATTGAATCTGCTCAGAAGATCTAACAGTTCACGGGAACCATATTTTCTATGTATATACACAACAATACACAACAATTGCAATCAACAGTGGTGAAATTAATGACATTGGACGACATGAAGAAATTATGGCATGAGCTATAGCGGTAGTTCTCCTATTTATTGTAAGAGACCTTTTACCTTTCTGATCTCTAGACTTAAGAATTAAATTATTAATTAAATGCTTAATTATTATCTAATATGGCTAAGTAACCTGAATTTGAGAAAAATTGCTGAGGCTAGTTAATATTGCGTTGTCACGGAAGGGTTTTAAAACCATATTAGATTTCGATTTATCATATTTAGCATGTCACAACTAATCCGTTTCTAGTATACATTTAAAAATCATACTCAACATCTGGAAAGCCATTTAGGCGTGTCAAAAAATAATTTTGACCGTCAACATTTTAATGCTAGACACTTTAGTGACATTTGGGGATATATTTTGGCGGCCATTTTGAATGGTGATTATGAATATTATCTATATATACTGCATTTTGGTATATGTATATACTTATGTATGTTCTGATGTTTTTTATGTATATTTATCATAACTGAATACGACGATATAAGCAAAAACCAAAAATGGCGGCCATCTTGGACGCCATCTTGAATTGCCAAGTTGGCACAAGGTTGATTTCCGGGGACTTTTTTTCTGATAATGTAGACATGATTCTGGACATATCCTGAAATGTTCAGCTTGTTATCAATTTTTTTGACCTTGAACCCTATTGCCCCTGGGCTATGCAGTCTGTTATGAAGCTGCTGTTTGCTAGACGCATTTCATGTTGTTGTTTTTTCCTTCTAAAAATGGATAGCGAACAATGTAGGGAGAGCATGGTCAGTATACGTATCGCCGCAGGCTGGTCTGCGTCTACACTGGTTGCAAATGCCAAAAGGCGTATTCTCCAGTCACATTCACAAATTTGCAAGTAGGGTCCGACCTGTCGTAGGACCGAAGTATGAAAAGCTGATTAAAGATACAATCAAGTCCGTCGCCGGAAGTAGTGATTGTCACAACAAACATGTCCGCACAAAAGAGGAAATAGAGGGTTTCGGCAAGAATTTTCTAGACATCTCAGTTACTACTCACGAATTTTTGTATTCAGTTGAAGAGTTATCGAAAAATATTCAGAATGCCACTATCTGTTAAAGATTTTACGTGGGATGAAACTGAGAAAATGGTGTTTATATCGGTACCATTGAAAGGTGTGAAAGCTCACAAAGTTGATATTTTCACAACTGCAGAATATCTGAAGGTATAGGTTGGATTGGAATAATTAAAGCCTATAGATTATAGGGTTAGCTGTATTGTAATTTTCAAATTTGCGGCGTATATCAGAAAATTATAGGTCAGAAAATCTGTTTAATATACGCCGCAAGTTTCAAAATTACAATGCGGTTAACCTATTTCTAATGGGGTGTCAGAGGTTTCGTCAACTGAGAGGTTTCGTCAACTATGCGTCCGGTTCGTTAATTAGGCAATTTAGAGTAGAACTCGCTAATGACCGGCACGTGCCATACAATTGATCAGATAATTGATGGTCATTAAAGTGGATAATAATGACAGATATTTGTTGATATTTCAAAGTATGTTTAGTTGTATATGGGCATAAAGGTAGATATTTTAATAACATTTTAAAGTATCTTTAGGTGTATATTTTGTGTATTTGTATATTAATTTGTATAATCACCCGCTTATGCAGCATTTGTACGCCATCAACAGATACACAATCTGTATATGGGCATTTAAATGTAGATATTTTAATAACAATTTAAAGTATCTTTTGTGTATTTGTATATTTGTATATTAATTTGTATAATCACCCGCTTATCACAATCTGCATAATTTCGGCATGTTGGGCCAATTGGGCCTGGAATTGGAAATAAAACTATATGAACTATGTAAAGTAATGTATTTTAATAACTTTCTAGAACATAAATACAGATTCCTGTAGCCGATTTCATCAAAATTGCAAAGTATGCTTATCTAGCAAAGTATATTTGATGATTACAACTATGCTATTTACGATCATGAAATACATCTGTCTGTAGTCGGCCGACTGCCTGTAAAATAAGTAGATGTAATGTAAGAAGTTATAAAAACTATATTTTATTTTTGGAAATTCATACAATTTACATGTAGATGTAATGTAATAAGTTATAAAAACTATATTTTATTTATGGAAAGTCATACTATTTATGATCATGAAATACAGTTACACTATAATATTAATAAAATATAATGAAAACATACCAGTATCACATTTCCTATGTTGCCACCGACTGCAGCCGTCACAGCATATAGCATGCATACGGGCAGTAACCACACCAGAACACAAGATGCAGTACGACTTATCATCCATGATGAATTGTAGTGAGGAAGTTACAAATTTCCCACCCATTTATATGTTTCAGCGCTTGTGCAGTTGACATGGATCAGGCAAAAGGCCGTCAATTGAGCTTGAGTGAATCATAAATAATCATCACGAATTAACTATTTGAATCATGATTAATCATTACGAATAACATTTGACGGTAATAATTACTAAACGCTCAAAGGTCAACTACTTGGTGAAAATGTGAAATGCGAAATTCAATTAGCCGAGGTGTGATCAATACCATTCAACTATAATCGCCTAATTGACGAACCGGTAACCAGTTGACGGAACCACTCGACTTTTCACTCTATTTTGCCTAATTGACGGAACCTCCTGAATTCTTTCTAATACACTCCTTTACTACTGGCGTAGGAATACATATTGAAATAATTTGCGACCGTTCATCAACAATGATATACCTGTAATGTATGACCATCAGCCAATCAGATTGTGTGATATTTATAGAGTGCATTAGAAATACAAATTTATAGCCACCTAGGTTCTATAAGTCGGACTACGGCCAGTACGTGTACCTGGATGCTAATTTACTTCTTTACATCGCCACGAAGTAACTATAATTAGCGTTGCTTCGTCCCGTCGCCTCCCATATCACGAAGTCGAAACGAAAAAAAAAGAAAATTCCGCGAAGGAACAAAAATAAAGAACGTTTGATGAAACAAAAGTTAACTAATCTTCATTACAACGCCACGAAGGAACGAAGTTTAAGAACATTATCGTATAAAAATTGCTCCATCAGATAATAATTATGTGTAAGAAAATGTACATGGTAAATATGTAGGTGCATGTGATGTACTATATCCACCATCATTAATATAATGGAAATATCTATTTGTTATTCACAGGTGAACTTTCCTCCATACCTGTTTGAATGTCTCCTATATGAGCCGATTGATGATGTGGACAGTAAGGCACAAGTTGGAAACGGTGCTGTTGTCTTCAAGCTACTGAAGAAGGAACCAGGAAAATGGGGTCAACTACAGTCTGACTTAGCTGGTATGTACATTAGGCCATGCCAATTTATTTCTCTGTTAAGCTTCCACCCTGTTGTTGAAAACCTACTTATGTATCCGGTATAAAGTATCAAAACCTTGAAAAATAACAAAGGTAAATTTATGTTAAAAACTTCCTCAACTCTTAACATGAATTTAAATTGCCGCCAGCAAATTTTAGAAAATACACTGATTAAACTTAATATTAAAGGTACATACCTACGCAGTAGGTACAAAATGCTTTTTATACAGTGGAACCCCTCTAAACCGAACACCCTGGGGACAGACTGAAAAGTTCGGTTTATAGGGGTTTTCAGTTTAGAGGGGTTTTCTATTTCCAGTTAAGGAAATGTATGTTTTCCATCATTTACTCTTGGATTTGTATAGTATATACCATTATTACCATATTGAAAGCATATGTACACAGCTTAACGGGGGCTCGGCTACCCAGTTGTGTTTTATCATGTCGACATGTGTAATTCCCAATAAACAGAGTGCAGATGACATGGGATAAAGGCCCCTAAGTATTTTGTGGCACTGAACTTTCTCCACCCGCTAGAGCGCTCTTTTAGGACCAGAATGTGTTTTTTTATTGACATTGCAAATAGTGAAGATTCGCAATGTAATCTGAGTCTACTGTTTACACTGGTCGCAAAGAACATATGACACATTTTTACAGCCTCGTTAAGTAATTATCAGATTATCTCAATTAATCGGTCGGTGGGTTCACAAATAATGTGCCGATTATTTTATTTCCGTAATTGTTACGTACGCGTATAATTAAATTATGAACCATGCTATTGTAATGAGCTTGTAAAACAGCAAACATGTCTCGTATTTAGGTCGCATGTATTGAATAGATTCTTAACTTTGTAATGCCGCTTATGACGTTAAAAAAACACGCTGCTTAGCGCATTACACGCATGGATAGCGCTTGTACAGAGCTCAAGTTAATGTGCGTAATTTGATCAATTTTGTTATTTCTTCCACACAAATGTCAAGTTGGGAGTCCCTTAGAATCGTCTCATTCTCGTGGCTCCGCATTTTGGGAACCAGAGCTGAACAATACTACCGGTGTGATTTTGACACCCGCTTGAAACAACAACATTGAAATTGGGCGCGGTGTATTTCTTGGATGACATCCTGACAGGTGACCGTGTTTCCGGTTCGTCCGTCCGTGCGTCCGTAAACTTAACATCAGAGAAATATTGTTATAACTTGTATTTCCATCATCTAAAATGCTTAATATTTCACACATGCATTCCTGTAAGGCTCTACTACCATGCTGTGCCAAATCCATAACCGTCCAACCCCCGCTGATCCTAAGGTCAAGGTCAAATACTTAGTCTGTTTACAAAACTTAACATCAGAGAAATATTGTTATAACTTCTATTTCCTTCATTGCAGATTCATAATATTTCATGCATGTATTCCTCTAAGGATCTACTATCATGCTGTGACATATCCCCGCTGATCTCAACGTCAAGGTCACATACTTAGTCTCTTTACAACACTTAACATCAGAGAAATTGGTTCTACTTCCTTGCTCGGATCTGCTTCACATTTCACACTCGCATTGCTCCAATGGACCTCTACCAAAATATGCACCTTATCTGGAGCGCTGTTATATGCAATTTGTTGCATTATTTACCGACCAGCTAACCGCATGAATTTGCATATTTGTACCAGCTGAAAGGCGGCCAATTTATTTAGTAATCCTGGGATTGTTTGTAAATACAAACGTGTGGCTGAGAATAATGGTTTATGGCAGAGATACAGACAAAATCATCATCTTAACCCTTAGACCACTATCTTATTTTTTTTGCCGTCTGCTGTTTATTTTCTATTTTCCATTTTTATCATCAAAAACATGCTTAGACAACACTTTTTAATAATTTACAACATGCTTTGACAGCACTTCAGAATCATTTCCATCGGAAATGATTCTGAAGTGCTGTCAAACCATGTTTTTATTGAGAAATAAGGCAAGATATAAAAGCAACAGTAGACGACAATTGTTGTGAGTAGCGGTCTAAGGGTTAACATATTTAATTGGTGACAATTGTCAGGTGAATTCGCATATTTCAATCAATACATGGAACATAGTAAGATAAATAGATATCACACTTAATATGCCCTTTAATGACATTTTAAACAACACAGTGCAAGAAATACAAGTGCGCACCTGAGACCTCACATGATAAATACAGCCACTGTAGTCCCAGTAGCTTAATATTTCACACATGCATTCCTGTAAGGCTCTATTACCATGCTGTGCCAAATCCACGACCTTCAAACCCCCGCTGGTCCCAATGTCAAGGTCAAATACTTAGTCTCTTTACAAAACTTAACATCAGAGAAATAAGTTATAACTTATATTTCCTTCATTGAAAATTCTTATTATTTCACTTGTGCATTTCTCTAAGGTTGTACCATCATTCTGTGACAAATCTACGACCGACCAACTCCCGCTGATACCAAGGTCAAGGTCACATACTTAGTCTCTTTACAAAACTTAACATCAGAGAAATATGTTATAACTTCTATTTCTTTCATCGAAAATTCTTAATATTTCATGCATGCATTCCTCTAAGGCTCTACTATCATGCTGTGACAAATTCCCGCTGATCTCGAGGTCAAGGTCACATACTTAGTCTCTTTACAAAACTTCGCTCCCGCTAAGCCCAGAGTCAAGGTCACAAGCCCACACACTTGGAAATTTTTACATATTTTAGGGGTACCTGGGCCCACGCGGGGGGTATTCCGTAAGCCTCGCTTACTGACCAATCTAGTTTAACCAGGTGAACTTATTATCATGAAATAATGTACAAGTGATTGGGTCCTTATGCTAAACAAACGAGTGAGCGTAGCGAAGCGAGTTTGTTTAGCGGTAATACCCATGCATGTGGGCATTATTTCAAGATAATCAGCTCACCTGGTTAAATAAACATTTTCTTACATTTCACAAATTATTCTTCATAAAGAGAAAGCGAATCAAGTGTAAAATATGGCTAAGAGCTATGTAAATTAATTTCTGGAGGCGGGCCATAGTGACAGGGACTGTCTCGCGACTCAGTGGGTGTGATTTGATTGGTCGAAGGAAACACGCCATTCCGACGTTACTGACATCATTTCGCCATATTTGGTAAACAGGAGCTTGGTGTAAGCTACTGCCGTCGAGTGTAGTTCACCGTTAGATCTCTGTAAACTACCGGCTAAAATGTAAGAAAATGAAATCTCTGTAAACCTCTATATATCCCTAGGGTCAGGTTTAAATGTACACTGAATGTTAGGAAAGAGATATTATACAAGCATTTTTGCTTTCTCCTCAATCCTCCAATAGGATTGGAGGATTGAGGAGAAAGCAAAAATGCTTGTATAATATCTCTTTGGACCAATACTAATGCGTAAAAATGACATGTGCTTATTCAAATGAAATAAAATACATATTAAACCAATGTTATTGCAGGTGACAAGGAAGAAATGGGAAAGAAGAGAGAAGCAGCCATTCTTGCGGCACAGGAGAGAGCCAGTAACGAGGCGACGAGAAAGGCTGACTGCAAACGAGAGGATCAAAAGTTTGCTGTCAAGGAAATCATGAAGGTTTGTTTGTATATGTTTGTTTATCATCATCCATGTTTGCGTTCACACATGTGGCCTACATGTATCTGTGCAGGGTAAAATGAATGAGAAATGTACGTTCTAATGATTTTTGGCCATTTTTTGTGGCGCCTGCTTTATCCAATTATGACCTTTTTCGTGTTTTAAGAATGCACTTCTCTGACGGTTTTTGTGATGCTTACTTTAGCACATGCCCATGATCATGTTACGGTCAAATGCCTCGACAGGCGCGACACCGTTTCCGTGGCGGAATTCTTGTCCATATATATATGAACATTGATCCGGGATTTGGAAGGTATGCGAGCCAATTCCTACCCTTAAATATTAAGATAATAATAATAGATGCGCAAATTGATCTGTGGCTACCCTGGTCATAATCCCCATTTGGACCACAGGTGGAAGACTCGGACATGTGACACAAAAAATGCCCATTTCAAAAATCCATTACCCCACCCCAAGTGGGTGGGGTAATGGATTTTTTAAATGGGCAATTGTTTTGTGTCACATGTCCGAGTTTTTCACCTGTGATTTGTACAGTAGAACCATACAACGTTAAATGACCATCATAGCCTCAGTTCCTATGTCTGTCACCTTTCCTTGATTTGAACACTGTTTATGCGTTTGAACAACAATTTTTGTCTCACTCGCATAATTTAGGCGACGTTGTATGCATTGTCGAATATACACAAACCAGTCCAGCGGTCAGGTATTTTGTACTCCCACTTTTGAAAGTCAATGCGTATTCAGCTAAAATAAGTGCATAAAATACACCAATATGCAGCTTATCTGGAGCTCTGTCTCTAGTCATCAGGACCTACACTAGGCTAAGGCCCAATTTCAAGGCGTGACACATTTATTGTAGACGGAGGAGAACGAGAGACAGCGTATAGAAAATGTGAAGCAATCGGAACGACAGAAGGCAACAGAGGACCTGGAGAAATGGAAGGAAGACCAAAGAGCGATGGCAGAAATGGTGATTATAACATCTACTCTGTGTGCTAATCAAACTTTCATATTATTGTCGCCAATTTCAGGAGCCTATTTCACCAACATTGCAAAGTATACTTTGAAGGAGAAATCATTTATTTTTTCCGAAATGCATTATGTCATATAGAACTAACGACTGCATATATTTGATGATTAAAAGTATGCAGAATTATTATACTGAATTTATTACATTATCACAGCCAAAATGGCTGTGATAATGTAATAAATTCAGTATAATAAAAATTAATAAATTTATTCTATAAATTGAAAATTTCTCCCTCAAAGTATACTTTGCTAGAAAAGTATACTTTGCAATGTTGGTGAAATCGGCTACAGATGTATGTTGATGTTATTGTCGTAAATTGCCTCAATAAATGGGATCAACATTTTTGTCGAGCACGTCTGCGGAAAGCGAGACATAGTGATCACAATGACTTCCGTGCGTCCATCTATCATTAAAGCTTTTAAATAGCTTATATCTCTGCAGTCTTAAGTCACATTGACTAACTTCAAATGCTTATTAGTCGCCATCCATATATTCATTCTGTGACCCACTCATGTGGCTCCTGTGCCCCAAGATCAAATGACTTTGAGAGTTGTATTAACGTTTTTACATACCTTATATCTCCACAACACATTCATTCTATACGACCCACATGCCCAAGATCAAGGTCAAATGACTTTCAAATTTGCGTTAAAGCTTTCAATGACCTTAATTTAAACTTCAAATAAATATACTCCGAGACCATCAAATGCCTCGACGGGCTCGACATGCGGGCCACGGCCATCTGGTTGTGATTAGCAGTCATCAACCATTATTTTACATAATTTTATTGACATGATTTCTAATATAAAAATTCAGGGTTCATATAGTCGCCACCTGTCCATCTGTTTGAGATTTGCATTAAAGTTTTCGGCTACCTGTCTGTTACCGTATGTTGGATTGACTTTTCATACATATTTGTCATCATCCATATTTTCATTCTATAGCCCACCCAAATGGTCACTGTGCTCAATGATTTGGTGAAATGACTTAGAAATCTGTGTTAAAGTGTCTATTTTTTAATTTTGTGTTTAAGTTTGTGTGGGGTACTTTCATCGGTGTTACTGATTTCTTGTTTTCTACTAAAATCATGACCATCAAGTCCATAATGGATAAGATTTGAGCAATTTGAGCAATTTGAGCAATTTGTTTGGTGGAGGCTGATTTCTGATCCTATTTATTAGAACAATATAAAGTATATACTGGATCCATTTGCTAATTTTGATAAAATTCCCCATGTCAGTGATTAAAATATTTTCCGAGAAAGTTCTTTTAAATTTGTACTAAAAATCAGACATTGTTTGGTCGAGACTGAGCACAGCTGCACCTGGACCAATCAAACATTCTGACTCCAAGCAGGAGAGTGGAACATGTGCTCAGAAAGTTATATAAGCACATGCTATGATCAAAATGGCGGTTCATCACCCGCACCCCCCCCCTAACTCCTGATCAAATAACACACTCCTGTTCGCCTGATAATGATCTATAGAAGCATGACAGATGTTTTATTGATGAAATGGCGAATAGTGCAGATCCTGAGCAGACTGTGTATATGCTCAGGCTGATCTGGATCTAAATTGGCCACAAAACCCATAAACCCAATTTCTCCAGAACCCGGCTTTAACTGACCTTAGCTGTTGATAGGCCGTTAAACGCCATTAAACAAAAACAAGCAAACATTTCTCCAGTCACAGCCACTAATAATCATTATAAACTATACTCTTCACTTCAGGAAAAACAAAGGCTACTTGAAGAAAGATCGAAAGTCGAGGCTGCTATAAAGGAAGAACAGCGTAAACAGCGGGAAATGGAAAAGATCGCTAAAAGACGGGGTACTTGAACATCACATTATGAACATGTGTTTGAAATCTTGTTCTAGAAATAATGATAGGTGGCTGTTACTGGAGAAATGGAGCTTTCGGGATTTGTGGCCAGTACAGCGCCTGAGAAAATGGCACACTCTTATGGCCTGATAACGATCTGTATTGCTTGTCAGAAACATGGCGGGTGTTTCGTTGATGTTATAGCGGATGCACAGGCTGATCTAGATCTACACTGGTCACAAAACCAATAAGCATCATTTCTCCAGTCACAGCCACATACTCGTTGTAGAATTGATTGATACTGACATATTTGATTGGTCGATGTTCAATATCAAGCAGTTTATGCTAGGACTCAGCTAATCAGACTGCTTTTTGATTCCAATTCAAGTTTTCGATATATATGTAAGACTCAGATTGGGGGTCAGTCCCAGAACTGGGGTTAATCCCAGAACGGGGTTCAATTTTCCCCAGAACGGGGGCCAATTCCACACGTTTTGGATTAAGCCATTTTGATTTCAAGCTTGAATGACGTCAACGTTAGTGACGTAACGTCATACTCTGGCATGTATCCAGGTAAAAACCGGTGACAATTAGTGAAGACGTTGTTTTTGTCATTGAGGTCAAACGTACATTGTCCACCGTGAAGTGTTTAGTAATGAAGTGAATTACACACCACATACCTTTCCTGTTAACATGACGGTCGTAACTTGCAAAAGATACATGTGTACAATTTTCCTGCCTTTCCCGGCCATTGTCAGATTGGCCCCCATTCTGGGCTTGACATCATGTTTTTCGGCCCCTGTTCTGGGATTAGCCCCGATCTGGATCTTGCATATATACAGGGCTCCAGATAAGGAATTAGTAATTGAGTATTGTCATTCCATCATTTCTGAAACAATTGGGTATTTCAAAATTTTAATTGGGTAAAATAAAATCACACTACTGTTTACTCATCAACAGACAATTATTGAATAGTTTGCTTCGAAATGAAAACATGACTTGGCATTTCATTAGAATTGTTTCTTTGGAGACAATTCTAATGAAATACCAAGATGTGTTTTCATGGAAAATAAGAAAAATATGCTCTATATGTGGTATGTTTATTGTTTTCTGCAGCATGATAAAGGTACCACTAATTTTGTATTGCTTTTTGATACTCGCTACTTATGATTTTAATTGGGTTGGCAATTTTAATTGGGTATTTAAGCAAATATGCAGCTTATCTGGAGCTCTGTATATATATTTACACATTTTCCTATATACCTCCACATGTGCTGGGCCCAGGGCCACCAAACTTCATCAAATGCCTCATAGGCATTGTGGATCATCACCACTCCGGGTTTTTCTCATCACAAGGTCACAGCAGGCTTTCGTTTCATTTAGCTTTTGGCTTAACTTACTGTCTGTTCCACATGTTGCTGCCGACGAACTTTTGGCTATTAAACACATTAAATCTAAAAAATATTTAAAAGTAAGTACTTTTTTATCAATAACAAAAAATTCACCCTCCCCAAAAATATTTATTTGAAATTCCATCAAATATTGATTTTTTATATTTTTTAGATTTAATGTGTTTAATGGCCAAAAGTTCGTCGGCAGCAAAACGTGGAACAGACAGTAATGTCTTCTATAGTCTCACATTATGTTTGTTATTTCCTCGCTGCAGGTAAAAAAAAAAGAGATAGATTTGTGGAGCTGGCTGAACTGGACGATATTACATATTATTATCAACCGAGAAATATCCGTGTCTGCGATTGGTCAGATGCTTGTCACGTGATCTTCAATATAAATGCATATTGATCTGAGAAAGTTGATTCAAAATGTTATATTGACCTGAAGGCGGAGCGACGTTGTGGATTGGCTAAAGTCTATTTGATGTCATTAAACTCCATGCCATTGTTAATCATATCACGCTCTTCACCAGCAACGTCGCTGAACATGATGATTATGAATTGGGCCAAAATGGTGTAAAGAAAGATTAATCGTAATGTTCACAGCGTAAATGGATATTTATGCTATATTATTGAAAAGGGAACGCGTATGGGAATTTCTCAATTGATAATAAAACAATTATTGCCTTGTCGTATCGGTCAATACATGGTTTAATCGACCCAATTGCATCCTCGGTTATTGCATCACATTTATCGGGTTGATAAAACAACATATTGACCTCACAACAAGACGATAATTGAATATTGTTTTCTCACTGCAGGTAAAATAAATATTCTATTCCGATTTCGAGATTTTCCCCCATTCGTTTAGGTAAAAATACAGGATTTGACCCTGTTAACCTGGCGTAAAATGTTCTTAGCTGTTGACAGGCCATTAAACAGCTTTAAATATATACATGTAATACAAGGAATGACCTATTTGAGGAGCCAGTGAATGCATAAAATTTTGTTTCCTCACCACAGGTAAAAAAAATGACATATTTGAGGAGCCAGCGGGGGGAATCCCGAAACGTCAGGTGGGCAAGATTCAGGTGTCCTTCACCCACCGGGATTTCCCCACCCCGGAACGCGAGTCTGTGAAACCCCAAGAGGAGGAGGTAGGCCCTATAGTGTTTGTTCTATTACTGTCTGTTCCGCATTTTGCTACGAACAAACATGTGGCTATTAAACACATTCAATCTAAAAAAATACTTTTCATCAATAACCAAAAAGTCACCCTCCCCGAAAAAAATTATTTGATGATATTCCATATAATATTGATTTGCGAAAAAACAATGTTCGTATGAATTTTACATAGGGGATAAGGAGGGGGATGAGTAAAAAAGAAAAAAACATTTTGTGAAGTTGAACTTAAAAACCACTACAACTCCGGCTAGATAGCTTGGAAACGAAACTAAGAAAACACAAGTTATATTTTGAAAATTGGTCCAAAAATTCTAAAATTATTTTAAAAAATCTATTTTTAGCCCCCATGTTAAATTCCTATTCCAAGATTATTTTTTTCGCAATAAAATCAATATTTGATGCTTCAAATAATATTTTTGAGGAAAATAATCCACTTCCATTTGTTGAAACGATGGCCAATATTTAATATCGGAGTAAAATTGGGTATGATTTAGAAGATAATTTTGTCATTCATACAACAAAGTGCCTGTGGTTTGTTTCAAGTAAAATCTTTGGTTGCCAGTTGCATTTTGCATGCAAATTGACCTTGTGTGTCACATACAGTGAAATCTCTCTCTAAACCGGACACCCTGGGAGGTCCCAATGGTATCAGGCTTAGAGAGGTTTCACTGTAAATCAGGCATTCGATCATTCTGAGTCATAGTTGTGTGCTATGCGATCACGAACAGACATTATAACCTGAGATGTATGACCAAGAAACTCATAAAAAATAAGATCACAGATGTTTTTGTGGTGTCTGGTTTAGAGAGGTTTCACTGTCTATGTTAATAAAGCTACATGTATTGTAACCTCTTTAGATATGAAAAATCTAATGTAATATCTTTTTCCATGGTAGCGTTTTTGATCGATCATGTGGCCGATTTACAATACATTTTTAATTTGTCCATGGTGATAAAATGCTCTGATGTGCAGGGATTTTTCTGACGCGGCGGTATCAAAGAACCAAAGTACTTTTATGGCCTTACATTGTACAAAACATTGGTTCATCATCAGCTCACAATACTTTGTGTTTTGTTAAAATAGTAGCAACTCGTGCAAACGAACCCAATAATCAATTACACAGTCACTTTAATTAACAATTACACTGCCACAAATGTGGCTGTGACTGGAGAAATTGGGCTTATGGGTTTTGCGACCAGTGTATATCCAGATCAGACTGTGCATAGGCACAGTCTGATCAGGATCTACACTGTTCGCCTTTCCATCAATGAAACAAGCAATAGATCGTTATCAGGCTGCAGTAGTGTGCTAGGTCAAGGTGCATGATCACGTGGTTACAACAACAACAACGTCGCCCACTCCAAAGTAAGTATTATTTGATATTTTCATTATTATGTAATGGATTTTGATGAAATATGGCGCAGCAAACGCGTCTTCATGAGCTGCATTTGGTGGTCCAGGGAGTTCGGCACATACTTGTGTCATTTTTTGCGAAGAATCGATTTCCATAAAAACGACACAAGTTTGGGCGAAAATACAACAACCACCAAATACAGTTTAACAAGACGCGTTTGATGCACCATATGTCATCAAAATCCGTTACGTAATAAGGACAATATAAAAGAATACATACTTTGAATCAGATGGATTCTGGAAGTTTCAGTACTTGTTGTTGTTGTTAGTACCACGTGATCATACACCTTGTAGGTGTATACGCCTTGTAGGTGTATTTGATCAGAAGCTAGACTGATCACAAATCCCATAAGCTCCAGTATTACAGTCGCAGCCATACATCACCGCCTGCATTACTTTTGCCAATATTTGTCATGTTTTTTTTTATGTCAAAATACTTGAATATTGTGCTGGCAATCAAGCAGCTTGATTGGCTGAGACTGAGCTGTGCTAGATTTGTGGATAGCATTTACATTTCACGCACTAAAAAATAGCCATAATCGGCAGGGTGTTGATGTTCATGCATCGCTATATTGTTATTAAGAGAACATTCTACACTATGAATCAAAAATATTATCATAAACTCACCTAATAAAGTGTGTATTAGCAAACTTATTAGGTCACTCTCCACGAAGTTGAAAGAAAACAAAGAACGCTTCAAATTTGGAAATACAACTCCATCATAACGCTCATGTACTGTAATGTAATGTACTGTACTGTAATGTCATTAGAGTCATGTACTCAGAACTAGCGGTTGTGTAATCAGTTCCACTTTCACCATTGTCAGTGGTTGAAGAAACAGGCGGAGGTCCGACGTACTATCGAGATCGAAGACAAAAACCTCTCGGAGGAAGAGAAGAATCCCGTCTGGTTACGTGATAAGGGCAAGTAAGTGGCCACCTGTGTACTACGCTGAATTAAATTTTGTCGTCTGCTGGAAATGTTTCATTTTCTATATTTCTCGATAAAAACCTGTTTTGACAATTCTCATGTGCTGCCAAAACAGGTTTTTTGTTAAGAATTAAGGCAAAAATGAAAAACAGCAGACGACAATATTCGTCTCCCATGTAGTGAAGGTTAAACCTGTTATCCCACATACCAGGTTGTATGATATTGTCCATTCTTTAGAATAAAATAAGATGCAAAATATATGATTTGCCATTACCGGACTTGTTAATAATAATAAACTAGAAAAAGTCGATGGCGTGCCATCGCAATATACCCACTTTCCCCAAATGCTAAGTCCGAAAGGGGGAGGTAATCCATGATGGAGGGTCGGATAAAAAATCTGAATTCACTTTGCGCATGTGCACATGATAACGAAGCTACATAGCAAATATGAGGCGCGTATGTATGAAGGTGAAAAAGTTTTTCGAGTTACAAGGAAAAAATGGGAAATTCTGAGTGGGAAAGGGGGAGGTAATCGATGATGGAGGGTCGGATCAAAAATGGGAATTCACTTTGCGCATCTGCACATAATAACGAAGGTACATACTAAATATCAGGCGCATCGGTATGAAGGTGAAAAAGTTTTTCGAGTTACAAGGAAAAAATTGGAAATTCGGAGTCCGAAAGGGGGAGATAATCCATGATGGAGGGTCGGATTAAAAATCCGAATTCACTTTGCGCATCTGCACATGATAACGAAGCTACATAGCAAATATGAGGCGCGTAGGTATAAAGGTGAAAAAGTTTTTCGAGTTACAAGGAAAAAATGGGAAATTCTGAGTCCGAAAGGGGGAGATAATCCATAATGGAGGGTCGGATCAAAAATCCGAATTCACTTTGCGCATCTGCACATGATAACGAAGCTACATAGCAAATATGAGTCGCGTAGGTATGAAGGTGAAAAAGTTTTTCGAGTTACAAGGAAAAAATGGGAAATTCTGAGTCCGAAAGGGGGAGATAATCCATGATGGAGGGTCGGATGAAAAATCCGAATTCACTTTGTGCATCTGCACATGATAACGAAGCTACATAGCAAATATGAGGCGCGTAGGTATGAAGGTGAAAAAGTTTTTCGAGTTACAAGGAAAAAATGGGAAATTCTGAGTCCGAAAGGGGGAGATAATCCATGATGGAGGGTCGGATGAAAAATCCGAATTCACTTTGTGCATCTGCACATGATAACGAAGCTACATAGCAAATATGAGGCGCGTAGGTATGAAGGAGAAAAAGTTTTTCGAGTTACAAGGAAAAATGGGAAATGAAATTCTGAGTCCGGAAGGGGGAGATAATCCATGATGGAGGGTCGGATGAAAAATCCGAATTCACTTTGCGCATCTGCACATGATAACGAAGCTACATAGCAAATATGAGGCGCGTAGGTATGAAGGTGAAAAAGTTTTTCGAGTTGCAAGGAAAAAATGGGAAATTCTGAGTCCGAAAGGGGGAGATAATCCATGATGGAGGGTCGGATGAAAAATCCGAATTCACTTTGCGCATCTGCGCATGATAACGAAGCTACATAGCAAATATGAGGCGCTAGGTATGAAGGTGAAAAAGTTTTTCGAGTTACAAGGAAAAAATGGGAAATTCTGAGTCCGAAAGGGGGAGATAATCCATAATGGAGGGTCGGATCAAAAATCCGAATTCACTTTGCGCATCTGCACATGATAACGAAGCTACATAGCAAATATGAGTCGCGTAGGTATGAAGGTGAAAAAGTTTTTCGAGTTACAAGGAAAAAATGGGAAATTCTGAGTCCGAAAGGGGGAGATAATCCATGATGGAGGGTCGGATGAAAAATCCGAATTCACTTTGTGCATCTGCACATGATAACGAAGCTACATAGCAAATATGAGGCGCGTAGGTATGAAGGTGAAAAAGTTTTTCGAGTTACAAGGAAAAAATGGGAAATTCTGAGTCCGAAAGGGGGAGATAATCCATGATGGAGGGTCGGATGAAAAATCCGAATTCACTTTGTGCATCTGCACATGATAACGAAGCTACATAGCAAATATGAGGCGCGTAGGTATGAAGGAGAAAAAGTTTTTCGAGTTACAAGGAAAAAATGGGAAATTCTGAGTCCGGAAGGGGGAGATAATCCATGATGGAGGGTCGGATGAAAAATCCGAATTCACTTTGCGCATCTGCACATGATAACGAAGCTACATAGCAAATATGAGGCGCGTAGGTATGAAGGTGAAAAAGTTTTTCGAGTTGCAAGGAAAAAATGGGAAATTCTGAGTCCGAAAGGGGGAGATAATCCATGATGGAGGGTCGGATGAAAAATCCGAATTCACTTTGCGCATCTGCGCATGATAACGAAGCTACATAGCAAATATGAGGCGCGTAGGTATGAAGGTGAAAAAGTTTTTCGAGTTACAAGGAAAAAATGGGAAATTCTGAGTCCGAAAGGGGGAGATAATCCATAATGGAGGGTCGGATCAAAAATCCGAATTCACTTTGCGCATCTGCACATGATAACGAAGCTACATAGCAAATATGAGGCGCGTAGGTATGAAGGTGAAAACGTTTTTCGAGTTACAAGGAAAAAATGGGAAATTCTGAGTCCGAAAGGGGGAGATAATCCATGATGAAGGGTCGGATCAAAAATCCGAATTCACTTTGCGCATCTGCACATGATAACGAAGCTACATACCAAATATCAGGCGCGTAGGTATGAAGGTGAAAAAGTTTTTCGAGTTACAAGAAACGTGACGGACGGACGTACGGACGGACGGACACCCGTGACGAAAACAATATACCCATTTTTTTTTACAAAAAAGTGGGTATAAAAAAGTGAATTGTCAGTTTCATATCAGAGGCATCAAAAAATAAATAGACAATTAATAGTTGTTTTCTTTAGCTAACTGAAACAACTATTTACTCTCTATTTATTGTTTGATGCGCAATGATCAGACAATGACATACAATATGTCAACAAAAATATTTATTCGGGTGACGATTTTAGATGATATAAATAACTAAAATGTATTCTGCCTCATTTGCATATCAAAATATCCTGATACAACCCCGTGTCTATCAGTAAATTAAAGATTACTAAATGATTATTATAGGAATGAATGGCATTTTTGTGGAATTTATCGGGGTATAAACTTGGAAAAGTCGCGGGAATACTGGACGAAGGCCGGAAGCCTCGTCCAGTATTACCGCGACTTTTCCAAGTTTATATCCCCGATAAATTCCACAAAAAGGCCATTCATTCCTTTATAATTCCAGCATTTGAAATAAATTCATCAAGAAAATGTGTTTATTTTCCGTTTTCTTAAGAATTATTTTAACTGCGTCTCACGGCTATGGAAAGTAGTTCGGCGTGGGAGTTTACTGGGATATAAATTTTGGACAGAGAATGTTAGGGAATTATGTAAATATGTTTGTGCTGGAATTTTGTGCCTAACAAATGGGACCCCAACAATGTGTTTTTTTTCCATTGTTCTTGGAGCATGACCAATGCCCCTGGAATTGGAATTTTCAATAGCTTTCATTATCCTCATACATGGTGTTAAATATTGGTAAAGTAGCATTGTCCATTCTGTCTAAATGTCTTATATCTTGCCTTATTTCTCAATAAAAACATGGTTAAACTTTAGAATCATTTACAACATGCTTTGACAGCACTTTAGAATCATTTCCAATGGAAATGATTCTAAAGTGCTGTCAAAGCATGTTGTAAATGATTCTAAAGTGCTGTCAAAGCATGTTTTTGATGATAAAAACGGAAAATAGAAAATAAACAGAGGATGACAAAAAAGCGGTGTACGGGTTAAACAAAGTTTGCATTGTTCATTCTGTCGAAATGTTTTAGTAAATTTTGTTGTAAACATACATACAATGTAGAGATGATTGAAGTATTGCCAGCACTATACTCAGTAGTCCGCAGTAATATGTGACCGTAACTGGAGCTTATGAGTTTTGTGATCAGTGTAGCACACTCCCGAATCCTGATAATGATCTATATTGCTTGTTAGAAGCTCGACGGTTGTTTCACTGACGGAATGGCGCATAGGCGGATGCACAGGCTGATCGGGATCTACACTGGCTGCAAAACTCATAAACCCCATTTCTCCTGTCACAGCCACATATTTGCTTGTCACAAAAAGGGGATGGCTGAAGGTCCTGTTTGCATTTTAGAAACACTGTGAATAGTTAGTTAATTTGGAGACAAAAATCTAATACATATCGCAGACAGTTCTACAGATAATGTAGCTGTAAATCTTTATCTATTAAATACAGCAAATTATAGAATAAAGGTACCGGTAAGTAGTTGTAGTTATTAGACCGCAACAATTGTCGTCTGCTGTTGCTTTTATATCTTTAATAAAAACATGGTTTGACAGCAATTCAGAAACATTTCCAATGGAAATGATTCTAAAGTGCTGTCAAAGCATATTGTAAATCATTCTGAAGTGCTGTCAAAGCATGTTGTAACTTATTATAAAGTGCTGTCAAAGCATGTTTTTGATGATACAAATGGAAAATAGAAAATAAACAGCAGACAATAAAAAATTATATAGTGGTGTAAGGGTTAACTCCTTGCATGCTAGCGGTGAAAATAACATCCAGCAAATTACGAGAATGTTTCTTATTTCTCTCTGTAAATATGTCCTGGAATTTCATTAGAATTGAGTCCTCTGGACTCTGGACTCAATTCTAATGTAATTCCATGATATATTCATTATATTTCAGGGAGAAATAAAAATAAATACAATTAATTGCCGTCTGCTATTTTTGAACTATTTATAGACTAAAACTTTCCCAGCATGCAGAGTTAATGAGAACATTTCAATTTCAGCGAGTTTTTCAAGTCGGGGAACTACGAAGCTGCGGTGAATGCCTACTCCCATGCTATACGGTTGAACAACCAGGTACACTCGTATCCTTACAAAATATGTACATTTAATATAGATGTACCTGATTGCATTAAAAGGTGGTATTTTTGTAGAGGTACTAGGAGAGGTTGTAACGTCTATTTCTATTTCATGCCCACTCACTATGCACAACATGTTCTTTATATCGGAGACATCATCTGAGATATTTTCTGGCAAAATATACATTCATACCCCACATATTGATTGACATTATAATACATTTTATATCAGATGTACATTTCCATACTGGTATCAGGGGCGATAACCGCGTTTCCCTAAAATGTTAACGGACTTTACTATTTATTCTCTGTATGTATTTTTTTATGTGCAATGATCATACTTATAATCTGTCGAAAGTATTATTTTTTCCGGTGACACATTTAATTACAATGTAGTATAAATAATTAAAAAATATCATGCCTCATTTGCATATGAAAATAGCCTGATACCACCGCGAGTCACTATCAGTAAAATACATATTACTAAATGATCATATCTGTATAGCGGGCACTCGTAATTTTTAGAACTGATGGAATAGTGACACAGTTATACACTTATTTAATTCCCATAAATAACATTATTGTGCGTACTGAGTGGGCATGTACCTTTAATGAGTGAATATCCATTGCGGAATGGGTGCAGCTTATGGGAAAATACCTTTAATATAGATGTACCTGATTGCATGAAAAGGTGGTATTTTTGTAGAGGGGTTCTAGGAGAGGTCGTAACTTCTATTTCCTTTAACGGAACTTCTGGATATTGCATTCATGCATTCCCTTGATGGCCCTCTATCATGCTGTGACAAGTCCTTGACCCTCCGACCCCCCGTTAGACCCAAGGTCAAAGACATAGTGTGTTCTCCAAACTTAACAGACCGGTTGCGGGTAAATATGCCTTATAATTTCTGTTTACTTTCACAGAACTACTTTAATATTTTTCTCACATCATGCATTCATGCAGACAGTTTTGTAACAAATATGTGACCCCCGCTTATGCCTACATCAAGGACATATAAAAATTGGCATAATTTTCTGTTGGGTAACAAGAATTTTGCCTTAACCACGTCTTAGATGTTTCTCCAACAGAGCTGCTTGCCACCTAAAGCTGAGAAACTTCTTTAAATGTATCGACGACTGTTCCAGGGTAAGTCTTAATGAATACTAAATGTATTGGTGTATGCTAGTACATATATTATATTATGCAGGATTCAGGGCAGTTTTGTATTAGTTTTAGATTTACGAGAGCTACTGCCATAATGTTTTAAGAATAACAATACAAATGGAAACAATAACATCACAATTATTTCAGTAACTGAAATAATTGTGATGTTATTGTTTCCATTTTTAGCTCGCCTGCATGAAGAGCTTATGGCATACCCCCGGCGTCATAGGCGTCGGTGTCCACAAACTTAACATTGGGGTAAATGTCTTATAACTTCTGTTTCATTTCATGTAACACCTTGTTATTTCATACATGCATTCCTCAGATGACTCTATCATGCTGTAGCAAATCCACGACCCACCATCCAACCCTTACCCCAAGGTCAAGGTCACAAACTTAGCACATTCATAAACTTAACGTTGGGGTAAATGTCTTATAGCATCTGTTTCCTTTCATGGAACGCCTTGATATTTTATACATGCATTCATCTGATGACCCTCTATCATGCTGTAGCAAATCCACGACCCACCACCCACCCCTTACCCCAAGGTCACAAACTTAGCAGATTCATAAACTTAATGTTGGGGTAAATGTCTTATAACATGTTTCCTTTCATGGAACGCCTTGATATTTCATACATGTATTCATCTAATAATACTCTATCGTGCTATAGAAAATCCATGACACACTGCCCTCCTCTTACCCCAAGGTCAAGGTTACAAACTTAGCAGATTCATACTTAATGTTGGGGTAAATGTCTTATAACATCCGTTTCCTTTCATGGAACGTCTTGATATTTCATACATGCATTCCTCAGATGACCCTCTATCATACTGTAGCAAATCCACGACCCACCACCCAACCCTTACCCCAAGGTCAAGGTCACAAATTTAGCATGTTCATCAACTTAACGTTGGGGCAAATGTTGTGTACCGGTAACTTCTGTTTATTTACAGAGACCGCCTTCATATTTCATACATGCATTCATCTGGCGATCCTCTATTGTGCTACAGCAAATCCATGTCCCACCCTTGTTACACAATGACATGTTTTCCCGCGTTTTGATGTTACGTTGTGTGACGTCAAATGTGACGTCATGTAAACTTTTTGAAATCCAAATTACGCAGCTGTTTCTATGAACCAGATATATTTGACTGCATGTTTGGAATGTGTTCAATCACATTAACATTCTAGATTAGTCGAAACCCTTTCCAAGTTTTCAAATAACTTTATTTTGACTAATAAAAAGTAAACATTTTGCATGGTAGCTCGTGGTTTCCAAGAAAAGAGGCGCGCAATTACGGGTGTTCTCTTCACGGTGTATTATTTGTAAGGAGTTGATAACGGGTTTTCTCTCACAGCGAAACCATGCAAATACTCGCAAGAGTGTAATAAAATGAAATGATCACTGCTGAGATAAATATTGTTGTCTAGTGTTTTTTCTTATTTTCCCATTTTCTATATAAAATACATTTTGACAGCGAAACACATTTTGACAACATACAAAATGACTGATGACAATTTTCGTTTCCAGCCTTTTTAATACTCGTTAACGTTCACCTCTCGTCCAATTGCAGTCTATAGCATTGCTGGTCCCACCGGTTCCCCAGAATGCAGCGAGCAGGTGCAAATGTATTGTGAGACGGGGAACTGCTCTCTGTCAGTTGGAGATGTATGTCGAAGGTAAGACAGCTTTGCTCAGGGTCGGCCAAATGCAGGGTTCATTTTCGCCGACAATTGGATCGAAAGAAGACATCAATTTGTGATTATTTTCACAAAATGTAATGAGAAAATTGGTACATGTATATTATTTATTTTGTATTAGTTTTTTTCAAAAATAAGTGAGAACCTCTGCCGCTTGTAAACCATTTGATTTAAAGGTCATATTTTCACTGCATTTCTACAGTACAAGTTTATTCACAGGCCGAGTCCAGCTGTTACATTTATGACAGTGAATTATCTCAATTTATTTAACATCTATAAGTGGGCGATTAGATGGGAGAATGTGAAGGGTAAATTTAACGATGTGTTTCATCCTTATCGGAATCCCATATCCCTGGGATGGCCCTCAGGTACATTTTTGGTATTATAAACATATTTTAGTATGCCCCACCACGGTAGTGGAGGGGGCATTTAGTGTTACCCTCGTCCATCCGTCCCGTACGTCCGTCACCAACCTTGTAACTCGTAAAACTTTTAAACTAAACCATACTAGCTACAGACCTGAAATGTTGCCTTGTAACTTGTAAAACGTTTAAACCATACAAGCTACAGACCTGAAACTTGGTATGTAGCTTCCTTATGATGAGTAGATCCGCAAAGTTTATTTCGATTTTTGATTCGACATCCGGATCATGGATTATCTCCCCCTTTTCGACTTAGAATTTCCCAATTTTGCCTTGTAACTTGTAAAACTTCTAAACCGTAATAGCTGGAGGCTTGATGCTTGGTCGTATGTAGCTTCTTTATGGTGTGTTTGCCTCATTTACTATCAAAGCGATATACGGAGCATCCGTGTTCTATGAACACATTTTCTAGTTAATTTGACCGCTGGGTCATGGATTATCTCCATTTTTGCTCTTGGAATTTTGCCTCCTTTACTATCAAAGCGATATGTGGGGCATCCATGTTCTATGAACACATTCACTAGTTAAATAATAGTTTACATCAATTTTAGGTATACAAACAGTGTAAGAGGATTTGCTTCCTTGTTACTTGAGAGCTGATTCCGGTTATACCCATTATAAAAGTATTAAGATTAGTACTAATCATATTACTTTTGGGGATTGGGGCCAAGTGACTCTGGTGTAGGGAGGACCTGGCACCAGGTCAGGTTATTCTAATTTCAGGGCTGAATATACATTTTCTCACCATCAAAACAGGTTAAATATCGGATCCCACCCCGTTAACCCGGCCTAAAATGACCTTAACTGTTGACAAGTCGTTAAACACCATTAAATAAAATGAAATTAACACATATAAACAGATTACAGTGTCTTCATTTCTTACTCCATATTTTTCAATCCGCTTTTGTTGTTTTTTGCAAATGACCAAGAAGAAATAGAGAAATTTATAGTAATTTCCAACAATCTCCGAAGGGAAGCACATTTAATACACATTATTTTAAAGTCACTCTTTTTATTAAATTTTCGACCACATGGTCTTTATCAAGGGAAGCACATTTAATACACATTATTTTAAAGTCACTCTTTTTATTAAATTTTCGACCACATGGTCTTTATCAAAATATTGGCAGTCCTATGTGACATCGATATTGTATCATATTGTATTGTACCCATTATTTCTGCAACGGTAAGTCGGATTGACTTCAAACTTCATATACTTCCTTATCATCATCCAATGGAGACGATTCTCAAAGTGCTGACAAAGCATATGGATGTCACATAGGACTGCCAATACAGTTTCAGACTATTTTCATAAGGACCATGTGATTTAAAATTCAACAAAAAGAGTGACTTTAAAATAATGTGTAAACAAAATATAGTTCAGATAAAAAAACATACAAGAATTCTGCCACAGAAGTGGTGTCGCGCCTGTCGACAAGGACTGTAAAATGCATCACAAAAACCGTCAGAGAAGTACATGCTTCAAACACGAAAAAGGTCAAGGTTGAAAAAACTGTTTGACATAAAAAAAGTGGCTGTGTGTTTCCGCAAGCATGTGAAGGTCAATGTGATGTTAATGGTGGCATGAGTGTGCTTACATGTATCAAGTGTCCAAATATTGAAGCAATCTGTCAAGTAATATCATGATGAAGAAGCTTGTACAAACTTTTTGACGTAAACAAAATGGCCAAGCGTTTCCGCAAAAATATGATTGTAAAAAAGGTCATGGTCATGTTAATGGCAGCACGAGTGTGTTCCCAATACTCACATGTATCATATTGAAGCAATCCGTAAAGTAATATTACAGTTATACCATAAGGACGAAGCTTGTACAAACTTTTTGAAATTTTCGGACGACGGAAAAAGCAGCGATTTCGGCTATTAAAGCAGGCGCGACAAAAATGCAATGCCAATCATAATTGTTGTATAAATTTGTAAACTTGTAAAGCTGTCGTATTATATAATTTTCAGGTTTGAAAGATTACGAAGCTGCTCTGAAATTGGATCCGAACAACGAAGAGCTGAAAACAGATGCAGATAAAATACGACACATTATACAGACAGAAACTGTCAGCTAACCTCGGCATTAAACCTTAGCATTGTGAATTAATTCCTGTCATCTGCTGTATTTTCAATTTTCATAACATTCCAAAATTAAATTTGCCACATTGTAAATGTACACCATTCATCCACAGGTTGAAGTAACGGACCGAGGTCTATAAATACATTAAATATGCCTAAAAGCATCAATAAATAAAAAAAAAAGCTTATTTTTTTTTAATTTATTGATGCTTTTAGACATATTTAATGTATTTATAGACCTCGGTCCGTTACTTCAACCTGTGCATTCATCAGCATTACTCTTCATCTTTGTAGAGAAGGCATTGTTGGTAATATTGATACATAAACATTTATAATTTACATCCCAGGCCATAATAAATAGGTGCATGTTTCCTGCATTTTCAAGTTGGGCTGATTTTAGTGGGTCGTTCAAACCCACTAAAATCGGCTCAACTTGAAAATGCAGGGTCGGGAGATGGGGAAACAGCCCTATATGGAGTTCCGTCCAAGTTGCATAAAATGCTCATTTGTACTCCATACATTTTCACATTCCTTCAATATTGTGTTTAGTTTGTTATTCTTCATCCATAATCACCATTTCTCAAGTCGTGGCCACATGTACAGACAGGAATGTATCCGAATAGGGAGTGGTGGGAGAGAGGGGAGAAATGAATATTTATACTCCCACAAAGTTTAGGAGTATATAAGAGTCGGCTTATCTGTCGATCTTGAACATTTTGTTTCTGCTCTATATCTTCTAAACAGATGAATGGATTTTCATGTTCAATACCCACGTGTCTACAACCAAGATCGATGTCACGCTTGGAGGTTGAAGGTAAAATTTGTGTATATCTGTATTCTCTATATCTTCTAAACCTATGATTTTCAAATGATTTGCCACAAATGTTTGCCATGATAAGATGATGTGGCGCGTTCAATATTCATGCGTCTACGTCCAAGGTCACACTTAGATGTGGAAGGTCAAAAATGCGCATTTGCTTTCATTTCCGTCTCCGTTGTATATCTTCAAAACCTATGAATGGATTTTCAAATGATTTGCCGCAAATGTTTGCCATGATGTGAACATTCAATACCAACATACCAACATCCAAGGTCAATGTCACACTTAGGGGTCAAATGTCAAAAATGGGCATGAAATTTCAATTCCGAAGTATGATACTCGTTCTGATAATATATCGGGTACAGGTAATATATGTGATTTAGTACTAAACCCATTGACCCGGCCTTAAATGACCTTAGCTGATGATAGGCCGTTAAACCCCAACAAACAAACAAACTAACTAGTCCGTATTAGAATTACAAAACTTTCAACACTGAAAAACATCATCCTGATCTGGTGCCGGGCACCATTACAGATCACTTGACCTTGGTAGCCTATTTCACCAAAATTGCAAAGTATACTTGTCTTGCGAAGTACACTTTGAGGGAGAAATTTATGATTTAAGGATAAATTTATTAATTTTTATTATACTGAATTTATTACATTATCACAGCCATTTGGCTGTGAGAATGTAATAAATTCATTATAATAATTCAAATATATGCAGTCGTTAGTTCTATATAAAATAATGCATTTCGAGAAACATAATTGATTGCTCCCTCAAAGTATACTTAGCTAGATAAGTAGGCTTAGCAATTTTGCTGAAATCGGCTACAAGTGTGATCCCAGTAAGATTCACTTTTAATGGTGGATTGTAGCTATACTGAGCAAAACTAGAAACGTCCCTCCATGTTTAAGGAAAGATTCATCAAAAACCAAAAGGGTTACTTTTAAAAATCAAAATGGAAAAACAAGTTCATTCATTTCTGTATCAAAGCCAATAAATTGCATTTGGATATCTTGTTAAATATTCGAGAGATAACCGGCCAAGGGCGGTAGGGGTCCAAATCAAAAATCACAAAAACTCAGAAATGTGTTACTTAATGTTTAGAGATTGAATTTCAATAAGTAATGTGGCAAATTCAGTAAATCTCGTTAGTACCGAGTGTGGCCACCATTTGCATGAATGCATGCAATGATCCTACGCCGCATCGACGTGACGTAACGCAATACCAGTGCGTTGGGCAAATTCCTCCATTCCCGTTGTAACGCCCGTGTAAGATCGCGAACATTGTCAATCTGATGGTTAGCTCGTGCTTTGCGGCCCAGCTCATCCCATATGTGCTCAATGGATTGAATCCGGGGAGACCGCGGGCCATGGCATGACGTCGACGTTGTTTTGCTGTAAGTATTGAGTGGTGACCCTGGCTACGTGAGGGCGGGCATTGTCGTGCATCAATGTCACACCAGGACCATGCTGACGGATAAATGGTAAGGCATGTGCATTTAGCACATCTGCAACATAACGTTGTGCATTGATGTTGCCCTGTACAACAACCAAATCTGTCTTCCGGTTTCCCATGATCCCACCCCAGACCATTACGCTCCCTCCCCCAAACCTGTTCTTCTCAACAATGCAACAATCGGTGAATCTTTCATTTTTACGCCTGTATACCCGTAATCTTCCGTCAGCATGACTAACTGTGAACCGAGATTCATCGGTGAACAAAACTCGGTTCCAGTCAGCCCTTCTCCAGTTCAGATGACGTCGCGCCCATAACAGTCTGGCAGCACGTGACGTTGGGTCATTATCTGACCAGTGTACGGGCGGCGTGCCCGGATTGGTTGGGCGTTACACGTAACCGGTTGCGAATGGTCTGCCCTGAGACACCGTATCGCCTAGCAGTGACTGTGGCTGCCAATCGACGTTGAACGTAAGTGCGTCAACGTAATGTAACGATCGGCTCTAGCCGTCGTTACACGAGGCCTACCAGGTCGCTGCCGGTCGTGAACAGCCCCAGTCTGCTGGTACCGGGGCTGCAAGACGATCAATCGTCTTCCGACAGCAACCAAACCGAGGCGCGACCGCCCTGGCGGCCATCCCACCCGCAAGCATCCCAATTGCCTGATTTCGTTCGTTTTCGGAAAGCCGTGGCATATCGAAAACAGTGAAAAATTAAAAAAGTTTTTTAATTTTCCGAATAGCCCCTATCGCATGAATGGTACGACATGAACTGAATCACCTTATCGATGACAAGTATAGCGTGCACGTGCAAAAAGAAATCAACGTTCCGGTCACTGGCCGCTATGTAAACCGTGTGTATCGGCTAAACTCTACACGATCGTATTCTGAACATCGCCACGGTTTAAAATACATGTACTTTGAACATGTGGTACATACATAGACAGAGCTACACCGGCTATAAAACAGGGACGTTTCTAGTTTTGTTGAGTATAGTTATCTCCCTTTGAATTTATTTATAGAAATCTAGTCCGAATTGTATAATTTAGGGCCTGAATGCTTGTAACAAGGGTGAATGTAGTGGGCATTGTTGTGAAAAGGAATTATTCTAATGCTTTTAATGACTGTTGATCCAGATGATCCTATGTATTTACATAATCTGATCCAAGACTGCATTATTTGCCAGATTCATATTTTCAGTCTTATTAATGTTATTGCAATCAGTGTAGACCCAGATCAGACTGCACATGTGCAGTCTGATCTGGGTCGACTCTGTTTGCAAAGCTATTTTTTTGTGCTTTTCAGTAAGAAATGAACGCTGAAATACCGCATAGGACCGTATATCTATAAATAGATTTGCAAAGGGAGATAACTAGCTACGATCCCCCATTAATTCATTCGACACATACCCTCCCATCCTCTGGTTGAAAAGAAACTAAATTACAATGTAAAACAATTTAATCATGTAAATAATTAGGAATAACCTGCAAGATTATCTACACAACAATACACATGTACATTATGGCTCACAATTTGACAAAACCTGGTTCTGCCACTACTGTCTGTTCCACGTTTTGCTGCCGACAAACTTTTGGCTGTTAAACATATTAAATGTAACAAATATTTAAATGTAAGTATTTTTTCATCAATAACAAAAGTCGCCCTCCTCCAAAAAAATTATTTGATGAAATTCCATAAAATATTGATTTTATTGCGAAAAAACGATTTTCCTATGGGCTAAAAAGGAGGCGAAGGAAGGGTGACCAAGAGGGTCGAAAAATGGGAAATTGACCCAGAAACCTGGCGAAATAGCTTGGAAATGAAACAAATTATTTTAAAAAAATCTATTTTTAGCCCTCGTATTAAATTCCCATAGGAAAATCGTTTTTTCGCAATAAATTTCATCAAAATAATAAAAAATTTCGAGAGGGTGACGTTTTTGTTATGGATGAAAAAGTATTTACATTTAACTATTTTTTAGATGATATGTGTTTAGGTAATAGCCAAAAGTTTGTCGGCAGAAAAACGTGGATCAGACAGTAGAGGATTGTCCTACGAGAGTTATGATCAATCGAAATATTGCTTCGTTTTGTAGAACATTGAACGACAGACCAAACTGCATGGATTGGTTCTGGGTCTACATTCATCACATTGGTAACAAAGTCCTCATAATCAGAAAACATAGGTATCGTAATAACCTTAAGTATTTGGACACAATTTGTTTTGGGAAACCCCTAACATAGGGTTTCCCAAAACAAATTGTGTCCGAATACTTTGTTATTGTGATAAACTAATACAGCCGTACTAACCTTTAATATCGAGATACTCGTCATTGTGGGTGACCTATATTTATATGTGTGTTTCCCCAGAATCATTGTGGGTAACCTATATGTATATGTGTGTTTCCCCAGAATCATTGTGGGTAACCTATATTTATATGTGTGTTTCCCCAGAATCATTGTGGGTAACCTATATGTATATGTTGTGCGTTTCCCCAGAATCATTGTGGGTAACCTATATTTATATGTGTGTTTCCCCAGAATCATTGTGGGTAACCTATATGTATATGTGTGTTTCCCCAGAATCATTGTGGGTAACCTATATTTATATGTGTGTTTCCCCAGAATCATTGTGGCCGAATATTTAGGGTTGTTACGGTAAAACAGTTAAATTCCTATAGTAAAAAATATTTTTTGCAGTAAAAATTAGTATGTGAATATTATCAAAATAAAAATCTGTTTATTAGTTTGAAAATTTAAAATTGCATATTTTTCAGATTAAGTTTAATTGTTTAAAAGGCAAGTGATAGATTTAACTGGAATATATAGTAGATAGAGTATATTCATATTTTTGCAACGAATATGACATATGTTCATCTCGTGGTGTGAAATGTCAATATTTCACGAGTGCCATTAGGCACTCGTGAAATATGGACATTTCACACCACAGATGAACATATACATGTATGTCATATTCGTTGCAAAAATATGAATATTCTATTTATTATATACCGCTCCAGGGAAATTAGCAGTTTTTTAGACTGTATACGGTAATGAATGTGTATTTGCAGCCTATTTGCAGTCCGGCACTGCAGATGCGCGTTATGAATATAGATAGCGGAAGTAGTTGTATTTTCACCGGAAGTTGTTTATTTCATCGACGAGAACATATGCCTATTTGAACACAAGAAACGGCTGACTGAATGAATGATATTTAACGTCCATTTACCAGTAAGTTTCAAACAGACGGGGAATACAAATGAGTAAAATGTTAATGGAATTATAATTTATATCTTGTTTCACAACTAACTTTTCATTTTGTTACGTAGTAACACACCGAAGACATTTTATGAAACTTGCACCAGATAAGCACCATGATTCTAAAACAAAGTTTGATCATCTTTTTCAAAGATCGTCTTTATCCATCAAAGTTTTATCAATCATCTTTATCAACCAAAGTTGGAAAAGATCGACATTTTCAACCGAAGTACGTAGTGCTGGTCGACAGGAATGAGCGTTTCGGCTGTGGAGCGGGCATGAAGCCAGGGCCCGACTGCCGGGTCCCGCCCCTGGCCCTGCCCCCGCCCCTGGCCCCACCCCTCGCCGCGCCCCGGGCTGTCTCTCCACCCGTCCTATTGTATTTGAAGCCGCCCAGACTTGCGGATTTCGTCTTCGAGGCACTGGAAACAAAGGATTTATAAATTTTCTCGTCGGCTGTTATTTTTTATTTTCCGTTTTTCTACATGAAACAATGTTTTGACACCTAATGGAAACATTTCTTGTATTGTTACAAAATGAACATCCATCGAAAATAAAAGATTTAAAAAATATTGTCGTCTCCTGTTTTTTGTGCTTTTTTTTCTCAACATGCTGGTGGTGGCACTGGAAAATATTTTTTTGTTGAAAAGACTTATTTCCGTTGCATCATTATATGCGACGTCGTTCGACCAATAAAACATCAGTTTTCAATTCGTTGTTGTAATACAGAAATTTGTATCAGGTCAATGCTGGATACGACGTTATGTTATCAGTCTGTATGCATTTGGTCAATACAAAGCTTGTTACCTGAAAATGTTCATAAGTGCAAAATTATGATCGTCTGTAAATTTCACATTAACAACGTTTTCTTGTAACAAATCATTAGATTTACATTTATTGAGCATAGGCTGCATATGCAGCCTATGCTCAATACATGTAAATCCATCAATTGAAATTTCCAGACGATCCTAAATTTGCACTTACGAACATTTTAGTCGTACAAACTTTAGTGAAACGGGCCCTAGTTTTGTCCGCCAAATACATAGTCTGTTATCTTGACCACACCGATTGGGCACTAAACATAAAGAAGGTCAGTCTATTGTCTGTTCCACCTTTTCTTGCCGACATATGCAGCCTATGCTCAATAAATGTAAATCCATCAATTGAAATTTCCAGACGATCCTAAAGTTGCACTTACAAACATTTTAGTCGTACAAAGTTTAGTGAAACGGGCCCTGGGTGTTTGAACAGATGGTCAGAATGTTGGTGTCATATGGGTCTTTTGGTGGATTTTGGGTAGATTTGGGTGGATTTCATTGGTTTTGGGTAATTTACATAGTTTTGTGCAACTACTAATGCTGAATCATTACACACGACAGAAATCGTCAACTATCTACACGTTCACCGTTCCGAACTTTCGAGCCCATTCCTCATTGTCAAAATACCCAAAGGAAAGAAAGCTTTGGCCAACAAAATTTCCAAGCATTGCTTTCAGACCAATTATATCATCAATTTTCAACCACAAACTCCAAATTCGGGTTCTATCGATTCAGGAGACATATATCAATTTGCTGATGCCGATATAATATGTGAACTGCATTGATCTGTTGCTACATTTAAAACATTAAAAGCCATACAATTGTGCTATTTTCCAACGAGCCATGAAAGCGCGCCATTTGATTGGATAGCCATTTCCCGCGATGTGTCGAAATCCACTACGACAGCCCCCCCGTCATGCTATTTTTAGATGTCAGCCAATGAGCGTCGCGATGTAAAGTGGTTTACCCGTCTATGTAAGATGTGTAACCAAATTTCTCCGCTTTCACAGCTCGATCATCTATCCGAGAATATTTGACGTTTGTCAGAAGATATATAAATGTTGACTTGCATTGGCGGTTCAGGTCCATTACGTCATTCTAAACAAACAATTTGGGACCGGTTTTATTGTTATCGGTTAACAAATAATGGTTTTATTGGTTAAAAACGTATGCCGGTAGAAGCTCGGTTTCTCACCTTATAAATTTGTAAGTATATGCACCAGAGGTGACGTAAATTGTATGTTGGTAACAATGCACCCAAACCACCAGAGATACCGAAATAACCCATAAAACACCGAAATATGAACCGTTCTTCAAAAACCTGTGTCTAATACCGATCAAAAGCCCTGTTTTGTCTGCCAAATATATAGTCGGATATCTTGACCACACTGAGTGACCACTATACGCTTACCTGGAGGGGGTGGCTGAGGAACCGGGGGTGGCCGACTTCCGTTTGAAATTCCCTCTTCCTGCCCCACCCTTCTTTCTCGGAAAACTTTTCTGAGGAAACAAATCCAGTAAAAGATGTGGCTGTGACTGGAGAAAGGGGGCTTATTGGACTTATGACCAGTGTAGATCCTGATCAAATAGCACACTCCTGTAGCCTGATAATGATGGGCTCTATTCCTTGTTAGACACATGACAGGTGTTTCATTGATGGAATGGCGAACAGTGCAGGTCCTGATCAGATCTACACTGGTCGCAAAACCCATAAGCCCCATTTCTCCAGTCACAGCCACGTTTAACAAGAATGCCGCAGGTCACAATATACGCCATTCGAGACATGGTCAGTACAAGGAGATAGCTTTATCAGAAAAACTCAAATTGGATCCGTCAACTTGACTTATTGTGTTGACAAAGATACAGAACGTGAAAATTGAAAAAAGTGAAAGTGTTTAACGTCCCATCTACAGTTTAGAGACGGGACCTCGGTTTTTAGAATCATCCGAAATTAATATAGGAATGAATGGCCTTTTTGTGGAATTTATCGGGATATAAACTTGGAAAAGTCGCGGGAATACCCCCGATAAATTCCACAAAAAGGCCATTCATTCCTTATAATTCCAGCGTTTCAAATAAATTCATCAAGAAAATGTGTTTATTTTCCGTTTCCTTAAGAATTATTTTAACTGCGCCTCACGGTTACGGAAAGTAGTTTGGCGTGGGAGTTTACTGGGATATAAATTTTGGACAGAGACTTGCTACGAGCCAATCAAATGTTAGGGAATTGTGTAAATATTTTTGTGCTGGAATTATATGAGTTTAACATCCCAACAACAGTTAATGTCATACAGGGACAGAAGCTCGGTTTCAGGTCAAATAAAAAAGACCAGTAGGATGGAAATACTATGAATGTATGTTTTTATGTCTTTCCCAAAACAATTAGTGTCCGAATATTTAGGATTATTATGGTGTGACCTTATTACTTTATTGTAGCCCCCTTTCCTGCCCGCTCTGGTAACTTGGGACCTGACTGGAATTGGTGGGATGACCATTCCTTCGGTATTTTTGCTTCATTTTCCAAAAATATCACAAATTTTCTACAGGGTATCCGGTTTAGAGAGGGTCCACATGCATATAACTACTTTAAGACACACATGGGTGCTTTGCGATCATGAACATACATTATTGTTGGAGATAAATGGAAACCAAATACAGTCTACGCTCATTTACTCGAAGTCCGTCGGACTGTGATAAATACTTCGAGTAAACCGAAGTTCGACGTAACAAAATCTGAACAGGACCTCGAAATATATACTCGTTACGGGACGCAACTCCCATACGACCTGTGACACACGGAGTTACACTTCTGCAACTATAATGTGTTTACTTGCGTTTGTCTATACACGCATGTGTGTAGTCAAACTAAGTATACGCATCTGTATTATCAGGGTGGAACAAGGAAAGACAATTCAAAGCAGTAAAGTAAAATTTTATTATGCTTAATAAAGCATGTAAACCGCTTACAGTTTAATTGGTATCGAGTAAATCACCTTTAACACTTATTCAAAGTTTGTTAAAGAGGCTTACACAGGTAAACCAGTCTAGTCTTTGATCCGGTAAATTGGCGCCGCAAATTCGCACTTCGAGTGCAAACTGACACTTTGACTTAACAAGAGTTGCAGAGGACAACGAAGCACGCCCGGTGGCAGCAAAGGAACCGAGGGCACATTTGAACGTGGATTTGCCACAGCGCAGTAGAGGACCCTTGGAGCAATGCGTGTGTGAAATATGAAACAAATCCAAGCAAGAAAATATAGGCCATTATAATTTTTGAAGACGGACGGACAGACAGACAGACGGACGCCTACGACGCCGAGGGTATGCCATAAGCACGGCTTCCTTCGGAAGGCGCGCTAACAAGAGTGAAATACCACACATTTCTGTTTTCGGGACCTAACAATTAGTTGGAATTGGCGAAAATTTGACGTAATGAAATTCGACATAACGGTAGCCAGTTACATTGAAAATAACAGGATCTGAAACGGTCGATGTAACGAGGGAATTCGACTTAACCAACTTTGAGTAAACGAATGTAGACTGTATAACAAAATTAAGCACAACTAACTTGTCTCTGTATTCGGTTTAGAGAGGTTCGGCTGTAAATCAATATCAACAATATACAAAGTATGGTCCCATTTACCTTCTTGTAGCCCCCTTTCCTGCCCCCTCTGGTGGCCGGGGCCGAACTGGGGCCCGAGTGGAAGTAGCGGGACGACCATTTCTCCGGATCATCCTCGGGTTCCGTCACCGTCGACTCCTCCAACGCTGAAACACACATACAGAGGATAAATGATGGACATTCATCAGGTAACTCCGAATGCATTTCCCGAATACAAACTGACCACAAATTGTCATTGTTACATGACTGCCTTTGTTCGACACGTGTTCAAACAATGGCTGTAGACAATGCTCATTCCAGGGACCAGCCAACACCTATGTAATGTATGTATCTCATGACGTTACTAGAACGCGCCATTACATCACCAGACCAGTTGACAATGGTCGCACTGATATTTTGAAATTGATGCAGCACGCGACTTGTACTGCAACCCCGGAACTAGTATGTGTAAATCAGCTGTTTTAATGGAGCAGGTTATCAAAGTACTGCATATATGCTCAAATTACATGATGTTTCGGACGGAAATGTAACAATAATGTTCGACCATGTATAACTGTGGGTAAACGTTTTCCGTGGCACGAGGGAACTGTTTGAACCCGCGACCTACGGCCTTGGGGCTCAAACAGTTCCCTTATGCAATGGCAAACATTTACCCATGGCTGGACATTTGGAAAAGTCGCGGGAATACTGAACGAGGCCTTCCACATTTACCCATGGCTGGACATTTGGAAAAGTCGCGGGAATACTGGACGAGGCCTTCCACATTTACCCATGGCTGGACATTTGGAAAAGTCGCGGGAATACTGGACGAGGCCTTCCGGCCTTCGTCCAGTATTCCCGCGACTTTTCATTGTCGAGTCTTATATTTCTTGCATATCCAGGTCAACTATTAGATAACTAACACATTAGATAACTGTCACATATGAAGTCTTAAATCCATTTGACTTATGGGGGCAGTCATGTATAGAGGCAGTTTCCGTTTGATATGAGATTTATGAAATCAGTCGGGCACAGTTTATGCACTGAGCCTCTGGAAATGAACATGAAATTCTGTTCACATGACTTCAGTTCTCTTGAAACACTGTAATTAATGTAAAATGTACAAGACATTTGAATTGGGCATGGGGTCCACATGGGGTCCACATGGGTCTACCATAAAATTACAATATGGATAATGATAAACTAGAGAAAGTGAGCAGGGGCCATGGACCGACAAATAAAAACTTTAACGCAAATATTTAAAAAACTTTAACGCAAATTTGTAAGTAATTTTACCTTGACCTAGGACATGAAGGTCGCATGGGTATGGAATAAAAATATAGATGATGATAAGAAAGTATATGAAGTTTGAAGTCAATCCGACTTACATTGCAGAGATAATGAGTACCCAAAAACTTTAACACAAATCTTATGAACGCAAAGTAATTTTACCATGACCTTGGACATGAAGGCCACATGAGTGTGGTATGGAATGACAATATGGATGATGATAAGGAAGTATATGAAGTTTGAGGCCGTAATAGAGATAATGGGTACCCAACAACTTTAATTTGGACGGACAGACAGAAATACAACAAGAGTTGTCAGAAGACAACGTAGCTCGCCTGTTTGGCAGCCTTCACTCAAACTTGGCACAGTTGTATAAAAAACATGAATATTATATAACTTGACCTTGGGTTAAGGGGTGTGCGTTGGACCTTGACATTGGGGTCAGTGGTGGAAGGTGGGTCGTGGATTTGCTATAGCATGATATAGCATATTAAGATGAATGCATGTATGAAATATCAATGCGCTCCCTGAACAGAAATTATACAAAATTTAACCCAACGTTAAGTTTATGAATGCACTAAGTTGGTGATTTTCTACAGCATGATAGCTATACACATGAGGAATGCATGTATGAATGTGCTAAGTTTGTGACCTTGACCTTGGGGAAAGGGGTGGGGGGGTCATGGATTTGCTGTAGCACAATAGAGAATCATCAGATGAATGCATGTATGAACTAGAAATGTGGCCTGTCGGCACACGAATGCCCCCGCTGGCAGCCAAAGAAAACGAGGCATATTTGATTATACGCCATTTACCCGAGCGTTAAGGTTTTGAACGCACCTTGACCCTGGGCTTAGTGGGGGCGGGACGAATGTGGATTTATCACAGGGCGGTAGAGGACCATTGTAGCAATGCGTGTGTGAAATGTGAAGCAGATCCGAGCAAGGAAACACAAATTATAAGCCATTTAACTGAATGCTAAGGTTTCAAATGCACCAAGTCTGTGACCTTGACCCTGTGCTTAGCGGGGGCAGGACGAATGTGGATTTGTCACAGGGCGGTAGAGGACCATTGGAGCAATGCGTGTGTGAAAGTTAGTGTAGGATTGAGAAACGCGCACGTAGATTTGTCCCAAAGTGGCAAGTAAACAATTAAAGTGGAAAAGGTGAAGGTCAAAGGTGAAGGTCGACGTAATGGGTGGTGGAGTGTGTAAGGCATGTTCATATGTATCATGTGTATAAATATTTAAGCGATTGGCAAAAGTATTGAGAAGTTATTGTAGGATTGAGAAATGTGCACGTAGATTTGTCCCAAAGTGCCAAGCAAACATTTAAAGTGAAAAAGGTCAAGGCCAAAGGTCAAGGTCGAAGTACTGGGTGGTGGAGTGTGTAGGGCATGTTCATATGTATCATGTGTATAAATATTTAAGCGATTGGCAAAAGTATTGAGAAGTTAGTGTAGGATTGAGAAACGTGCACGTAGATTTGTCCCAAAGTGCCAAGCAAACATTTAAAGTGGAAAAGGTCAAGGCCAAAGGTCAAGGTCAAAGTACTGGGTGGTGGAGTGTGTAGGGCATGTTCATATGTATCATGTGTATAAATATTTAAGCGATTGGCAAAAGTATTGAGAAGTTAGTGTAGGATTGAGAAACGTGCACGTAGATTTGTCCCAAAGTGCCAAGCAAACATTTAAAGTGGAAAAGGTCAAGGCCAAAGGTCAAGGTCAAAGTACTGGGTGGTGGAGTGTGTAGGGCATGTTCATATGTATCATGTGTATAAATATTTAAGCGATTGGCAAAAGTATTGAGAAGTTAGTGTAGGATTGAGAAACGTGCACGTAGATTTGTCCCAAAGTGCCAAGCAAACATTTAAAAGTGGAAAAGGTCAAGGCCAAAGGTCAAGGTCGAAGTACTGGGTGGTGGAGTGTGTAGGGCATGTTCATATGTATCATGTGTATAAATATTTAAGCGATTGGCAAAAGTATTGAGAAGTTAGTGTAGGATTGAGAAACGTGCACGTAGATTTGTCCCAAAGTGCCAAGCAAACATTTAAAGTGGAAAAGGTCAAGGCCAAAGGTCAAGGTCGAAGTACTGGGGGTGGAGTGTGTAAGGCATGTTCATATGTATGACGTGTATAAATATTGACATAATATGTGAAGCCATGTAGAAGTTACTAAAGAATATGGTAATATCGGGACGTACGGACGGGACGGACGGACGGACGGGACGGACGGACGTACGGACGGACGCCGGTAACACTATATGCCCCCGTACCTTTCGGTAGCAGGGGCATAAATATCAAGGTGTTCCCTGTAAAGAAACAGAAGTTACAGAACATTTACCCCAACGTTAAGTTTATGAACATGCTAAATTTGTGACCTTGACCTTGGGGTAAGGGTTGGTTGGTGGGTCGTGGATTTGCTACAACATGATAGAGGGTTATCTGAGGAATGCATGTATGAAATATTAAGGTGTTCCATGAAAGGAAACAGATGTTACAAGACATTTACCCCAACATTAACTTTATGAATGTGCTAAGTTTGTGACCTTGACCTTGGGGTAAGGGGAGGGCGGTGGGTCATGGATTTGCTACAGCATGATAGAGGGTCATCTGAGGAATGCATGTATGAAACTAGATTGGTCAGTAAGCGAGGCTTACGGAATACCCCCGAACGTGGGCCCAGGTACCCCTAAATATGTAAAATTTTCCAAGTGTGTGGGCTTGTGACCTTGACTCTGGGCTAAGCGGGGGCGGCACGAACGTGAATGTGAAGCAAATCCGAGCAAGGAAATAGCAGTTATAACCGATTTCTCTGATGTTAAGTTTTGTAAAGAGACTAAGTATGTGATCTTGACCTTGGGATCAGCGGAGATATGTCACAGCATGATAGTAGAGCCTTAGAGGAATGCATGCATGAAATATTTAGAATTTTAGATGAAGTTATAACATATTTCTCTGATGTTAAGTTTTGTAAAGAGACTAAGTACGTGATCTTGACCTTGGGATCAGCGGAGATATGTCACAGCATGATAGTAGAGCCTTAGAGGAATGCATGCATGAAATATTAAGAATTTTAGATGAAGTTATAACATATTTCTCTGATGTTAAGTTTTGTAAAGAAACCATGTATTTGACCTTGACCTTGGGATTAGCGGGGGTTGGACGGTCGTGGATTTGGCACAGCATGGTAGTAGAGCCTTACAGGAATGCATGTGTGAAATATTAAGCATTTTAGATGAAGGAAATAGAAGTTATAACAATATTTCTCTGTTGTTATGTTTTGTAAAGAGACTAAGTATTTGACCTTGACCATGGGATCAGCGGGGGTTGGACGGTCGCAGATTTGGCACAGCATGGTAGTAGAGCCTTACAGGAATGCATGTGTGAAATATTCAGTATTTTAGATGAAGGAAATAGAAGTTATAACAATATTTCTCTGATGTTAAGTTTTGTAAAGAGACTAAGTATTTGACCTTGACCATGGGATCAGCAGGGGTTGGACGGTTGTGGATTTGGCACAGCATGGTAGTAGAGCCTTACAGGAATGCTTGTGTGAAATATTAAGCATTTTAGATAAAGGAAATAGAAGCTATAACAATATTTCTCTGATGTTAAGTTTTGTAAAGAGACTAAGTATTTGACCTTGACCATGGGATCAGCGGGGGTTGGACGGTCGTAGATTTGGCACAGCATGGTAGTAGAGCCTTACAGGAATGCATGTGTGAAATATTAAGCATTTTAGATGAAGGAAATAGAAGTTATAACAATATTTCTCTGATGTTAAGTTTTGTACTAAGTATTTGACCTTGACCTTGGGATCAGCGGGGGTTGGACGGTCGTGGATTTGGCACAGCATGGTAGTAGAGCCTTACAGCAAAGCATGTGTGAAATATTAAGCATTTTAGATGAAGGAAATAGAAGTTATAACAATATTTCTCTGATGTTAAGTTTACGGACGGACGGACGAACAACCTGACTCCAGTATACCCCCCCACAACTCGTTGCGGGGGGTATAATAACAAGGTGTTCCATGAAAAGAAACAGAAGTTATAAGACATTTACCCCCAATGTTAAGTTTGTGGATGCCGACGACGCCGGGGGTATGCCATAAGCTCTTCTGCAGGCGAGCTAAAAACTATATAACCCTCGACATACTTAGTATGCCGGTGGGTATAATAAGCATATGATGTTTCAAGTCACTCAAAAGAAAGCTTGCAGAAATAAAAAGTTCTCAAAAACTATAACTCAACGCAGATTATAGAGATGATTATCCCTACACAGAAACCCAGACATTCTGAGTACTCAAGTTCTCCGCACAGGTGACGGAAATAAATCACATTATTTTTCCCCATCAACTGTGGTTCTACAAGTAAAATTCATATTGTTTAGAGAGAAAAAAAACACCCTCTTTAATAAATGGACAATTGGATTAGTCAGAAAATTAACATATCGTAGTCCACTTCAGTTATTTAGGCTTGTAAGGGTTAAAAGTGCGAGATGTGACTTACACGAGACCATGGCTGCGTATTTAGTCGTGATGTCGAGGAACCTCTCTGCCCCGTACGTGTTCACCATGTGTTCCACGACACCCTCCACCATGCGGAACTCCTCGACCGTCGTCGGCATCTTCTTCGCTACGGCGTTCAGCATCGTTGGTTGGAACGTCAGACTGTAGTTACGCAGGTGGAACTCTTCTCCTGGAGAGGGGACAGGATTGATTGATTGGTGTTTAACGGCCTATAAACATCTAAGGTTGTTTAAGGCCAGGCCAACAGGTTCGATCCCGCATGTAACCTGCTGCCTTGGGGAGAAAATCCCAAAATCAGAACGGAATATTTACATCGAAAGCCCTGAAATCAGAATAACCTGACCTGGTGCAAGGACCATACCATACCAAAGTCACTTGGCCTCTTTCCCCTAAAAGTAATAGGATTAGGAATAATCGTATTATTCATACAAGGGGTATAACCAGGTTAAAACCCCACGTACAAGAATGCCAAAGATGTACCGGAGAGCCAAACCAGGTCTGCGTTCGTGATACCGGTGTAGCGGTCAGAAATCCCCCCCGCCCGAAATCCCCCCGGGGGGGAGTTTGGGCTAGCCTAGTTTCCCCCCCGGGGGGAATCTGGGCCGGCCCGAAATCCCCCCCGGGGGGATTTCCAACTAGTCAACTTTCCCCCCCCACCTCCATCATCCCCCCCCCATCCCCCCCCCATTTTTTTTCAAACAATGACAGGTTAAATGCTAAATTAGCAACTACCATGAGATTGAAGTATTTGAAGAATGTATCGCGGCTATATGTAGAAAATTAAATTTTCAGCTTTTTTTTTCGAGGGTGGGGGTGAATTTGGGCAAAGGTTAACGTAAAATATCCCCCCCCCCCCCCCCCAAGTTTTTGAAGGGTTTTTTGGGGGGAGTTTTGGCCTGGGCCCCCCCTATCCCCCCAACCCCACCCCCCCCCCTTTTTTTTTCAATAAATTTTTTTTTCAACATGAACATTGAATGCAGAAATTAGCAGGTTAAAATTAGCAACTAACATGCTAACCGAAGTTTTTTTGAAGTAGTTTGATGCTGTAGATAGATAAAAATTTTCAGTTTGAGGGGGGGGGGAGTTTGGGGCCGCCCGGGCCCGAAATCCCCCCCACCCCATTTTTTTTTTTTCAACAATGACAGTAACCGAATGCTGAAATTAGCAGATTAACAAGATAAACATGATACTGAAGTATTTGAATTAAGTATGATTGATATATATATATAAAATATCAGTTTGAGGGTGGGGGAGAGTTTGGGCCGGCCCGAAATCCCCCCCCCCATTATTTCAACGATGACAGGTTGAATGCTGAATTACAGGTTAAATTAGCAACTAACATCTACCGAAGTTTTTGAAGTATGTTCGATGGCTGTATAGAATAAAATTTCAGTTGATGGGGGGGATTTGGCCGGCGAAACTACATATCAACGATCGGTTGAAGCTGAATTAGCAGTTATGCAATAACATGCTACCAAAGTGAGTATGTGATGGCTGTATATATATCAGTTTGAGGGGGGGGGTGAGTTTGGCCGGCCCGAAATCCCATATATTTTTTTTTCAACGATGACAGGTTGAATGCTGAATTAGCAGATTAAATTAGCAACTAACATGCTACCGCCAAGTAGTTTGAAGTATGTTTGATGGCTGTATTATAGATTAAAATTTCTAGTTTGATGGGGAGGGGGGGGGGAGTTTGGGCCAGGCCCGAAAATCCCACCCCCCCCATATTTTTTTTCCAACAATGGACAGGTTAAAAATGCTGAATTAAGCAAGGTTATTAAAATTAGCAACTTAACATTGCTACCGAAGTTTTTGAAGTATATTCTGTCAATGCTTATTTTAGAAACAAATGGGTTTGACCCCTCAATGCTACATTTTTGGTCTGAATGCCTTGAGAGGCTAAATCTGAATTATAACCCATTTTAATATTCGTCATACTCCCACGAATAGGACCACATATTCAAATGGTGTAGCGATTGGGTAATTTAACGATGTGCATTTTCAATTCTTTACCGTAAGGCTAACCACATGGTTTAGCCCCTCTTGTACCATTTTAGGCCCCCCTGGTAACTTGAGAGGTTAACCTCCTGTTAATGCTCCATTATCTTGACCACATTCAAATGGCAAAATTCTGGATTGTATGAACCTTGCTCACCCGACAGTGGTTTCGTTTAATTCTTTATAATCAAAATGCAAGTTTGGAGTCATTATGAAAAAATCTATGGGGGGGTTTGGGGGGGATTTAGGGACCTTGGCATATATCTATCATATATACTGTTTTCCAGTATCATGTTAGTTGCTTAAATTTTAACCTGCTAATTACAGCATTCACAACCTGCCATCGTTGAAAAAAATTAAAGGGGGGGGGGGGGGGGGGGTTTGGGGGCATTTAACTGGATCATTGTTGAAAAAAAAATTTTGGTTGGGGGGGGGGCCCAAAAAAAAATCCCTGGTTGAGTGGGGGATTTCGGGCCGGGGGGGGGGGGGCCCAAAACTCCCCCCCCCCCCCCCCCCCCCCCCCCCCCCCCCCTCCCCCCCCCCCCCCCCTCCCTTTCCCCCCCCCCCCCCCCCCCCAGCCCCCCCCACGGGCCCCCCCCCCCCCCCCCCCCCCCCCCCTCCCCCCCCCCCCCCCCCCCCCCTCCCCCACCCCCCCGGCCCCCCCCCCCCCCCCCCCCCCCCCAACCCCTCAAACCCTCCGCCCCCCTCCTCACCCCCCCCCACCCCCCCCCCCCCCCACCCCCCCCCCCCCCCCCCACCCCCCCCCCCCCCTCCCCCCCCCCCCCCACCCCCCCCCCCTCCCCCCCCCCCCCCCCCCCCCCCCCACCCCCCCCACCCCCCCCCCCACCCCACCCCCCCCCCCCCCCCCGCCCCTCCCCCGCCCCCCCCCCCCCCCCCCCCCCCCCCCCCCTCCCCCCCCCCAACCCTCCCCTCAGGCAACTGAATTTTTAATCTATATATAGCCATCATACATACTACCAAATAACCAGCGGTAGCATGTTGGTTGCTAATTTTAACCATGATAATTCAGCATTTAAACCAAGTCATTGTTGAAAAAAAAATAAAAAAAAATGGGGGGGGGGATTGGGGGGGGGGGGGGATTTTTCCCCCCCCCCCCCCCCGGGCCTGGCCCCAAAACTCCACCCCCCCCCCCCCCCCCCCCCCCCCCCCCCCCCCCCCCCCCCCCCCCCCCCCCCCCCCCCCCCCCCCACCCCCCCCCCCCCCCCCCCCCCCCCCCCCCCCCCCCCCCCCCAACCCCCCCCCCCCCCCCCCCCCCCCCCCCCCCCCCCCCCCCCGCCCCCCCCCCCCCCCCCCCCCCCCTCAAACTGTATTTTATTTTATATTATATATATCAAATCATACTTAATTCAACTTATTCTTCCAGTATTCATGTTTAGTTGCTAATTTTAACCCAACCAACTTTTATTCGGCATTTAATCCGTTCAATGTTGAAACAAAAATATGGGGGGGGGGGGGGGGGGGGTGGGGGGGGGGGGGGGGGGGGGGATTTCTGGGCCGGCCCAAAGTCCCCCCCCCCCACCACGATATATATATATATCCGGCATACATACATCAAATACTTCAATCTCATGTTAGTTGCTAATTTAGCAATTAACCTGCTAATTCAGCATTATTTATATAAACCCGTCAGCGTTGAAAAAAAATATGAGGGGGGGAGGGATTTCGGGCCGGCCCAAACTCCCCCCCCCCCTACAACTGATATTTTGTCTATATATAGCCGCCATACTTACTTCAAATACTTCAATCTCATATTAGTTGCTAATTTAGCATTTAACCTGCTAATTCAGCATTATTTAACTTGTGAGCGTTGAAAGAAAAATATGGGGGGGGGGGGGGGGATTTCGGGCCGGCCTAAAGTCCCCCCCCTCACGAAATTTATATATATATATCAATCATACTTCAGTATCCTGTTAGTTGCTAATTTCAACCTGCAAATTCAGCATTTAACCTGTCAATGTTGAAACAAAAATATGGGGGGGGGGGATTTCGGGCCGGCCCAAAGTCCACACATGAAACTCATATTTATATATATATATATCTGTCATACATACATCAAATACTTCAATCACATGTTAGTTGCTGATGTAGCGATTAACCTGCTAATTCAGCATTATTTAACCAGTCATTGTTGAAAAAAAATATAAAAAAAATATGGGGGAGGGATGGTTTCGGCGGCCTAAACTCCCCCCCCCCCCCCCCCCTCAAACTGATATTTATCTATATATATAAATCCATCATACCTACTTCAAATAATTCAATATCATGTTAGTTGCTAATTTCAACCTGCTTAATTCAGCATTATTTAACCTGTCCGCGATGAAAAAAAAAAATAATAATGGGGGGGGGGGGGGGGGGGGGATTTCGGGCCGGCCCAAAGTCCCCCCCCCCCCCACATGAAACTCATTATATATATATATCTGTCATACATACATCAAATACTTCAATCACATGTTAGTTGCTAATGTATCGATTAACCTGCTAATTCAGCATTATTTAACCAGTCAGCGTTGAAAAAAAATATGGGGGGGATTTCGGGCCGGCCCAAACTCCCCCCCCCCCCGAAAACTGATATTTTTTCTATATCTAGCCGCCATTCTTACTTCAAATACTTCAATCTCATATTAGTTGCTAATTTAGCATTTAACCTACCATTGTTTGAAAAAAATATGGGGGGGGGGGGGGTATTTCTGACTGGCGGGGGGGGGGGGGGGGAAAGTTGACTAGTTGGAAATCCCCCCGGGGGGATTTCGGGCCGGCCCAGAATCCCCCCCGGGGGGATTTCTGACTGGGGGGGAAAGTGGCCTGCTACACCGGTAAGGATGAATCCCGAACGTTAAATTACCCATCACATGCTCCCCACTGGAGGATATGGAGATGAGGACGGGGGATTCCGAGGTTTGCCGAGCAGTTCCTAGTAAGTAGTTTTCCTTCTGATTAACATTATAAACCACAGGGTGTGGGAAGTGTTCCCAATGCCAGATCCTGAAAATTGAAAACAGCTAAACAAACATATTTTTGCACCCACAAATGCCATTTGTGGGTGCAAAAATATGTTTGTTTAGCCATTTTCAGCACTTGGCAGTATGCGCAAATGTGCGATTCCCATAGTGCAACAGTAGTTTTCTGCAATTATCAGGAACCTCAAATACTGATTTCAGGATTCATCCTGAAAATTCCCCACCCCTGAATCAGTCTTATTATTGGTTACCATGACTAACTTAGAACTACAGCTGATTCTCATTTACTCAAACAGGTCGTCGAACAGTCCGGAAAATTCGAACTGGCCCCACAGTCCCGAAAAAATTCCTATATAAATCATTCAAAATTTTACCTCAAACTCGAACTACTGCAAATTCAAACTCTTGAACCAAAGGTGCGGTCCCTTGGGCAGTCGAAAAATGTTAATTTCTATCAATAACTCGCACAGGTAAATCCGTTGTTGGTTGATTTGTTTGCCCAACGAGGTGTGAATTTCACGATTGGTGGTTTCTTTGAATTGTTTCCCTTGAGTAATGACAGGCGGGTTACATTAAAACACAAATTTAATAATTAAGTCGTGTTAACTGAGCGTGTCAAGATAACCGTGAGAATACATTAATTTGAACAACATTCAATGTGAATGTTTGCATTCACGACTGACAAATGTCTTGAAAAAAATATTCCGCAGTACTGTAAACTTTTTGACATCACTTACGAAAGTGGTACACTTTTTCTGAAAGATACAGTGGCGAACATTTAAAAACAAAGCAATTTAATTTGTACATTTTGTACATTTAATAAAACACTATTTATAGACACATTCTTGGAATATGACGCTTCGCACATGTCTAGTTTCGGTTTATTGGATGTTATTTTACGGCGATCTTGCGCAACGATAAAACACTATACTGTTTGTGTATGCAAATGATCAGTGATCAGAATGCATTCACTAGCAATGAAGCTGGTTCATGGTTGTAGTTGTGTTAGCTTCATATAGCCTAGTAAAGTAAACATGCTTACAATGGCAACGTTGTTTACAACATTCCAAGATGAAATCAAATCCTTGACTATTATATATGTTTCTTTCCCTCGAACTACGTTGAACTTCGACTGCACTTAGGGACGATACCTAGGCCGATATCAAACAAGACACGTATTAACGTCTTTATTACTTAGATTACTTAGATATCAATTTCAATATCAATCATCCGGCAGTTGTGATAATCCTATATTAAAATCTATACCGTTATCCATGATTGAATGATGAAATACAGAGCCTACAAATTTAAATTCCCGGCATCTGTCAAAATTTACACAGTCGATAAAGTAAACATATGCAATGCGCATGCCCAAATGGTATCGGACTGGAAACGGCGGTATCAGACTAGTAACGATGGTATCAGACTAGAAATGGCAGTATCAGACTAGAAGTTTCAGTATCAGACTGGAAAACACGTCGTATCAGCCTGGACTGTGTATGTTATTGCTGTAGGCAAATACAGGCAATTTCTAGGCAAAAATTGATATCTAAGTAATAATTAAAGGCATCATCGGCGTTAGAATCGCAGAAGTGTTAATTTAATCTTGTTGCATTTATAATCACCATATATTACATGCTACCCAGTGATTTACCGTGAATCCAGAGGGATTTATTTCCTTGAAGGAAATATTTCCTCCTAGACGTTCGCGAGACGTAATGGACGTCACGTTTTGACGTCATTTCCGGCGAAGAAACAATTTAAAATTGCAAATTTTGGCAACGTTATAAGCTGGTCTAAGACCAAATTTCACACTTGTTTTTTTATCAGATTTCCAGATGTCTCGGGGAAATAAATTTCAAAATTGTAGTTGAATATGGAATATGAGAATTAAATCAGCTCTATTTGTTTTTAATCGAAATGCCGTCACAGCAGTGATATTGCAAAACAATGGTAGCTGGTTCTCAGTTTGATTAACCCTTAGAATGTGGAAACGGAAATAGTCGACTGCTGTTGAGTTATATTTTATCTTCGTTCTCAATAAAAACATGTTTTGACAACACTTTAGAATCATTCTAAAGTTTTGTCAAAGCATGTTTTTGATGAGCAAAATGGAAGATAAAAAATAAACAGCAGACGACAAAATTTCATTCAGCATTGAAAGGGTTAATGACTTGATACAATCAGCAAACAAATAATAGCCTCCAACCTATTGTCTTTGCCAGCTCCATGAGTTCTTGGAAACATTCGCGGACGAGGTTTTCATGCTTGTTGATTGACTCCTTGCCGATCTGTGACTCCGCCTTCTTCCTCGTCTCCTGCACCTGCAGCTCCACCTGCTCGCATATCATGAATATTAATGAGTCAGTGTGTGAAACTCCCACTTTCCGCATATCGTCAATATTAACAAGATAGACATATCCTGAAAATTCCAACCCCTGTGCAATACACGAGTGTAATAAATATATGCAAACATAACCACTAAAGAAACCACGAAAAATTCCCGCCGTGACAAATGCACACCTTGAGTTTGCCATTGAGGACGTCGTTAGCGCGTCGCCCCAGTTTGATGTAGCAGGCAGCCGTGTCGGCGGCTGTTATCTTCAGTTCCTCATGGAGCACCCCGTCGATGACTAACTTGCGGAACAGCCGCTCCGCGTCCTGCCGACTGTATGCGCGCCCCGCACCGTGCAACGCCAGACGGTCGTGGCCTTGCTCCACGATACGACTGTTCTTGGAACCTGTTGAGATATGTCAGTCATCTGCTATTTATATTTATCAGGTAAAAACTTTGTATTGGCCGAATAAGTACCGAATGATAACTTAATATCATATCAGATCAGACATTGACCGGATACCTGGGTTACAACGAATTGAAAACTGACATTTTATTGGCCAAAAGGCGTAACAGGATGAAGTCAATGGATGTCAGCTAAGGTCATATAGAGACAGGATTAAAGTCTCATCAAACAAACTATTTTTCATGGCTCTGAATACTTTGTCACTTTTGACATCATTTACGGAAAATATCGTAAACTTTGTAAAACAATTCTTGAGATATGGTATATCTCCTTAGGTATAAAATCACATGGCTTGTTAGATAGTTATCTTATATTCCAGTAAGGATGAATCCCATCATTAAATTTACCTTCATCTGCCGCCCACATACCTTTAAATATCTCGATGCAGTGGATCAGGGTGTAATCGCCGCGGCGACCACTGGTCAGATCCCGCACACCTGCGATGATTCTCTTAGCGTCCTCGGTCACGTCTCGCAGGTGGAACGAATCCTGCATTTATCAAAACATATAAACGGTAACGGGAAAAGCATATATTAACTAGAAATGTGGCCTGTCGGTACATGAATGCCCCCGCTGGCAGCCAAAGAAAACAAGGCATATTTGAATGTGGATTTGTCACAGGGTGGCAGAGGACCATTGGAGCAATGCGTGTGTGAAATGTGAAGCAGATCCGAGCAAGGAAACAGAAATTATAAGCCATTTACCCGAGCGTTAAGGTTTCAAACGCACCAAGTCTGTAACCTTGACCCTGGGCTTGGCGGGGGGCGGGGCGGGGGGGTGCACGAATGTGGATTTGGGGTCAAGGGGGTGGCAGAGGACAATTGGAGCATGCGTGTGTGAAATGTGAAGCAGGATTTTCCGAGCAAGAAAACAGAAATTTATAAGGCATTTACCCAGCGGTTAAGGTTTTCGAAGGCACAAAGTCTGTGACCTTGAAACCTGGGCTTGGGCGGGGAGGCACGAATGCGGATTTGTCACGGGTGGCAGAGGACCAAATTGGAAGGCAATGGTGGTGTGCAATGTGAAGCAGATCCGAGCAAGGAAAAAACAGAAATTATAAGGCATTTACCCAGCGTTAAGGTTTCGAACGCACCAAGTCTGTGCCCTTGACCCTGGACTTGGCGGGGGCGGCACAAATGTGATTTTGTCCACAGGGTGGCAGAGGACCGCAATGGAGCAATGCGTGTGTGAATGTGAAGCAGATCCGAGCAAGGAAAACAGAAAATTATAAGGCATTTACCCAGCGTTAAGGTTTCGAACGCACCAAGTCTGTGACCTTGACCCTGGGCTTAGCGGGGGCGGCACAAATGTGGATTTGTCACAGGGTGGCAGAGGACCATTGGAGCAATGCGTGTGTGAAATGTTGAAGCAGATCCGAGCAAGGAAAACAGAAATTATAAGCCATTTACCCTCAGCGTTAAGGTTTTTCGAACGCACCAAGTCTGTGACCTTTGACCCTGGGCTTAGCGGGGGCGGCACGAATGTGGATTTGTCACAGGGTGGCAGAGGACCATTGCAGCAATACGTGTGTGAAATGTGAAGCAGATCCGAGCAAGGAAACAGAAATTATAAGGCATTTACCCAGCGTTAAGGTTTCGAACGCACCAAGTCTGTGACCTTGACCCTGGGCTTAGCGGGGGTGGGACGAATGTGGATTTGTCACAGGGCGGCAGAGGACCATTGGAGCAATGCGTGTGTGAAATGTGAAGCAGATCCGAGCAAGGAAACAGAAATTATAAGACATTTACACGAGCGTTAAGGTTTCAAACGCACCAAGTCTGTAACCTCGACCCTGAGCTTGGCGGGGGCGGGGCGGGGTGGCACGAATGTGGATTTGTCACAGGGTGGCAGAGGACAATTGGAGCAATGCGTGTGTGAAATGTGAAGCAGATCCGAGCAAGGAAACAGAAATTATAAGGCATTTACCCAGCGTTAAGGTTTCGAACGCACAAAGTCTGTGACCTTGACCCTGTGCTTGGCGGGGGCGGCACGAATGTGGATTTGTCACAGGGCGGCAGAGGACCATTGGAGCAATGCGTGTGTGAAATGTGAAGCAGATCCGAGCAAGGAAACAGAAATTATAAGCCATTTACCCGAGCGTTAAGGTTTCGGGACGTACGTACGTTACGTACGTTGTACGTACGGACGCCGGTAACACTATATGCCCCCCTCACCATTCGGTGGCGGGGGCATAAATATGGCTGTAACTGGAGAAATGGGGCTTATGGGTATTGTGACCAGTGTGTCTCCTGATCATATAGCACCCCCCTGTAGTCTGATAACGATCTATATTGCTTGCTACAAGCACAACGGGTGATTCATTGATGGAATGGCGAACAGTGCAGATCCTGATCAGACTGTGCGGAGGATGCACAGGCTGATCTGGATCTACACTGGTCGCAAAACCCATAAGACCCATTTCTCCAGTCAGACACATGTAACATTGCAGTGGTATTGGGATGTTCTGTTCCCATAAATCAAGCATGGCTCAAAAATCACCAACCTTCACTTCAATGCACAGTTGTCACAAATGGCACTGTGGAACGCGTTGCATTTTGTGTAATGCTGGGTTTAACGTCCAAGCAACAGCTAAGGTCATATAGAGACATAACTACAGTTTAAAGTCTCATCCGACGGACCAGTGGGGTGGAAATACTAGGCCTAGGGTGAGGATTGAACTCACAACCTCTGGTATTGAAGTCCAATGCCATGACCCGCGACACATAATATAAATCTTCGATACACAGTAGTCACAAATGAGTTGGGTTTGTTTGTTTGTTGGGGTTTAACGGCATATCAACAGCTAAGGTCATTTAAGGCCGGGTCAATTGGTTTAGTACGAAATCCCATATATTACCTGTACAAGTACAAATGGGGGGAAAATCCCAAAATCAGAACTGAATATTTACAATAAAAAAAAACTATATAATCAGCCCTGAAATCAGAATAATCCTGATCTGATACCAGGTACTCGCCACACCAGAATCACTTGGCCCCCTCCCAAAAGCAGTAGGATCAGTAATAATCTTACTACTTTTATAATGGGCAATAACCCAATTCAACTCCCGGGTAACAAAAGAGCCAAAGATAAAAACATACCCGAGGGCCAAACCAGGCAAATCATGATTCCTATAAGGAGGAACCTTTACCGTTAATTTACGCCGTCGAGTTCGCCCAACCAACCACCCACTAAATGAGTTTGGATTGAGTGTAAACGGACCATAACTTATCAATGGTTATAAATGACATACCTTGGATACACAGTTGTCGCAGATGGCATTGCGGAACGCGTTGCATTTTTCCCGGTCAAACTTGTGCTCGCCGAAGTAGTGTAAGAGTTGGGCGCGGCGACAGTCGGCGACGTTCTCGCAGTACTGGACCATGCGGAACAGATTGTCGATGTGGACTCGCTTCGACTCGTACGTCGCACTCCTGTCCACTGAAACATGGACAAGGACCAGGGGCCCGTTTCACTAAACTCCGTACGACTAAAATGTTCGTAAGTGCAAATTTAGGATTGTCTGGAAATCTCAATTGATGGATTTACATTTACAATAAATGTAAATCCAATAATTGTTTACAAGAAAACTTTGTTAATCTTAAATTTACAATAAATGTAAATCCAATAATTGTTTACAAGAAAACTTTGTTAATCTTAAATTTACCGACTATCATAATTTTGCACTTAGGAACATTTTAGTTGTACGAAGGTTAGTGAAACTCGACCCAGTATACTCTGAAAGTATGTTTTCACGATTAGGGCCGGATTGAACTTAAAACTTCTATTCGTCAATTATCAAAATTTGGGAGGTCAATATTTTTGTAATTTTAACATTTACGTTGCATCTATTTCAGATTAAATTGTGTGTAATTGACCACAAAGCAATGACAGATTTTAAGCGGGATTTACAGTCAATAGGCGTGAAAATATTTTTATTTCACTCACTCTCAATGATGCGTCTGAGTCGCTTCATATCCTGGTAGTTGTAGAATAGGATACAGGACGCGAGTAGACCGTCCCTGCCCGACCGCCCTGCCTCCTGATAGTACCCCTCCACCGACTTGGGCAGTGAGTAGTGTATGACGAACCGCACGTCCGGCTTGTCTATACCCATGCCGAACGCTATAGTCGCACAGATCACCTGCAACAAGAGTAAATAATTCCAACTGCACATGATGTACACGCTTCGGAGCATTTTCATTGGTCGAGAGTAGCCACATGCGGGAGTTATAATATCAGTTAACTCCAGAACTGAGGCCCATTTCACTAAACTTTGTATGACTAAAATGTTTGTAAGGATCTTCTGTAAATTTCAATTTATGGATTTATATTTATTGAGCATAGGCTGCAGCCTATGCTCAATAAATGTAAATCCAATAATTGTTTACAAGAAAACATTATTAAGATGAAATTTACAGTCTATTAAAATTTTGCACTTAGAAACATTTTAGCTGTACAAAGTTTAGTACAGCCCCCTGTTGAAAGTTTGCATCAAATTCGCAATTTCGCAATTTCGATTGCGAACAAGAAACGAGGCAAAGCCACGAAGGTCAGGTTTTTTGCAAGCATAGACACTTGGATAACATAATTATACCCACTTTTTGTAGACTTTTTGGGGCGAGGCATGGACACTAAAAAAATAGATATAGTAGATGGAAAAACTTTAACCAAAAAACTTTAACTGGACACACGGACGTACGGACGTACGGACGGACGTATGCCAAAATGCCGACGATATCACGCTTTCGGCAAGCGGGCGCGACAATGATGATAAACTCAAACACGAAAACTTAACATTGATTGTGGACGCCGCCCGCCGCCCACCCACCCGCCCGCCCGTCCGGCTTTCGCCAATCCAATAGCCTGGATTTTTTTTTAAAAAACCTGGCTAAAAAGTCTCTAGCGCCTACCTCTCATTAGTTAGTCATTGAGATGTAGTGCCTAATAGTGCCTGGGCATAGCGTGTTTTCCATCTAGGATATGCTGGGGCGAGAGGTAAACCAATATTCTGGATCAGTGCCAGTGAATTTAATCTATTGACATTGTTGTTGTTATTAACCGGAAGCATGTGCTTTTACAAAGTTAAGATAAGACAAGTGTACATTATAGAATAATTAAAGTAGATAATGTTACAGATAACTGACCCGATTTGGACAGGGCTGGGATCACGAACGGTCGGATATGCTTACCTGGGACCTGAGTTTTAGCAAGGAAACCAGCTTCGCAACAAGAGTAACGGAATCATTACCAAAACCAGATTCTGGTCGTCCATGTACAGGCCGCATAATTCCCGCCGCCTTTTCGCCGAAGCGAAAACGAGGAGTAACACTGTCTTGACTGATCAGTCAAAGAGGGAAGCTGTCACATGGGCTCATACTGAGCTTTGGTTAACGCCCATATAACCACTGTTAGATTCCATTTAGGGTTAACTATTCTAGCTACTGGTCTTTCCCTAGTGAAGAATGAAATCATCGCCGATAAACTGGGGTCTGAACCTATGTTACATATCGGCACTGAACTGAACTTGAAACAGCTGGCCAATGCCGACATGTATCCCTTAATAGTCGACTCGATGACGATTTCATCGAACAAATACTAAGGAAATCGCCCATTTCGCCTACAGCTGGACTGACTGGATTAATTTGCCTTAGCTTACAGCAATTAACACAGACCCTCCATTTGCGTCGTAGCATGCTGTAGCAGAAGGACTTTGCCTGTGCAATGATTGCTGCGAAAATTTGTCCTTTCTGATTCCCTTCCCTTCAGAATGAGCGGATTCGCATGAAGTGTTTCCCATGCATGCTGGGACAGAAGCTGGGAGACACTGGAATGACCACCGGATGGTCCACTAGACGTTCCAGTATGCTGGAGAACCAACTTGTATTTGGCCAGCACGGTGCCACTAGTGTGACCCAAATTTTCTGCAACACCCGTGTCAGTAGGACGGATTGTGGAAATGCTTATCCGTATATTCATTTCCATGAGAAGGACATGCGCCCACCGCCCATGCCCTGCGTCCAGTACTGGAGACACATACATTGGGAGCTGATTGTCCATCATGGTCGCAAACAGACCCAAGCAGGGGTGTCTCTACCTGTTGATTTACCTCGGTAAGGACTGGTGAACCCCCTCAACAGTTAGTCCACAGTACATTGGGACTTCCCCGCTATGTGCCTCGCCTACGGTACTATGCCGTTCTGGTGACACCAGATCAGTAATTTCCTGGTCTCCAAACAGAGGCTCACAGACCGAGTTCCACCTGGTCTGTTCAGGCATGCCACTACAGTGGTGTTGTCCGTGGCTATCTGAACAGATTTCCCCCTGACCTGGGGGAATGCTTTTGCTAGAGACAACGTCACAGCCCTCAGCTCGAGCATATTGATGTGGCACCCAGCCCACTCCTCCTACTATTTGATGGTCTCAGAGTGCATTTATTTGAAGTTTGATGCCCAATAAGCATACAAAGTTTCAAGCAAATCTGACTTACGGTTACATAGATAGTAGGTATGTGAAAACTTTAACGCAAGTCATTTGACCTTGACATAGGGGCACAGGGGCCGCATGAGTGGGACACAGAATGAATATATGGATGATGACTAATAAGCATAGGAAGTTTCAAGTCAATGTGACTTAGGATTGCAGAGATATAAGGTATTTAAAAACTTTAACGCAGATTTTGGAACGCAAACTTATAAGTCATTTGACCTTGGGCACAGGGGACGCATGAGTGGGATACAGCATGAATATATGGATCATGACTAATAAGCATATGAAGTTTCAAGTCAAGTCAATTTTTATCACAAGAAGTTTAGTGAAACGGGCCCCTGATCAGGTGCCCTTGCCACACCTCTTAGTACACAAGCAAGACATACCTTGCACCTGTTGCCATTGAGCCATTTCTCCTGAATCATGGTACGCTCGCCATCCTGGAGTCCCGCGTGGTACGCCACACTCAGTATTCCCGACTTACTCAACGCTAGCGATACGGTGTCGCATTCTTTCCTGGAATGATAAATGTAGTGATAATTGAGGATAAATGAAGTGATAATTGAGGATTAATTAAATGATAATTGATGATAAATGTAGTGATAATTGATGATAAATGTAGTGATAATTGATGGTGATAATTGATGATAAATATAGTGATAATTGATGAGTAATGTAGTGATAATTGTAATGATAAAGCTAACAAAGCTGGTATGTGACCAGCGTAATCCCAGATCTGTGCAGTCTGATCTGAGATTACGCTGGTCACATTCAGTCATATTCAATGCTATGAAAATTTTTTTATCACACGGTTGAGAATATAAGGATATGATGATGATCAGGAAACACAGGTTCTCAGGGAATTTTTATCAGCCAAATATAGCGAAAAATGGAAACAATCTGACAAAACTGGTCAAATTACCATAGTAACGACAAGCTCAGTATTCCTGATTTACTCAAAGCTTGCGATATTGTGTCGCATTCCTTCCTGGAATTGATGATAAATGTAGCGATAAATGAGGATAAATGTAGTGGTAATTGAGGATAAGTGTAGTGGTAATTGAGGATAAATGTAGTGGTAATTGAGGATAAATGTAGTGGTAATTGAGGATAAATGTAGTGGTAATTGAGGATAAATGTAGTGATAAAGGGAATAGTAGGTTAGTACCGTGAATGGGAAAAAATATCTGCCGATGCCTACGAAACGGGATGGGTGAGGCTTGCAATATTTATTCATGTATAGCCCTTTTCATGTATACAATACATTTATATACTAGAAAATGTTTGTTTGTTTGTTGGGGTTTAACGGCCTATCAACAGCTAAGGTCATTTAAGGCCGGGTCAATGGGTTTAGTACTAAATCCCATATATTACCTGTACAAGTACATGTACATGTTCAAGTACATATACAAATGGGGGGAAAATCCCAAAATCAGAACTGAATATTTACAATAACAAAACTATATATTCAGCCCTGAAATCAGAATAATCCTGATCTGATGCCAGGTCCTCGCCACACCAGAATCACTTGGCCCCTCCCAAAAGCAGTAGGATCAGTAATAATCTTATTACTTTTATAATGGGCAATAACCTAAAACTCCCAGGTAACAAAAGAGCCAAAGATAAAAACCTACCCGAGGGCCAAACCAGGCAAATCGTGATTCCTATAAGGAGGAACCCCTACCGTTAATTTACGCCGTCTCATTCGCCCGACCACCACCCACCTAGAAAATGTGTTCATAGAACACGGATGCCCCAACCTGCAGCCTTGATAGTAAAAGGGCATCGTTATTTCGAAGCTAATCCCTCAACAGATACTGTGGGTAAATATTATTGAAATTGGTGAAGGAGTTATTGAGAAAAGATTAAAAACTTAAACACATAAGTCCCCAGTGACCTTGACCTTGGGTGTTCCGGCGTGGCTCCCAACCAACCACCCAAGACAAACAATATTTATTTCACACCTTTGAAGGTATAAACGTACCTGGAGAGACAATAAACGATGCCACATTTGTCCGGGTACGACTCCTTAATTAGTTTGATGATGTCATTGGTTGTCGTCGACGGTTTCTTTGGCAACACCAGTAGACGTAGGTTTGGTCGGTTGAAGCTCTGGGTGAACCTGTAAAATTGTTTATTATGTAACACTATTATATTAACCCTTTCACCCCAAGTTACTGGAATGGATTTTGATGTGTTAATTTTGCAACCAATTTTTCAGACTAGTCCATTTTATGAAAAGAGAGTATTTTTTGTTGTAAAAAATAGGAAAATTACTTTAAACAAGAAACGAGGCAAAGCCACGAAGGCCAGGTTTTTTCCAAGCATGGACACTTGGATAACATAATTATACCCACTTTTTGTAGACTAGATGGCCGTGGCCTGCATGTCGCGCCTTGGGGCGAGGCATGGACACTAAAAATATAGATATAGTAGATGGAAAAACTTTAACGAAAAAACTTTAACCGGACACACGGACGTACGGACGGACGGACGTACGCCAAAATGCCGACGATATCGCGCTTTCCGCAAGCGGGTGCGACAATGATGATAAACACCCATGTGAAGTATCAAGGTAATGGGTGAAGCAGTTGCAGAGATATAGTACACAAAAAAACTTTAACAAATAACTTCAAAGTAATTTGACCTTGACATTGGGCACAGGGGCCGCACGGTTGGAGGTTAGAGTGAAAATATGGACGATGATAAACACCCATGTGAAGCTTCAAGGTAATGGGCGAAGCAGATGCAGAGATATAGTATAACAAAAAAGTTTTAACCAAAACATTTAACCAGACGAACGTTAAAAAGTTAACGTTGAAAATGGCTAAGTCAATTACGTAGAAATAATAGGTGAAGGTAAAAAAATGGTCACATGTTGGATAGTTGTATGTGGTAGGCACCCCTTGGTTATGAAGCTGTGAAAGTTTGGTGGTCCTAGGTGGTACAGTACCAAAGATATTGACTTAAACACGAAAACTTAAGATTGAAAAAGCGAAAACTTAACATTGAAAATGGCTAAGTCGATTGCGCGGAAAAAATGGGTCAAGTTAAAAAAAAAAAGTAACATGTTGGATAGTGATATGTGGTGGGCACCCCTTGATTATGAAGCTGTGAAAGTTTGGTGGTCCTAGGTGGTACAGTACCAAAGAAATGGACTTAAACAAACACGAAAATTTAACATTGAAAATGCGAAAACTTAACATTGGAAATGGCTAAGTCGATTGCGCGGAAAAAATGGGTCAAGTTAAAAAAAAAGTAACATGTTGGATAGTGATATGTGGTGGGCCCCCCTTGATTATGAAGCTGTGAAAGTTTGGTGGTCCTAGGTGGTACAGTAACAAAGAAATGGACTCAAACTTAACATTGATTGTGGACGCCGCCCCCCGCCCGCCCACCCGCCACCCACCGGCCCGCCCGCCCTCCCGCCCGCCCCCCCCGCCCGTCTTTCGCCAATCCAATAGCCTGGATTTTTTGTCAAAAAACCTGGCTAAAAAGTGCATATACTGAGGAGATGGCTCGCTACGAGCCGGCTCATCTGGATCTACACTGTTTGCATAAACCGCTATAGCGGGCTTTCGGGTTCAAAGGGTTAAGAATTGACACCGATATTATGTAGCAGTCAATTTGAATTATAATACTACTTTCGTTTACGTTTCATGATGTGACATGACATTAGTGAATCTCGTCAGGTGTATTCACATAACAAACAATTTCGTTCAATAAAACAACATTACAAATGCAAATTTCTTAGCTTGGATCCAGGGCTCCAGATAAGCAATTAGTAATTCAGTATTGTCACTCCATCATTTCTGAAGCAATTGGGTATTTCAACATTTTAATTGGTTAAAATAAAATCACTACTGTTTACACATCAACAGACAGCAATTATTGAATAGTTTGCTTCAAAATGAAAACATGTCTTGACATTTCAAGATGCATTTTCATGGAAAACAAGAAAAATATGCTATATTTGTTTTCTGCAGCATGATGAGGGTACCACAATTTTTTATAGATTTTTTGATACTCACTACTTCTGATTTCAAATGGGTTTTTGCCAATTTTAATTGGTTATTTAAGCAAATATGCAGCTTATCTGGAGCTTTGAACACTACATTTACGGTACTTTAGAATTATAGGATAGTGTTTCCCTAGCCTTGACTGATAAATTTAATATCAAATTTTATTGCATAACATGGACTTTCACCGTGTAATAACAATCCTAATACACTACTGTCTGTTTCACGAAAGCTGTCCAAATTTTACGGCCATATAAACAATTCAAAAACAATATTTTTTTCGATAGTTTTAAATTAAAGGAAAATTTAAGAAAGAGCCTTCTTTTTATTTCGTGAAATTTGGTCAAATATTGATTTTATTGCGAAAACAAAATTTCCCCATGTTAAATCCCCATAGACATCTTCACGGAGTGAAGATGTCTATGGGGATTTAACATGGGGAAATTTTTTAGAATTTCAGTAATCCTGGACCGATTTTCAAAATTTAACTTTTGTTTTCTTAGTTGGATCATTTCCAAGCTATCTAGCTAGGTTTCGGAGTCAATTTCCAAAAACTTTCGTTTTTTGACTCCTCCCACACTCCTTTGCCTCTTTTTCCCCCATCATGCCCATGTTAAATTCCCATAGAGAAATAAATTTTTCGTAATAAAACCAATATTTGACCAAATTTCTCGAAATAAAAAGAAGTTTCATTCTTAAATTTTCCTTTAATTTAATACTATCGAAAAAAATATTGTTTTTGAATTGTTTATATGGCCGTAAAATTTGGGTAGCTTTCGTGAAACAGACTATAGTGTAATAAATATGTAAATGAGCCAGCTACAGAAAACATGTTAGGTAACCAATACAGCTTCAAATTATGATCATGTGCTTATGCAATAAATAGACTATATTTGTGTTGATTTAATACAATATTTTTTTAAAGACATTGACTGATTTCATAAGAAAGCGAGAACAGGTGAAATCAGTAAACTCGTTTAATAAATATAATATTAAAATCATCACCCGTGTAAGATCCTGTATATAGTAGTTTGATATTCTCTATTAATGTTTTGAGACTTTCGGAGCTCCAGATAAGCTTTTTGTCTATAGAGTAGTGTACCCACTGATTTCAAATTAAATGCTTATTTTATTTTTACAAATGGATTACTGATTTTCGTCATTATTAAATAGGGAACAAATGATCAAAACATTCACTTATGTGAGTGTATTATTACTTATTCACTTATTTATATTGTAATACAGTTGAAAATTTACTTAGTTGAGCTGCTTTTTGCAGCTCAGCTAATACGTTTTCAACTTTATTACAGATTTCCACTACGGTACTCAATTTGAGTATTTTGCACTCCCACTGTTGATAACCAATGCATATTCAGCTAAAATAAGTGCGTAAAATAGAATACGCACCTTATCTGGAGCTTCTACACAGAGCATCCACACAGATTTCTAAAGTATGGGGTCCGCATGAAACTAAACATTTTTCATGAGCCTTGGAATTTGTCCATCTTGAGCAGTTGTGTGCAGATAAAATATCAGATTAGTCACTTTTGATCGGATTCAGCTATGTAACGGTAGGAACTCCTCGGAAAGCCTCAGAATTCCTGTTTCCTTGCCTCATTGTCTACCATTTTGGCTCATCCATTTTTACCTACAGTTGTGTTACAGTGAAACCTCCCTAAACCGGACACCCTGGGGAGGTCCCCAGGGTGTCCGGCTTAGAGAGGTTTCACTGTAAATCAGGCATTTAATCGTTCCGAGCCATAGGTGTGTGCTATGCGATCACGAACAGACATTATCACCTGATATAAATGACCAAGAAACAATCAAGAGAGGTTCCACTGTACATATCCAATAAATAAAATAGCAGAAGATTATTGATCACGTTCAGCTTGGAAATGGTAGAAACTTCCCAGTAAGCCTAGAGTGGCGCAGTGTCAATGCTCACGAATTATTGCGACATGGATTATTTTTAGATTTAATTCGTTCCCACAAAATAACAATTTGTTCCCTCAATTTCACAGTTCGTTCCCTCGAATTAACAATTCATTCCCTCAAATTAACAATCCGTTCCCACGAAATGACAATTCGTTCCCACGATATAACAATTCGTTCCCACGATATAACAATTCGTTCCCATGGGAACGAATTGTTATTTCGTGGGAACGAATTGTTAAATTGAGGGAACAAATTGTTAATTTGTGGGAACAAATTGTTAAATTGAGGGAACAAATTGTTATTTTGTGGGAACAAATTAATAAAAAAAAGAATTCTACATCCTCTGCGGGGCTCCGTAGAAATCATCTTCATTGTCATGTTTAGTGCCTGAAACATTTAAACATGCATCATTTCGCCATTTTGACCAACTGTCGTGCAACTTACAGATCATGTGACATTTCACGCAGGCGACATTTCACTTGGAACTATCAACAACTCTTGCGAGTAAGGGTTAACATACCCTGCCGGCTATTAACACATTTCAAAAGGACACACACTGTGTTATATAAGACATTTCAAAAGGACACCGTGTTATATGAATTGGTCAGTAAGCAAGGCTTACAAAATAAACCCCCGCGTGGGCCCAGGTACCACTATATGTGTAAAAAAAATCCAAGTGTGTGGGCTTGTGACCTTGACTCTAGGCTTAGCGGGGGTGGCAGAACGTGAATTTGTCACAGGGTGGTAGAGGTCCATTGGAGCAATGTGTGCGTGTGAAATGTGAAGCAGATCCAAGCAAGGAAATAGAAGTTATAACCGATTTCTCTGATGTTAAATTTTGTAAAGAGTATGTGACCTGGACCTCGAAATCAGCGGGGATTTGTCACAGCATGTTAGTAGAGCCTTAGAGGAATACATGCATGAACTAGATTGGTCAGTAAGCGAGGCTTACGGAATACCCCCCGCGTGGGCCCAGGTACCCCTAAATATGTAAAAAAAAAAATCCAAGTGTGTGGGCTTGTGACCTTGACTTTGGGCTTAGTGGGGGTGGCACAAACATGAATTTGTCACAGGGTGGTACAGGTCCATTGGGGGCAATGCGTGTGTGAAATGTGAAGCAGATCCGAGCAAGGAAATAGAAGTTATAACAGATTTAACTGATGTTCAGTTTTGTGAAGAGACCAAGCATTTGACCTTGACCTTGGACGGTCGTGGATTTGGCGCAGCATGATAGTAGAACCTTACAGGAATGCATGTGTGAAATATTAAGCATTTTAGATGAAGGAAATAGAAGTTATAACATATTTCTCTGATGTTAAGTTTAGTGACGGACGGACAGACATGCGAACAATATGGAGGAAGCAGCCATTTCCATTGTTCTAGAACAATAGAAATGGCCCCTTGTTACAAATAGAATAAGGGGCCACACAGAATAAATCAAAGGATTCTTTTGTGTTAGGCTCCGCCCCTTGGCCCTTGCGGGGGGTATACCAATAATTTTATATATGCGCGAGAATTGGCACACTTCGACCCAGGCAAGACTTGATTTACTTCCCTAACTGGGAGTCCGTTCATGGATGAATGAGTCCTGTGATCACCAGTGAAACTCGAAATGCCAGTAAATTAATGATTCCTTGGTTAGTGAAGCCATACAAATCAATATCCTCCAGTCTTCCGATTCTGATATATGCGGAAATATGATCAAAATACGCGAGCCTACCCATTCTAGGAATTTCTACACGTTTCCCGATTGGGCTCGTCCATTTTGAGCTCATGTGTGATGTCCCTTCGCACCCTCATGGTTGCCATGGCAGTGAGGGCCATAATGGGTACCTACCATTTGGGCTCGTTCATTTTGAGCTGATATGTGATGTCCTTTCGCACTCTCATGGTTGCCGTGGCAGTAAGTGCCATCAGGGGCACCCCAGGGTACTTTTGTCGCAGGATGCACAGCTTCTTGTAGTCGGGACGGAAATCATGGCCCCACTGGTGTAAAATCGGCAGTCATTGTAAGTGTGGAATATATAATAGGTAAATGGGTAGAAATTGTATTTGTTTGTTTACACACGTTACATAGAGCAGAGCTCGAAATAAGGTGTGTATTGGTGTATTTTACGCACCTATTTTAGCAGAATATGCATTGATTATCAAATGTGGGAGTACCAAATACTCACAGCAATGTGAAAAGTGAAAGGGTTTAACATCCCATCAACAGCTAAGGTCATATAGAGACAGGTTTAAAGTCTCATCCAACAGACCAGTCGGTGGGAAATAGTATGAAACATTGTTCGCTTTTTGCAGCTCAATAAGTGAATTTTTTAAATTTGTTTTATTTTTTTATTGTTTGTTACCTATTTAACTAGAAATGGACGCTTGTCGACAAGCGCATGTGTATCCCCCTCACCAGATACACAAGTAGTTTGAAAAAAGGGTGTTCGAGTTATGCTCCGGAGACAAAATCAGTGACGGAAAAACAAAGGGAGATAACTAAAGAATTAGTGATGCAAGAGTTGTCATTCTTGCAGGACACACCTTTAGGTATCACTGTGCTAAATATAGTACACATCGGCCAGGGGGTATGCTTTAGTAGTCCGGTATAAAAAAATAGTGCAGACGTTTTGAGGCCACAGACCCAGTTTGCTTGTAAATCCTGATCCATTACAGCCCAATTTTACTTGAGAAACATGTTGGGGTGTTTTTAACACCAGTTTCCAGCATATTTCTAGCATTTAAAAGAAATTACTGAGCCTGCTTGTCACGTGATGTGAACACGACGTCACATGACACTTTGATGATAAACAATATGGCGGACAGGACAATGTTGAAATTTTCTTTCTTAGGAGTAAGTGAACATATTGTTTAATTAGTGAAAATCCGGTGCAGACAGGTTGCAGGTTATGAACAGGTAGGCTCCACAGCATCCATACGAATAGTGAAAGTGTGAGAGAATGGCCATATTTGGAGGAATCGGTTAAGTTGTATAGTAAAACTAATTGGTGGTTGCTAGCCTATAAGCATTTCGGGTCATCAGTGGATGTCGTGCTTTGCTTTTTGAAAACAATTCTAAACGGTTTTAATCATGGATACAGCAAGTTTTATTAAGAGAACAAAGGACAGAATTGCTGGAAAATCAGTTTTATTTAATGAAAATGGTTGCATCAAGTGGGTCGGGATAACCACAGTGTACGAGTCAAATATGGAAAGATTAAAGTTAAATTTCCAAATGATGCAAGAACAAAATACTATATACACATAGAGTAGCATTCATGTTACACCATAATGTGTTTGAAATACCCAGGCACCTTGAAATATCACATTTATGTGGTTGTTCCCTGTGTGTTAACCCGGCCCACCTGAGTGCTGAGTCAACAATTATAAATAATTCTCGAAAGAATTGCCATAGCGAAAAGCGCTGTCTGAGCCATGCACTCGACGGCGTCACATATCCACCCTGTATCTGCTAATAGTTCCTGTTTTATTAATTACGGTAAATTAACTGTATACCTATCTACATTATGTACATGTCTACATACTAATTACACAGATTTGAGATGCATCAGGGAGCCAGATGAGCCTGTTACTGACTAGTTCAGCCATATTAAAGTGGCGCGTCGCTTTAATTGGCACTGTGTATTTGATTACTAACCGGTATAAAGTGTATAGCTCCCCAACAGGTAGCAACGTTTTTCTAAACATTATTTATTGACTCGGTTGATACTTGCAAACATTATGACCAAATTTGGCTGCGCGATCAGGGTCTATGCCAGTACTTCTTGGCTACATTTTTCCAGAAAAAAAATCAAAATTTTAAATTTAGCAGAAATTATATCATACCGCTGCAAGCTGTTTTCTGCTACTGTGTATTAATTGTAATAAGCACCCAGCTAAGGGAAGATGGAATGAAAGTTGCAATTTAAGGCCGAAGGTAAAAAACATCGGATTCCCTGATACATCACAATTCTTACAGCACATATTGTTTCGAGCTATCACAATATGATATATTGTGAGTACTACATGGCTGCTCAGATAGTCAACTCTAATTATCAGTATGCACTTACAAGACTCTCAACCTTACATGTAGTGCTGCTTTTCATACATACTAGCAAGCATACTGGTGCTCGAGTAGATGGGGCAGGTTTGCAAAGTCTGGTTTAGGATCTGTCATACCCTTGGCGTAATGTAACTCAGAGTGTAGTTTGAATTTTCGTAATCGCGCGGCATACCTAGCTTTCTTTAGTTTACGCATTGTGGTCTGACACTTTTTCCGTACACGACTTTTCCCTATCTTCCGGATGTGCTTGATGACTGAAGAACCTTTTGTTAAGCTGGCCCCTACAGCGTCTGTTTTCAGTATTGTAGCATCCCCAAAACCTAGGTTTAAGTTTAGAATTGTACCATGAATTCGACCGGGGAAATTGCGCGTGAATGTCGTTGCTTTTGAATTTGATGTCTGGTACGCACGGTTTGCTGCTTCACATTTTTGAGTTGAAGTGAGTAATTTTGTACTGTCAATTGATTTAGGACCAAGGAAAGTTTCTATGCACCGTTTCAGAACAAGTACATCATCCTCCGTCATTTTTAACATTGTGGTTGAGGGGAGGTAGTTCTTTGCCCTGCGGTAGTCCCCGGGGCAAACCAAACTATACTGTGAACATTGCTTGCCACAGTAACCTTTGAAACACATGACTATTGTGCAAATTATTCCTGGCATTATGCTCTTTATTTGTTCTAAGTTACCATTATGTTTGGCATGTGCTTGCCTCAACTCTGCAATGCACCTGGATCTTACAGAGAGACTGAGAGAGCAAATCGGTTTCTCAAGTTTGTTTTCTTGACCCCACGAAACATGTTCGAGCTAAATGGCGCCTTGTTTATTTCTCGTTTCAGGGAGTTACTCAGATGGCGGATATCTTTTAGATGCGTTACCGTTACCCCTGGTTGAGCGGCATCTACACCTTTGTGTGATTTACTATCACCGTCCCCCGTGTAATGACTAACATGTATGTCACTATTTATCTGCTTCGTAACTATTTCATTCCATTTCGCTTCATTACCTATTGACTTATTTTCGGGGAGGTTGGCAGTGCAGTGACCATGATGGTTTGGGCAGCTGATATCTCCACCCTGATTTCTTAGCTTACTACCTATTATGCACAGCTTACTGCCAACAAATGCCCCAATGATTAATTTATCTTTGGTATTATTCTCGCACATAGTGGTTGTCACGATTGTACCCGCTTGAAATGGTGTACTTTCGCTATTGAATATTGGGTTATTGTAGCAAGAGTCACCTTCAACTCGAACCGTCTTGCTACGTTTATTGCCACAGAGTTCATTCTCTCTGGCCACAGTTTGTCTGATTTCATGCATACTTTTAGTGTTTAAGCCAACCATAGACTCTGCTATCCTATTTGACTGCTTTTGCATAGAGTTATACGTCGGCGGAATTATGTTTGTGTTTACCAACAGCCGACAAGCACCATAATTACTGATTGGTGTGCTAATAAGGCCCAGCTGCAAACCCACATTAGCTTTCCCTGATTTCCTACCCTTTCGACTTGACGGAACCTCTTCATATAGTTTTATAATATTTACTTTTATATCTACATCGGGTGCATTTTAGCCGCTCAGCCCAACAAATGCCCCATTTTCTTGATGCGGCCCGCATCAAATACCATTTCGCCACTACAGTGCGTATTAAAGGCGCGATGACTGTTTATTTCAGTATTAAACATCTTCTGGACCTCATACGGTCGATATAATTTGTTTATCAACAGATCCGGGGTGTACGGATGCATTTTGCGGTACGGCGCATTCGTCAATGAGTTTCGGACGCCTCGACAGAGAGCGCAGAACAGTTACATCATTGTCCGTACCATCAACATCTTTACAGGTAAACGTTTTATTTTCATTTACATTAACCCGGGATTCTAATGAGTCTTTGGTTAGCCTGATGTACCTATGATTTGTTCCATTTGGTGAGTGAGAAGAAAGTTTTTTACCGTTATTTTCATTTACCCGCCCCGTTTGAAATCCGCATTTTTTACCCCGCCTCCTATGCTTATTGGCCGGCATGTTTTCATTAGGTTAACCAAGTTCACTCTGAGCAGTGCATATCGGTAGAGAAATATATATGGGATAGCATTGCTCATTTAACAGGCAGTGTCTATACCCTAAGGAAACAAGTGTCAACACGGGCACATGTGTTTCAATTTCCTGTGACATTTTAACACTTCTATGTCTGAATTCGCTGGCAGCACTCATACACTGGGCTGGTTTCAATTTAGTTTGACACGTATCATTCTGGCATGTCACTAAGTTATGTGGACAAATGTTTCTATGCAAATTACAACATGTAGATTGACTAAATACTTCGAAAGTCACTTTTTCGCCTGTTTTTATGATAAAAAAAATGACAAAAATACTCCGAAATCACCCGACTTTCGATAAATTTAATCGTTTTAACCCCATAATTGTGGAACAACCAATATTTTTGACAAGCACCATCTATTTTATAATAATTTTTTACAAGTGCATCAACAATATAGACTTTTCCTAAGAAATATATGAGAAAATAATACTCTGGAAAATTCTGGTGAAACTGAAGTTTCCGCAGCTGGACAGCCATAATTATATGACCATTCTTAAATTGCCACTGTTGAAAAGTTAGTCTTCTAAATAATGTCAAATTACATTTGCTGTCACGAAATAGGTCAGACAAGACAATGGTAGGCAGTTTATTGAGATATTATAGCAAAAAAATGTGCTTATAGGTATCACTGTGCTAAATATAGTACACGTCGGCCAGGAGGTATGCTTTAGTAGTCCGGTATAAAAAAATAGTGCAGACGTTTTGAGGCCACAGACCCAGTTTGCTTGTAAATCCTGATCCATTACAGCCCAATTTTACTTGAGAAACATGTTGGGGTGTTTTTAACACCAGTTTCAGCATATTTCTAGCATTTAAAAGAAATTACTGAGCCTGCTTGTCACGTGATGTGAACACGACGTCACATGACACTTTGATGATAAACAATATGGCGGACAGGACAATGTTGAAATTTTCTTTCTTAGGAGTAAGTGAACATATTGTTTAATTAGTGAAAATCCGGTGCAGACAGGTTGCAGGTTATGAACAGGTAGGTTCCACAGCATCCATACGAATAGTGAAAGTGTGAGAGAATGGCCATATTTGGAGGAATCGGTTAAGTTGTATAGTAAAACTAATTGGTGGTTGCTAGCCTATAATAGGTATCACTGTGCTAAATATAGTACACATCGGCCAGGGGGTATGCTTTAGTAGTCCGGTATAAAAAAATAGTGCAGACGTTTTGAGGCCAGACCCAGTTTGCTTGTAAATCCTGATCCATTACAGCCCAATTTTACTTGAGAAACATGTTGGGGTGTTTTTAACACCAGTTTCCAGCATATTTCTAGCATTTAAAAGAAATTACTGAGCCTGCTTGCAACGTGATGTGAACACGACGTCACATGACACTTTGATGATAAACAATATGACGGACAGGACAATGTTGAAATTTTCTTTCTTAGGAGTAAGTGAACATATTGTTTAATTAGTGAAAATCCGGTGCAGACAGGTTGCAGGTTATGAACAGGTAGGTTCCACAGCATCCATACGAATAGTGAAAGTGTGAGAGAATGGCCATATTTGGAGGAATCGGTTAAGTTGTATAGTAAAACTAATTGGTGGTTGCTAGCCTATAAGCATTTCGGGTCATCAGTGGATGTCGTCTGCTTTCTTTGAAAACAATTCTAAACGGTTTTAATCATGGATACAGCAAGTTTTATTAAGAGAACAAAGGACAGAATTGCTGGAAAATCAGTTTTATTTAATGAAAATGGTTGCATCAAGTGGGTCGGGATAACCACAGGTGTACGAGTCAAATATGGAAAGATTAAAGTTAAATTTCCAAATGATGCAAGAACAAAATACTATTATACACATAGAGTAGCATTCATGTTACACCATAATGTGTTTGAAATACCCAGGCACCTTGAAATATCACATTTATGTGGTTGTTCCCTGTGTGTTAACCCGGCCCACCTGAGTGCTGAGTCAACAATTATAAATAATTCTCGAAAGAATTGCCATAGCGAAAAGCGCTGTCTGAGCCATGCACTCGACGGCGTCACATATCCACCCTGTATCTGCTAATAGTTCCTGTTTTATTAATTACGGTAAATTAACTGTATACCTATCTACATTATGTACATGTCTACATACTAATTACACAGATTTGAGATGCATCAGGGAGCCAGATGAGCCTGTTACTGACTAGTTCAGACATATTAAAGTGGCGCGTCGCTTTAATTGGCACTGTGTATTTGATTACTAACCGGTATCAAGTGTATAGCTCCCCAACAGGTAGCAACGTTTTTCTAAACATTATTTATTGACTCGGTTGATACTTGCAAACATTATGACCAAATTTGGCTGCACGATCAGGGTCTACGCCAGTACTTCTTGGCTACATTTTTCCAGAAAAAAATTCAAAATTTTAAATTTAGCAGAAATTATATCATACCGCTGCAAGCTGTTTTCTGCTACTGTGTATTAATTGTAATAAGCACCCAGCTAAGGGAAGATGGAGTGAAAGTTGCAATTTAAGGCCGAAGGTAAAAAACATCGGATTCCCTGATACATCACAATTCTTACAGCACATATTGTTTCCAGCTATCACAATATGATATATTGTGAGTACTACATGGCTGCTCAGATAGTCAACTCTAATTATCAGTATGCACTTACAAGACTCTCAACCTTACATGTAGTGCTGCTTTTCATACATACTAGCAAGCATACTGGTGCTCGAGTAGATGGGGCAGGTTTGCAAAGTCTGGTTTAGGATCTGTCATACCCTTGGCGTAATGTAACTCAGAGTGTAGTTTGAATTTTCGTAATCGCGCGGCATACCTAGCTTTCTTTAGTTTACGCATTGTGGTCTGACACTTTTTCCGTACACGACTTTTCTCTATCTTCCGGATGTGCTTGATGACTGAAGAACCTTTTGTTAAGCTGGCCCCTACAGCGTCTGTTTTCAGTATTGTAGCATCCCCAAAACCTAGGTTTAAGTTTAGAATTGTACCATGAATTCGACCGGAGAAATTGCGCGTGAATGTCGTTGCTTTTGAATTTGATGTCTGGTACGCACGGTTTGCTGCTTCACATTTTTGAGTTGAAGTGAGTAATTTTGTACTTTCAATTGATTTAGGACCAAGGAAAGTTTCTATGCACCGTTTCAGAACAAGTACATCATCCTCCGTCATTTTTAACATTGTAGTTGAGGGGAGGTAGTTCTTTGCCCTGCGGTAGTCCCCGGGGCAAACCAAACTATACTGTGAACATTGCTTGCCACAGTAACCTATTGTGCAAATTATTCCTGGCATTATGCTCTTTATTTGTTCTAAGTTACCATTATGTTTGGCATGTGCTTGCCTCAACCCTGCAATGCACCTGGATCTTACAGAGAGAGCAAATCGGTTTCTCAAGTTTCTTTTCTTGACCCCACGAAACATGTTCGAGCTAAATGGCGTCTTGTTTATTTCTCGTTTCAGGGAGTTACTCAGATGGCGGATATCTTTTAGATGCGTTACCGTTACCCCTGGTTGAGCGGCATCTACACCTTTGTGTGATTTACTATCACCGTCCCCCGTGTAATGACTAACATGTAAGTCACTATTTATCTGCTTCGTAACTATTTCATTCCATGTCGCTTCATTACCTATTGACTCATTTTCGGGGAGGTTGGCAGTGCAGTGACCATGGTGGTTTGGGCAGCTGATATCTCCACCCTGATTTCTTAGCTTACTACCTATTATGCACAGCTTACTGCCAACAAATGCCCCAATGATTAATTTATCTTTGGTATTATTCTCGCACATAGTGGTTGTCACGATTGTACCCGCTTGAAATGGTGTACTGTCGCTATTGAATATTGGGTTATTGTAGCAAGGGTCATCTTCAACTCGAACCGTCTTGCTACGTTTATTGCCACAGAGTTCATTCTCTCTGGCCACAGTTTGTCTGATTTCATGCATACTTTTAGTGTTTAAGCCAACCATAGACTCTGCTATCCTATTTGACTGCTTTTGCATAGAGCTATACGTCGGCGGAATTATGTTTGTGTTTACCAACAGCCGACAAGCACCATAATTACTGATTGGTGTGCTCATAAGGCCCAGCTGCAAACCCACATTAGCTTTCCCTGATTTCCTACCCTTTCGACTTGACGGAACCTCTTCATATAGTTTATAATATTTACTTTTATATCTACATCGGGTGCATTTTAGCCGCTCAGCCCAACAAATGCCCCATTTTTCTTGATGCGGCCGCATCAAATACCATTTCGCCACTACAGTGCGTATTAAAGGCGCGATGACTGTTTATTTCAGTATTAAACATCTTCTGGACCTCATACGGTCGATATAATTTGTTTATCAACAGATCGGGTGTACGGATGCATTTTGCGGTACGGCGCATTCGTCAATGAGTTTCGGACGCCTCGACAGAGAGCGCAGAACAGTTACATCATTGTCCGTACCATCAACATCTTTACAGGTAAACGTTTTATTTTCATTTACATTAACCCGGGATTCAAATGAGTCTTTGGTTAGCCTGATGTACCTATGATTTGTTCCATTTGGTTAGTGAGAAGAAAGTTTTTTACCTTTATTTTCATTTACCCGCCCCGTTTGAAATCCGCATTTTTTACCCTGCCTCCTATGCTTATTGGCCGGCATGTTTTCACTAGGTTAACCAAGTTCACTCTGAGCAGTGCATATCGGTAGAGAAATATATATGGGATAGCATTGCTCATTTAACAGGCAATGTCTATACCCTAAGGAAACAAGTGTCAACACGGGCACACGTGTTTCAATTTCCTGTGACATTTTAACACTTCTATGTCTGAATTCGCTGGCAGCACTCATACACTGGGCTGGTTTCAATTTAATTTGACACGTATCATTCTGGCATGTCACTAAGTTATGCGGACAAATGTTTCTATGCAAATTACAACATGTAGATTGACTAAATACTTCGAAATTCACTTTTTCGCCTGTTTTTATGATAAAAAAATGACAAAAATACTCCGAAATCACCCGACTTTCGATAAATTTAATCGTTTTAACCCCATATTTGTGGAACAGCCAATATTTTTGACAAGCACCATCTATTTTATAATAATTTTTTACAAGTGCATCAACAATATAGACTTTTCCTAAGAAATATATGAGAAAATAATACTCTGGAAAATTCTGGTGAAACTGAAGTTTCCGCAGCTGGACAGCCATAATTATATGACCATTCTTAAATTGCCACTGTTGAAAAGTTAGTCTTCTAAATAATGTCAAATTACATTTTCTGTCACGAAATAGGTCAGACAAGACAATGGTAGGCAGTTTATTGAGATATTATAGCAAAAAAATGCGCTTATAGGTATCACTGTGCTAAATATAGTACACATCGGCCAGGGGGTATGCTTTAGTAGTCCGGTATAAAAAAGTAGTGCAGACGTTTTGAGGCCACAGACCCAGTTTGCTTGTAAATCCTCATCCATTACAGCCCAATTTTACTTGAGAAACATGTTGGGGTGTTTTTAACACCAGTTTCCAGCATTTAAAAGAAATTACTGAGCCTGCTTGTCACGTGATGTGAACACTACGTCACATGACACTTTGATGATAAACAATATGGCGGACAGGACAATGTTGAAATTTTCTTTCTTAGGAGTAAGTGAACATATTGTTTAATTAGTGAAAATCCGGTGCAGACAGGTTGCAGGTTATGAACAGGTAGGTTCCACAGCATCCATACGAATAGTGAAAGTGTGAGAGAATGGCCATATTTGGAGGAATCGGTTAAGTTGTATAGTAAAACTAATTGGTGGTTGCTAGCCTTATTGATGTACATCACTATGACAAAAGGTTGTCCAAGTATGGTGTCTGTATGCACAATAGTATTCCATGTACAAGCTTGAGTAAAAAGCTTAACCAAGGTCGAGTAAAAACCTTAACCAAGGGGTATTAACTAAGTAATTCAAGGTTAAATGTAGGTGAAGGTCAAATATAGGTCAGGGGTTGTTGATGTACATCACTAGGAGATGAAGTTGTCCAAGTATGGTTGGTGTAGGGCCATGAGTATTCCATCTACAAGCTTGACTAAAAACCTTAACCAAAGAGAATTAAGTAAGTAATTCAAGAGGAAATGTAGGTCAAGGTCAAATATAGATCAGGGGTTATAGGTATCACTGTGCTAAATATAGTACACATCGGCCAGGGGGTATGCTTTAGTAGTCCGGTATAAAAAAATAGTGCAGACGTTTTGAGGCCACAGACCCAGTTTGCTTGTAAATTCCTTGATCCATTACAGCCCAATTTTACTTGAGAAACATGTTGGGGTGTTTTTAACACCAGTTTCCAGCATATTTCTAGCATTTAAAAGAAATTACTGAGCCTGCTTGTCACGTGATGTGAACACTACGTCACATGACACTTTGATGATAAACAATATGGCGGACAGGACAATGTTGAAATTTTCTTTCTTAGGAGTAAGTGAACATATTGTTCAATTAGTGAAAATCCGGTGCAGACAGGTTGCAGGTTATGAACAGGTAGGTTCCACAGCATCCATACGAATAGTGAAAGTGTGAGAGAATGGCCATATTTGGAGGAATCGGTTAACTTGTATAGTAAAACTAATTGGTGGTTGCTAGCCTTTAGGGTCGTGGTCTATGCATGTGTGAAGTTTCATGAAAATATTCCAAAGGGTGTTCGAGTTATGCTCCAGACACGAAATCAGTGCACGAAACAACAAAGGGAGATAACTAAGAAATTAACGACGCAAGAGTTGTCATTCTTACGTGTGACACACCTTTGGGTCATCTTCTATGCATGTGTGAAGTTTAATAAACTAGAAAATGTGTTCATAGAACACAGATGTCCCACATATTGCTTTGATAATAAATGAGGCCAAATTGCAAGTCAAAATTTTCTTTTACCTGAGCGTTAAAGTTTTTGAAGCACCAAGTATGTGACCTTGACCCTGGGCTTGGCGGGGGCAGGACAAACGTGGATTTGGCACAGGGCGGTAGAGGACCATTAGAGCAATGCATATATGAAATATGAAGCTGATCCGTGAAAGAAAACAGAAATTATAAGATATTTACCTGAGCGTTAAAGTTTTTGAAGCACTAAGTATATGATGTTAACCCTGGGCTTGGCGGGGGCGGGATGAACGTGGATTTGGCACAGGGCGGTAGAGGACCATTAGAGCAACGCATATATGAAATATGAAGTTGATCCGTGAATGGAATGAAAGAATTATAAGATATTTACCTGAGCATTAAAGTTTTTGAAGCACCAAGTATGTGACCTTGACCCTGGGATTGGCGGGGGCAGGACGAACGTGGATTTGGCACAGGGCAGTAGAGGACCATTAGAGCAATGCGTATATGAAATATGAAGATGATCCATGAAAGAAAACAGAAATTATAAGATATTTACCCGAGCGTTAAAGTTTTTGAAGCACTAAGTATGTGACCTTGACCCTGGGCTTGGCGGGGCAGGACGAACGTGGATTTGGCACAGGGCGGTAGAGGACCATTAGAGCAACGCATATATGAAATATGAAGTTGATCCGTGAATGGAAAGAAAAATTATAAGATATTTACCTGAGCATTAAAGTTTTTGAAACACCAAGTATGTGACCTTGACCCTGGGATTGGCGGGGGCAGGACGAACGTGGATTTGGCACAGGGCGGTAGAGGACCACCATTAGAGCAATGCGTATATGAAATATGAAGATGATCCATGAAAGAAAACAGAAAATTATAAAGATATTTACCGAGCGTTAAAGTTTTTGAAGCACTAAGTATGTGACCTTGACCCTGGGCTTGGCGGGGCAGGACGAACGTGGATTTGGCACAGGGTGGTAGACGACCATTAGAGCAACGCGTATATGAAATATGAAGTTGATCCGTGAATGGAAATAAAAATTATAAGATATTTACCTGAGCGTTAAAGTTTTTGAAGCACCAAGTATGTGACCTTGACCCTGGGATTGGTGGGGCAGGACGAACATGGATTTGGCACAGGGCGGTAGAGGACCATTAGAGCAATGCGTATATGAAATATGAAGATGATCCATGAAAGAAAACAGAAAGTATAAGATATTTACCCAAGCGTTAATGTTTTTGAAGCACTAAGTATGTGACCTTGACCCTGGGCTTGACGGGGGCAGAACGAACGTGGATTTGGCACAGGGCGGTAGAGGACCATTAGAGCAATGCGTATATGAAATATGAAGCAGATCGGTCGAAGGATGAAGAAATTATGAGACATTTACCCGAGTGTTAAAGTTTTGTGACGGACGGACGGACGGACGGGAGGACGGGACGCACGTTCCTACGAATGAATACTTGTTGGGTTTTTACTGTATAAAAATACCCAACAAGAGTACCCAACACTATCCTAACCCTACCCAATAAGATCCCCGTACGCTTACAACAAGTACCCATTCGTGTGTGTGGACGGACGGACGGACGGACGGACGGACAAGGGTAACACTAAATGCCCCCTCCACTATCGTGGTGGGGCATAAAAATATTCCAAAGGGTGTTCGAGTTATGCTCTGGATACAAAATCAGAGCATGAAACAACAAAGGGAGATAAGTAAACAAGAACTCCGCGGAATCAGATGCCTCGCCTTGTCCCGCCTTGACCTCGAGCCTGGGCCCGAAAGCAATTTTCACTGGCCCGAACATATTATACAATTATTGACTAGTGAACCATAGAATATCAGATTATATTCTATGGCTCACTAGTCAATAATTGTTTTATTATATGATAATAGTCTGTATATAGCACTTACGACCTTATGCTACTAGACAAAAATTGAAAAAGAATTTTAAAAAAAAAATGAAAAAAAAAAATGGAAAAAAAGTTTAAAAATTAAAAATAATAATGCTTGCTACAGGAGCCCAGAATTGTTTTTAATAGTCCTATATTTATCTACATATATCTGCACAGGTCCACATAATGCCACAATATTTTCAACACAGTTTACGGAAATGTAATATAATCATTTACCTGTATAAATTACCTGTAAGTGGTCAGTGGTCAGTTGCACATGCTAGCACATGCACATGTGAATAGTCTGTATATAGCACTTACGACCTTATGCTACTAGACAAAAATTGAAAAATAATTTGAAAAAAAAAAAGAAAAAAAAAAATGAAAAAAAAAAAAAAAAAAAAAAAATAAAAAAAAAAAAAAAAAAAAAGTTTAAAAATAATAATGCTTGCTATTGGAGACCAGATTTTTTTTTAATAGTCCTATATTTATCTACATATATCTGCACAGGTCCACATAATGCCACAATATTTTCAACACAGTACCCAATGTAGTAATTTACCTGTATAAATTACCTGGTCAGCAGTGGTCAAGCACTGGACATCTGCACATGCTAGCCCATGCTAGCACATGGTTCTCCCAGTTTCTATTGTTCTCTCTACAGGTAAGGTGTACAGAGCACACGAGAAAAGGTGTACAGAGCAGACGAGAAAACAGATCTTCATGCATTATTGTCCAGTTTGTAGAGTGCGCAAAACAAAAAAGGGAGATAACTGAAAAATTAGCTACGCAAGAGTTGTCATTCTTGTGCACGACACACCTTCGGTTTGTGGTCTAATTCAATGTGTTAGTTTCATAAAAATATTCCAAAGGGTGGTCGAGTTATGGTCAATCAGTGCGCGAAACAAAAAAGGGAGATAACTAAAAAATTAGCTATGCAAGAGTTGTCATTCTTGTGCGTGACACACCTCCGGGTCGTGGTCTATGCATGTGTGAAGTTTCATGAAAATATTCCAAAGGGTGGTCGAGTTATGCTCCGGACAGGAAATCAGTGAGCGAAAACAAAAAAGGGAGATAACTAAAAAATTAGCTATGCAAGAGTTGTCATTCTTGTGCACGACACACCTTCGGTTTGTGGTCTAATTCAATGTGTTAGTTTCATAAAAATATTCCAAAGGGTGGTCGAGTTATGGTCAATCAGTGCGCGAAACAAAAAAGGGAGATAACTAAAAAATTAGCTATGCAAGAGTTGTCATTCTTGTGCGTGACACACCTCCGGGTCGTGGTCTATGCATGTGTGAAGTTTCATGAAAATATTCCAAAGGGTGGTCGAGTTATGCTCCGGACAGGAAATCAGTGAGCGAAAACAAAAAAGGGAGATAACTAAAAAATTAGCTATGCAAGAGTTGTCATTCTTGTGCACGACACACCTTCGGTTTGTGGTCTAATTCAATGTGTTAGTTTCATAAAAATATTCCAAAGGGTGGTCGAGTTATGGTCAATCAGTGCGCGAAACAAAAAAGGGAGATAACTAAAAAATTAGCTATGCAAGAGTTGTCATTCTTGTGCGCGACACACCTTCGGGTCGTGGTCTATGCATGTGTGAAGTTTCATGAAAATATTCCAAAGGGTGTTCGAGTTATGCTCCGGACAAGAAGTGTCTGCGGCGGACGCGGACGCGGCGCGCTGTCAAATCCATACAATAATGAAGAAAATCAATAAAAATTTGTAAAAGTAAAATACGCATTGAATTTGAAATATGGGGGTATAATACTCTTTAGATAAAAAGCTTATCTTGAGCTCTGACAGAGGATCTCACATGAGATGTGATTTAATATGATGTTTATTTAATGAAGTCACTGATTTCATAAGAAACAAGGCAATGTCAAGTTTCTTGTAAAATCAGTAAACGAGTCTAGCGAATATCACATTTAATTATCACAAATGTTATATTCTATGACTTGCATAATGAAATAATAATAAATTGAAGCTGTACCAGCATATTTTCTGGAAGATATCATTTACACATTCAATACACAGGTGTATTATGAATATTAATACATAGTAAATATATGGTTAGTGCCGTCGAATATAAAATATATTCGGTTGAGCCTTAGACAGCTTTATTGGGGCGAAAATAATATTGTTTTTGCGTTGTTTATATGGCCATAAAATTTGGGCAGGTTTCGCGACACAGACAGTAGCGACATACCGAGCTGACACAGTGAGCCTCGTCGATGACAAATCTGTCCAGGAGTTTCCGGCCGTACAAATTCTCCAGAACACTCGTCAGTTTACCGCTCGCCACCAGCTACAAGTATACATGGCCACGATCATCAGGCTTGATTGTCGCAGTGACGGGAAAAATGGGGCTTATGGGATTTGTGACCAGGGTAGCTCCTGATGAAATAGCACACTCCTGAAGCCTGATAATGGTCTATATGGCTTGTTATAACAGGCATTTCATTGATGAAATGATGGAAGCACAGGCTGGTCTGGATCTACAATGGTTGCAAAACACAGAAGCCCCATTTCTCCAGGCAGAGCCACATATGTGACTAAGTGGAACAAGGCGAGTCGCGACAAATTCTCCAAAACTGTTATTCCTACAGCATATACTAAGTTTGCAAGTATTTGAAGGAAGACATCGTAGGCATATTGTTATTTAGTATCTTGTTCGACAATAAAAACTAAATGGTCGGTATATCCGACAAATGCTCCCCGATGACGCCTGGATTGAAATTCTAAGTCCTTGACCCGGGTATTGGTGTAGTATGCTTATTAATCACAATAAATGTGTATATGATGTTTCAAGTTGATATCGCAAGCGGCCACAGAGATATAACAATTTGAAACAGTTTAATGTAAGCCTTGGGCTCCTGGGCAGCATGGGTAGGATATACAATGAAAATATGGATGGTGATCAATGTGTATATGAAGTTTCAAGTTTATATCCCAAGCAGTCACAGAGATATAGCAATTTGAAAAACTTTAACGTAAAACTCGGACGGCGGACGCCAGACGCCGGTAACTATATGCTCCCCCCGAAAAAAAAATTGAAGGAGCATAAAAATTATTCCGACTAGACAAGACACTGTGCATGTAAACATGATGATAATGTACGGTTTGTGGGGGATGTCTCCGACCCATCAAATACCTATTACGGGGAGAATAAAAATATGTTCCCAGAAAAAAAAGACACAGCCTACCTTTTCCGGCGTCACATACAGCAGCTTGATCTCGGGAACTCGCTTGTAAATCTTGTTGTAGATCATATCTGCCTCGGCCTGGGTCACGTCGCTCGACAGGTGTCCCGCGGGCACCAGCATCGAGTTTAACTTCTGTACCTGGTCCTGTATCAACGCCCGCAGCGGCGAGATAATGATGGACACGCCCCCCGATACAAGGGCGGGTAATTGGTAACACAGGCTCTTCCCTCCACCTATAAATACAGATAAACACAAGGAATATCAGCAGGGAGATAATTATGGATGGACACATCCCCCCCCCCACCACAACACCGTCAAACTTGGTTTTAAACTTCAGTTACAAAAAATACAAACCTCTAGGAATGACCGAACATCTGGCTAAATATGAAATACAGAAATATTCCATAAAAATAAAACAATAGTTCCGAGCAGAGCAGCGTTACATGTCTCTATATTAATTCTGTTGAAACCTTTGTAGACCGTCAAACTTGGTTTTAAACATAAGTTACGGAAAAAACTGACCTGGCTAAATATCAAATACGTACAAATAAAACAATCCTTGCATTACAAGCTTCGATCTCGACACATGGTTTTAACCATTACTACGCAGAAATAAATGTTGTCGTCTGCTGGAAATGTTTTATTTTCAATATTTCTCGATAAAAACCTGTTTTGACACCGCATGAGAATCGTCTCCACTGGAGACGATTCTCATGTGCTGTCAAAGCAGGTTTTTTGTTAAGAATTAATGAGCGTTAAACATCAGCTACAGGAAATATTTACCTCTAGGAAAGTTTGTTGGAGTTTAACAGCCTATCAACAGCTAAGGTCATTTAAGGCCGGGTCAATGGGTTTAGTACTAAATCCCATATATTACCTGTACATGTTCAAGTACATATACAAATGGGGGTAAAATCCCAAAATCAGAACTGAATATTTACAATAACAAAACTATATATTCAGCCCTGAAATCAGAATAATCCTGATCTGATGCCAGGTCCTCACCACACCAGAATCACTTGGCCCCACCCAAAAGCAGTAGGATCAGTAATAATCTTACTACTTTTTATAATGGGCAATAACCCAATTCAACTCCCAGGTAACAAAAGAGCCAAAGATAAAAACGCACCTGAGGGCCAAACCAGGCAAATCGGGATTCCTATAAGGAGGAATCCATACCATTAATTTATGCCGTCTCATTCGCCCGACCACCACCCACACCTCTAGGAAAGATGGAACATCGAAAATTACCAGTACGTACCTGTAGGCATGAGGATAAAACAATCCTTTCCGAGCAGAGCGGCGTTACAGGCCTCTAGTTGATTCTGTCGGAAACTCTGTAGACCGAACACCCGATTAAACACCTTACTCATCTCTTTACAGTGCGGGAAATTGTAGTTGGCAAACTCCCGGTGTTGTGGCGGGGGTTCGGGACTCAAACACGCGCTCGTGTTCACAGATGTATTGTAGGATCCTAAAAATTGTTCAGCGCAGTGTTGTGTGTAGGTCTCACAGAGCTCCAGATCAGGTGCATATTGGCGTATTTTACACAATTATTTTAGCTGAATACGCATTGATTATAAAAAGTCGGAGTACAAAATACGCACAGCAATGTGAAAATACGCATTGATTTTCAAATTCAGTAGTAACTAGAAATGTGGCCTGTCGGCACACGAATGCCCCCGCTGGCAGCCAAAGAAAACGAGGCATATTTGATTATAAGCCATTTACCCGAGCGTTAAGGTTTCGAACGCACAAAGTCTGTGAGCTTGACCCTGGGCAAAGCGGGTGCGGGACAGGGCGGTAGATGAGCATTGGAGCAATGTGTGTGTGAAATGTGAAGCAGATCCGAGCAAGGAAACAGAAATTACAAGCCATTTACCCGAGCGTTAAGGTTTCAAATGCACCAAGTCTGTGACCTTGACCCCGGGCTTAGTGTGGGGGGGGGGGGGGGGGGGTTAATGTGAATTCGTCACAGGATGGTAGAGGACCATTGGAGCACTGTGTGTGTCAAATGTGAAGCAGATCTAAGCAAGGAAACAGAAATTATAAGCCATTTACCCAGCGTTAAGGTTTGAAAAGCACCAAGTCTGTGACCTTGACCCTGGGCTTAGCGGGGGCAGGACGAATGTGGATTTGTCACAGGGCGGTAGAGGACCATTGGAGCAATGCGTGCGTGAAATGTGAAGCAGATCCGAGCAAGGAAACAGAGATTATAAGCCATTTACCCAACGTTAAGGTTTTGAACGCACCAAGTCTGTGACCTTGACCCTGGGCTTAGCGGGGGCGGGACAAATGTGGATTTGTCACAGGGCGGTAGAGGACCATTGGAGCAATGCATGTGTGAAATGTGAAGCAGATCCGAGCAAGGAAACAGAAATTATAAGCCATTTACACAGCGTTAAGGTTTCGAACGCACCAAGTCTGTGACCTTGACCCTGGGCTTAGCGGGGGTGGGACGAATGTGGATTTGTCACAGGGCGGTAGAGGACCATTGGAGCAAAGCGTGTGTGAAATGTGAAGCAGATCCGAGCAAGGAAACAGAGATTATAAGCCATTTACCCAACGTTAAGGTTTTGAACGCACCAAGTCTGTGACCTTGACCCTGGGCTTAGCGGGGGCGGGACAAATGTGGATTTGTCACAGGGCGGTAGAGGACCATTGGAGCAATGCGTGTGTGAAATGTGAAGCAGATCCGAGCAAGGAAACAGAAATTACAAGCCATTTATCCGAGCGTTAAGGTTTCAAATGCACCAAGTCTGTGACCTTGACCCCGGGCTTAGCGCGGGGGGGGGGGGGGGGGGGGGGGGGGGGGGGGTTAATGTGAATTCGTCACAGGATGGTAGAGGACCATTGGAGCACTGTGTGTGTCAAATGTGAAGCAGATCTAAGCAAGGAAACAGACAAAATTATAAGCCATTTACCCAGTGTTAAGGTTTGAAAAGCACCAAGTCTGTGACCTTGACCCTGGGCTTAGCGGGGGCAGGACGAATGTGGATTTGTCACAGGGCGGTAGAGGACCATTGGAGCAATGTGTGCGTGAAATGTGAAGCAGATCCGAGCAAGGAAACAGAAATTATAAGCAATTTACCCAGCGTTAAGGTTTCGAACGCACCAAGTCTGTGACCTTGACCCTGGGCTTAGCGGGGGCGGGACAAATGTGGATTTGTCACAGGGCGGTAGAGGACCATTGGAGCAATGCGTGTGTGAAATGTGAAGCAGATCCGAGCAAGGAAACAGAAATTATAAGCCATTTACACAGCGTTAAGGTTTCGAACGCACCAAGTCTGTGACCTTGACCCTGGGCTTAGCGGGGGTGGGACGAATGTGGATTTGTCACAGGGCGGTAGAGGACCATTGGAGCAAAGCGTGTGTGAAATGTGAAGCAGATCCGAGCAAGGAAACAGAACTTATAAGCCATTTACCCAACGTTAAGGTTTTGAACGCACCAAGTCTGTGACCTTGACCCTGGTTCTTAGCGGGGGTGGTGGGACGAATGTGGATTTGTCCACAGGGCTTGGTAGAGGACCATTTGTTGAGCATGCGTGTGTGAAATGTGAAGCAGATCCGAGCAAGGAAACAGAAATTATAAGCCATTTAACCAGCGTTAAGGTTTCGAACGCACCAAGTCTGTGACCTTGACCCTCGGCTTAGTGGGAGCGGGACGAATGTGGATTTGTCACAGGGTGGCAGAGAACCATTGGAGCAATGCGAGTGTGAAATGTGAAGCAGATCCGAGCAAGGAAACAGAAATTATAAGCCATTTACCCAGCGTTAAGGTTTCGAAAGCACCAAGTCTGTGGCCTTGACCCTGGGCTTAGCGGGGGCGGGACGAATGTGGATTTGTCACAGGGCGGTAGAGGACCATTGGAGCAATGCACGTGTGCAATGTGAAGCAGATCCGAGCAAGGAAACAGAAAGTATAAGCCATTTACCCAGCGTTAAGGTTTCGAACGCACCAAGTCTGTGACCTTGACCCTGGGCTTAGCGGGGGCGGGATGAATGTGGATTTGGCACAGGGCGGTAGAGGACCATTGGAGCAATGCGTGTGTGAAATGTGAAGCAGATCCGAGCAAGGAAACAGAAATTATAAGCCATTTACCCAGCGTTAAGGTTTCGGGACGTACGTACGTACGTACGTACGTACATACGGACGCCGGTAACACTATATGCCCCCCTCACCATTCGGTGGCGGGGGCATAAAAATACTGTCATAAAGTTGAAAATTCACTTAGTTGAGCAGTGTTTGCTTTTTGCAGCACAAATAAGTGAATGTTTAAATTTGTTATCTTTTTTTTTATACTTTTTTCCCTATGAAGAAATAGAGGATATTCATATTCGTTGCAAAAATATGAATATTCTATTTATTATATACCGCTCCATGGAAATTAGCAGTTATTTAGACTGTATACGGTAATGAATGTGTATTTGCAGCCTATTTGCGCTGTTTTCTTTCAGGTGCGCATTATGAATATAGATAGCGGAAGTAGTCGTATTTTCACAGGAAGTTGTTTATTTCATCGATGAGAATATATGACTTTTATTTACATCCTATAACTATGTATTTCATGGGTAGGTATATAATACTAGATGGCCGCGGCCTGCATGTCGCGCCTTGGGGCGAGGCATGGACACTAAAAAAAAGAGATATAGTAGACGGAAAAACTTTAACCAAAAAACTTAACCAAAAACTTTAACCAGACACAAAGTGCCGACTATATCGCGCTTTCCGCAAGCGGGCGCGACAAAAATTTTAACCAAAATCTTTAACCAAAAATTTCAAAGTAATTAGACCTTGACATTGGGCACAGGGGCCGCACGGGAGCTGGGTAGAATGAAAATATAGATGATGATAAACACCCATGTGAAGTTTCAAGGTAATGGGAAAAGCAGGTGCAGAGATATAGTACATGAAAAAACGTTAACAAAAAACTTTAACAACAAACTTCAAAGTAATTTGACCTTGACATTGGGCACAGGGGCCGCACAGGAGGGGGATAGAATGAAAATATGGATGATGATAAACAGGCATGTGAAGGTTCAAGGTAATGGGTAAAGTAGGTGCATAGATATAGTACATGAAAAAACTTTAACCAAAAACTTTAACCAAAAACTTCAAAGTAATTTGACCTTGACATTGGACACAGGGGCCGCACGGGTGGGGGGTAGAATGAAAATATGGATGATGATAAACATCCATGTGAAGTTTCAAGGTAATGGGCAAAGCAGTTGCAGAGATATAGTATAACAAAAAACTTTACGCAAAAAAACTTTAAGCAAAAACTTTAACCAAAAACTTCAAAGTAATTTGACCTTGACATTGGGCACAGGGGCCGCACGGCAGGAGGGTAGAATGAAAATATAGATGATGATAAACACCCATGTGACGTTTGAAGGTAATGGGCAAAGCAGTTGCAGAGATATAGTATAACAAAAAACTTTAACGAAAAAAATTAAACAAAAAACTTAACCAAAAACTGTAACTCGACACACGTACGTATGTACGCCAAAGTGCCGACTATATCGCGCTTTCCGCAAGCGGGCGCGACAAAAATCAATAATCCATTTGTAAAAGTAAAATATGCAATGATTTTGAAATCAGGGGGTATAGCACGCTTTAGACACAAAGCTTATCTGGAGCTCTGGTCTCAGAAAGAGAACAATTTCAGATGCTGGCCCCCCTCCCCATTATAGGTCAATGGGAGATTCTTATATTTTAACCAGACCAACACTACAGACCTCTTTAGCTGTGTTTGCAAACAGTGTAGATTCAGATGAGCCGGCTCATAACACGCCGTCTCTACAGAATCTTGGGCAACGTTTCACTAAACTTCGTACCACTAAATCCACAATAACGTTTTGTTCCGACAGCCAATTTTGGATTTAATGACATAAACACGTATGTACACAAGAGTTGTCAGAAGACAACGAAGCGCGCGTGGTGATGCTTGACCTTGGGATTAGCGAAGACCAGAGAATCATGGAATTGTCACAGCATGGTAGAGGACGGCACGTGCGAAATATCAAGAAGCGGCATGAAAGGAAACAGATTTTCCCCGCCGTAAAGTTTGTGAACGCACTAAAAAATTGTGACCTTGACCTTGGGGTTAGCGAGGGTCGTAACTTTGTCACAGAATGATACAAAACCATTAGAAGAAGGCATGTTTGAAATATCGAGAAACAGAAATTATAACAAATTTTCCTCAACGTTAAAGGTACATGCCCACTCAGTAAGCACAAAATGTTCTTTATAGGTATTAAATAAGTGTATAATTATGTCACTATTCCACCAGTTGTAAACATTACAAGTGCCCGGAAAACAGAGATAATCATTTAGTAATATTTATTGTACTGCTAGTGATGCGCGTTGGTGCTATTTTCATATGCAAATGAGACCTGATATGTTTTACTGATTTATACTAATGAAATGCGTCACCTGAAAAAATATTATTTTCGACAGATTATAAAGTATGATCATTGCATATCAAAAAAAATAAATACAGAGAATAAATAGTAATGTCCGTTAAAATTTTAAGGAAACACGGTTATCGCCCCTGATATCAGTGTGAACATTTTTGTCTAAAATAAAATGTATAATAATGCCAATCAATACGTGGGGTAATGGTGAATTAATGTTTATTTTGCCAGAAAATGCCATACGTACAGAATATACAAAAGTATCTGTATCACTATATTATAAAGGTACATGCCCACTCAGTAGGCACAACATGTTCTTTATAGGACTTAAAAAGGTGTATAATTGTGTCACTATTCCATCAGTTCTAAAAATTACCAGTGCCCAATATAGATATAATAATTTAGTAATATTTATTTTACTGATAATAACTGGCGGTGATATCAGGCTATTTTCATATGTAAATGAGGCATGATATAATATAATAATATAAAAGGTATAATGATGCCAATCAATAAGTGGGGTAATGGTGAATTAATGTTTATTTTGCCAGAAAATGTATAAATAACATGTTGTGCCGACTGAGTGGGCATGTACCTTTAAATTGATGAATGCACTAAGATTGCGATCATTGAATTATGATCATTAAATTATCCATTGCATGCACCCAACCAACCACCACATTCCCAGGTTGAGATAAAAACTCACCATAAGACGGCCTGGAATTGGTGCTGTGCCTATGTACAATCTGTGGCAGAACATTGTCTGATAACACTTCCCCGAAATCTTCCTGAAGTCCCGATTCATTGCTGGACTCAAACCCATCGTAATCACCGCCTCCATTATCCAGGGCTGACAACACTTCACTGGTCGTGTTCAGTCTGTTCTGATTGGTTGGTTTGGAATGAGAGGTGTGGTCTTCCGAGATTTTGTAATCAAAGCTGTAATCCTCTGCTTCTGCTAGTTCTAAATTCAGTTCATCATCTATACTATCAAACATGTCACTATCAAAATTGCCGTCTGCTTTATGTGGGCTTGATTCCGTGTAACTTTTTGAATAACTTAAATTTGAATTTTGTGGCTTAGTCCGTGCTTTATTGTTGCTGGATATAGACGGTGCAATTCTTTTTAAGTTTGAATATTTGTCGTCTGCTGCAGATATTAAAGGACTGCTATTGGTCAACTGAGTCAACACTGCGTCCTCCTCGAAGAAACTATCACCGCATGGAATTGGCGAACCAAACTTAACAGAAGCTGCAGTTTTCTGAACAGGAGCTAATTTTGATGGGCTGTTTCTGTTGGAATTTATTATGCGACCCGAGGGTAACAATGGAGTTGATTGCTGTATAGGAGCAAGGCTCTTGTTCATGGAGAGACGAGATTTGGCGATAGTTGATGTTCTAGGACTCGGATACAATGGTATAGAGGTCTCCTGTTTGATAGACGTGGACTTCAATGGCTGTAGGAGATCAAAACCATTGGCTTCTTCTTTAATATTGTTCCTGGAAACGGGGTTGAATCCCATATTTCACATGTACAGAAAATCAGAACAGAATATATACATACAATAATATAAGTTATTGCGATTCTACACAGACAATATGGTGTCATATTGCCTGCCTGAATCTATAAATTACAAATATGATGTCATCCCGACATAAACGAGTATAAACTTTTTAATAACTTGGCAATTTCTGGTTCGATTTTCCAAATAATAACTTTTTTTAGTTAGGTCATCACCAATCCATTTGACTATGTTTCAGAGGCGATTTCCAAAAAATGTTTTTGACTCCGCCTCGACCCGCCGCCATTTTGATTCAAGCCATATTGACATGCTCACATTACCCGTCAAGCTGACCACTCAAAACGCGAGAAATTTATCTGCAGTATGACAATACACTGTATATATTCAGCCAGAGATCAAATATACCTTACTGAATATAGCAGAAAGGTATTTTCTGATGGGATTGAAGAAATGGGGCCTATAAATTCTGTGAAAAGCATAGCAACTGATCTGCGACTATAACTGGATACATTTGTGCATAGTCTAGCTCCAGAACAAGTCACAAAACATTGGTTTTTAGCCACGAACCTCTTAAATCACAATTTACATTTTTAATACAATCCAGTGTATATCCCTGGCCACTGTCTGGGCTGACTAATCAAAACTTTAGACATTTGACCTTGAAAAAATGACAGGTGACCTTGTAAAATGGGTGAGCTAGAAGCAGCATATGGACCATGATGCGCATATCAAGTTTGAAGTACATTTGTTGTAAATACTAGAGGAAGTGAGCAGAGGCTCACAGATGCCCCCGGCCGCCGCCTGAATCGACAAACAAAAACTTTAACGCAAATTTGTAAGTAATTTGACCTTGGCCTTGGACATAAAGGCCGCATGGGTGTGGTATAGAATGAAAATGTGGATGATGATAAGGAAGTATAATTTTCCATTTTCCATTTTTATCATCAAAAACATGACAGCACTTTAGAATAATTTACAACATGCTTTGACAGCACTTCAGAATCATTTCCATTGGAAATGATTCTGAAGTGCTGTCAAAACATGTTTTTACTGAGAAATAAGGCAAGATATAAAAGGAACAGCAGATGACAATTGTTATGTGTAGAGGTCTAAGGGATAATTCTTTAACCCCTAGAATGCGGGAACCGAAAATCGACTGCTGATAATTCATATTTTGTATTTTCTCTCAGTAAAAACATGGTTTGGCAGCATTTTAGTATCATTTCCATTTCCATTGGAAATGATTCTAAAGTGCGGCCAAACCAAGTTTTTGATGAGAAAAATGGAAAAATAAAAAATATTCAGCAGACGACACAAATTAATTCAGCATTGTAAGGGTTAATTTCAGTACATACTAGTCGGACCGATTTTTCAAACTCGAAATACAACGATACGACAAGGGAAGTAACTTCAGAGGTAAACAAGAAATGCGTCTGTCGAACGCGGATGCCACCTGCAGCATATTTGAGAAACTGTGACAAAGTGGTTAAACGAAAAGTGTGATGGACGGACAGACAGACAGACAGACAGACAGACAGACAGACAGACAGACAGACAGACAGACAGACAGACAGACAGACGGACGGACGGACCGGACGGACAGACGGACAGACGGATGGTCCAAAAAGAATATGCCACCCGGCTCTTCGAGACCGGTGGCATAAAAATACCTTAGAAGCAGAAGTTTCTGCAACGAGGCGTAGTTTTTCTTCATTACAGCCATGAGGTCGGCGTTGCTGACATGATTTATGAGGTCGCAGACCTGGTCCGCAGCACGCAGAAGCTTTAATTGTAATGTCGCCACATCTGTGTCAGGCGGGAGCTGTAACAGCAATAATGGATTTCATAAAGTTTTTTCCATAGGGACCAATTTTGAAGCTTGAAATCTACTTTTGATTGTTGGAATTTGCAGCATTGAAATGAAATTAAAATTTTGTTTCAAACTTAAAATGTAATCTGGATCGGTCATATGACCCCTTGAATATTGAAAGCCATTTTTCACAATGTTTGTTTTTGCATACAGCTCAAACACCACCTACCTATTTTGATTTTGCTGACACATCATTTTGTTTGAATTTTGCTGACACATCATTTTATTTTTTACTCACACCCCATTTGTATTCATTTTCTTTTGCATTTTGCTAATACGCCATTTTTAAAAAAATTGGCATTTTGCTTACACATCACTATAAAGTTTCTCTTTGGCAGCAATGATTGAATGTTGAGAAAAGGTTAACAGCTGCCCTTATTTATGGGAAGTTCAGTATTCACTCTAACCATTTTTTCCTCATTTTATTTTTGGAGAACACCAACATTTTTTATTATGAAAATGTACAAGGTATTGAAAGTATTGAGATTTAACTCTTACACCGCTATATTATTTTGTTGTTGTCTGCTGTTTATTTTCTATTTTCCATTTTTATCACCAAAAACATGCTTTGACAGCACTTTAGAATCATTTCCGACATTTTTGACAGCACTTTAGAATCATTTCCGACATGCTTTGACAGCACTTTAGAATCATTTCCTTTGGAAATGATTCTAAAGTGCTGTTAAACCATGTTTATATTGAGAAATAAGGCTAGATATAAAACAACAGCAGACGAAAATTGTTGTGTTTAGCGGTCTAAGGGTTAATATGTTTAATTTCCCAAAACCCATTGGTGGATAACTAATTAGATAGACAGTCAGAATACCTCCATTGTACAGCTATCAATCACCGAGGGAATTTGCCTCTTCACCCTGTCCGGCAAACTGTTTTCCGTGACCATGGGTTGTACACCAACATCGTCGTCACTGTCGGAGAAATCGAGCGTGCGACGTCGTTTCACCACGGGAGTTATCTCGTCCTCACTGTCGCTCTCGGGAATCAAGTTCATGCCAAAGGCTGGTTTCTTCTCTCCGAATGTCTGTGACTTTTTGAAGGTCGGAGAACCTACTGGAGTGAGTAAAGTAAGATTAGTAGGGTTTTCAAATGACCCTTGGGGGACATTTTGACCTTTGAATTTTTATTATAACTCCAGATGGGCTCCAGATAATCTGCGTATTTGCTTAAATACCCAATTAAAATTGCCAAAAACCCAATTGAAAGTAGCGAGTATGAAAAAGCATAAAAATTTGTGGTACCTTTATCATGCTGCAGAAAACAATAAAACAGACCACACATATAGCATATTTTTCTTATTTTCCATCAAAAAACATCTTGGTATTTCATTAGAATTGAATTGTCTCCAAGGAGACAATTCTAATGAAATTCCAAGACATGTTTTCATTTCGAAACTATTCAACTATTGCTGTCTGTTAATGTGTAAACAGTAGTGTGATTTTATTTTACCCAATTAAATTTTTGAAATACCCAATTGCTTTAAAAATGATGGAGTGACAATACTCAATTACTAATTCCTTATCTGGAGCCCTGTAACTCCTGGAATTGCCAGCACAGTGGTTAAAGTTGATATATACAAGATACGAAATCTGTATTTTACACCTAAATTTAGTCTTGATTGGCTATTTTGAACCTAGAATTCTGGGGCTATTGAAAATTCTGATTAGGTACAATACGATACCACCAGTAGCCTATTTCACCAACATTGCAAAGTATACTTATCTAGCAAAGTATACTTTGCGGGAGAAATTTTCAATTTAAGGATAAATTTATTAATTTTTATTATAATGAATTTATTACATTATCACAGCCATTCAGTATAAATAATTCTGCATACTTTTAATCATCAAATGTATGCAGTCGTTAGGTCTATATTAAATAATGCATTTTGGAAAAAATAAATTATTACTCCCTCAAAGTATACTTTTCTAGAAATTTTGATGAAATCGGCTACAGAGTAGGGAAATTGAGAATACAAGTGTAGTATCTTTTGATATCAAGTTTATCAGGCATGGATAGGAAACGCGTAGGAATTCAACCGGACACTAGGCTGGTATTCTATTTATCAGGTAACATTTTATGCTAGACGATGATCAAATATAAAATAGAATTTGTTTCTCATATTCCACCAATGTGGGTGAGACCATAAAGTAGTACCATCAGTGGCCTATTTCATCAACATTGCAAAGTATACTTTAGTAGCAAAGTATACTTTGAGGGAGAAATTTTCAATTTTATGATAAATTTATTAATTTTTATTATACTGAATTTATTACATTATCACAGCCAATTTGGCTGTGATAATGTAATAAATTCAGTATAATAATTCTGCATACTTTTAATCATGAAATATATGCATTTGTTAGTTCTATATGAAATAATGCATTTCAGGAAAAATAAATGATTACTCCCTCAAAGTATACTTTGCTAGTAAAGTATACTTTGCAATGTTGATGAAATAGGCTACAGGTTTGATCATTCTGAGCCATAGTTGTGTGCTATGCGATCACAAACAGACATAATCACCGGAGATAAATGAACACATCAAAAGTAAGATCACGGGTGTTTTCTAGGTGTCCGGTTTAGAGTACAGTTTTATAGTTGATTAAATGTTCACAAAATGACCTCTTGTTGGTCCTATATGTTGGAAACTTCACCACATCATGGTGTTCTCAAATGAAGCAATGTATTGTGTTACGTACAGCAATATGCCTTTCGTGTATTCAAATATCAAGGTGTATGATCACGTGGTTACAACAACAACAACAACAATACTGACATTTCCATAAGCCCTCCGATTCAAAGCACGTATTCTTTTATTTTGTCCTTATTATGTAACGGATTTTGATGAAATATGGCGCATCAAACGCGTCTTGTTCAGCTGCATTTGGTGGTCTCTGTACTTTGGCCAAAACTTCACAAAAACGACATAAGTCTGTGCCAAACTCCTGGGACCACCAAAAGCAGCTCATGAAGCGTTGCTGCACCATATTTTATCAAAATCCGTTGCATATTAAGGAAAATATCAAATAATATTTACTTTGGAGTGGGCAAACTTTCAACCTTTTCAGGCATTGTTGTTGTTGTTGTGGCACGATTCAACCGTATTGTGACAGCCCTATCCACTTACTATGACCCGCGGTCATGGAAAGGTCAAAGTCGTTAAGGTCATCAAGGCCGGAGGAGTCACCCGTTAAGGAAGTGAACATGGAGCTCAGGTCACGGTCCCTCATCTGCCAGTTGGTCATTTCGTCCGACGTTCGTTTTCGCCCGGTGGTTGGTTTGTCGGGGTCGCGTCTCGGGGGTGACCTGAATTACAGAGTGGGACGCTATTTGTTTTGTATCACAGCAGGGCTCCAGATAAGGAATTAGTAATTGAGTATTGTCACTCCATCATTTCTGAAGCAATTGGGTATTTCAAAATTTTAATTTGGTAAAATAAAATCACACGAGTGTTGCACATCAACAGACAGCAATAGTAGAATAGTTTGCTTTGAAAGGAAAACATGTCTTGGAATTTCATTAGAATTGTCTCCTTGGAGACAATTCTAATGAAATATCAAGATGTGTTTTCATGGAAAATAAGAAGAATATGCTATATTTGTGGTCTGTTTATTGTTTTCTGCAGCATGATAAAGGTACCATAAAATTTGTATTTCTTTTTGATACTAAGCAAATACGCAGCTTATCTGGAGCACTGTGTCACCTGTTCCTAAATATTTACATGACGTTCATCGTCTTTGTCAATAACGACACGCTATTGACCGGCAACGTCACTATTCTATGAATTGCGACAAAATGACGCAAAAGACTAAGATTACTAATGTTAACGCCGTATTTGGTTATTTACATTTTTGAAACTAATCGAAAATGCAATGTAAATATAAGTAATAAAACCATGGGCAGTTGCGTTTACTGTAGTACCAAAACATTTGGTCAGTTAAAATTTTGTGACGAGTCCTTCGGACTCCATGCACTTTAGACAGCCCAAATGTTTTTCGTACTACAGTAAACGCAACTGCCCATGGTTTTATTCCTTACACAAATTATTCATAATAATAGTGTTGTTTCATATAAAGCTTATCATGCAAGACAAGAAAATACATAGGAATTCCCAGACATAACTCGGAATTCCTACCGTTTACAAGCCGAGCCTGGGGCCCATTTCACTAAACTTTGTACGACTAAAATGTTCGTAAGTGCAAATTTGGAAACGTCTGGAAATTGAAATTGATGCATTTACATTTATTGAGCATAGGCTGCATATTACTGTGCGTATTTTGTACTGCCACTTTTGATAATCAATGCGTACTCAGCTAAAATAATTGCGTAAAATACGCACCTTATCTGGAGCTCTGATAGGGACTGATCAGACTGTGTGGAGAAGTATGCTGATCTGGACTATGCTCATTGCAAATAGCATACCTGTGAGGAGCTATGGCGGCAACTGGTTTGCGTCTGTTCTGTTTTGTGAATGAAGTAATCGACGTCTGGAATGATCCAGACTGAAACAGAATGAAATGAAATTGAATGGAGTGTAATATAAGGTTCGACAAATGTCCAGCCGTGGGTTGCTTGCCGTGGCACTCGCAAACTGTGTGAACCCCAAGGCCGTAGGCGAGTGCCACGGCAAACGTTTACAATAGTCGCACTGGACATGATCACATGTCCAGCCGTGGGTAAATGTTTGCCGTGGCACTAGGGAATTGTTTGAACCCACAAGGCTGTAGGCCGCGGGTTCAAACAGTTCGCGATTGCCACGGCAAACGTTTACAATGATCGCACTGGACATGATCACATGTCCAGCCGTGGGTAAACATTTGCCGTGGCACTCAGGAACTGTTTGAAACGCCAAGGCCGTAGGCCGCGGGTTTAAACAGTTCCTGAGACCACGGCAAACGTTTACAATGGTCGGACTGGACATGGTCACATGTCCGACTGGACATGGTCACATGTTCAACCGTGGGTAAACATTTGCGGTGGCACGAGGGAACTTTTTGAACGCCAAGGCCGCGGGTACAAACAGTTCCCGAGTGCCACGGCAAACACCCACGGCTGGACATGGTCGAACGTTATGCATCACATAGTTGTTGGCTTGGCCCCGGAATGAGCATTATCCACAGCCATGGTCAAACAGTACGCGCTGTACATTTGAACACGGTGTGAGCGGTGTCGAACAACGGCAGTCATGTAACAATTTCTGCTTAATAGCAAGGTATTGTGCAACTGTGATGAGAAAAGGAACTTATGGCATGTGTGGCCACAATTACTTTATAATCTGTTGAAACTATTCTTTTCTCAGGTGTTGCATTTAAATAGTATAACTAATTAAAAAATAGCATGCCTCATTTGCATATGAAAATAGCCTGATACCACCGTGTGTCATTATCAGTAAAATAACTACATGTATTACTAAATGATTATATCTGTATAGCGGGCATTCATAATGTTTATAACTGGTGGAATAATGACACAATTATACACTTACATGTACATTTACTTACTTCCTATAAATAACAGTTTGTGCCTACCTTTAACACGTTCCCGACATGAATGAAAACTCATTGGGATAGATGGGGCGTACTGGCAATTTTGAATGTGGGAGGAAACCAGAGTATCTGATTGTTTTCTGGCAACCATCATACACATACAACTACATCATTTTACATTTAGTGAAACATACCTTCTTTTGTTTCTCGTTCACTCTCTTATTAACCTTACACCGCTATCTGAATTAATTTTTGTGTTGTCTGTATATTTTCTATTTTCCATTTTTATCATCAAAAACATGCTTTGACAGCACTTTAGAATAATTTACAACATGCTTTGACAGCACTTCAGAATAATTTCCATTGGAAATGATTCTGAAGTGCTGTCAAAACAGGTTTTTATTGAGAAATAAGGCAAGATATAAAAGTAACAGCAGACGACAATTGTTGTGTGTAGCGTCTAAGGGTTAATATTTCTCGCTGCGATGTAATTTTCTGGCCACTATCATACACATACAATGTCCACACAGGCAGATTAAGAATTCCATTTTATATTGAAACATACCTTCCTATTATTAACATTTCTCCCATCTTTGCGAAGTTTTGTCTGAGACACGGATGTGACATCATCAAAGTCACTAGTGACGGTGCTGTTTGACGTCAACATGCTACCGGATCTGGCGGGAGGACAGAACGTAACAGGCTTTGACGTAAAGGATGCCGGACGTTTTGACTGGCTTGGCATTGCCGTAGGTTTCGGCTTGTTAATGCTACCGGCAATTGTAGCATCCGCTGTTGTAGTCCTTTTGAACTTGAAAACCCTACAATATAATACACAAGTGCACTGTACAAACTTGCTAGGACAAGCATGATATCGTTACACCATTTGATGCTGAGGATACACTACAGTCGAACCTGTGTTAATGACCACCTGTGAGTAGCGACCACCTGTCCACAACGGCCAGTTAAAAAACCCCCGTCCAATTTGTTCTTTAAAAGACCTTGGAATAACGACCACCTCCGAACAACGACCAGCGACCAGCGATTTTCGTTCCCACGCGGCATTTTTTACTGCAAACAGCGACCATTAGCGACCATTAGCGACCAAGTCATGTTTTGTCGGCAAAGAAAAATAACATCGCAATCACCGATTTTCCTTTCATCACAAAACTCGGCGACATTTTTCAAAGAAAAATATTGCATAACTCCATTAACGGTAATTCCCGATATGTATTCCGTGTCGTGTATTCCAATAGGCATAATGCAATTCTGCGCAAGTCATAAAACTCGATCATTAGCTGGCAAACTGTGTTTACACGATGCTGATTCGTCTACAGTGACAAGACTAAGACTTCAAACACACGGCACGTGTCGAGTGTAAATTTCACACATCGGGGCACATGGCCATATCAAAGATCAATACACGCGTTTGCTGACATCAGTCACGTAGTCCACACTAGACTGGTACCCTGTCTGATGCTCAGCATATATAGCGTTATTCCTAGCGACCAGGTACCAGTCTGAAGTGACACGACAAACGTGTTTATATGAATTGGGTCTCGATCTCCGACAAATCCCGGCTTATTGCATTAGCGACCAGACCAGGCAGTGGATTCGCGTAGTCTGTCCGTGGTTTACATGGTTTACAGTGCTCGCGAATCTCTAATTAAAAACATCAGTAATTACGTTAGCGGACATTGCCAATTCGTCATAGGCTGCTTAAATATTCGGGCTTGACCAGGATAGTATACAGTACATTGGACAGAAAGCAAATAAGCCTGGTGTTCTCTCCTGATTTGGACACCTAGCTCGTGTGGGTTACTGGACTTGATGCATTCAATGAAATATTTTTTGTTACAAAAAAACTCGCGGTTTTCACAGGCCGCGCCACATAGGCTATCGTTTTAATACAGACTATATGACCGTTATTAATTTCAACTGGTGGTGTGAAATACTAATGGTCATGCTAAATTAAAACACTTGCATGTAATTACGACAAGCTATTAAATGGTGCACCAAAGCAGGCCGCGAGATATACTTATCGTGAAGATAATTACTCCCCTTTGTATATAATTTCCAAAGCGAGGCTGGGTTCAGAACACTAACAACAAGATGACAAAACAAAATAAATTGAATATTTTAGCCATTTTCGTGCAATTTTTAATTGATAAAAAGCATGCATATATATTACAATAGAATGCTAAAAGACATGGCCGACTTTGTTGTGAAACTGGGTAAATGTTCGACCCTTGGAACAACGACCACCTGTCAACAACGACCACTTTGGCCACTTCCCTTTGCCGGTCGTTGTTCACAGGTTCGACTGTATTTTGTTTCTGGAAAATCCTAAATAATCTCTTTCTCTGTTCTTAGATATATATGTCATGACCACCATTTGAACAGTCTCGTTGAGATGGTTCAAATGAGTGGTCACAACATATACTTTCATTGAGAAATAGCAACAATAAAAATAAAATATTTCATAAATTTCATACCCGTACAGGTGTATTCCGAATGCAACGGGTTAAAGGAAGATTATTTAGATTCAACAGGACTTCTACTATAAGATATATATATATACAATGTTGTGCCGAGAGAACACCATCGCAGGAATCCAACAATTGTATCACCCCAGGTCCGGTGGATGTGCAGGCTGTGCATATATGTTGCTACTGGTAGGTACATTTTGACAGACCATGGCACAAAAAGATCACGACCAAAGAAATTCCTAACTTGGAAGATTATACTTCAACATATGTTATTGCACTCAGCTACTGAGTATTAGGAACAACACACAGAAACCCCAGTCAACGCATTCAGATTTGAACAAGTAACACAGGAATAAATTGTTGAAATTGATTTGTAAAATAACTAGAAAATTGTTTGTAAAACAAAATGCCACCGCTGGCTGTTGAGTATTCATGACAGTGATTGATATAGGCGTTTCAACTGAAGTCATTTAAAGTGTAAAACGGGTGATTTTCAGAGTGGAGAAAGGGGAATAACTCCGGATGCATCGGTGGGACAGCAAACATGTTTACGATACACACTCCTGGCTTGATGGTTGGGATGTATACTGGGCCGCCAAGGGAAGATAAGTCCTGGGAATTTCTGAGATACGAACGTGGATCTGGATCTGGCGGGAGAACCGAACGTAAATGATCCCGGACGTTGGCTTGGCATTGCTATAGGTTTCGGCTTGTTACCGGCAATTGTAGCGTCCGCTGTTGTACTTGTGAACTTGAAACCCCTACAAATATAATACACAAGCGCACTGTACAAACTTGCTAGGACAAGCATATCATTAACCCATTTGATGCTGAGGATACACTATTTTGTTTCTGGAAAATCCTAAATAATCTCTTTCTTTGTTCTTAGATATATATGTCGTGACCACCGTTTGAATTGTCTTTAATCAATTTCATACCCGTAAAGGTGTATTCCGAACGCAACGTGTTAAACTTTGAAAGAGCATTGTACATCGATCATTACGTTGAAATCCGGCTGGCGGTTCATGAGAAGAAGATTTTTTAAGAATTTGTGCTTTTTTAGGCGGCGGCCATCTTGGATTAGCGACGACCTCCGTTTTAACAAATCTGAAAAGGCTTCACCCATGGACCATATCTGTGAAGTTTGGCCACCATGGGCCAAGCGGTTCGTGTGCAGAAGAATTTTGAAATCTCTAATAAAAGAACAACCTTTTGACCTTTCGGCGGCCATCTTGGATGATATGACCATCCAATTTCGACAAATAATGTACCAGAGCGATCGCCTCTTTGATATCTTCAATTTGATATAGACATGACCATATTCGGTCAAAAATAAAATTTGACCCCAATTTGACCCCACGCGCTACGCCCATTTTTGACCCCCGGGTCACCATTTTAACAACTTTGAAAGAGCATTGTACATCGATCATTCTTACCAAGTTTCGTTGAAATCCGGCTGGCGGTTCATGAGAACAAATCTGGAAAGGCTTCACCCATGGACCATAACTTTTAAGTTTGGCTACCATGGGCCAAGCGGTTCATGTGAAGAAGAATTTTGAAATCTCTAATAAAAGAACGACCTTTTGACCTTTCGGCAGCCATCTTGGATGACGTAACCATCCGATTTCGACAAAAAATGCACCAGAGTGATCGCCTCATTGATACCTTCAATTTGATATATGACATGACCATATTCGGTCAAAAATAAAATTTGACCCCAATTTGACCCCACGGGCCACGCCCAATTTTGACCCCGGGGTCACCATTTTAACAACTTTGAAAGAGCATTGTACATCGATCATTCCTACCAAGTTTTGTCGAAATACTGTTGGCGGTTCTTGAGAACAGTTTTGAAGAATTTGTGCTATTTTTAGATGGCGGCCATCTTGGATTATGTAATGACGTAATGTTAACAATTTTGTAATCCACTTACCTAAGGACCATGACCATGAAGTTTAGTGACTACAGGCCCAATGGTTACCGAGGAGAAGACGTTTGAAAATGTTCACGGACGGACGATGGACGGACGGACGACGGACACATTGCGGTAACAATAGCTCACATGAGCTTTGCTCAGGTGAGCTAAAAACAGGCGTATAAAAATCAGGTGTTACTAACATATGCATGCATGTACGTACACACGTAGACGTACATGAACTAACACTACATTCAGAGCTCCAGATAAGCTGTGTGTCTAAAGCGTACTACACTCCCTGATTTCAAAATCATTGCGCATTTTACTTTTACAAATGGATTTTCTTCATTACTAAATAGGGAACAAAAAAAATATAACAAATTTAAACATTCACTTATTTGAGCTGCATTTTCAACTTTATGACAGTATTTTCACTACTCAATTTGAAAATCAATGCGTATTTTTACATTGCTGTGCGTATTGTGTACTCCCACTTTTGATAATCAATGCGTATTCAGCTAATATACTTGTGTAAAATACGCCAATACGCACCTTATCTGGAGCCCTATACAATATGTAATACAATATGTAATTACAACGATACAGCGATATTTACCCTTTGGTGACGACTGTAGTATTCTTCTCCATTCCAGAATGATTTACTCTACAGCAATTTCACTGTTTCCTACAAAGATAAAAGCCGCGCTCCAGATAAGTTTTGTATCTAAAGAGTGTTATACCCCCATATTTCAATTTCAATGCGTATTTTACTTTTACAAATGTATTATTGATTTTATTCCTTATTAAATAAGGAACAAATGATAGAAAATAAAACAAATTAAAAACATCACTTATTTGAGCTGTAAAAAGCAAAGTAAATTTTCAACTTTATTTCCGTATTTTCACTACTCAATTTGAAAATCAATGCGTATTTTCACATTGCTGGGAGTAATTTGTACTCCCACTTTTGATAATCAATGCGTATTCTGCTAAAGAAAGTGCTTGAATTTAAAAGTTACGTGATTTTGTACATGCGATATTTCATGAAAAATATTCAGGGAATTTTGACGGAATATGGTGATGTTAATGGCATTTAAATTTGTTAGGAAAGCCTTAGGTGCGAGAATTAGCCTACACCATTGTAAATATGAGCCTACATGTACTGCCTGTTCCACGTTTTGCTGCCGACAAACTTTTGGCTTTATATACACACTAAAAAAAATTAATTTAATTGTAATTACTTCTTCATCAAAATGTAATCCTCCCCAAAAAGAATTATTTTACGAATTTCCATCAAATATTGATTTTATTGAGAAACAAGAGTGCTGTAAGTCATTAACATTAATGAGAATTTGAAAATCTATAGCATTATTTCGGGTATACTAATTTAGGTAGATGATATAGAATTGGATACAAAATTGTTGAAAAAATGTAGTTAAAAAAGATGATATTTTTGTTAAAAGATACTTTTTCGGCATAAAAACACCAAGGTGCACATCTTCAATATGTGTAGTTTCAGATCGATCGACTATGTACACAAACTATGCAGTTTTTCTGTCCGCCGCCCACCCGCGGTAAAACATAATATGTACCGATTTTTTTTTTTAAACGGTGGCATAAAAAATATTTTCCAAGGCTATCGGAATTGAATATGGGGGCTAAAAATAGATTTTTTTTTAAAAATATTTATTTCTGGACCGATTTTCAAAATCTAACTTGTGTGTTTCTTAGTTACATCATTTCCAAGCTATCTAACCAGGTTTCGGGGTCAATTTCCATTTTTTTGTTTACTCCTACCCCAGCTCCTCCACCTCCTGCTACATGTAAGTAAATTCCCATAAGAATATAAATTTTTCGCAATAAAATCAATATTTGATGAAAATTTATGAAATAAAAATCTTTGGGGAGGGAGACTTTTTTGTTATCGATGAAAAAGTACTTATGGTCGTGACGACAGTTTTCGGGGTAGTCGTGAGTTTTCGGGGTATTGCGAATGTTGCTATATTTAGCCCACGTTCTATTGCTCGAGCTGTTATGTAAATAAAAAGACAGCTGACCTACATTTTCGCCAACAGAAAATGCGACCTAAAGAGGTAAACTAATACTTTTAAATGTTTACAATTAAATCGATTTGTCTATACATGTATATTAGGAACATGATTTTCATCATGTTTTTATTGTAACCCTTCTCATTAATTTTGAAATAATGCAATAAATAATGAAGATATATTATACATGTATTTCAAGTTCTCCCTTGTTCCTAATTAATATGCATCGGATTGTATCATGTTCTCATTGGTTGGCTAATTAATATGCATCGGATTGTATCATGTCTATTGGTTGCCTAACTTAATATGCATTCGGATTGTATCATGTTCTCATTGGTTGGCTCTAATATGCATCGGATTGTATCATGTTCTCATTGGTTGCCTAATTAATATGCATCGGATTGTATCATGTTCTCATTGGTTGGCTCATTAATATGCATCGGATTGTATCATGTTCTCATTGGTTGGCCTCATAATAGTGCATCGGATTGTATCATGTTCTATTGGAAAATTGCCTAATTAATATGCATCGGATTGTATCATGTTCTCATTGGTTGGCTCATTAATATGCATCGGATTGTATCATGTTCTCATTGGTTGGCTCATTAATATGCATCGGATTGTATTTGGTTCTCATTGGTTGGCTTAATTAATTTTGCATCGGATTGTATCATGTTCCTCAATTGGTTGGCCTAATTAATTATGCATCGGGATTGTTATCAGTTTCATTGGTTGGCTCCCCAATTAAATATGCTCGGATTTGTATTCATGTTCTCATTGGTTGGTCTCATTAATATGAATCGGATTGTATCAGTTTCTCATTGGTTGGCTCATTAATATGCATTCGGATTGTAATCCATGTTCTCATTGGTTGGCTCATTAATATGCATCGGATTGTATCATGTTCTCATTGGTTGGCTCATTAATATGCATCGGATTGTATCATGTTCTCATTGGTTGGCTCATTATTGATGCATCGGATTGGTTATCAGTTTCTCATTGGTTGGCTCCTTTAATATCATCGGATTGTATCATGTCTCATTGGTTTGCTCATTTAATATGCATCGGATTGTATCATGTTCTCATTGGTTGGCTCATTAATATGCATCGGATTGTATCATGTTCTCATTGGTTGCCTAATTAATATGCATCGGATTGTATCATGTTCTCATTGGCTGCCTAATTAATATGCATCGGATTGTATCATGTTCTCATTGGTTGGCTCATTAATAGCCAATAAAAACGCGATCCTACAACCCTGTTTACAAGCCCCGCCGTGGAGCGTGCATGTGCGCATGGATGATGGACGCTTGGCCGCGAATCCAGACACATGGCGCGCACCTCTGGGCGTGCTCGGGGTGACGGCGTCGCGCGTGGCGGGCTCGGGGTGGGCCTGAGGACGGGGGACCCACGGGTCTCTTCAGCATTGAAGCTGGCAGACTCTCTTCACACCACCTAACCTCACTTCGCGACAACAGCGACCGCGCCTTCCAAGTCCCTCATTTGCCACCAATTTGACTCAACATAAATAGACCCGCAAACAATAATACCCAACAATAGGACCACGGGCGGGCCTCAACACTAAATACAGACAAGTGTCTCTCTTTTTTTTCTCTTTTTTTCTTTTCTACTTTATGCAGATGGCGTGCAAGTCCATAGAGTCAGTGCAGCCGTTAAACGTAAGCATGAAATTAAATCCTACAACCAGAACAGCCTGAGGGTCAGTCAACAAGTACTGGTATTGCATTTAGTCAATTATTAATCCTTACACCGCTATCTTAATTTTTTGTTGTCTGCTGTTTATTTTCTATTTTCCATTTTTATCTTCAACGAGGATGGCCGCGGCCCGCATGTCGAGCCCGCCGAGGCATTTGATGGTCTCAGAGTGTATTTATTTGAAGTTTGATGCCCAATAAGCATACAAAGTTTCAAGCAAATCTGACTTACAGTTACAGAGATAGTAGGTATGTGAAAACTTTGACAGAAACTTTAACGCAAACTTCTAAGTCATTTGACCTTGACATAGGGGCACAGGGGACGCATGAGTGGGACACAGAATGAATATATGGATGATGATTAATAAGCATATGAAGTTTCAAGTCAATGTGACTTAGGACTGCAGAGATATAAGGTATTTAAAAACTTTAACGCAGATTTCAGAACGCAAACTTCTAAGTCTTGACCTTGGGCACAGGGGCCGCATGAGTGGGATACAGCATGAATATATGGATCATGACTAATAAGCATATGAAGTTTCAAGTCGATGTGACTTAGGACTGCAGAGATATAAGGTATTTAAAAACTTTAACGCAGATTTCGGACGGACGTACGGATGCACGCACGGACGCACAGACACCCGGACGTCATTGTGATCACTATGTCTCGCTTTCCGCAAGCGGGCTCGACAAAAACATGCTTTGACAGCACTGTAGGATAATTTACAACAGGCTTTGACAGTACTTCAGAATCATTTCCAATGGAAGTCCTGTCAAAACATGTTTATATTGAGAAATAAGGCAAGATATAAAAGCAACAGCAGACGACAAAGGTTGTGTTTAGCGGTCTAACAGTTAAATCCCATGTTACATGGACATTTTTCCTTTAGTATTATGATAAACGTTGCAATAATAAAATACAAGTAAATAAAGTAATAATACAACATGTTATCTGCCAGACGAAACTGATCATTCAAATGCAAAATAAACATCACCATCTAATCGAGCATGCCCCAAACATGCCGAATATCATATTTTTTACAATTTTGCTCATTAGAATCGTCTCTAAGAGACATCACTATATAGGCTTGTAATATATCATTATGTCTCCCCCATGAATGGGGAGACATATTGATTTTGGCTTGGTTGTCCGTCTGTCCGTACAGACGAGAGCTACATTGTGAGGTTAACCACACAGTGATGGACTTGTTAAGAGATGCTTATTCCGTTTTAACCCCGTTATAAATTGCTCTTGTGGGGTTATTTTGTCTTGTGGGGTTGTTTTTTTCTGTACGATTGATGTTTACGGGGTTTGATTTAGGATGGGTTAGGGTTAGTAACCTCACAATGTACGTCTCGTCAGTACGTCCGTGCGTCCATCTGTCCGTCACAAAATTTGTGTCGTGCATACATGTATCTCCAAAGGTTTTTGAGTTAGAGTCGTGAAACTTTACAGGAATACTTGTCATCATGTGAAGTTGCACACCTGGGGTTTTAGATGCGGATTCATCCTGTATTTACGGAGCTATGGCCCTTGACTTAGCGAAAATTGGGGATTTTGAACTTGTGTCGCGCGTATCTCCAAATGTATTTCAGTTAGTCGTGAAACTTTACAGGAATACTGGTCATCATGTGAAGTTGCGCACCTGGTGTTTTAGCTGCGGATTCATCCAGTATTCACGGAGTTATGGCCCTTGACTTAGCGAAAAATGGGGATATTCAACTTGTGTCGCGCGTATCTCCAAATGTATTTCAGTTAGTCGCGAAACTTTACAGGAATACTGGTCATCGTGTGAAGTTGCGCACCTGGTGTTTTAGATGCGGATTCATCCAGTATTCACGGAGTTATGGCCCTTGACTTAGTGAAAAGTGGGGATTTTCAACTTGTGTCGTGCGTATCACCAAAAGTATTTCAGTTAGTCGCGAAACTTTACAGGAATACTGGTCATCATGTGAAGTTGCGCACCTGGTGTTTTAGATGCGGATTCATCCAGTATTCACAGAGTTATGGCACTTGACTTGGTGACAAAATTTGTGTTGGGCGTATCTCCAAAACTAATTCAGTATAATATATAATATAATACCGCATTTGCTCTGAAAACTTTTGTTAGCCTTGTGAAAAGCTGTGGCCATTTATAGAAATCATTTTTCGGCAAAAATCTCATATACGATAATGTTGATTATATTAGGTGTCAGCTCAATTATACATGTACTTTCGGCTTTTTATGCCTGACGTTTCAATTTCCATATTTCCTCACTTTTTATTTTATTATCTCACAATATGCAGCTAACGTACGCAGAAAATACAAGGTAGCTACATACCGGTATATGCTGTTGCTGCCGTAAATTCTACTTTTCCAAGCCCTGATAACATGCAGTGGTGGTATTGGAGGAGACATATGTTTTTGTCTGAAAAACAATCCTCTAGTTTCATATGTTTTCGGGCATGCCGGATCGAATGGAACACATTACAAATGCGTATCTTTAAGAGAAAAAAAGTTAAACATACTAAATTATGATTTTCTCCTCGGTGAAATAAACCGCCAGCATTAAAATTAAGCCAATCTATACGCAATGAACCCAATAACCGTCATTCCACCAAAAATAAACACAATTTCTCTATCTTTTTGACTTTGTGAAGGTGTGTAAAAATCACTCAATGTTGGCTCTCTCTCTCAAACGACTGTAATCGTTGTGCACTTGCCACTGGAGCTGTTACAGCATTATATTATCGTATAGCGTTATCTACATCATCAAACGTCTTAGCAGCGTGATTCTGCTTTCTGATTTAATTATTAATCAAATCTCTCTGTTCTTTTTTCTGCCCATTCAGGCTTGCGCCTTTTGCAAATTTTCCACAGCTTTATCATGCCTTTTACGTTCCTCATTGGCTGAATTACTACCCAATGAACTAAATAAGAAATTACTCGCTGTAAACGCCAATGCATTAACCAAAGTGTCACCAACCATTATATAATAATTTTATTACTTCAAAATATTATCTGGAATTATACCCTGCTTTACCAACATATCTCTTGTAGCAATAGCAAGTCCAGTATCCAACATAAGCATAAACGTATTAGAACCATCAAGTTGAAGTTTTGGAACTTTTTGTTTAATAATTTTATTCGTTATTTGTGCATATCCAATCTTCAAAGCTGTAATAACAGCAGCGTGGTAAACAAGATTTCCAATTATTCGGTATTGATCGTTGTTATTGTTGTTTTTTTAATATAATAATTAAATGTTCAATTTATTCCATATAGTGTGGATTAACTGTTGGCATTTCATTAACTGTAGACATTTTAGGTTTCTTAACTGTAGGCGATTTCCTAATCAATTTCCAACCATATATGTCACATTTGACGTAGTTTTATGAACTTTTACTGTAACTTTATCTTCATACTCCTCCGGTGGTATATTTACTTTTTGTTTATGCACCATATTTAATAGGGTTTCTTGTTTGACCTTTCTTGCAGTTGCACCTTTACGCCCAGCTTCTACACGTTTGGGATTCTTTGTTACTTGTTTAATCTCCTCGTTTTGTTTAAATTGACAATATTTATATGTTGTTATCATTGTAGTAATCGGTGCTAAAAATGCACCAAACCTAAAATATAACTCACAGAATGTAGTAGTTAAAGCATGTTCAACAAACGGGTCATCTTCTAAATCAGCTACGAGTTTAGTATGATTTTCTTCAAGTATAGGTAGGACTTTACCAGCTAGTACATGTATAGCATACATATTCAAAATAGTATTACCAAGAGTTTTAGTCTTAGATGCCCCAAGTCTAGTTTCATATCTATTATACAATTTTAATACGTGTTCATCATTATTTACTTTACCTCCATCATCAAACAGTTGTTCTACAAGTTCCTCGCACTCCATTTTTATTTTACATAATATACATTTAAATTTAAAATAAACCCAAACAGAACCAATTATAATAATTGATAATTGTATGAATATCAAATGTCAAGCAATATTTATTATTTAAGATAAATTTGCCTAGAAATACCCAGCAACTAAGCAATACATATTTTACTAAGCAATTCTTAACATTGCTAGCTATGAATTGCTAAGCAAAATCAAGCAAAAAAAAAGTAAATATGCAATATCAAGCAATCTTCAGCATTATTTAAGTAATTTATAACCAGTAGGTTGCTCAGTTCTAATAAGCAATTTAGAATGTTTTGTTTTGTTTTCAATAACCCTTTTCTTATTTTGTTTCTTTCCTCCGGGGTTGGAATAACATCAATTTCTCTCAAACAGTCCTCAAAACTATCTCCATCCTTCGTATAAAACATACACAGCCATTTTGTCTGTTCCATTAAGTCTATTAAGACTGAATTATATCTCTGTGATATAACCCAAAAGATTTGCTCTGTATGTCGCCCAGAGAATGTGAGCTGTGACAGCATATCTTTTTTCTTAGTTATTTGCTTTGTAGCTGAACAGTCATCAATGATATATAATGTGGGACTTCCAGCATATTTATTAAAAAAATAATCTTAACAGTTCTTGCAACATCTCTTCACCATTACTACTAACTGGATTAACAACCTTTATTTGTTTATCGCTTGGGTGTCGTACATCACCTATCCAACTTCTGTTTGTATACGCCTTGTTCCATGCAGTTGGACAAAGTACACATGTAACTATATTCTCAAATACTCCAGCATATCCACCTTGTTGCTGTGAAAGCTCAAGTATTTCAAGGACAAATTCCTGTTTGACCGCAGATAATAGCACTAAGCACATACTTTGGCCAATCAATACACAACACTGTTACATATCTTCCAGTTTCTATATTTAATTGCGCATCTTGCATTATAAATAAATATATATTTATTGTACCAACTGCTTTGGCTGCTTTAGTAATCTGAATTGTGATACCCTCATTAGTATTTTCTATTCTCCGTCCATTTCCATGTAATTGGCTATCGTCTGTCTTTCTTACGTCAAGCCAGAGGCCATATTTTGTTGTAAGATATTACCCAATTACTACACATGCAATTCTTTACTAATAATGTTCACTATTGAATCATTAATATTTCCGCCAGCAAACTGTTTGCGTATTTCATCCCACATATTATATTCTTTCATCCCTTGACTGTATAGCTGATTAGGCACACCTTCGATAGTAACTTCAACTTTATTTATTTTCATATTATAGAATGTTTCACTGTCTCTTGCAAAATCTGCTGGTGGTTCTTCAAATAACATTAAAATTCCCTTCATAGAGAGAGCGGTGTATTCAATTTGATTTTGTATCAACACTTTCACTTACATGTACCTAGGAAACATACATCAGGATTATCTCCCTTGTTAGTTTATAACTTGCACGCTTGAAAAAGCGTACCGTGAACCCGACTAGATACGGTATATAATAGGATGCATCACCAGTCTAATCATTTTTTCTTCCGGCATTGAGTTCATGAACTTCAGGTTGTAAACGTGGCTTATTTCTAAGAAGTTCTGAAGATTATTTTCAGCTGATGCAGTGTAAGTTGTTACAATGTAATGTCTATATATTTGGGTAACCACTAAGCAGAGTGAAGACGGGGCAGTTCTCAGTTCTGTTATGAGTCGGCCCTGCCAATCGAAACACAGCGGCACCGCGGAGGAGAGCACGACGTCCAGTGCTAAGAAGCGCAAACATTTCAAATCAGAAAAGGATTTGGATGCGCTAGAACAACGAATTGACAAGAAATTTTCATCCTGGGATGAAAAACTGACTGCTTTGATGGAAATGCTGTCTAAAGACAAACGGCACACGCCATTATTGTCACTTGAGAATGCCCTGGATGAGGAATATAATTTGAACAGAGACCACATTGGGTCATCCTCAATCACCCAGATGACATTATATCCTTACAACCCGGTCAGGCAGAGCGACGTAGGCTGTTCTCAGACACCACATCTGATGTGGTGTCTGAGAACAGCCTACGTCGCTCTGTCTGATGATCAGAATCGCACGACTTGCATCCCGATGACATCCATGATAATGAACAATTCTTCCGTTACTTGACGGCAACCAAACCAGATGACTCTGGAATAGCTGATGGCCTGGTAAGTGTTTGGAGAAGACGCGCATTTGGCGAAATCGCGAAATAAATCCGGATTGATTTTAGATTGATCAAGCACAGATAGACTCTCTGAATAACACATGGCACAGTGCAGAACCAGAATCATGAAAATTCTGAGAGGAGTTTGTGAAGGTTTAGAGAATATGGTTGAGTCATTACTGATTAAACGTCATGGACCAAGGGCTACATTTGGCAAGAACCAGACATTGTACACACAGTCCTACAAAACGGTAGAGAAAGTGTCATTTCAAGGTCATACAGCATCTCGCATAAGCATCATTTTGTGTGCGTACATGCAACAGGCACTCAGAAACCACCTAAAATTGACAGCGCAATCCAGACAGTGCAGGATATTTTTGCTATGAGTACCAAAACATTAGACCAAGCGGGGCGATGTGGGACATTCTTTCACCGACTTGCAGCTACATATGACACAGGCTTGAGTGAAGTCAGGGATATTAAAGTGCCTTTTTTGAAATTGCCATTGTCAAATGAAGGCGTGTTTGGAACGGGCTTGGAAACAAAATTAAAGGAATGTCGAGACCAATCGCAGCAATTGAAAGAGTTTTTGCAACCTGTGGACGCGTATCGGCCATATAAGAGATGATATCCATCAGCTAAGCGCCCATGGTAGTACAAAGGAGAAGCCATATAGATGGACTTATTACAGTCGATCAAGGGGCAGGGATGAACATATGGCAGACAACAGCAGGACAGGTCGTCTACTGTGGTAAATGGTTTTCGTCAGTCCACAAGTACAAATAGACAATCTTGACTACAGCAACAACATTTTAGTACATTGCCAACAGATACCTGTGGGAGGTTGTCTACAAAGGTTTGTAGAAAAATGGAAACAAATAACAGACGACAAATGGGTGTTAAAAACACTACAGTACGGGTACAAAATGGAATTTCTCCAAAACAAACTGGGATTCAGAAAATTGTTGTTTCAAACGAAACCCCACATATTTTATAACGAGGCATATTTAAGAATGCAAAATGTACGGCTAGCGGTTTATCTAGACGATTGGTTTCTTCTGAATGCAAGTTGCAGAAATATTCTAGTGGACCGACAAAAAACACTTGACTAGAGTTACGTTTATAAATATTCAGAAATCCCAGCTTGTTCCCAGTCAGAAAATAGGGGGTCATTTTCATTTAGACAAGGAAATGGTGACTCCAACTGTAGACAGGATGACAAAGTTACACAGTGCAATAAACAGTATCAGGAAAGGTCAGAGACTATCTGCACCTGTTGGGGCTGATGGCCTCCTGCATAGAATTGGTCACACATGCACGATTGTTCATGAGGCCGGTGCAACAACACCTTCTCAGTTTCTGGAAACCATCGTCCAGAGATCTAACAGCCAGCCCATTTACACAGCATCTGTACAGTCTGACACCTGAAATGGTGGTGGGATCCAGCGAACATTCTGAAGGGCCAATCACTGCGGAAATGGTCCACAGGAATAGTGGTGACCACAGATCCATCAAAATGGGGTTTTGGGGGAGTAGTGAACAATCTTGGAACGTCCATCAGAAAAAGCAACACATCAACTTTCTAGAGGCAGTGTTCTTGACTTTTCTTCCACAATTACAGGGGAAAAATGTGTTGATAAGATGCTACAACACGACAGTTGTTCAGCTGATCAACAAGCAGGGTGGGACCCACCCCTTGAAATTGTGCTACAAGACTGGGGACTTATGGAATTTGGCAAAAGACCACAAAATAGAAATCAAAGCAGCACACAGAGCAGGCAAACTCAATGTGCTAGCAGACAAATTGAGCAGAATAAAGATCAGACCAACAGAAAGGTCACTAAACGATCAGATAGCTTGGCAAATATTCACGAAATTGGAAGATCCGATGATAGATCTATTTGCTTCAGCCTTCAGTACACAATCGGAAAACTCAGATGTTTTGTTCTTGAGAATTTCATCCCCCAGCATTAGCGACAGATGCACTATCGAATTTGTGGGATCGAATGATTGCATACGCATTTCCCCTGATTTGCATGATTCCCAAAGTACTACTACACATGTCTCAGTATCTGTGTGAAGTAATACTGATTGCTCCACAGTGGCCCAGGAGACAATGGTACACAAGTCTGTTACAAATGTCGATAGCATGTCCCATAAAACTGCCAGAGGTAGAAAGACAAAATGGCTACAAAATCTATTGCCAATAGATTAAAAAATATTATCTCATCCATAATTGATGCTTCGCAAACTGGTTTTATAAAAGGAAGATATATCGGAGAAAATATTAGACTTTTATTTGAATCCATATATTTGAATGAAACAAATGAACCAGGGTTGTTATTTTTTGAAAAAGCATTTGATAGTGTTGATCATGGGTACCGGTATATACAAACAACACAAAAATATTTTAATTTTGGAGATGATTTTATTAAATGGATTACCTTATTTTATAAGGATGCAAAAAGCTGTGTATATACCGTAACAATGGTCATCTCTCAGAATTTTTCGGCATAGATCAAGGCTGTCCCAAAGCTGTCCATATCTTTTCATAATAGCAATTGAAATATTATCAAAATGCATTCAAAATAATGCGGATATAAAGGGAGTGAACATATACAATCAAAATATTAAACAAGAGGGCCATGATGGCCCTAATTCGCTCACCTGACTCCGTGAACACCAGAGGAGAATGTGACATTGAGTTCATGTGTTTTAAAAAAATTGTGCTATTTTTAGATGGCGGTCATCTTGGATTAAGCGATGACTCTCATTTTACAAAATCTGAAAATGCTTCACCCAGCATCGGCCATGTGGTTCCTGAGAAAAAGACGTTAAAAATCTTGAATAAATGGACCTTTTGGTGGCCATCATGGATGACATAATCATCCGATTCCGACAAATAATGCACCAGAGTGATCGCCTCATTGATACCTTCAATTTGATATATGACATGACCATATTCAGTCAAAAATAAAATTTGACCCCACGGGCCACGCCCATTTTTGACCCCGGGGTCACCATTTTAACAACTTTCAAAGGGCAATGTACATCGATCATTCCTACCAAGTTTCGTCGAAATCCGGCTAGCGGTTCATGAGAAGAAGATTTTTTAAGAATTTATGCTATTTTTAGACGGCAGCCATCTTGGATTAGCGATGACCTCCATCTTAACAAATATGAAAAGTCTTCACCCATGGACCATAACTTTTAAGTTTGGCTACCATGGGCCAAGCGGTTCATGTGAAGAAGAATTTTGAAATCTCTAATAAAAGAACGACCTTTTGACATTTTGGCGGCCATCTTGGATGACATAACAATCCGATTTGGACAAAAAAATGTACCAGAGTGATCGCCTCATTGATACCTTCGATTTGATATATAACATGACCATATTCAGTCAAAAATAAAATTTGACCCCACGGGCCATGCCCATTTTTGACCCCGGGGTCACCATTTTAACAACTTTGAAAGAGCATTGTACATCGATCATTCCTACCAAGTTTCGTCGAAATACGGCTAGCGGTTCATGAGAAGAAGATTTTTTAAGAATTTATGTTATTTTTAGACGGCGGCCATCTTGGATTAGCGATGACCTCCATTTTAACAAATCTGAAAAGGCTTCACCCATGGACCACAACTTTTAAGTTTGGCTACCATGGGCCAAGCGGTTCCTGTGAAGAAGAATTTTGAAATCTCTAATAAAAGAACGACCTTTTGGCGGCCATCTTGGATGACATAACAATCCGATTTCGACAAAAAATGCACCAGAGTGATCGCCTCATTGATACCTTCAATTTGATATATGACATGACCATATTTGGTCAAAAATAAAATTTGACCCCAATTTGACCCCACGGGCCACGCCCATTTTTGACCCCGGGGTCACCATTTTAACAACTTTGAAAGAGCAATGTACATCGATCATTCCTACCAAGTTTTGTCGAAATCCGGCAAGCGGTTCATGAGAAGAAGATTTTTTAAGAATTTATGCTTTTTTTAGACGGCGGCCATCTTGGATTAGCGATGACCTCCATTTTAACAAATCTGAAAAGGCTTCACCCATGGACCATAACTTTTAAGTTTGGCTACCATGGGCCAAGCGGTTCATGTGAAGAAGAATTTTGAAATCTCTAATAAAAGAACGACCTTTTGACCTTTCGGCGGCCATCTCGGATGACATAACAATCCGATTTCGACAAAAAATGCACCAGAGTGATCGCCTCATTAATACCTTCAATTTGATATATGAAATGACCATATTCAGTCAAAAATAAAATTTGACCCTAATTTGACCCCACGGGCCACGCCCATTTTTTACCCCAGGGTCACCATTTTAACAACTTTGAAAGAGCAATGTACATCGATCATTCCTACCAAGTTTTGTCGAAATCCGGTTGGCGGTTCTTGAGAAGAAGATTTTTTATGAATTTGTGCTATTTTTAGACGGCGGCCATCTTGGATTACGTAATAACGTCATTTTAACAATTTTGTAATCCCCCTACCTAAGGACCATGACCATGAAGTTTGGTGACCATAGGCCCAATGGTTACCGAGGAGAAGACGTTTGAAAATGTTCACGGACGACGACGGACGACGGACACATTGCGGTAACAATAGCTCACATGAGCTTCGCTTAGGTGAGCTAAAAACACTATGTTCGCAGATGACGCAACTTTTCTTACTGACGGTTCAGAGCTATCATTTACAAAGCTTGTAGAGGCTATAGAAGAATTTTCAAAAAATTCAGGACTGCTGTTAAATATAAAACAAGAAACGAGGCAAAGCCACGAAGGCCAGGTTTTTTCCAAGCATAGACACTTGGATAACATAATTATACCCACTTTTTGTAGACTAGATGGCCGTGGCCTGCATGTCGCGCCTTGGGGCGAGGCATGGACATGGACACTAAAAAAATAGATATAGTAGATGGAAAAACTTTAATGAAAAAACTTTAACCGGACACACGGACGTATGGACGGACGTATGCCAAAATGCTGACGATATTGCGCTTTCCGCAAGTGGGTGCGACAATGATCATAAACACCCATGTGAAGTATCAAGGTAATGGGTGAAGCAGTTGCAGAGATATAGTACACGAAAAAACTTTAACAAAAAAATTCAAAGTAATTTGACCTTGACATTGGGCACAGGGGCCGCACGGTTGGGGGTTAGAATGAAAATATGGATGATGATAAACACCCATGTGAAGTTTCAAGGTAATGGGCGAAGCAGTTGCAGAGATATAGTATAACGAAAAAGTTTTTACAAAAAAACTTTAACCAGACGTACGTTAAAAAGTTAACGTTGAAAATGGCTACGTCAATTACATAGAAATAATAGGTGAAGGTAAAAAAATGGTCACATGTTGGATAGTTGTATGTGGTAGGCACCCCTTGGTTATTAAGCTGTGAAAGTTTGGTGGTCCTAGGTGGTACAGTACCAAAGAAATGGACTTAAACACGAAAACTTAACATTGTAAACGCGAAAACTTAACATTGATTGTGGACGCCGCCCGCCTGCCGCCCGCCCGCCGCCCGGCTTTCGCCAATCCAATAGCCTGGATTTTTTTTCAAAAAACCTGGCTAAAAAAGTAACATGTTGGATAGTGATATGTGGTGGGCACCCCTTGATTATGAAGCTGTGAAAGGTTGGTGGTCCTAGGTGGTACAGTACCAAAGAAATGGACGTAAGCACGAAAATTTAACATTGTAAACGCGAAAACTTAACATTGAAAATGGCTAAGTCGACTGCGCGGAAAAAATGGGTCAAGTTAAAAAAAAAGTAACATGTTGGATAGTGATATGTGGTGGGCACCCCTTGATTATGAAGCTGTGAAAGTTTGGTGGTTCTAGGTGGTACAGTAACAAAGAAATGGACTCAAACACGAAAACTTAACATTGATTGTGGACGCCGCCCGCCGCCAGCCTGCCCGGCTTTTGCCAATCCAATAGTCTGAATTTTTTTCTTCAAAAAACCTGGCTAAAAAAATCAACAATTCTTAGAGTAGGATCCTTAAGACAATCGTCTATACATTACTGCCCAATACAACATTTGCACGGACTTCGGATAAAGCTCAAACGCTATGAATTACGTTTTCAAATAGTGAAAATGTGATCCGAAGATAAAAATAATTTGAAAATTGTTTAAACAAATGAAAACACAGATATCTAACATAGATAGGAAAAGTAAACGTACTGAAAACATTCGCTATTCCAAAATTAATATATCCATTAACAGTTATTCAAACACCTTCAGAGAATATTATAAAACATATCAAGAAAAAGTTACATGATTTTTTATGGGATTCTAAACCAGATAAAACAAGAATTCCGCGGAATCAAATGTCTCGCCTTGTTCCGCCTTGACCTTGACCCTGGGGTCTTGACCTTGACCCCCGAGAATAGTCCTATATTCATCTACATATCATAGTAAAGGTATGTATAAAGTTTGATGACTGTAGCTGATAAGGTGTTGAAGTAATGAAACTTAACATTGAATGATGACGCAGCCGCCTCCGCCGACGACTCCGGAAAAGCAAAACATATGTATCGCTTTCCGCTTTCGCGGGTGAGACAATAAAACGAGAGACAATAATAAAAAGTTATGAAAATGGTGGAAGAGATATGGTTGACATAGAGTGTTTTATAACCTCCTTAAAAGAAGGTTCTGGATATCACGATAATCTATCAGAGTGTTTGCTGGCAGGGTTAAGAGCTGAGTTAATAGCGTGAATTAGGCACTTATCATCATAATTCTTCACGTTGATGACAGCATGCTTTAGGGCTATTTCTCTTGGTAGTGTGATGTAAGAAGATCCTTTCAACGGTTTGTATTTAGCTATGTTCAGATAAAGTTTATGACAACAGTCAATCATAAGGCCCGTAGTCATACTGACCAGTGAAGTTTTCAATGCTTTTCTGCATGTCAGATGACGCATGATCGTAGAATTCAATAATGTTGCCAGGTTCTAGAATAGAATATTTGTAGAGTTCTATGGTTAAGCCAAGCTGGAATTTAAGCCCACTGAGTTCTAGTTCTTCTTTACCGTGAGTTGTTTTTCGATAATAGTTTTCTTAGCTTCCAAAAGCCTTTGTGGATCTTTGTATGTGTCGACGTACATTCATACGCTCTGAAGTAGCCGCATTTAGGATTATCAACAAGTTCTGAGAAGTTGGTGCTTTTGTATTCGTTGAGTTCTTTGACTACCGGTACTTCGTTGTATTTCAAGTTCATGTTTCTGAGCTTAAGTTCTTCAATTATAGACTGTTTTGCGTTTCTGTGCTTGAAGTGCCGCTTAAGCCCTTTTACCGTAGTACTATATTGTGCTGTTGTCTATAAGGAGTTGTAATAACCGGCTCAGGCTCCTTAAGGGCCTAAATACATGTAGCAATATTTAGAGCCTTACCATCAATAATCCCATCAGTGTAGTTTTAAAAGGTATTGAACGTCTTGATTCATCATTTTAATTAATTTAATTTTAATTAATAAAAAACATTTCTTAAATAAGAATAACATTTGTGTGGTTCAGGAAATTTTATTACCGTAAACAAATTCATGAGCTAAGTGCCATTGGCACTTATTTTTTTGTGTGAGGTGCTAAAAATAGGTGTCGAGTGTATTGGATTTATGTTACTAGTGGTTATACGTGCTAAAAGTAAGTGTCAAGTGTTTTGGGCCATATATGTGTTTTGAACTTTTGGTACAGAACCCCCATTTTGTATATATACGACGGTATTATTAAATGTTCGCAGATATATATTTACACTGGCTGAGACACTTTTTGAATGTCCCCTGAAAATTTCGACCATAAGTCAAGATGCCTATGGCCGACACCTGTGTTGCTAAACACGCTGACAGAAATGTTTAGCTAACAACAATCTTATATTGAAGGTACTCAACATTGAAACAAATGTTTATCATTGGATTGAAATAATTTGTTTAGCTCATATGTTAAATTTTATAAAAAAACGCCAGTTGTTGAACTTGTTAATACCCCGAAAACTAGACTCACCATCATACATTTAAATATTTTTTCATAACATGGAACAGATTTTTTTGTAGATCTGGAGAACTGACAGGCCTGGAACCTTCAATATTCAAAGCCTTCAGGTTGTAGTTGACACACATGTAGTATTGGAACAAGTTAAAATAATCATTGCCAAATGAAAATTTTAGCCCCAATTCTCATGGATTCGTGCCTTCTCATTGATTCATGCCCCTAGAAAACAAGTGAATAAGCATATTCTAAGAATAGTGTTAATCTAAAACTAGAAATGTGGCCTGCCGGCACACGAATACCCCCACTGGCAGCCAAAGAAAACGAGGCATTTTTGATTATAAGCCATTCAGCCGAGCGTTAAGGTTTCAAACGCATCAAGTCTGTGACCTTGACCCTGGGCATAGTGTGATAATCCATGCATCGGTGTAGAAGATATAGAGCGGAAGGGAATTTCAATAGGTTTGACCTTTGACCTTCAACTGTGACCTTGGACGTAGGTGTGTGGTTATTGATCGCGACACACCTTCTCATCAGGAGAAACATTTGTGCCAAGCCATTTGATAATCCATGCATCGGTGTAGAAGATATAGAGCGGAAGGGAATTTCAATAGGTTTGACCTTTGACCTTCAACTGTGACCTTGACCTTGGACGTAGGTGCGTGGTTATTGATCGCGACACACCTTCTCATCATGAGAAACATTTGTGCCAAGCCATTTGATAATCCATGCATCGGTGTAGAAGATATAGAGCGGAAGGGAATTTCGATAGGTTTGACCTTTGACCTTCAACTGTGACCTTGGACGTAGGTGCGTGGTTATTGATCGTGACACACCTTCTCATCATGAGAAAAATTTGTGCCAAGCCATTTGATAATCCATGCATCGGTGTAGAAGATATAGCGGAAGGGAATTTCGATAGGTTTGACCTTTGACCTTCAACTGTGACCTTGGACGTAGGTGCGTGGTTATTGATCGTGACACACCTTCTCATCATGAGAAACATTTGTGCCAAGCCATTTGATAATCCATGCATCGGTGTAGAAGATATAGAGCGGAAAGGAATTTCGATAGGTTTGACCTTTGACCTTCAACTGTGATCTTGACCTTGGACGTAGGTGCGTGGTTTTGATCGCGACACACCTTCTCATCATGAGAAACATTTGTGCCAAGCAATTTGATAATTTATGTATAAAATGTTATATATGTTGATTTCTGGCAGCAACACTTCTTTATTGTATGAGTGATTAAGGAATGTCACTGAAATATGGGAAAAGTTATAGGGCACGAACCTGATGAGAAGTTTCAAGATCAATTACTGTCTGTTTTCACGAAACCTGTCCAAATTTTACGGCCATATCAACAATGCAAAAACAGTTGTTTTTTTGGATAATATAAAATTTTATCAAAATTTAAGAATTATCCTTTATTATCCTTTTATTTCCTGAAATTTGGTCAAATATTGATTTTATTACGAACAAGAGTTTCGAAGGTCACAATATACGCCCGTCGAGGCAAGGGGAGACAACAAGGGGAGATAACTCACTGAAAACCAATAGGCTTCTTCAACTTGCCTTGATAAACATGTATACCGAATTTGGTTACGATCGGTGAAGTAGAGCTCGAGTTATTGCGTGGACAAGGATACAAAGTGCGAAAATTAACAAGAGCTGTAGGAGAACAGCATAGCTCGACTACGAGGGTTGTCGATGTACACATAGCTTGACAAAGAAGGTGGCTGCGGCCTGCATAAAAACCTTAACCAAGGTTGACTAAAAACCTTAACCAAGGGAAATTAAGTAAGTAATTCAAGGTTAAATGTAGGTCAATGTCAGATATAGGTCAGGGGTTATTGATGTACATCACTAGGAGATGAAGTTTTCCAAGTATGGTTTCTGTAGGCCCAGGAGTATTCCATATACAAGATTGACTAAAAACCGTAACCAAGGGGAAATAACTAAGTAATCCAAGGATAAAAGTAGGTGAAGGTCAAATATAGGTCAGGGATTATTGATGTACATCACTAGGAGATGAAGTTGTCCAAGTATGGTTGATGTAGGCCCAGGAGTATTCCATATACATGCTTGACTATAAACATTAACCAAGTAATTCAAGGTTAAATGTAGGTGTTTGTTTGTTTTTGTTTATTGGTGTTTAACGGCCTATCAACAGCTAAGGTCATGTAAGGCCGGACAAACAGGTTTGATCCCGTTTTAAGCTGCTGCATTGGGGGGAAAATCCCAAAATCAGAACGGAATATTTACATCGAGATACAACATATTCAGCCCTGAAATTAGAAAAACCTGATCTGGTGCCAGGTCCATACTGCACCAAAGTCACTTGGCCCCTTCCCCTATTTAAAAGTAATACCAGTAGGATTACTCTTATAAGGGGTATAACCAGATTCAACTGTCACATACAAAATGCCAAAGACGTATGTGAGGGCCAAACCAGGTCTCCAGTCGGGATTCCGGTAAGGATGAACCCCGATCGTTAAATTACCCATCGCATGCTCCCACCTGCCACCCACTAAATGTAGGTGAAGGTAAAATAAAGGTCAGGGGTTATTGATGTACATCCCTATGAGAAAAAGTTATCCAAGTATGGTGTCTGGATGCACAATAGTATTCCATGTACAAGCTTGTTAACCAAGGTTGACTAAAAACCTTAACCAAGGTTGACTAAAAACCTTAACCAAGGGGAATTAAGTAAGTAATTCAAGAGGAAATGTAGGTGAAGGTCAAATATAGGTCAGGGGTTATTGATGCACATCACTAGGAGATGAAGTTGTCCAAGTATGGTGGGTGTAGGGCCAGGCCATATACAAGCTTGACTAAAAACCGTAACCAAGGTGTGACGCCGACGACGGGGTGACTTCATAAGCTCTAACTATTCTTCGGATAGTCAAGCTAAAAATGGCCGCAAGGGGAGATAAGTCATCGGACATTTTTCAAAATCAATAGAATTCTTCGTCTTGCCGTGTTAAACATGTATACCGAATTTACTTACAATCCGTCAAGTAGCACTGTAGTTATTGCGTGGACAAGCTGTGCCCGCCCGTACAAGATGAATACAGAATACGTCCCGTTTTTTTCAAACAGGCGTATAAAAAATGATTTGTCTATGGGAATTTAACATGGGGGAAAAGGAGGTGGACGAGCTGTGGGATGAGTCAGAAAAAAAATATGGAAATTGACTCTGAAACCTGGCTAGATAGCTTACTAAGAAAAAAATTGAAAATCAGTCCAGTATTTCTGAAATTCTAAAAATTTCTCATGTTAAATCCCCATAGACTGACATCTTCACTCTGCACTCTGTGGGGATGTTTATTGGGATTTAACATGGGGAAATTGTTTTTTCGCAATAAATCAATATTTGACAAAATTTCACGAAATAAAAAGAAGGCTCATTTAATTTATTGAAAGAAATATTGTTTTTGAATTGTTCATAATCCCTACTCTCATGGATCCGTGCCCCTAAGCACATACATTCATAGTGTGTGTTATATTCTGATTAGGGGCACGAATCCATGAGAACAGCGACTCGCTAGTCCTTACTCCACCCACAAAAATTAGCATTGAACGAGAAGAGAGTTCAAGGTTTTATCAATTTCCGATGCCGATTGCACGATCTGATGACATATAAACAACGTATTTAAGTCACCTATCCATCAAAGCATTATAAATTGCATAGTTTAACCTGTGTGTCGTCAGATTTTCGAGATTATTTGTTTCCAGATTGTTTTTGTGCTCGGCGAAATTGACAAGGTTGCTTCTAGAACAACGCAAAATAGGAAACGCTTTTTCGTCAAAAGGGATCTCGATTTTACCCAGGTGCCGTAAATCGTTTGCCGTAAATTGTTCTCACAGCAACAACAACAACAACATGGCGCTGGAGGGGGCGCCGTTATACTTTAACTCGCTCGAGGAATGTTTTGAAGTATTGAAGCAGCATGAACTCGAAACGACGAGTAGATTCGTCGTTATTGCTTCCACCAAATCGTTTGGGTTAACGAGTTAGCAAGATTAATGTAATGTATACTGTAGATGGTGTCGGGTCGTTTCGCCCATGTTACCTGTTCGTCCCGGGTCGTTTCGCACCGGGTCGTTTCGCCCTGGTCGAAAATGTGATATATGTATGGTCAGGTCGGGTCGTTTCGCCCCTATTTGAAAACGGGAAATATATATAGTATGATATAATGAGAAGGTGAATTGAAAACGGAAAATATGTACATTATTATATAGTAGGCGAATTATATATATAATATGATAATACATGATAGTATGATGTGTACTAATTAGTCATTGATAGTATTAATGTTAAAATTTCTAACGACATGTTTCTCATTTCAGATGCACACGGTTCTTCAATCCAAGGATATAGACAAATCCAGGGAAAATCGAGTTATTATACCCACTTTTTTTGTAAAAAAAAATGGGTATATTGTTTTCGTCACGGGTGTCCGTCCGTACGTCCGTCCGTCCGTACGTCCGTCACGTTTCTTGTAACTCGAAAAACTTTTTCGCCTTCATACCTACGCGCCTCATATTTGCTATGTAGCTTCGTTATCATGTGCAGATGCGCAAAGTGAATTCGGATTTTTGATCCGACCCTCCATCATGGATTATCTCCCCCTTTCGGACTCAGAAATTTCCATTTTTTCCTTGTAACTCGAAAAACTTTTTCACCTTCATACCTACGCGCCTCATATTTGCTATGTAGCTTCGTTATCATGTGCAGATGCGCAAAGTGAATTCGGATTTTTCATCCGACCCTCCATCATGGATTATCTCCCCCTTTCGGACTCAGAATTTCCCATTTTTTCCTTGTAACTCGAAAAACTGTTTCACCTTCATACCTACGCGCCTCATATTTGGTATGTAGCTTCGTTATCATGTGCAGATGCGCAAAGTGAATTCGGATTTTTGATCCGACCCTCCATCATGGATTATCTCCCCCTTTCGGACTCACAATTTCCCATTTTTTCCTTGTAACTCTAAAAACTTTTTCACCTTCATACCTACGCGCCTCATATTTGCTATGTAGCTTCGTTATCATGTGCAGATGCGCAAAGTGAATTCGGATTTTTCATCCGACCCTCCATCATGGATTATCTCCCCCTTTCGGACTCAGAATTTTTCCCATTTTTTTCCTTGTAACTCGAAAAACTTTTTCACCTTCATACCTACGCGCTCATATTTGCTATGTAGCTTTCGTTATCATGTGCAGATGCGCAAAGTGAATTTGGATTTTTCATCCGACCCTCCATCATGGATTATCTCCCCCTTTCGGACTCACAATTTCCAATTTTTTCCTTGTAACTCGAAAAACTGTTTCACCTTCATACCTACGCGCCTCATATTTGCTATGTAGCTTCGTTATCATGTGCAGATGCGCAAAGTGAATTCGGATTTTTGATCCGACCCTCCATCATGGATTATCTCCCCCTTTCGGACTCAGAATTTCCAATTTTTTCCTTGTAACTCGAAAAGCTTTTTCACCTTCATACCTACGCGCCTCATATTTGCTATGTAGCTTCGTTATCATGTGCAGATGCGCAAAGTGAATTCGGATTTTTCATCCGACCCTCCATCATGGATTATCTCCCCCTTTCGGACTCAGAATTTCCCATTTTTTCCTTGTAACTCGAAAAACTTTTTCACCTTCATACCTACGCGCCTCATATTTGCTATGTAGCTTCGTTATCATGTGCAGATGCGCAAAGTGAATTCGGATTTTTCATCCGACCCTCCATCATGGATTATCTCCCCTTTCGGACTCAGAATTTCCCATTTTTTCCTTGTAACTCGAAAAACTTTTTCACCTTCATACCTACGCGCCTCATATTTGCTATGTAGCTTCGTTATCATGTGCAGATGCGCAAAGTGAATTCGGATTTTTCATCCGACCCTCCATCATGGATTATCTCCCCCTTTCGGACTCAGAATTTCCCATTTTTTCCTTGTAACTCGAAAAACTTTTTCACCTTAATACCTACGCGTCTGATATTTGGTTCGTAGCTTCGTTTTGATGTGCTGATGCGCAAAGTGAATTTGGATTTTTTATCCGACCCTCCATCATGGATTACCTCCCCCTTTCGGACTTAGCATTTGGGGAAAGTGGGTATATTGCGATGGCGCGCCATCGACTTTTTCTAGTTATACCCATTTTTTTGTAAAAAAAAAATGGGTATATTGTTTTCGTCACGGGTGTCCGTCCGTCCGTACGTCCGTACGTCCTACCGTCCCGTACCTCCGTCCCGTACGTACCGTCCGTCCTCGTCCGTCACGTTTCTTGTAACTCGAAAAAATACCTTCACCTCATACCTACGCGACCTCATATTTGCTATGTAGCTTCGTTATCATGTGCAGATGCGCAAAGTGAATTCGGATTTTTGATCCGACCCTCCATCATGGATTATCTCCCCCTTTCGGACTCACAATTTCCCATTTTTTCCTTGTAACTCGAAAAACTTTTTCACCTTCATACCTACGCGCCTGATATTTGGTATGTAGCTTCGTTATCATGTGCAGATGCGCAAAGTGAATTCGGATTGTTGATCCGACCCTCCATCATGGATTATCTCCCCCTTTCGGACTCACAATTTCCCATTTTTTCCTTGTAACTCGAAAAACTTTTTCACCTTCATACCTACGCGCCTGATATTTGGTATGTAGTTCGTTATCATGTGCAGATGCGCAAAGTGAATTCGGATTTTTGATCCGACCCTCCATCATGGATTATCTCCCCCTTTCGGACTCACAATTTCCCATTTTTTCCTTGTAACTCTAAAAACTTTTTTCACCTTCATAACTACGCGCCTGATTATTTGGTATGTAGCTTCCGTTATCATGTGCAGATGCGCCAAATGTGAATTCGGATTTTTGATTGGACCCCTATTCATGGACTTATCTCCCCTTTCGGACTCACAACTTTCCAATTTTTTCCTTGTAACTCGGAAAAATTTTTCACCTTCATACCTTACGCGCCTCATATTTGTATGTAGCTTCGTTATCCTGTGAGATGGCAAAGTGAATTCGGATTTTTGATCGACCCTCCATCCATGGATTATCTCCCCCTTTCGGACTCACAATTTCCCATTTTTTCCTTGTAACTCGAAAAACTTTCTCACCTTAATACCTACATTTCTGATATTTCATATGTAGCTTCGCTATGATGTGCAAAGTGAATTCCGATTTTTGATCGGACCTTCCATCATGGATTATCTCCCCCTTTCGGACTTAGAATTTCACTATTTTTCCTCGTAGGTCGAAAAACTTTTTCACCTTAATACCTACGCGTCTGATATTTGGTTCGTAGCTTCGTTTTGATGTGCCGATGCGCAAAGTGACTTCGGATTTTTTATCCGACCCTCCATCATGGATTACCTCCCCCTTTCGGACTTAGCATTTGGGGAAAGTGGGTATATTGCGATGGCGCGCCATCGACTTTTTCTAGTTATATATATATTTGTTTTTATATAGTATTTAGATAATAGCTTGGAGATATTTCAATGTATATTTCCATGTATAATGTATGAATACTATATGACCGGTAAGTATGTCGGTGAGTACAAAATTTATGATATTGAGGATATTTTTTATTTTATTAAACCCCTGCTTTCTTAGTGTTCTTTTATTGAACCCCAACCTGCCCCTTGGCCCACCATACACAACATAAAGTGACCGTTACTGGTATTTGTTGTATTGAGCAGGAACTACACTGTTTACCACACTGGTAAGATATTAGCATGCAGGCGTTAATCCCTTCATGGCTTCAGTTTGATGTGAAAGAATATCGCCGCCCCAATTAAGCTATATTAGTAAGGATTACCTTCACTTGTGTGAAATGACAGACAACTAACATGCAATTAGGAAGTAATTGGCAAACAAAATCACCAATAAATAGTACTCCAAAATCTGATTGCAGCACACTTCTCTCTATGAACGTATGATAGATAGATAGCAAATTACATATTTCTTAAAAAATACTGTCCTACTTAGAAGTTATGGACATCGTCTGCATTGTCTGCTCTTCTTCCGTACGAGTGTGACGGCTGCCACGGGTGGACCCATCGCACATGTGGTACAGGTAAGTATGTCGGTTAGTACAACATTTATGATATTTTCCGTAAATGACATCTGAAGTTGACCAAAACGTCAGATAACGTAATCTGATATTATTGTCAACTTTTGAATTGTATTACGAAACAATATTGTATTTTGTGAAATTACGCAGATGTCCAAAGGTACAAAATCAGATGATGTGTCTCAATTAAGCTTGCATTCATGCATCCCAGAAAAATAATTTATTCCATTATTCAGTTATCAATACAATACAATACAAGGTCAGTTTTGTACAATCCGACCGGGAGTTAGACTGCCCACCAGATACACCATTTTTCACCCAATCAATCGGCCATTTTTATTTGTATTTCATGCGTATCAACCATGACTTAATCGGACAAATCAAAATGTTAATCCATGTTATTTTATTTCAGGAATCGCTATCCAGACGTATAGGAGCGCCATCGCTGACACTAGGCATATCCCGTACACTGGTGTACGGTGCCCAACTCGACAGGTAAACAGTTCTTTATGGGTAGCAATGAACAGAACAGTGTACCATTTGAGTGAGGTTCCCACTATCCATACGGTGTCCAACTCCTCGACAGGTAAATTGAAGTGCCCAACTCGACAGGTAAACAGTTCTTTATGGGTGGCATTAAGCAGAACAGTGTACCATTTTAGTGGCCCTCACATACGTCTTTGGCATTTTGTATGTGACAGTTGAATCTGGTTATACCCCTTATAGGAGTAATCCTACCGGTATTACTTTTAAATAGGGGAAGGGGCCAAGTGACTTTGGTGCGGTATGGACCTGGCACCAGGTCAGGTTATTCTAATTTCAGGGCTGAATATGTTGTATCTCGATGTAAATATTCCGTTCTGATTTTGGGATTTTCCCCCCAATGCAGCAGGTTAAAACGGGATCGTACCTGTTTGCCCGGCCTTACATGACCTTAGCTGTTGATAGGCTGTTAAACACCAATAAACAAACAAACAAAACCATTTTAGTGAGGTTCCTACTATCCATACGGTGCCCAACTCGACAGGTGACGTCGACGACCGGGTAGAGCCAGTTGAAAGGTACATAACTTAATCGGACAATCAACCAATCGCTCGATTATCTCCAATCAATCAACCAATCAATCAATCAATCAGTCGACTAATATAAATTAAACAGAATAATTTTAGCTATGACGATTGTCGTGTTCCGGGTAGAGCCAGTTGAAAGGTACATAACTTAATCGGACAATCAACCAATCGCTCGATCATCTCCAATCAATCAGTCGACTAATATGAATTAAACAAAATCATTATAGCGATGACGATTGTCGTGTTTTTTTCCCAACTTAACGGTTTATTTCAGATCTCACGTGGACGACGGCGTCATCGACGACACGATACTGCCAGATGTCCCCGTTCAGTACGAGTTGCACGAGAAGGGCAGTAAGCGTGGCGGCCGAATCCTCGTTTCGTCAGACGGCTACTCGTACGATGTGAAGGTAAATTCAACAAATCGTGCAACCAATTTAATTTAAGTTAATCACTCAAAAAGTTAATTAATGTAAACAATGTAGACATTGATCAGGCTGTCGGTCGTATATCTGTAACCGATTTCATCAAAATTGCAAAGTATACTTATCTAACAAAGTATACTTTGAGGGAGAAATTTTCAATTTTTTCTTAATTTTTATTATACTGAATTTATTACATTATCACAGTCATTTTGGCTGTAATAATGTAATAAATTCAGTATAATAATTCTGCATACTTTGAATCATCAAATGTTTCGATCCAGTATGCGACCGACGTCGCCGACGTCGCTGGACTTTCAGGTAACATCTAAGCAATTAAGTATGTATAATACAGTTAAGAAAATAAATGCCAATACAATAAAGCTAACGTGTAATAACGTGTAATAATAGTGATTTTCATAATAAATTAATATTTAATATACAGTGAAAACGGCTTTATCCGACACCTGAGTATTCGAAAAACATTCCAATTAGCGACCCTGTAACTGACAATTTCAGCTGAACGTCGACTTCATCCATGCAGACGAGTTCCTGGTCGCCGACATCCAGGAAGACGGACAGCGCCACCTCGTGTTCGCGACGCAGTTTCAGCTGGGGCTACTCAGACAGGCCAAGTGTTGGTTCATCGACGGGACGTTTAAGGTACATGTCATATAAAACAAATATATGTATTTTTACCTGAACTCTGAAGATTTCGGTAAACTAATAAAAAGCAATACTAATAATAATAATACACGGTCTCTGCCACGGTAATAAAAAGCAATAATAATAATAATAATACAGTTACATATTCATTAGTTTTGCGACCAGATCAGACTATGCATCCGCACAGTAACTGTCTGATCAGGATCTTCACTATTCGACATATATGTGTTGTCGACGTTTATATGTATTTTTACCTGACTATGTTGTGCCCATTACGTCATTACGTGAATTAATTGAACATATCGTCGGTGACCCCTTCACTCAGCTGGCGTCCGTCCACGCTTTCGCGCAGATAGACGGTGTGCGGAAGCAGTTCCCGCTGGCTTTCGAGAAAGATATGTTGAAATAAATACATAAGTTGTCTGTTCGCTCCATTGTGGTATTGTGGTTAATTTGAGAATTAACTGTATCATCATGATGGAAACTCATATGGTCATGTTTTGCAGCTGCTTGGCAGGCGATTTCCGACGTCTTTCCTGACGTCACGGCGACGAAGGGTTGCGTGTTCCATTGGACTCAAGCAGTGTGCCGGCATGTGCAGGAGTATGGTCTGGTCCCAACTTACCGGGAGCGAAAGACGACGCACCAGTTCATCAGGTAACTTGAATTAGTATGCCAGTATGCAGTGGACCATTTTAGTGAGGTTCCCACGTTCAATATTGTTCTCGTTAAATCTGTGCACAATGTAACACGGGGTTAGAAAACCTGACTTCCAATCCGGAGGTTGTGGGTTCAAACCATTATACCATTGAATTAGTATGCCAGTATGCATTGGACCATTTTAGTGAGGTTCCCACGTTCAATATTGTTCTCGTTAAATATGTGCACAATGTAACACGGGGTTATAACACCTGACTTCCAATCCGGAGGTTGTGGGTTCAAACCATTATACCATTGAATTAGTATGCCAGTATGCATTGGACATTAGTATGAGGTTCCCACGATCAATATTGTTCTCGTTAAATCTGTGCACAATGTATAAAATATACTACGTCGAGTAACGTCACCCTTATGATGGCCCGTTTTGAGAGGTTCTAGCAACTAGTATAAAACATGTAAAGAAAACACCACTAGTATGTACAATGGAACCTCACTAAAAATCTGCTAATCAATATTTCAGTCAGCTGTTGGCCCTCCCGTTCCTGCCGGCGACCCACATCGCGCCGACCTTCGCCGCCCTGAAGATACGTGTCAACACCAAGCGAGACATACGGACAGGCTCGTCACGGTTTGACTCGATACTACAGGAGGCATGGATCCAGTACATGGACAACTCCATCTCAACCACGTCCTTTCTCCGCCGATGCTCCCATCTTTAACCGTCCAACAGTACCCGCCACCCCCCGCCGCGCCGTCGCAGTGAGAATCGTCTGCTGAATGGTATTATTTGTCCAGTCGGATCTTCAACAGCCCTTTTCAGGGCCAATACTTTTTGGCTGGCTTATATGATGCTCATACAATATTATATAATACAATATGTATGATAAGTTTATGCTTATTGTATGTGCATCATACATGTCACACCTCCATGTGGTGCCAGCGGTAACACGATTTCATATAATACTTTCAATTTATATGAAATCGTGGCTAACGTGACAAGATATATACTGTATCTGAGTACTACTAATGTGTTACCTACATATTTCTTTGTCACTGAATTATATTTGTTAATGTATTACAATATTTCTATACATTATATGTAGGGGCGAAACGACCCGGGGCCAACGGTAATATGGGCGAAACGACCCGGGTGCGAACGGGATTATGGCGGAAAGAAAACGACGGGACCTAGACATTATGGTAATGTCATTTGACTGACCTCGGCAAAAAACCATGTTGGCCCATTGTGAATTTTAATTTTTAAGTGTCTCCCATTCGTTAATAAAATACTATTTCTTAACTTTCTTTAGTGATACAAACGTTTGTGCAGGTAAAATGTCATAACGTTCTGCTATATTTGCTAAAAGAGAAGGCATTTGGAAGGAAATGATCATGGACATTCCCTTCCAAGTACGAGGTCCGTCAAGACAAATTTGTTGCACCCGGGTAAAATCGAGATCCCCTTTTGACAAAATTGAAAATGTTTGAGGGATACAAAAATGTGACATCCCCCAGCCCAGAGGGGCGTGGACCTTCATTCAGGAGAATCTGTTGACCTGTCTGAACTAGTTGAACAAAATATACTATTTGGTGGGGGTGGGGGTGGTTCTGAATATATTTGGGTGATAAAAAAAACACTGCTAGTCCATTTGACAATGACAATTTTTGTAACTTTTATAAAGCTTTGTTCCGGTCGCAAGAAGGTATACTTAATATTGCTTATCCAAATATTCATGATATGTTGATTATATGTTTTCATAGAGCCGTACATTTGCCTTGGCAAGAAAATTCTGCACTGTCACCATGGCAAGGACAAACACACAAAAGCAGAAAGAGAGATATGCAAAGGTTTGATGACGATAGGCCACATTTGTAGTTTATTTCTACAAAACTAAGTGAATTATAACTGTAAAAGGGGAGATAATCCATGACCAGTGGTCTGATCCAAATTGAACATCATGTTCAGTATCTACCTTTTGTTATTAAAAAAATATATCCTGACTATCAAGCTCTGGCTATGATTGTTTAAAACAACATACATAAATACAATGCAAATTTGCAAAGTGACACCTGTGACGAAAACCATATACCCATTTACGAAAAGTGGGTATAATATTCTGTTATCCAAGTGTGTATGGCTTGAAAATAAACCGTCCTTTGTGGCTTTGCCTTGTTTCTTGTTTTATAGTAATATGATTATTCATTCAAAATTTAATGCGTCTAATCACGTGACTAAACATATCGCCATTTTCTTGGGCCTTTAAGTTGTTGTGTTTAGATCTTATTCTCACTTACTGTACCACCTAGAACCACCATACTTGCACAATTGTATAACCAATATGTGCCCACCATGTGACATTAGTGAGTCCTTGATCTATTTTTTCGCGTAATCAACTTAGCCATTTTCAATGTTATGTTTTCGTATTTACATATGGTTCTCTTATTTTACATGTACCACCTTCAAACATCATGCTTTCACAACTATCTGTAATCTAATTGTCTATGCCTTGAAGAAAACCCGGCCTTTGTTGATTTGCCTCGTTTCTTGTTTCATACATCATTTAAAGTATTCTTTGTCCTCTATCTATTCAGAAGTGGGCACAGTGCTACAGATCTGGTGAAATTACCGTAGGGATCCATACTAACAATGGTATAGAGGGCCTAAATAGCAGCCTGAAGAGAAACTACTTGAATGGGAAGACCGTCAGGACGCTAACTAAGATGGTTGGAACACTTATTAAAAAGTTCCTACCAGATAAACATAAATGGTAAGATATCTGAAATCTTTGTGAATCAGTTTATCATAAAGTGAAATAGGCTTAATAGCTGTGAACTATATTGTGATATTAGTATAACGCTGCAACTCCTTATTATACTGACGCAAAACAAGATTTTTCTTGAGTATATGTTACGGGAATTATTCTGTCAGTTGGTCAGTTTGTCAATCGGTTTGTCGGTCGGTCAGTCTGTCCGAGGTAGCTTGGGATACATATGAATAACATAAATAGAAGATGTGTGAGAAATATTTTCTGTATGTATTCTTGAAAGTATTTCAGTCATGGAACATGCTACAATGCCATTTTCTAGTTATTATGAGACAAAGATTTTGTTAACTATCAAACTGCTTTTGTGTGAATGTCTGGTCCAATTACATAATGTCACCTACATGTGCATGTAAGTAAATAGTAAGTAAGACAAAACATTCAAGTATCCATTTTTGTATGATCATCATGCTATGATTGCAACTTATGCTCTTTCACACAGGATCTGCACACTCAATGATTTCTCAATCTTGGTAATGTTTTCTAACTAAATTGTTTATTTTATGTTCTTAGTTACATCGATGAAAATTAAAGGACGCCGATGACAAGGAAGACGGTGATGTGGAGGGAATTTTTTTTATTACTGCAGAAACTGTTTGCAAATATGTGAGTATAGAACATTTTCAGAAAGTTTCATATTTTTTATGTAAATAATCACAAATTGTATGCAAATGGCATAGTAGTGTTTCATTTCTTGTTATGACTGAAAATCTTTTGGTGGGTAGGTAAAGCACCTCGGTAAATAAAACATGCACTTACACACGCACACATTTCAACTAATTTTTTGTCACAGCGGAAAGTGCGATATAGTCGGCACTTTGTGTACGTCCGTCTGACGGTCCGTCCGTCCGTCCGTCCGTCCGTCGTCCGTCTGGGCACACATTAGGGTACTTATGTGGCTAGCCTCACAGGGTTATGGACTTGGTAAAGGATAGGGTTGGTTACAATTAGCCACCTAAAAAATCCTTTTATGTGGCTAATATTTAACATGTGATAAGCCACATAAGTATAGTACTGTAAGAACGTCCATCCGTCCGTCCGTCCGTCCCGTCCATCCCGTCCGTCCGGTCCATCCGTCCGTACATTCAACGAGACGGCTTGGTCAGTCCACTTGATACGGTT